>JAPQWS010000086.1:2047500-2730000 GCA_028651295.1 Catharanthus roseus
TGTGTGGACCTTTTGGTCCTTATGATTATGAAGCATAGGAGCAAAATGTGAAATCATTGTTCTATTCCTATGGTGTAAGAGAAGAAGAAAATTTTCAATTAGTGTTAAAATCTCGTTCTTATGAGTTTAATGTTTGGTGGGATTGTAAATGTGAAAATAGGAGGATGGGAGCTCAACCAATCAAGACTTGGAGCTTAATGAAGCAACCATTGAGGGAAAGATTTGGAGTTGGAAACAATGAAAGACAACAACAAGGTCAACCAAAGGTTAAATTCATGGAATCATTAATGGTTAAAGGGTCTCCAAAGGTTATAAAGTTTTCACAAGCTAAAATTGAAGAGAGTCTTAAAATCCATGTTGTGGAAGAGATCGTTGAGATTTATTTATTGTCTGTTTGGGAGCTCTTGCTTAGGCTGTGTTTTTTTATTCTATTTCTCCGTTGATCATCTGTTTGTGGTTGTTATTCAGCCTATTATTACCTGTTGATCTATTGTAAATTTTATTATCTGCATATTGCCTGTTATTCTAGCTGTATTATTTTTTCGCAAAATATCCGGGCTGTTTTTATGTGACAAAACTTTTTCTTAAATTTTTTATTTTTCGCACCTCTGATTACTCTTATTTGCCTTTGTATAGCATGTCCGTTCCAAAACTTGAAACGGACAAGTTCGATGGCAAATCTGATTTTGTAATGTGTCGCAGAAAAATGAAAGGTGTTTTAGTCCAAAACAAAATTGCACCCGCTATTTGTACTCTTGACAAGTGTCCGGAATCTTGGACAAGAGAAATACTAGCTGAAAAACTTGGTGATACACATAGCTGCCTCACCTTGCATTTGAAAGATAATGTTTTAAGAGAAATAGATGAAACAGACAATGCTTATGAAATCCGGACAAAACTTGAATAACATTATTTGGGAAAGACTTTTTCAAACAAAATCTATTTAAAGGAACAACTCTTTGGTTTTAAAATGAAAGGGTCAAAATCCCTTTCTGAAAACATTGATGATTTAAATAAAATTGTTTTAGAACTCAAAAATGATGGAGAAAACATTGATGATGAAAACATTGTTGTTATTTTGTTGAATGCTTTGTCTGAGTCTTTTAATGATGTGAAATCTTCTATCCAATATGGCAAAGATAATTTTACTCTTTCTGATGTGAGAAAACGCTTTGAAATCTAAAGATTTAGATTTGAAAAAATAAAACGAAACAAACGGAGAGAACCTTTACGTGTGAGGGAGGGTTGACCGAAGAGAACCTTCTAGTCACCGCTCTTAAAGTAAAGGGAGGTCTAAATCTCGAGATAATAATAGAGTGAAGTATTTTTACAGTGGCAAAAATGGTCATATGAAAAACAAGTGCTATAAACGAATGAAATATGAGAAACAACGTAAACAAGGTAATGGGAAGGATAAAACGGACAAAACACATGATTTTGAACTAGATAGTAATTCCATATTTTCTAAAGTTTTGTGTGTATCCCCTTCCCCATCCACCTCTAAAGTTTCTGATGAGTGGATTCTTGATTCTGGTTGCACTTTTCATATAACTCCCAAGAGGCATTGGTTTTTTTATTTTAAAACCCTTGATCGTGGAAAAGTTTTTATGGGAAACAATAAGGTTTGTGATGTCAAGGGAATTGAAAATATTTTTTATCAAAATGTATAATAGTGTGACTAGAAAATTGATCAAGGTGAGCTATGTGCCTGATCTTAGGTAGAATTTATTCTCCCTTGGTGTTTTTGATACAAATGGTTATTCTTATAAATCTAAAAATGGGATTTTACGTGTTTGTAAAGGACCATTAGTCATACTCAAAGGTTTTAAGAAAAATGGTTTGTACAATTAACTTGGAAAAACCGTTTGTGAATCATCTGCATTATTTTCTAAAACAGTTCCTGAAAAGACTATGTTGTGGCATCGGCGGATTTTAGTGAAAAGGGTTTGCATTATTTATACAAACAAAATCTTTTGAATGATGGCAAAATTACTTCTTTATATTTTTGTGATCATTGTGTTCTTGGCAAAAAACACAAACTCAGTTTTTCCACAGGCACACACAAATCTGCTACTGTTCTTGACTTGTGCACTGTGATTTATGGGGTCTTGAAAATATACCCACTTTTAGTGGCAATGTTTATTTCCTTTCTATTGTTGATGATTTTTCTCAGCATGTTTGGGTGTTTCTTTTGAAAACTAAAATCAAACTTTCTAAAAGTTTAATTAATAGAAACGTTTTGCCAATAATCGAACTAGAAATAAACTAAAGGTTATAAGAACAGATAACGGTTTGGAATTTTGTAACAAAAATTTCATGATTTGTGTGTTTTGCATGGTATTATGCATCATAGAACCATTAGAAAATAACCCACAACAAAAAGGGTAGCTGAGAAGAGGAACCAAACCATTATGGAAAAAGTTAGGTGTCTCTTAGTGTCATTAGGGGTTCCTAAACCTTTTTGGGGAGAGGCTGTTAGTACAGTAATATACCTTATAAACAAGTCTCCTTCACTGCCATAAACTTCAAAACTCCTATAGAATTATGGACCAGCCAACCACCAAACCTGTCCAACCTTAGAGTGTTTAGATATGCTGCTTTTGCACATCAAAGGGTAGGGAAGTTAGACCCTAGGTGTAAGAAGGGAGTGTTTATAGATTATCCTAGTGGGGTGAAGGGTTACATAGTGTGTCTTAAAAGAGAATCGAGTCTAAGGGTAGTCATGAGTAGAGACGTAATCTTTAAGGAGTTAGACATGCCCTGCCTCAGAATGGAAACCAATCAAAGAGTTCTACCAAAATTCCCGTAGTTGGGAATATTCCTGTGGAGGTGGAGGACACCTCCAAAACCTCACAAGAGCACACATTAGAACCCGAACTCGAAACACTAGAACCCGAAACCAATCAAGAGTCTGTTAACCCAACTAGTGTTCCCGAACCCAATGTACCTGAATCAGAAAATTCTGATGATGGTGAGGATCACCCTGAACCACAAGCACAAGACCTTAGAGACTACCAATTGTCGAGATATAGGGTTCAAAAAGTATCTAGGGAACCATCTAGCTATGGTTTTTCATACATTGTTTCTTATGGTTTTGCTGCTGCCTCTTTTGTTGAAGAGAAAGAATCTATATGTTTTTCTGATGTTTTAAAGAGTCCTAATCGCTCTTTTTGGATGCATGCTATGAATGAAGAGATGTCTTCTTTGCATAAAAACAAAACTTGGGTGCTTGTTTCTAGACCACCTAAATAAAAACTGATAAATTGTAAGTGGATTTTCAAAGTTAAATAACCTGAATCTGTTAATGAACCTCCATAGTTCAAGCTAGATTGGTTGCAAAAGGTTTTTCTCAAGTTGAAGGTATTAATTTTAATGAGATCTTTTCTCTTGTGGTTAAGTATAAAACTATTAGAATTATGCTTGCTATTACTGCCTTCTTTGATCTTGAGCTTGAACTGTTAAATGTTAAAACTGTCTTTTTGCATGGTGAACTTGATGAAACCATTTATATGCGCCAACCACCTAGTTTTGTGGTTAAAGGTAAGGAGCATATGCCTTGTCTGTTGAAGAAGTCCTTGTACGGGCTTAAGCAATCACCTAGACAGTGGTATAAAATGTTTGATTCTTTTACACTTAAAGCTGGTTTTATTAAAAGCAATTATGATAGTTACTTGTACTTTTTGGGTGATACTGTTGATAATGCCATTTATTTACTGCTCTATGTTGATGATATGCTCATTGTCTACAAGCATACAGATAAGATTATGCATTTGAAATCTTTGTTTAAACCAGAGTTTGAGATGGATTTAGATTCTGCCTCAAGAATCCTTGGCATGAACATTAATAGAAATAGAGCTGACAACTCTTTGTTTATATCCCAGAAATCCTTCTTGCTGAAAATTGTTTCGAAATTTTCCATGCACTTATGTAAGCCTGTTTGTACCTCTCTTGCAAGTCAGTTTTAGCTCCTACAAACACCTGTCCCAAAACTGAAAAAGAAAAGAAAGATATGGCCAACATCCCTTATAGAATGGCTATAGGATCTGTTATGTTTTCCATGATCTTCACTCGTCCTGATATTGCTTATTCCATAAGCCTTTTGAGTTGTTTTATGTCCAACCCAGGTAGGGATCATTGAGCCGCCCTTGAATGGTTGCTGAGGTACATTAATGGGACTATTGATAGAGGCTAGCATTACCATAACTAGACTGAACAGTTTAAATTGGTTGGTTATGTGGATTCTGATTTTGCAAGTGATAAAGAAGGTAGAAATTCTACTACTTCTTATTTCTTTACTCTTGCAAGTCATTGTGTTTCTTGGAAAATCATGGCTACAGCCTGTAGTCGCTCTTTCGACTATGGTGGCTGAATATATTGCTTCCATAGAAGCAATTAAAGCAGCTATTTGGCTTCAAGGACTTTTACTCTAAGTTGCATCTTTTGCATTCTAAAGTTGTCATATTTAATGATAGTCAAAGTTGTCTTCATTTGTGTAAAAATCCTGCTTATCATGAAAGAAGTAAACATATAGATGTTAAGTATAATTTCATTCGAGAAAAAGTTTCAAATGGTATTGTTAATATGGATAAAATTAGTACTATAATCCTACTGATTTTGGTACTAAAGTTGTGACAACTAACAAGTTTGCTCTGTGTAAGGACCTTCTACATATTTATGTAGGTTGACTATCTTGGCTGTAGAAGTTAACTAAAATGTATTCAAGATGGAGCGTGTATGTCTGCTGGGCCAATTGTTCACACATTTTATTTTTACTTGACAGCCAGATTTCTTCGACCCCATGATGAGAGGGACTGGGCCTCACAACTAAAAGTAGATTGAATTTATTTCAACCCAAGATGCCGAGTGGGTCAGGCTGGCAACAGGCCAATTTGACATTTGAATGAGTCACCCTAGGTGAACTCAACTGCCTTGAATAAGTCCACCCCAGGTGACTTGGATGCCTCTATAAATACCCTTTCCTTACCTGTTGCTGATAACCAACTCTGTGGAGCAGCCTTTCTCTCGTTTCTTTTCTCTCTTTTTCTTCTCTGCAACTTCTTCTACTTCTGTTGCCTATTCTCTGGGAATTTTGTTACTGTTAGTCACCATTCTTGGCTGACTGCGAGCTTGGGTGGCGTGAGAATGAGTGAACCAAGAGTGAGAGTTTAGATTAATATTGTGTGATGCTCATCCATTGTTCTGAGGGTTTTTTGATCAAGATTCTATTAGTACAGCAAAAACTGGTCGTCCGGTTTTTTGCCTTTTTTGTCCGATTTCATCATCCGAATATCTCTGTTCTCCTCTTTTATATAGAAACCGGTCATCCGGTTTTCTTTGTTGGTCGTCCGGTTTCTTGTGTTGGTCGTCTGATGCTGTCTGTTGTGACAAAAATCGGATGTCCAATTTTTTCTTATATCATCCGTTTTCCTAATCCATGTTTATAGGTTTGGATGAGAATCGGTCGTCCATTTTTCAGACTCCTCGTTCGATTTGAAGATCCGATTTTGAGTTATTATCTGGATCAATCATTCGGTTATTTTTGTAATAGAATATATTTATTTTATGTTTGTTTTTCTACTGCAATTGTAATAGTAAATAGGAGGTTTATAATTTATAATAGGGTTGATCACCATATTCGTCTCGTAACAATATTTACATATGTTAACTACTTTCCCAAAAAAGTTTGTTTCAACAAATTGCATGAGCAATTAAGAATTGAATGAAAGTCATAGTTCAATGAATATTTGTTTTGAACTAGGACATTCGCAAATGATACAGGTACTATATCTACTTATAGAAAAGATTGATTTAATTGACTATTTTCATTGTGCATAGTAAGTTAAGCACAATTTTAATTTATGCCGCATTTCTTAAATTCCATGCCTTACTTATTCACAACTTGTAAGACATAATTTCATTTGGTTTTTTCGCTTCCCCTTTTTGCTTCTTCCATAATTTCTTAATGACTTAAATCATTAAATATCTGAATATTACTTTTATCCAAAAAAAAAAAAAAAGAGGGAGCTTCTAGTTCATATGACTTGAATGGGAAGAACACCATATCTGAATATTCTGTATCAAAACCATTTTTCTCAGCACAGTAGTCTACACCATTTTTCCAAGTATGAAAAATTAACATAGTACAATGAACATTTGAGTTTAACATAACATGGTGAATATTTGAGTCTAACATTTTAATAGAGAATAATTCGACTTTTTTTCCTTTCTGTTGTAGTTCTCCAATCAAGACAACTGCCAACAAAATCATTTGTCTGTGAGTAGTGGAAGTATGACACAATTAATACATGTACTTCTGATATTTCAATAGTATTTGATGTATGATTAATAGGCAAAAATAACTATTGTTCTTTTAGACATTTTACCATCTAACAGCTTATTGTTCTTTTAAAAAAATTTTTTTTTTATGGAAAAGAAGTGTCGACCATAAATGAAAGTTGAAAGTTTCCAGTAGGGAAATCAATCTGACTTTCCTGTCTTTGTTATTGCAAAATGATTACATTATATAAGTTACAAACTAATCCTCTAATCTAAAGGAAAGTATCACTATTAGGAAATTGCCTAAAATACGTTATAGAAATATCAAAATAAGGAAAGTATTACTATTAGGAAACTACCTAAAATACGTTATAGAAATATCAAAATAAGGAAAGTATGTAAATAGAGAAACTATCTAAATATAGGTTCCAACACTCCCCCTCAAGTTGGAGCATGAAGGTCGGTAATGCCCAACTTGCAAGCTAGTGGATGAAAGGAGGCGGGGTGAAGAGCCTTAGTAAATATATCAGCCGGTTGAACTGCACTCCGAATGTAGAGGGGAGAAATAAAACCATCTTGGAGGGCATCGCGGACAAAATGGCAATCAATTTCAATATGCTTAGTCCGTTCGTGAAAGACAGGATTAGCCGCGATATGAAGTGCGGCCTGATTATCACAATATAGTGGAATAAGCCGAGTGATGGGAACGTGAAGATCTTGAAGCAGACGAGCTAACAATTTTAATTCACACAAAGTCATCGCCATAGAGCGATATTCAGCCTCAGCAGAAGAACGAGACACAGTGTGTTGTTTCTTCATTTTCCAAGAAATAGAAGATCCACCGAGGGAAATAAAAAAACCTGTGATAGAACGGCGAGTAACAGGACATGTAGACCAATCTGAATCACAATATGCAGCCAAGAATAAAGGAGACTGAGATTGAGGAAGGATACCACGACCAGGACTACCTTTGAGATAGCGAACAACACGAAGAGCCGCATCCCAATAAGCACAACATGGGGCGAGCATGAACTGAGCCACTGTGTGAACCGCATAGGTAAGCTCAGGTCGAGTAAGAGTAAGGTAGATCAACTTGCCAATGAGGCGGCGATAGCGTTCTGGCTTATCGAAGTAAGGACCAGTAGCTTTGGCCAACTGATGATTGGGTTCAATAGGAGTAGAAGCTGGTTTAGCGCCTAATAAACCAGTCTCAGAGAGAATTTCTAAAGTATACTTGCGTTGGCACAAAAATAAACCAGAAGGATTTCTGGCAATTTCGATACCCAAAAAATATTTAAGGGGGCCCAAGTCCTTCATGTGGAAGCAAGCACTCAAGGAAGTTTTAAACTTAGTAACAGAGGTAAGAGAGTTCCCAGTAATTAATAAATCGTCCACATAGATGAGGACGCATAAAAGCACATAATTCCGAGAGTAAGTAAAAAGAGAGTAATCAGCATAGGATTGAGAAAAACCACACTTAAGGAGCGCGGTAGTAAGCTTTGAAAACCAACACTGGGGTGCTTGACGGAGACCATATAAAGATATTTTGAGTTTGCAGACCTGACCAGGGTGTGAAGGGCGAAATCCAGGTGGAGAGCGCATATAAACTTCCTCTTGTAAATCTCCATGGAGAAAGGAATTATGAACGTCCATCTGATGTATCGGCCAGTTTCGAGCCGCTGCAACAGATAGGAGAGTACGAACAGTGACCATCTTAGCAATAAGGGCAAAAGTTTCTGTAAAATCAATACCTTCTGCCTGTGTGTTTCAAAACCACCAAGCGGGCTTTATACCTTTCAATTGTACCGTCGGCTTTATATTTGATGTGGAAAACCCATTTATTCCCAAGTGCACATTTTCCTAGGGCAAGGTCGTTAACGACCATGTGCCATTTTTCACCAAGGCATTAATTTCTTCTTGCATGGCGGCATGCCATTTAGGATTAAACGCAGCTTCAGAGTATTTGGTTGGTTCAGTTTCTCTAGTAACAGATGCTAGAAAGTGCCGATGAGGGGTAGAAAAAATGTCATAATTTATGAGGTTTGTAAGAGGATAACGGGACTTACCTGAGAAAGCCGTGGAGGAAGATGGAGCAGAAGAAGGGGATATGAAAGACTTCCACACTGCATTACGTCAAAATCTTGGAGTCGTGCCGGAATTGTTTTAAGACGGGTACTTTTTCTAGTGCCAAGAGGAACAGGAAGCATTTTAGGTGGAGATGGACACTGGGCTGAAGTTGTATGCGGGCTGTTGTTATATGGGTTAAAGGTAGAGAAAGGGTCTTGTGGAGAAGCTGGTGGGCTGGCTAGTGAAGGAAGGGAAGGCACTGGGCTTGGGCTGAGTACAGAAGAAGGGCCGGGCGAGGGAAGAGGAGAGGTTGGAGTGGGTGGGGTTACTGGGCTGTGCGAGTCTGGGCCAGCAGAGAGAAGCCCGCTTGGAGTTGCAGCAGAAAGGGTGATGTGCGGAAGGGCTGGGCAACTGGGCTGGGCTGGCAGAGCTGAGGATGGGCCAGCGTGTGGTTGGTTGGTTGGGCTGCGATTCTGGACGGATGGCTGGGTAGGTGCGGATGGTGATGGGCCAGCGGCTGGGAGGGCTGAATTTGCTTGGGAAGGGCTGTTTGTAGGTGGGTCTTGGTGCAAATAACTTAAATTTTGTGTCCCAAAATTGTAAGAATGAGAGAAATCTGGGAAAGTTGCTGGAATATCATTTTTATAGGGGAACTGGGTTTCATAAAAAACCACATCTCTGGACAGAAGAAATTTCTTGTTTTGTAAATCATAAAATCGCCAATCGTTCTTGTTGTAGGGATAGCCGAGAAAGACACAAACTCGACTACGAGCACGAAACTTGTCTTTAGGGAGATCATGATCATGGACATAAGCGAGACACCCGAAACTTTTGATGTGAGAATAAGATGGCTTCTCGTTATATAACAATTCATAAGGTGTCTTTCCTTGTAACAAAGAGGAGGGGGTGCGATTGATAAGATATCCTGCTTTTAAGATGCACTCCCCCAAAAACTTTATGGGTAGGTTAGCTTGGAACCGTAGAGCCCGAGCAACATTGAGAATATGACGATGCTTGCGTTCTACTCGACCATTTTGTTGAAGCGTGCCAGCAACAGTAGTTTGATGTATCATTCCATGTGTGGAAAAATATGATTTTAAGCAAAGAAATTCCGTGCAATTATCACTACAAACTATTTTTATAGTTTTGTGAAACTGTGTTTTGACCATGGCAAAGTAATCTTTTAATACAGTGGCTACATGGCTTTCCTCAGCAATTAAATAAATCCAAACTGCTCTAGAATAATCATCGAGGATGGTAAGAAAATATGAAACACCAACAGTGGATGTGGTTTTGTAAGATCCCCAGAGATCACAGTGAATTAAATCAAAAATGGCAGAGACTTTATTAAGACTTAAAGGAAAATGATTACGAGTTTGCTTGGCACGTAAATAAATAGTGCAAGGAGTAGTAGAAGTTGTAGTTTTCTCAGAAAGTCCTAAAAAATTTTTCACGACAAAATCCGAAGGATGTCCTAATCGGATATGCCACAAGGTGCTTGAATAAAAAACAACACTAGAAAAGGCGAATATATCCGGCAACGACAAAGGTTTGTAGAAGTATATCCCATTCCTCTGCTCACCCATTCCAATCGGCCTCATCAAGTTACGGTCCTGTATCACACAAAATTCATCAGAGATAGTGATAAAATACTTCGAATCTCGTGTTAATTGTGCTAACGAAATTAAATTACACTTGAGCTCAGGAATCAAAAATACACTTAGTAATGTTAGTTTCGGGTTTAAAGAAACTATTCCTTCCTGCAGAGCAAAAGTTTTAGCACCATTTGGTAGGTCAACTATATATGGATGTATGGTGTTTAAATGTTTAAAAAAATCTTTCCTACTAGACATGTGATGAGAACAGCCCGAGTCTAAAATCCATAAATTTTTCATACCAGAGAGTGTATCAGTTTCTATTGGAGTATGATCATTGAGCAAGGTCAACAATTTTGACCATTGGTTGGAATCTAGATTTGGAAAGTTTCCAAATCCATGACTGCTATTTGTAGAAAGATTTCCAAAAATTTTGCTTCCTTTTATGGAAGACGGATGTGTGCCGCTGCTGCTATTCCCGGTTACTGCTGCCGCCCATCTACGGCCATCGCTTGTAGCTCCGAGAGAGGGCCGCCGTCCGCGACTAGTGCTACCCCTGCCGTGTGGTGTCGGCCTGACGTTGTCTCCTCTTCGTCCACCGCCGCGGTGAGCTGCAGAACTGCCATAGAAGCTGCCATGGAAGCTTTTAGTTTGGCCAGCTCCCGATCTAGGCCACCATTCAGGAAAACCTATCAGAAGGAAGCAGCCGGTGACGTCATGTCCTTCCCGATGACAATGGCTGCAAAACAGCCTTGTAGAAGAAGAAGAAGGCGGCCGCGGCGGCACCGCCGCACTGCTTGTTTTGGTGACGGCGAAGGCTGCTCCGTCGTGGCTGCTGTCTTCCATTCGGGCCAAATTTTTGTGTTGTTCTTCTTTGCAAATTTGGGCAAGAATTGTTCTCATTTTTGGCATTGCTTTCTGTTGAATTAGATGAGTACGAACGGTTCCATGCAGCGTTCCATTTAATCCCATCAAAAATTGAAAGATTTTTTCTTCTTCTCTTTCATTGACAATAACTGTTAACAAGTCTGTATCTGCAGAATATGGGAGTTGAGTATAGTTGTCTAACTCATCCTATAATTTTATTAAACGCGAATAGTACGCATGTATTGAGTCTCCACCTTGTTTGCAATTTTCTAATGCGGTTTTTAACTCATATTTTCAGGGCCCATTCCCAACTAAAAATCTTTCCTTTAAATCTATTCACAATTCATCCGCTCGTTCAGAGTAGTTTCTAGAAGAACGAAGTGAGGTTCGATAGTGTTTAAAATCCATGAATTCACTAAAGTGTTTATTTCCCACCATTCTTCTTCTTTGTCCGGGTCATCTTCTGGGATAGGGATTGTTCCATCTATAAATCCCAATTTCTTCTTTAAACGTAAAGCCAAGCGTATGGCTTTTGTCCATTCGGCATAGTTATTGTCTTTGTCGTTTTCCTTTAATTGGACAGTCGTTATGATCAGCTCAGGACCATCAGAGGATGCCACTGTTAGTATATGCCCTAAGACCAATTGACTCACATTTTTTATTTATGAAGCATGTATTTTTTTGAATTGTATTTTATGCTCTTGGTCATCAAGTATGTGACTTGATAGTAAAACCCTTATAGCTAATAAAATACTATTCTTATTTGTCCCTAGTTTATTACATCTTGTAAACTAGTGGGAAGTCGATTGATGGTCAAGTTTTACTGATCATGAATATGAGATATAAAATCAATTCATAAATACATATTGAGAATATTGTATTGGACATGACCCAAAGTGAAGAAGAAATATTGCATGGGTTTAAGTTATAAGTATTTCTTTTTAGTTTTATATTTGGTGTCCTTTGACCTAATGTTTCTAATGTTTCTTGCATAGGGGAGAAAATATGTTTTGACATAGTCAAACATCACTTTTAATTAGGTGATCATTATGACTATTGGTTGGCTTATTTTCTCGTCATGGCTTGAATATTGGAGATAGTGAAAGGGATTTGTCCCTCTCTTTTTAGAGAGAGATATCCATGGGCCCCTTGATAAGGAAGACTGGAAAATATACATGGTCATGCTCAAATAAGTATTAATAAGGTGTTATTAATATTATTTGTTGAAACAGTCTGTCTGGTGATCAAGTAAATGGTTAATTAAGTTTTATAAGGATGACTTGATCCATGCCTTATAGTTAATTAGGATATCGTGTAACAAAAAGGACTAAATATTAAATCTGATACTAGGTTATTATTACATTTACTTAACTTGGGTAAGCATAATGTCTTGCTAGAGGCCGCTTATGTTTTGTGAATAAATGTCTAGGATATTTTTCATTCACTGCCAATGTTAAGTGAACCTACAGGGTCAGACGCATAGACGATCTTGTGAGCATAATGTCCACGTTCAATGAATCTAGATTGTGTCCAGATTCGTTGAACGTATACAAAAGGGGAATTAGATTCCATATTGTATTTTCTGGTAAGTTAATAAGTAATTAATTTTATTTAATCGAATAAATGAAATTAATTACTTAATATTACTCATCCAACCGTTGGATGATTATAGGAATTGACGGACAAGATTAAACTGTCATTAGATGATAGTTAGGGTTTTGATATTGATAGCTATAAAGGTTATGTTAACCTTTTCTTGGTGGCTGTCCTTTATTTGATTAAAGAAAAACAAAACCCTAAACCCTAGAACGGCGATATAGTATCTAGCCTCCTTTCTCCGAAATACGACTGATTACCAGATAGTCAGGATCAGTTCGGAACAGTTTTCAGAACACAGAAGGGGCTAGCATCCCGATCGCTTGCAGAGGAGTTCGTCATGTGGATATCAGTAGAGGGCGAAGCGTACAAAGCAGCGCCTCCACAACGAACAATAAAAACACAGAGGTAATTTCTATCCAATAAGTTTTTCTAGTATGTGCAGATCCTGTTGGTGGATTTCCGTAGTTTTATTTTACTTTGTTTTTGCCTACGGATTCCAACAGCCACAAAGTAGGCATCTTTTTTTATTCACGAACATGGCTTTCTTCTACCATATTGTTTTCAACATTGCCAGCATCTTCCTTGTCATAACTCATTATGAGAATTTAGACAAGGCTGCCTCTGATACCATAAAGTTTCTAGTGTGGAAATCAATATGACTTTCCTGTCTTTGTTATTGCAAAATGATTACATTATATAACTTACAAACTAATCCTCTAATCTAAAGGAAAGTATCACTATTAGGAAACTGCCTAAAATACGTTGTAGAAATATCAATACGCAGGGACGGAACTACGCACAGCCTCGGGTGGGCTCGAGCCCACCCGGAAATTTTTTTTTTTTAATTTTATATTTTTTATATTTAAGCCCCCCAAAAAAATTTTTTTCAGTTTAGCCCCCACAAAATGTAGGGACTGATTTATTAAAAAAAAAAAAACAAACCCTCGGCTGCTCCAGCAAAAACAACAAAATCAATTTCATTTTTCTTCTTCTCTCTCCCTGATCTCCCGCACCGGCGCACAGCAGCAGCTCACTCCTCATTGGTAATGGGCGATTACCTATTCTTTTGTTATATTATATGTAAATTTAGAATTTGTAATGTTTATCTCGTGAGTGATGGGTGATCACTCCTCATTGGTAATGGGCGATTACCTATTCTTTTGCTATATTATATGTAAATTTGAAATTATTTGAGTGTCTTTTGTACATGAAATGCATCATTTTATAGACGAAATTCTGGCAAAATTTTTTTTTCCTCTAGCCCCCCAATCATATTGTTCTGGTTCCGTCCTTGTCAATACGTATAGAAATATCAAAATAAGGAAAGTATGTAAATATAGAAACTATCTAAATATAGGTTCCAACAAAAGTCAAAATGCATAGATGGAAAGTATGTAAAGAGAGTAATGCATCTACCCAATTCGCAGAGACTAGCTATGATAGTGATAAGAAAGGATAAAAGCAGCAGCTTTGGACATGTTTAAGATCTTATGAATATTACTTATAGTTATCAGAATAGTTAAATTTTCAAATTTTGTTCTTCATTCCTGCTTCTTTTCTCTTTCATCGAACTACAGGAAAATGGGGAATAAAGTCATTAGAAACTCTATTGGAAACTATATGTATTTATTTTGGTTATTTTTTCCAGATTTTTAAATGTTAAAACGTTATTCTAGTAGTCTAATATTATCCAAAAAACTTGCCAGATGTTAAACTAAAAGAGACAAAACAAAGGCAGTCATGCAAGCCTTATTCTAATGTTATGTTTTTACAGAGGGGAAAATCTATTGAAATTTCACTAGTTCTATTCCCATGTACCTGTCTTATGAGTTTTTCTTCTATGTTTTGTACAAGGTTCTCTCATATCTTCCTGTCGGTAGTTATAAATCTCAAATTTGATATGTTTGATAACAGTTGCTTCCAATATTCCGTTATTTATGCCATTAAAGATGTCATACTCACAACGCAAATACATGGAAAGGCATCATAACAAAATTCTCTCTGTTGGGTAAAAAAGAATCTATTTGAAACTTCACTCTTATTGAATTAACACTTACTAATAAAACTTAGATATTGTTAATGAAGACAATGTAAATGAATATGTATTATGTTATTACATGTTCTACAATAACTCTCCATGTAATGGAGGAAAATGAAGTTCTGTCCAAGTGAAATCTCTATTCTCTGGCACCTCATCTGAGATTCGATAGCCAGAACAACACAACTCCTTTGAGACACTTAGCTGTTACAGTATGGTTCCAAGGTCTTGATCTGTTGAGATATTAAGCTGAATTTTCTCCTTCGATTCAATCTCAACAAAATTAGATTAGATGCTGATTCAGGGACCAGAGTGGGCTTCAAATGACCTTTGTATAGAAATGCATTCCTCAGCCTTAGAAAGTGCTTCCTCACAGTGACCAGTGTCATATAGAATCTAACCTTCATAGACAAGCTTTTCATATCTAGAGCCAGAATGGTTCCGGGCTAATCGCAAGCTATCAGACTTACTTACCTTTTCTAAATCTGATGGATCAAACTCATCAGAGTCCTCCATAGTGTCACTGCCTGTGAAGATAGGCGGTTTCCAAGGGCCTTCCCGTAATGTCGCAGAAAAAGACTTGCCTGGCCATCCCCCTTGCACCAAAAAAGTCTGTTAATCTTGTGTGGAGGTCGGTGGGACTGATGCTGAATTTGACAGAGGCGGTATGGGTTTCACAGAAGCAGGAGATCCAGCTCCTTATTGGATGGTGATAGGGGTGTCCTCTTCCGTCCTCACCGACAGCAGATGGTATGGGTTTTGCGAACTAGCAGTTGATGCTACTGATTGCAAAGTTTGAGATACAAATAGGCTTAGGTCAGCTCAAGTTTGTAACACTAAATAATCCTCTCGGAGCCTCCCAAATAGTTTCTTGTCAAATTTGTAAAGAGAACATTCTCTCTTTCTTTTCTCTGATCGACTAAAAATAGATTACTTAGCAGCTTAACCATCCTTTGATCTCGTCATTCATGTAATGACCATTTATGTGAAAGTCAAATTTAATGAAATGATCAACTAAACTTTACACTGTCAATGTATGTGTGGTGAAACATATTCTGTATTAGACTTTTAAAGTGTTTTATTTTACTTCTGAGGCTTCTCATTTCTTGGCATGATTATAGTAGTGAAAATTTCTAACAATATGATTATAAATTGACAAGGTTCATTTCCTCGGTGTATTCAGGGTTAGGCATTCTTAAGAGTGCACAAAAATAAATTAAGTAATTCTCTACCTGTTTGTTGGACGAATTAGAATGTGTGTTACGAATCTCCTTAAAAAAGGGCAATGGCACCTTGGGGCAAGAAGCAACTAACCAAAAAACTCTTCCCAAGTCAAGAAATGCTAAAGAACTTCAAAGGGCGAAGGGAAGACAATTGAACTCCTTAAGGGCTAAAGTGTTGTTGAATAAATACGGTTCCCCCTTTGCTAGTAGAATTTGGAGATCCAATATCTCACCCTTATGGCGAGGCATACTATTAGGAGCCATCACCCTTTCACATATTGGTCTTCAACCAGTACTTCAGACTGCTCTAATATAGAAAGGGCACACTTCATTGTTAAAAAATGCTACTCTGAAATCCATGATGGTAATGAATTTGTCATTCCTACCGCAAGATTTGGAAACTTTTGATCAGAGGATTTGGCCATCAATCTTTTTGGAATTCTGATGATTGCAGCAAATGGATTGATTTGAATCTCTCCTAATCTTTTGGAACTCAAGGCACACGCACAAAATGGAGTTGCATCTTCCCGTGAGACCATCCATACCTTTGGTATTGGAAATAAAATCCTTCATGATCCTCAATGCACCAGCGCTCCTGACATAGAGATTGCTTCTTCTATTTTATATAGAGCTAGGAACACTTTTTTTTGCAAATATGTCAAACTTTGTACATACACAGGATAGTAGTACTCATACTCTAATGGAAAATCACTCTGGAGAAAGCCCCATTGACATGTAATTCTTTTGGTACATTAATATTAATGAAGACCCCGTCAAGGAAAACAATTCAAAAGATGAGCAATGACACAAATATCAGCATGAAAACAAACCAAAGACATATCTCAGAGATGGATTATAAGAAGATAACACACTTTTTTTATGACCTAACTCCAATTAAACCAACGTATCAATTATGCAGTGTACCAAGTAAAACAATGTCATATTAAAAATTTTGTGACATAAATTTTCAATTTATAATACTATCATGTCTTCAAAAATACATATATTTGACTTATAAACTTCAAATAACATTATTAACAAACATATTAATTAAAATAGATAACTAAACCTTTCTACAAGATCCTTTGATGGATTCTTAATCGGACCCGCGCATCGCGCTAGGTCTCGCCCAGTATTTATTTTAAATTTGGATATGCAAATGATGGAATACTTTGGTATATTGACATCAATACGTGAGGACAGCAATTCAGATGGTTGTTTGTTGCTTAATTGATGCTTAAAAAATTAAATAAGTACATAAAATAAATTCAAAATCTGTGTGGCAACCCGCCAGACACCCGGTGGCCAAACAGGGCGTCCAGCGAGCACCCACAGACAGCTTGCCCGGGCACCGATCCAGCACCCCGTGTGTTCAATTCGAGCCTTATTTCATGGGCCATTTTTTTCCCCCAAATTTTGGCTTCTTTTGTGGTAAATTTTGAATCAATAAAAATGTAATAGTATAATTAAAGATCAATTTATCTATCTCCTTTTATGCAAATCTGATGCTAAAAGTCCCCAATTTGATGATTGACGTTTGAATATTTAAAGAAAGGTTAAGTGAGATTTTTAGTGTTTTGAACAAATGAAGTTTCAATTGACTCCAAGAGTAATTTACAAACTGCAAATATCAATCCCCTTGTGATAAAATTATTTTCACTTCACAAGTAAACTTGTACAATGAATCCAAACAATATCTTGTAACCGAGATGATTTTAATAATCAAATATATAGATTGTCTCATGAGACTTTATTTCATATCATTACCATTGAAATCAAGACTTTCAAGACTCGAGCACGGATTTAAGAACTGAACGCGATTAGTATATTCAAACTAAAGAATCATTTCTCGAATTCTATCATACTATCAATTACGGCACAAGATGGGAAAATTTCTCAAAATATTTAATACACTAAATTTTTTGCATATTGGATGACCAAAATGCTGAAAACCAGCAGTAAAGACTAGGAAAAACAATTAATACATATTCGCAATTCCATCAAAAGGAATTTCACCATTTTACCTTTATGTACAAAAGATGCACATCATATGACAGGAGACATTTTTCTTTTCTTTTTTGATTGATTTCATTCAATTAGTAATGGACGTTTTAGTAGCTAGATGTATTGCATATACTTGGAGAATCAATTCATGGAACCCGCTCTAACACCCGCTGCAGTGCCCTTTTGATTCCCCCTTGATCAAGTGATGTCAAGAGCTGAATTTCTTGCACCTGAGAGGAAATGATGTTCAGGGACAGGGAGAGAGAGAGAGAGAGAGAGAGAGAGAGAGAGAGAGAGAAATGAGAGAGGAAGTCAAGGAAACTACCTGTCTTCCAGCCCGAGCAAGAAGAGTAAATTGATCACCGGTTGGCGGTACCTGAAGCATCAGAGGAGGGAATTGCAATTTGTTTCTGAAGTAAACCGTTAAAGGCAAAACAACACGGTTCACAATCTAACTTACATTTGAAAGCCACAGCTGCAGATCTTGTGATACAACCCGTCTTTCAAATCCTTGCCGACTGATTTTCACAACATTAATTCTGGAAAAAGAAAAATTTCCCGTAAATAAACAGCTAGCAAGACAATGAAACTGCATACAAGAATTGAGGATTGCAGAAATTAGAGCAGAGATGGAAGTCTGATGAAATACAAATGCAACCTGTTAAAGGTTCCAACTTTCAGATAATGAAATGATAAATCAGAATTCTTAAATGGAATCATCAAATGTTATTTGTTCTAAATTTGACATAGTGCAAGACAAGTGTACGTTTAGCATACCCTTCTTCTTGTGATAGCTCTTCAAGTATTGTGTCTAGCCCAGGAAGAGGTTCAATTTCATAGTCATCATCAACGTCAGAACCGACTGAGGCATCCTGTGAAGCTTTGTGGTCATGAATGATCAAACCATGTTATAACAACAAAATAGAATCACGCAAATATCAAGAAACGAATGTAAGTATAGGTACTTCATGCCTGAGGAATAACTTTTTCTAGAGTTTCAAGTAACGGATCTTCCTCCAGTTGTTTCATTGACAAAGTAATCCTAGATTTTTCCCTGCAATTATTTCATTAAGAGCTGAATAATCTATAGAAAATTGACAACAAATGAGGGGTGAGAAGCCAAACATTAGTTTAGGTACATGCAGTAAGATGAGGCTAAAACCTTCAGAATTTCACGCTACTTCTGATTACATATAATTCTGGTGTAGCTACCATAAATTTAACATAAATAATGCTATCAGCCAAATCATCAAGCAATGGATTCATGTAGTCTTGTTAATCCATCTTCTTGCTTGTCTAAATGGAAACTATGGATGCTTATAGAGCAGAAGCAAGGCATATTCACCTATCCACGTCAATAACTTTTACCCTCACTTCATCCCCCTCAGCCAGGATATCTCTCACATCTTGAACTAAATCCCATGAAACCTCCGAGACGTGTACAAGACCGGTGAGGTGATAGCAACCTGAAATATTCCGTTGACACTATTAAGTGCAAAGAAACTGATACGCTTGCATCTCATATAGAAATAATCTTACAGTACCATCTGGAAATTGTAGGTGCAGAAAGGCACCATAATCCTCAACAGAACCAACTCTTGCATGATATACATCACCCACGGTAATCTGTTGAGAAAACTTTTCCCAGACAGCTTCTTTTTCGGAGAATATCAACTTCCTATTCCGCTCATCTGCTTGGATTACCTACAAGAAGAGCAAAAGGGTCACTAACACTCAACTGAACTAATTTGGCATGATCAAATATTTATTACAAATATCTCAGCATGTAATGCTTGTTGCTTATAAACTACAACATAAAATAGAGGAGTTCAGTTGATCAGCACTTGAATGACTTGAATGAGCTCACAATGATAGCACTCTGGATGTTTTCCACACGAGGAAAGATTGTGTAAATACAAGCTTCCACTAAAAAAGATCATAAAAGTTTCTTACAGGTTTTCTATATGCATTTAATCCTTATATTCTATATAGATAGACAAAAGAATGGAGGAGATAAGAATTGAGCCTAAAGAAGAGATTTCAGATAATTTACGACATAAATGACCTAATATATCATATCAAAGAAATTTACTTTCAAAATTCTTTTCAAGGACAAAAGGTCAATAAAAAGAGAAGTTTATTCCTGTTGAATTGCTTTATGATTATCCCAAGAAGAAGGAAACAAGAAAGAAGATAATATTGACCATTAAGGTCCGGATTAAGTCTCAATGGGAAGGAATTTTGGACAAGTTTAAATGAACAACAGAGCTACCTGGTTAAATTTCTTTGGCTAGTTCCTGAGTTACTCCTACTGTACATTGCTTGTTCTTTCTCTTCTTATGTCACATATCGATAAGTATGCTGAAAATGACGAGGAGTATATCGAATCGGATAAAATAAGGATTCTGAAATCTGTGTTTAAACTTGCTCTCAGTTTGTTTCAATATCTTCTATTAGATAGCACAAATAAAAAAAAATTTAAAAAAAGTAAGAAAAAAGAAATAAGCTTGCAAGGAAACAGATAGAGCTGCGATTGCAGAGGAACAAGGGAGAGCTGATAATAGATGCTCAGAATAGTAAGGGTGTGATGAGAGGAAAGGAAATTTCCACAGAATCAAATCATGCTTTTCATAGCTTTCCAATGTTTACAAAGTGAATTACAAGGTATTAGATGCTCAGAATAGTAAGGGTGTGATGAGAGGAAAGGAAATTTCCACAGAATCAAATCATGCTTTTCATAGCTTTCCAATGTTTACAAAGTGAATTACAAGAATACCAGAGAAACAATATTGCAGTTGTAGGATCTAACTCCATTCACTTCAACAATTAAAAACTAGAATGATTATAAAAATGTCACCCAATATGCAGAATATGAAATATACATGTTTCTAGCATCCATCCGCAAAATGAAGAAAAATTAAAATTTATAACTCAGCTTAACTGGAGCCTCACACCCCTCTCCTCCACACCCTCCAAAACCCCCCCCCACACCCCAAACCAACCCCCCCCCCTCTCACGCCCTTTTTTTTTTGTTTTGCTCTTTTTACCTCCCTTTTTTCTTTTTCCTTTGTAAAAACACTACTGAAAGAAACTGACAATGAATACTGGAAGATTAGAGTTTAACATTGGCTCCTGTTCACACGACAGACCATCTCAGGAGTAGATATTGCATAACAAAAGAAACAGAACTTTGTTTTTTACAATTTTCTTTTCCATGACTTCATTTTATTTTAAATTGCACAAAATGTGGCAGATAGATCTTGGGTTTAGAGTTCAAATCAGTGCCATTGAAACATTTATCTTCAGAGGATGGCTTGAAAATGCAGTTTTCCTGAAAACACCCAAAGCTTTCAATGTATTGCATATTGCACATAAATAAGGCAACATGTTCCATATTTTCCATTTAGAACTTTTGAAGCCTCAATGTTTCGACAATACAGCCACTCATACAGGGATCAGCCTCAGTACCATGTAGAAAAGATTCAACTTGGTTCCCAGTAGATAAAATTAAAAAGCCACTTCTAGAAGTGACGGATGCCTATAAAGACCTTTTTTACACATGTTTAATAACTGGATCTGAACAACTTGAAAAGCAAGATTTACATAGCACGGACTCACAGTTCTCTTACTATTCATCTATTGAATTTATGATTTGTCCACAAGTGGTAAAATGCAGTTTAAACAATTTCCATGGTGCAAATATCAATGCTTACCTTGACAGAAATAGTGGAACCTGTCAAAGCTCTCGCAACTTCTTGAATAGGCTTTTGCTGCTCTGGTCAAAGTAACAAACGAATCAAGTTAACAACGACAACACTTCCAAAATTTTGAGTCGTGCTTATGTGCAAGGAATTTGCAGGTTGAGAAATTGGACATGAAGCAACTTGAAACTGTAAGCTACCAGTAAAAACAATAATGCTCGAGTTCTTTTTCAATTTCCAGGAAAATATGAAAAAATAAAAGCTAAATTTTAGACACCTTTAAGAGCATAAATATATTGTGAAGCAGCAGCATCCTAGTCAAATTATTGATTTATAAAGCTTGTATACAAGAATGTAAGAGAAGCTGAGAACATAAGCTAAGATGTTCATTTATAAATATTGACAAAGGAAAAGTTAATAGATATTCAAAATTCTAAACTTCTTTTCATATGAAATTCATTTAAAGCTTCGAATATCTAACAGTTCCGGTCCCATAAGCACAGATAAATATCAACCATCAAAAACCAATTTCCATGCCAAAGCATCAAAATTTTGAAAATTACAATTTCGTGATTAATTTGATAAATGACAAACATTGACAGCCTAAATTCCGACACTTTTTAAAGTTGTGGAAAGACTTTGGCTAGTATAAGAAACATGAAGAAACAAATGAGCTATGAAATAGCAGGGTAAGTGAATATTCAATACCTTTACATGAGTGAGAGGGGCTTAATTGTGGATAAGGAAGAAAACCAAGCAGAGAATAAAACCTAATCAGCAACCCACCACCATTGAAACCTTCAACTCTTCCCTCAATGATGAGTCCCCTTTCTTTGTAAACTCGTGCTGCCTTCCAGTCAGCAGACCTCTACTTCTTTGTGTAGCAGAAATTTGGATAAGAAATATTCAAAAGCATAAAGCCCAACCAAAAACACTACTTTAAGTCAATGAAGCCAAATTAAATACGAGAAGAGTATTTCCTCCTTTTAAGAATCTTAGAAGTAGTATGTAGGCAATTCTACTGAGTCAAAAGTAATTGGCAATTGAATCAATATGATGTTATTTTCTTATGGAAAACAATCCTAGTATTATGCACTTCAATATGAGCTTTCTCTTTGTGCTTTTCATTTGCCACCAAAAAAATAAAAATAAATAAAGAAAGAATGAAAAACACAGAATGTTACATGCATCTCCTGCACCCCGCACCTGCCAAATTGGTTGCTAGTATTATTTTCTCACAGTTGAGACACCAACTTTGACATTTGCAACCTTAAAACTATCTCGTGTAACACTTAGCACCCAAACTTTAATTCTTATACACTGACATAGACTCTGCAGATTCCTACTTCACCAGATTCATAACCTTCCATCTATATTCAAAATAAGGTTTTGCAGCAGGCTGTCATGCGCAACGATGTTCATACCTTGTGTTCCTTAATGTGATTTAAAACCAAGATTACTTCTGAATATTGAAGAAAAGATAAAACTTCAATCAATAAAACATCTCAACCAATATGCAATGTGATTGAGACAGAATGCAAAAACATAGTGAATTGCTTCAGGGTGCAAAAGTAGCCCCAAATGAAAAAGGTCAGAGAAAATTGATAGACCTTTCATCCACCCATAAGACAGAAACGAGTAGATATTTCACAAATGAATTGTCGTGTTATTTGTTAAACTCCCACTTCAGATTCCACATTTCTACAAGTTTGGAATTGCATTATCTTCCTACCTCGATTCTAAACTGGCCCGTGATCCTTTCCAATGTCAAAAGTTCACAGTAGATGATCAATAATCAATGGTTTTTTACCCAATTCCTGAAGGATTGTAATATCAATAGTGGTCGGTTCAAAATAGTATTCTCTACCAGCCACTACATCAATAGGTGGCACAATGCACAAGACAGAAGACTTTTTTTCTTTCGATGAAACAAGACAGAAGACTTCTAAATTACCAATATTTAGAAATGCCAAGCCAACCTTCCCATTTTCAATCACTGTATTTTCGTGGAAATACACAATCAAATCCTCACCCATAACAATCTCTAATTGCATAATTTCATCATCACCTTCAGCTAAATCAAAGTTAACTCCAACTCATGCAATGCGTAAGTTCCTCAAAGTTCATGCACAGAAGAACAAACTAATACACATCATCTTGAATGTTCCATGTCAAGAAAGCAAATCAAATTACATTTCTCTAGAAAGTACACAATAAATAATCTGGTATTCCCGAATTCCTTCGCTTTTCTAAAAATTCTCAAATCTAATCGATAATAATAATTAATAACAAAATCTTCAAAAAAGAAACATAACACACAGAAGAAAAACACACCCGAGCTTGCCGAATATCATCAGTGGCAAGGGTTTCCTCAACTCCATCCGTTCGATCAGTACCACAAGAAATTGTAACTTTAGGTGCAAAAAATGCAGCCCTTTTAGGAGAAGAGCAGCGAGAGAAACAAGGGAAATTCAAAACTGCATATGAGTTTGTAACAGCTGGAACAGAATATTGATGAGATTGACAGTTATTATCACATGAAAAGAGGTGTGATAGGAAAGCAATGCCTCCAGAAATTGAACCCAAAGATGCAGAGAAAATGGGCATTTTTGTGGGCTACTCTGCTTTTACCTGACCAAGAAAGGTTGAGGGGTAAATGGACACTCTCTGACTACAAGAAGTTAAGAACATAGCTACTGCAAATTTCGAAGATTCAAAGGTTTGTGTATGGATTTGGTTGCCATTGACGTGTGATCAATATAGAGTTTTGATCTCAGCTAGTTGCATTCTATTTCCGTGTCATGCTCATACCCACATCCTGAAATTCATTTAACTTTTTCTTTTTTTTTTTTTTTTTGTTTTTGGTTTTTCTAATCTTCCGCCATCCATATCCACTGCAGTTTCTTTTTTTTCTCTGTTCTTTTAAGGTCCACTACAGCTTTTCTTTTCTTTCTTAGTAAAAAATGAAAAATAGTAAACATTACAAGTGACATTGCAATTACCCGAATTTTTACGGGTTAAAAAATATATAAATAATTGTTAGGAAAAAATTCTACTTAAATAAATTTAGCAAAGTTATAACAAAGAAGATTAAAATGAAAGAGAAAAATATAGACTCAAAAGTTTACGTAATTCGCCTTAAAATCTACGTTCACGGGCGAAGATTGATATGCGATATGTTCTCACTGTACTAATGGTGGAATAAATGAGTTTGTGAACGTAGATAGCAGAAGAAGTTACTCTCAATCCAATCTAGAAAGAGATGCTCTATCGATAAACGAAAGAACTTTACTAAAAGGAAGGAGCTTATAAAAATGAGCAAAATCTCACACAAGCTAACAACACAAACAGTTCTCTAAACTCTCTCAAAAGCCAATAACATAAATGGCTTCACTAAACTCTCCCACGTTCACTAATCTACAAATGATTATTTATAGATAACAAAATTATCATGTGACCAAAAAATTAGGTCACTTCATGAAGTAGTAGAAGTGAGGGAGAAGTGGTAATCATGGGAGAATAGTGATAAAAAACCATGTGCCTTAAACCAAGCTTCCAAAAAGACCATGGCCATTCCACTAAGTTAATGCTCATTTACATGAGACTATTATCTTGATCATGACAAAATTTCAAGGCACTACTGACAAATCTCCACCTTCATTTGATGTTTGAAATCATATTCACCAAAGCCCTTGTAGGGGCTACTCAAATTCTACTAATATCAAGTCCAAGCAATACTTGAACTTGGAAACAGTATGACCAAACATGTAATGCTCACATTTCAATTTTTGAGTAGTCTGATCACATGAAAATCCTCTTTTACTTAACACTGCAAGCCCTTTTTGTTCATATGGCCTAATCTTATGTCCTATAATTTTGTTACATCAGAATTTGCCAAAATGATAAACCAAGTACAGCAGCACCTATAATAGCAGAACCCTCCAAAACGTACAAACCGCCAACTCTTTTGTCTTTTAGTATCACACGAGCACCTTTATGAATTTTCAATACTCCACATTCAGTTAAGTATTTGTAGCCATTTTAATGAAAGTGCCTAAGGAAATGAGGTTCTTTTTCAAATCAAGCACATGTCGAATGTTAATTAATGTATAAATAGGGCTACCAAACATCTTGATTCGAATTGTACCAATCCTTACAATACTGCAGAGTGCATCATTTCCAATCAACACAATACCACTACCAATGAATCATAAGTAGAAAACCAATCCCGATTAGGAAACATTGAAAGAACGACCTGAATCAAGTATCCATCCATTCTTAAATTTAGAATGAGACTCAAAAACCATCAAAACATCACCCGATTCTTCAACAATACTCGGACTTTTCTTCAACTTCTGTTTTTTATTTTTCTAACTTTCTCTTTAACTTAAAGCATTCAGGTTTGATGTGCCCCTTTTTATGACACTAATTGCAAATTTTATCTCTATGTTTTGACTGGAATTCATATATATATATATATATATATATTTTTGTTTCCTTTAGAATAATTTTCCATTTCCTGTCTTCTCACACTAAAGGCTATTGCTTGATTTTCAATACTACTAGTTAATTCCTTATCAACCTTTTTCTTACTTGAAAGGTTTGTCTTAACCTCTTCCAAGGAAAGAGATTCTCTAACACTGTAGATCATGGTCTCCCTAAAACCTTTATATGAAGGTGGTAAATAGTATAACATCATAATAGCTTGATCCTCATCCTCTATCTTCACATCAATATTTCTTAACTCAGTAAGGAGGGAATTAAATTCATTATTGTGAGACCTAAGAGATGTACCTTCGGACATATATAGTGCGTATATCCATTGCTTCAAAACAAGTCTATTTGCAATTAACTTGGTCAGGTACAACTCGTTCAATTTCTTCCATATATCAGCTACAGTTTCCTCTAATAAAACTTCTTAGAGGACAAAATCATCCAAACTAGACTGGATGATGGAAAGGACATCTTCATCCAACTCTTTCCAACTTTCTTTAGACATATCTGTAGGCTTGTTCTCTTTCCCGTCCGAAGCTTTCTTCAATTTGTTTTGGGAAAGAGTGCCAAGCATTCTCATCGATCACAAACTAAACTCTTGGATTCATCAAACCTCTCAATTTTAATCTTTTTGGTAGACATAGAAACAATAAATGGAATGCACAACCTTGCTTTGATACCAGTTTGTTAGGGAAAAGCCCTATTTAAATGAGTTCAGTAAGTGTATAACAAAGAAGATTAAAAATAAAAAAGAAAAATATAGACTCAAGAGTTTATGTACATGATTCGGCTTAAAGCCCACCTCCATGGGCGAAGAGGAAATAACTTTACTAAACAGAAGGGTATTACAAAAGATAGCAAAATCTCACACAAGCCAACAACACAAATGACTCTCTAAACTCTCTCAGAAGCTTATAACACAAATGGCTTCACAAAACCCTCTCACCTTCACCAATCTATAAATGATTATTTATAGATAACGAAGCTACCATGTGACCAAAAAATTAGGCCATCATGAAATAGTGGAATTGAAGGAGAAGTGGTAATCATGGGAGAGTGGTGATAAAAAACTTGTGCCTTAAACCAAGCTTCCAAAAAAATCATGGCCGTTCCACTAAGTTAATAGTCAATTCCATTACATTATTATCCTGATCATGGCCAAACTTCAAGGCACCACTAATAGTAATTAATATTAATAGTTAGTATATTTTGGGTAGAGAAATTGGCGATACTAATCCCTAAATTATTTTTTTAGTCTTAATTTAGTCTTTAATGTGTGTTTTCATTATTTCTAGTCCATGGACATTTATTTAAAAAAATTTTTAGTCCTTTCTACCAATTTCATGGTGGAACCCAGCAATAAAAAATATATAAGTCTCACATGACTAATAAATAAGGATAAAAATGACATTTCATCACTTACTCTCTATCACTCTGTTAAACAAAACAATGAGGTCGAATTGAACATTTACAAAATTCTTAGGGTTCATGTGAAATCTATCTAAATACCTGAAAATTTCCTCCAAATTTAGAGAAGTTTTCTCTAATTAAATACCTGAAGTATTCTTGGTGTTTCAACTTGTTTTTCATCCACCTTTAGAGAAAATCTCACATAAACTCCCAAACTATTTCAAGTATTCAATTAACCCCCATAATTTTATTTAATAAAAAGACAAATGAGCTGAGTAAGTGAAATGTCGTTTTTAACCTTACTTATCAGTCAAATAAGACTTACATTCTTTTTCCCAGATTTGGCGTAAGAATTGGAGGCGAGCACTAAAAAACTTTCTAAAACTAATGTTCATAGACTAAAATAAATTAAAACAAAATTAAGGACTAACTTAAGAATAAAAAAATAGTTCATGAGCTAATATTGTCAATTCTCTTTTGGGTTGAAGGATTTACTTAACTTCTAGAGGGACTTAAGAATAAATAGTTTTTTATAAGGTATATTTCTGAACATACTCTATGGTTTCTGACACTAAAAACCCAGATGCTATAGACATCGAGAAAAAACCGATGAGGGCGATCTAGGGCATAATACTCGATCAGAGGTGAGTATAGGCTTTAATAAAGATGTATGTTGAATATTAAAGTTCTAAATTTTGAAATTATTTAGAGTTCTATGTTAGGATTTCTTTTTAATGATTACAAGTAATTTTTGGGTGTTTTTGGTGTCTAAAATCGAAGTTTTACAGAAGGATTGATTTGTTTTTTACCAGTGAGTTGAGATAATGGTAATGTACCTCTTGTTAATTTCAAATAAAGACCTATAGTTGTTGAAAATTGTACTATTTCGTAGGTACTATGATAAGTCAAAAAGGTAGACCTGGTCTATGTTAGTGTGATCACTAGTTTGCTTCAGAATAGGTTATTTAGTTATAACTTTGAGTTGTTATTTTTTGTTTAAATAAACCATACTTGCTGCTAGAGGTAGAGGTTCCTATTTCTAAGAGATTTTTTCTAAGAATTAAGAAATGTTGTTAAGTTCATTTCGTATTTAAATGCTTCTTCAGTTGATAAGAAGGCATAAAAACTCAAGATACAATTATTGTGGTGCATTCCCACCCTAAATAGAATTCTTTTTCCTTCCTAAATTTTTAATAGCTTAAGTGTACCTTGATGTTTAAAATGGGGTATGTCCTAAAAATACGCAATATGCAAGTGCACCTAACATACTTGATGACCAAGAGCATAAAATACAATTCAAAATACATGCATCATAAATCATAAATGTGAGTCAATTGGTCTAGGGCATATACTAACACAGGTAATATCTCCAAATGCCACGCAATGCCTCTTACAGTCTTTCAAAATTGTGAGATATTTGATTGTTGGGGAACTGACTTTATGGGACCTTTTCCAAGTTCTTTTGATAATAAATATGTCTTGGTCACCGTTCAGTATGTCTCTAGTGTTGGAATCCGTAGGCAAAAATAAAGTAAAATAAAACTACGAAAATCCACCAACAGGATCTACACATACTAGAAAAACCGATTGGATAAAAATTACCTCAATGTTTTGATTGTTCGTTGTGGAGGCGCTGCTTTGTACGCTTCGCCCTCTACTGGTATCCACACGACGAACTCCTCTGCAAGCAATCGGGATGCTAGCCCCTTCTGTGTTCTGAAAACTGTTCAGAACTGATCCTGACTATCTGGTAATCGGTCATATTTCGGAGAGAGGAGGCTAGATACTATATCGTCGTTCTAGGGTTTAGGGTTTTTTTTAATCAGATAAAGGACGACCACCAAGAAAAGGTTAACATAACCTTTTATAGCTGTCAATATCAAAACCCTAACTGTCATCTAATGACAGTTTAATCTCGTCCGTCTATTCCTATAATCATCCAACGGTTGGATGAGTAATATTAAGTAATTAATTTTATTTATTCAATTAAATAAAATTAATTACTTATTAACCTACCAGAAAAGACAATATGGAATCTGATTCCCCTTTTGTATACGTTCAACGAATCTGGACACAATCTAGATTCATTGAACGTGGACATTATGCTCACAAGATCGTCGTCTATGCGTGTGACCCTGTCTAACTGACGAATGTTACCGAGGGAAATTTCTTTCAGTTACTAGTTTTTTAAAACTTAATGCCGCTGGTTTCCTTTGTGTCGGTCAGGACGACAAAATTTATCGACGGCATGCCCCGTCGGTATTTTATTTATTTCTTTAATAATTTGTTAAACAGACCTGAAACTCTCTGAAATACAGAAAAAACACAATAGCAATAGTATTCATAAACACATCCATAAACAGAATATATTCATAAACATCAAAGCCATAAAATATCCATAAACTAAAACATCCATAAAACATAAAATGTACAAAATATCAAACATCCTCAGGATCCCTAACATCCCAAAAGGCTAGGGAAGGGGGTGGAGGGGAAGGATCAACAGGGCTGGTGCTCGAGGCATCAATAGAAGGGAGAGGAGTAGAGGAAGGTACTCTTACGTCTAAGGTCCCACAGCTATTGCCATCGATGAAGATGTCGATAAGACATTAGCCATAGCAGCTCTAACGATGTCTGTCATCAGTGGCATACGGGTGTACGGCAAGTGGCTTTGCTCGGCAAACCGCCTCATGTGCTTGTCGAAGGCAGCGCAGACACTTTAAACAACAGCCTCAACTCGTCTCATGATCCTATGCTCTGCTTCTAAATAGCAAGGTGGCAATCTAGCTGAGGCCTGACTGCTCTCTATTCTCAGATGAGCTACCTCAGAACCAGCTCCATATAATGGACTGTGACTTAATCCACCAGATATAGTGGCCATCAACTAGAGATCATCGACCATAGGAGCACCTGTGGCTGCGGCTTCAACCTGGCCTTCTGTTGGGCATCGTGAAATTTCATCTACAATAGGGAATGTTAGTTGGATAATAAGTTATAAAATATTATATAAAATTTAAAGTTGTAAGTTATAAAATATTGTATAAACTTAAGTTATAAATTTACAAACCATTATATAAACTCAAGTTATAAATTTCACTAAACTTACCCAAAACTCCTCTGAAAAGGTATCCACGTACTAGCCCTTCTTATCCCCGGTCTGATACTTGTGGAGCTCCTCCAAGTGTCTGTTCTTGGAGAACCTCTTTGTTAAATCTGCTTGAAATGAAAAAACAACACAATTACTAATTACATTATATTGAAGTAACGAATCAAACATTAGTTCTTACCCTGTTCAACTGATGCTCTGTGAAGGTGATAGAACCACATGTGTGCTTCTTCGCTCTTCGACCCCCCTCCCTCATTCCTGTTCCTTTTAGTCCGTTCACAAAATGCTTTGTACTCAGGACTTTCCCAATACTTTATCATCCACTCCCAAAACGTCTCAAGAATCCAAAGGGGCCTCTTCCTTGCCACTCGATCATTGCAAAGCGAATCTCTCATCCGTTCATCGACCTTGACCTCCCATGCCTACCTCATCTTGGTTATGGATAATATTAGGTCCAATACACATCTTTTCTGAAATTTCAATGAAATTTCAAAACATTAAAAAATAATATTTGTATAAATATAAATATAACCAATATAAGACTAAAAAAATTGAATCAAAATGCTATAGGCATTGAAGACTCGTAAAAAAATTAAGACAAAGTATAACAACTACAATATTGGATTCATTGACCTGAAACTCTCCCAACCACATGTCACGGATATCCGACGGGACCTTAGACCAATGGTGGTAAGGGTCGATGAACCACTCCTGTATCATAGTTGAGATATGGGTGGCAGCTCTTGAAGATAGATGTAGTCTCTACATATTAATGTTAATGTATATTATATTGACATATTAATGTTACTATATAATTATAAAAATACATTTTTTATGTTTATTGAACTTAGCGATCTACATTCAGGTCAATAACTGTCGAGTATCACCATGAGGTGGCTTCGAAATTGCACGATCCGTAGATGATGACAGATGTGTTGTCGATGCGGAAGATGAACCAGGAGTGTCAGGGCATGCCGGTATCTGTGCCTGTGTCAGTAGATCCTGATCCGTATGTGTCTGTGGATCCTGTTGTGTCGGAGTCAACAGATCCTACTGTGTAGGAGTCTATGGATCCGTCTGTTTTATAGGCGGTGTGTCCTGCTATATGAGGGTGGTGGATCCTTTCTCTTACATCCTCTGGCCATCGAACCTATAATATAAGTAAGGAGGATAGAATTAGTTATGGATAATAAACATAAGTATAATTATAATTATTCTAAATATCATCAGTATGATAACAAGAAGTTAATAAACATAATTATAATGAACACGAGTACAATAACATAAGTACAATAAAAATTAATCATACAATGTTCTATCTATTGGAATCCTCATTTGAATTATTATCATATGCAGCGCCAGAATGCTTGTCAATCTCTTTATCAGAGTGATGTGAAATGGGAAAGCCAAGAAGCTAAAGATTTATAGCATGGATCATTCACTAGTGCAAGGTCGAAGAAACTCATAGCTCTTGTAGGTAATGACATTGTAGCTTATTTTGAAAAAGCTTTGAAGAGCAAGATTGAAGAGTTTGAGGATCAGGAAAGGCTTCCAAGTTGTTCACAATGTATTTAATAGTCAAGGATCAATCAAGGGAATAACTTGGGGTGAAAATTAGCTAATTGTTGGAAGATGCCACCCTACTACCTATGACAGGGCTACCCCCACCGTCATTGGTAGGCTTCTGCCGGGGCTGCTCTTGGGAGTTGGCAACCTACCGCACACGATAGGTCTTACTTTACCATCACGGATAGGTCTCAGGTTAGAACTTTCTCAACCGCCTTTTTAGCCTAGAGTTTGCAATTCAAATTGTTTTTTTTTTCAACTTTAGAACAAGGGTTTATAGGTAATTTAAGTCATTAATCACTTATTTTGCCAGGGTTAATGCTTAGCCTATAAATACCTCATTATACATTCATTGTCACTAATCTTGGATGAATTTTGCTAAAGTTATTGAGAGAGAATTCCCTTTGTCTCTAGGGTTCTTCACCCTTGCTTAGTTACCTTGCTAAGAGTTAATGTCCTTAGTGTTGAACAATTGATTGCCTTAGGTTAGTGAATCTATGAAATTCAATTGATCATTTCAATTCCTTTCATTTATTGAGTCTTAGAGTTCTTGTTCTTTCATTCAATTGATCTTAGGTCTTCTAGATTGTGTAGTTGGGGTTTTGAGGTCTTAGTTTCCTCAAGGTTCCTTCCATCAATTTAGGAAAGAGTTTTGCCTCTCAGTGTTAGGTTTATGAGGCTTAGATCCTCATAGGTTTTCCATTAGAGTGTTGAAGCTATAAAATCCTCAATAGAGGTTCTTCATAAAGGAAGTGATCTTGGGAAGGTGTGGAATCAAATCTACTTGAAATTTAAGATTCACATCAAAGTGGTATCAGAGCAACCTCCAATTGAAGGTCAATTTGTCTTCTAAGTTGATTTAATTTGTAAAAAATCAAAAAAGAGAGAGAGAGAGAGAGAGAGAGAGAGAGAGAGAGAGAGAGAGAGAGAGAGAGAGAGAGAAAGTACTTGATGATCAAACAAAATTACATGAGGATCAGACAAAATTAAGTACAGAAAATCAATCTGAAAGTTAATTGAAAAATCAAATGCAATTTGTACGAATTTGTTGATGAAGTTTAGATGTTCTCCTTTGAGTTTTGATTCATTTGAACTAAGTTTTTCTCAATTTTTAGTACAATTGGTTGCTCAATTTGATTGAATTGTGAATTGTGTTTCGGTTTTGCGATTGCAGAAAAAGTATTGATTAATCTAAGCATATCTTGTGATATACTGCAATTTGGCGAAATTTATCCTAAAATTCATCCTCTTCAAGTGAGGAATCTTTGTGTGTTTGTTTCATCTGATTTGAATTCGTAGGTTGTGAGTTATTGTCGTTTTAGTGTTAGGATATCATTTTCCCTGTTTTCTGGAAAATTTGTTTTGGTACTCTTATGTTCTTTGTTTAGCCTAATTGATTTGATTTCCTTTGTTTTTACTTCTTATTGTTCCCTTGTATGCTTCTAAACTTTTGTTGATGATCAATAATGTTTGTTGGCTCTTTTCCATAGATTATTTTCTTTGAAGCTCTTACATCTCAAGTGTTTGATATTTTGCCTCTTTGAACACTTATGCATTGATTGGTTTCTTGCTTGGGATTAATGCTCTTGGTTTGAGTTGGCTAAGAAGTTTGGAGGATCTTATAGAGACTTGAGTGATTAGAAAAGGCAAGAGGGTGAGCTTATCTTGATAAAAACCAATAAGAGTGTAAACACGAGTGATTTAAGTGATCATGAAAGAGTGTAAACACTAAAGGAGTGATTGGGAGGTCTTTTTATTTTGTTTTCTTTGTTTAATTTTTTAGGTTTTAAAACATAAATTCAAACATGGAAGATGATTTGCATCATGTGCAACAAGCCTTGAAAGGATTGGAACAACAATTATCATGCCTAGCAAAGGCTGCGAAGGACTTAAGAAGAGAAGAGGAAGCCATTTTTGAGCAAAGTAGTAGAAGAGACTATGGTGGACACCCAATGCATGATAACCAATAGGGATATGGTAACTTTTCTCCTCATGCTAGATCTCATGAGTATAATGCTTATGATTATTATGAGAGCAATAGACTTGGAGCTAGAGATTGTTATAATGATATGTCTTGTAAAGGAGTTCCAAGAAATGATGTTAGAAATGGAAGAAAGCTTCCATAAAAGAAGAGATGATTATGAGGGATTCTATGACAGTTATAACTGTGGAGGATACAATTACAGAAGAAGTTCCAAAGCTATGGGAAGTACAGAAAAGATCTCATAATTACAATAATTTGAAATTACCTCTTTTATGTGGAAGTTTTGGACCTTATAATTATGAAGCATGGGAGTAAGAAGTGGAATCATTGTTCTATTCCTATTGTGTAAAAGAAGAAGAAAAGTTCCAATCGGTGTTAAAATCTCTTTCTTATGAGGTTAATGTTTGGTGGGATAGTAAATGTGAAAATAGAAGGAGAATGGGAGCTCAACCAATCAAGACTTGGAGCTTAATGAAGCAATAATTGAGGAAAAAATTTGGAGTTGAAAACCATGAAAGACAAAGACAAGGTCAAGCGAAGGAAAAATTCATGGAATCTTCAACGGGTGAAAAGTCTACAAAAGCAAATAAGCTTTCACAAGCTCAAGATGTACTTGATAGAAAAGTCATTCACCATGAGAAGAAGAACACTTGTACCTTTGTAAAGGAAGAAAAACTGAGAGATGAAGAAAGTGAAGAGTGTTGTGAGCACAAAAGAAAGTGAGGGGAAAGGAAAAAACAGTGAGTGCTTGATTGAAAATCATGAGAGTTTAAAAGAAGAACAAGAGAAAGAAAAGCAAGATGAGATTGAAAAGAGTGAGGAAACAGAGGAGAGATGAGCTTAATGATTTTTGAAGGAGATAAAAGAGAGGAAATATAAGGGAGCTGTTGTAACATTAGTTCACTACCATTACACTCACTTTCTAGTGAGGAGGTGAACTTATATGACCTGGATGCGTACAAAACCGTAGAGCTATTGCAAGGTCCAGTCACAAGAGCCAATGAACGGAGGAAGCCAAAGAAGTAAGTTCAAAAGGCCTTGAAGCTTTAACACCAAAGGAAGAAGGAGGCATACCTAGTATTGACGGTAGGTTTCTTGGCAAGGAAAACTAAGCTTAAGCTGACCTACCGTGCACGGTAGGTCGAGACCTATCGGTTGGTGATGTTTTTGGGAAGTTTCTAACTCCCTTAACTCTTCAATTTGGTTGTAAACTTATTTTTACTTATACTTAAGAGCATTCCTTAAACTCTTTTAAGCTAGTCTAATCTAGGGTTGGAAACTAATTGTGAAGACTACTATAAATACTCTTATTGTAGCCATTTATGGACAAGCTTGATATATTGAGAAATCAAAAAGTGAATAACTAGGGTTTTTGAGTTTTCTTCTTCTTCCTTGTAAATTAAGAGCTTCCGTTGTATAATCAAAAGTAAGGAACTGATTAAATCTTCAATTCAAGAGTCCAAGTCTAATTTCCAAAATCCTATTACTCCCTTCAGGTGCTAATTCCATAGTTGGTGTTGCTTGGGGATATAGGTTCTTCTTAGAGTGTGGAGGATAGGTGAGGCTTTTTCCAAGCCTTGTTGATCCTCCTCTGACATATGTGAAGATCTATTTGTTTCTTGTTATCTTACCTACAATTTGTGTTTGTGTTCTTCAAAATCTCCAAAACATCCAAAGGAATCCTCTAGGAGGGAGTTGCATCTTGGGAGTAAATGATCTTCAAGGGAAGCTAAGGAGGATCATACCGTATGGTACTAGAGCAAAGCTCTCTTTGAGGTGAATTTTATTTGCTTAGTAGTTGAATTTTGATGCAATAAAAAAGCTAATTGGTAGTATTTGAAAAAGGCATTGAAAGCTAGAAACTTTCAACCAGAAAAAGTCATGAGTAAACATTGAATTTAAAAATATAACAAATGAACTCATAATTGCATGATAGTAGTCTTGGTTGAAGGGTTACTAGATTTTGAAGATTTTGCAACAAATTTGAGCGTATTTGGTTAAGTATTGAATGAGTTAAGTTAGGATTACTACAGATGGTTTTCATGCTCTGTTTTTTTTGGAATTGTTTTCTAGTAATCTACGTGTCTTTGATTTGTGAACCAATTGTCTTAGTTTTGAATTTGAAACTTCTTTGGAATAAATTTATAAGTGTTTTTCTTTTCTTTTAGTAGAAATTAGACTCATTCATTGACTCATGCTCTTGAATTTTTCTTTGACATTCTATGCCTTCTACATGCTTGACAAAAGTTCTCTTTGAAATTCTTGTTCTTATCTATCAAGAATTACTTGCGTGATTTTTTCTTTGGGAATATCTTATAACTTAGAAGTTTTAGAAATCACTATGTGACTCTAGTGGGTGAGGAAAAAGTAAAAGGCAAGAGGGTGAGCACATTAATATAAAAGCCATAGAGGGTGAGCGCAAACACGAGGGTCGAAAGCAATTACCTTGAGGAAAACACTTAGGGAGCGGCAAGGTTCTTGTTTTTTCCTATTACTTGTTTTCTATTTTATAGGTTTTAAATGTTCTAATCATGTGTGGATAGAATTGCAACCGAGGAGAGTATGTGAGATATCATGAAGGTTGTAGTTATGGTGCTCATAATCAAAGAGGAAATGCTTTCGGTGGAATCAACCATAGTAGTAGCAACTTCACTCCAAGAAGACAAGATGGCATTGGTAACTTCTATCCTTGTGATAGATCCTTTAAGCATACTTCTTATAATTTCTATGAGTAAAATAGAATTGTGGCAGGAAATGGTAATACTTATAGGCCTTTTGAAAGGGTTCCAAGGAAATAAACTAGAAATGAGAAGAATTATGTGAATATGGATGAGAGGTTCCATACAAGAGGAAATATAAGTAGTGGAAAATGTTCACAAAGCTTGAAACAAGCTCCTAGATTATGCAATCATAACTTGAGTCCTTGCCTACTATGTATAGGAAGTCTATCCAACTTACTACCTAGATTGGGAGAGTGAGGCGGAACACTAGTTCGATGCCTATAATTTAGATGAAAAATACCAGGCTATCTTAGCTTCTTGTTCCTTCTCTCCCTCTGTTTGGAATACATACTTGCTTATAGAAGGAGGAGAGGAATGGGGTTCAATTCTTGGAGTGAGTTAAAGGGGGGCCTTGAGCGATAAATTTGGAGTTAGCTAATTTGAAAGGCTATAATGGAGTCAAGCAATGGAAAACTCTAAAGGGAAATGAGAAATGTATGATTCATCTCAAGGGATTGAAAAGGAAAAGTCCATGAAACCATCATTGTTGGAGAATTCTTAAATGGATGATATACTTCTATAAGCTAGAATTGATGAAAGTGTTGAAATACATGTTAAGGAGGAGACATCCAAAGAGGATCCTTGTAATTTCATGAGTGAGAAAGACATTGAAAGAAAGGAGTACATTGAAATTAAAGAAAAAGAAAGAGTAGAAGAAAAGGAGAGCTTAGATGAAGAATCATATTTCCTTGATTACATTCCTTCGTTATTTGAGGAGCTTGAAAATGATGAGTTTATACAAGAAGAAGAGAATGATCTTGAGAAAAATGAGAGAACATAAGTGATGAGTGAAGAAAAACGAGAGACTTCAAAAGAAGAGTTAGATGTATTTGAAAAGAGTGAGGAAATAAATTTCTTTGCTAGCCAAACTACCTCTTCTCTTGTTAGTGAATTTCTTTTTGTGCCAAATTCTGGAGAACCAAGCAACAATCAAGAGGGAAAACTTGTCTACAACTCCATCAAAACACTCAGCTTCTTTCCTTCTAACTTCTACTTGTGCTTTGAGAATGAGTTTAAGGAAATCAAGTTGTTCTCACTTGTTTTCATAGAACATAGAGATCATTTCCCTTTCCTTTACTCTCATGGAACATTTATTGAAAGGAGATACTTCATTGAGTTTAATTCCATATCTTGTGCAATTCTTAGAATTGATGAATATGATTTCAATATTGCTAATTGCATTTTTAGTATGCAAGGAGTTGAGGATAGAAGGAGCATGGAGAAAGAGCTTGGCCCTATTCTTGAAGACTTATCAATAAGCCTATATTTTAATCCTTCTTCTTTATGTTATGAAGTTTCTCTTGAGGAATTAAAGTCTTTGTTGGATTCTTGTACTTTTCAAGTGAGCTTAACTGGTGATATGTTTATTATTATTTTCGAAGGAAACCTTTTCCTTCTTGTGCCGTCTATGATAAATTACCTTTCTTCTCACTTCTCTCTTGAGGATCCACTGATGAGTTGTATTATTATATTTGATCCTTCTTGTTATGGCCTTAGTAATTTAGATGGTACTTCTCTTTTTTAGTATAACATTGATGGTTTTACACTTGAAATTGTTAGGAATTCCCTCGAACATGTTTGCACCATAACATCAACAAGAGGAAGGAGACATTCCATGGAGTTCGAAGGCCAAGGAAAAAACGTTAGAGGAAAACTAATCTTATGCTATGGATATTTGACAGTGAGATTTTCTTCAAACCTATTCCTCTTTTACCTTGTGTTTTCTTTAAAAGAGTTAAATTGTTCTTAGAATTGAATGCCTTCTATGTGATTTTGGTTTGGAATTGTATGGTTAATCTTTTCACTTGTGTCTAGTTCTTGATATTAATCATACGCTTAAGTATTCTTCTCCATGTGCTTTTCTTGAAAAATAACTTTTGGTTAGTGTTGCTTGAATTAAACCATCTTGACATGACCTTGAGTTGTTACATGATAATCTCCTCTTTGATAGACTTTCAAAAGAGAATTGAAAGTCCTTCAAATTTTGATGTTAAACCAAGAGTGTTCTTTGTTGAATAGTTTCATGAAGCTCTTTTGGAAGAATTTGCTTCAAAACTTTTTATTTTACCATTTTCCTTTCAAAGAAATATTTGGAGACACAATTTAGCAAAAGAACAAGTTAACACATCTAAAGATTTTTATTGGAGTTGTTGGTGGGCTGGAAATGTTAATCTTGAATTTCACTGTTTAGAGCTTTTGATCCAACAATTGAGAAAATGTTTTTAAGATTCTTTGAAATGGAAAAGGGAAAGGATTTGGTGTTTTCACTTGCAATTTGAAGAGTTATTTTGGAATTTCGGTGTTGCAAATGAAGTACAAAATGATGTGAAACCTTTCAATACCAATTCCTTGTCTTCCTTGACTTCCAAAAGGAGTTTTATAGCTGATGACATTTGTGATCTTGAGAGTCTTTTGGTTAAAACTTCTTGGATTCTTCAATATATTTCTAGAATTTGTCAAAATCATTTATCAAGAATCCATGAAAATACTTTGAAAAGTGTTAAGAGCCTAAGTTTATATTACCATCCTTGTTTAAAGAGACCCTGTTTCAAACTCTTGATCTTCGTGATTTTCTCTTCGAGTTGGAAAAACTACAAATGCTTTTATTATCATCTTTCTTAAAAGATGTTGATGTTAACCTTTTCATTGATTCACAGGAATTCAATTCTTAGAATTGTGATTCTTTCTGGAGAACTCTTGTAAATTTTCAGTGGCTCTTGAATACTCATTTTCGGAGTTTCTTAGCTTTTAACTTCTTTATTTACACTCCCTTTTCTTATCATAGACCATTCAAGGAAATATGTTACTTATGGAATTCTTATGATGTTACTACGTTTGTCGAAAAACTTGATGCTTTGTTTGCTTATCTTCTTCTAAGTCTTGAGTGCTTGGGTGACTTTTATAGCATTGTTCCTTCAAATGCCTCTATTTATAATGTTGCCCGCCCTTTTTGGTTACTTGAAGGAATGGATTCGAGGACGAATCCTTTCAAAGGACGGGCAGATGGTATGAACCAGGATGCACAAGAAATTGTAGAGCTATTGCAAGGTCCAACCACAAGAGCTAAGGCTAGAAGAATGGAGAAGGAAGCCAAAGGAGCAAGTTCGGAAAGCCTTGAAGCTTCAATGCCAAAGGAAGTAAGAGGCATACCTACCGTCGACGGTAGGTCCACCCTACCATCGATGGTAGGGTTTTGTCTGTGAGTGGAGCTTTTGACCTACCGCCAATGTTAGGTCCACCCCACCATCGACGGTAGGTTTCTAGGCAAGGAAGACCAAGCTTGAGCTGACCTACCATCGTTCATAGGTCTCGGCTGGTAATGATTTTGGGAAGCTTTTAACTCCCTCAACTCTTCAATTTGGTTGTAAACTTATTTCGACTTATACTTAAGTGGTCTTAGCATTCGCTAAACTCTTTTAAGCTATTCTAATACCTAGGTTTGGAAACTAATTGTGAAGACCACTATAAATACTCTTATTGCAGCCATTTCTTGATAAGCTTGATATATTGAGAAATCAAAGAGTAAAGAACTAGGGTTCTTGAGTTTTCTTCTTTTTCCTTGTAAATTAAGAGTTTCCATTGTATAATTCAAGGCAAGGAACTTCTGGAATCTTCAATTCAAGAGTCCAAGTCTAATTTACATAATCATATTACTCCTTTGAGGTGCCAACTTCGTAGTTGGTATTGCTTGGGGATATAGGTTCTTCTTTGAGTGTGGAAGATAGGTGAGGCTTTTTCCAAGCATTATTTATTCTCCCTTTACAGATGAAAAGATCTCTTTGTTTCTTCTTATTTATCTTACCTGCAATTTGTGTTTTTGTTCTTCAAAATCTTGGGAGTAAATAATTTTCAAGGGAAGCTAAGGGGGATCATACCTTGAACTTGTTTACTAATTCCAATAACCATTTTCTGCTTATTTTTCTCCAAGTGCCACAAATTTGAAGCTCAAAACATGGAAAATGAAGGAAGTCTTGGCTATGCGCTCTAAAAAAACATGAGCTTCCTTCCTTCTACACGTTTGTTTTCTTTTGATTTCATAATCAATGAAACTCTTAGTTGTTCTTTTTCTTTCTTTTGTGATAGAATTCAATCTCAATTCTTGAACTTCTTAACTACAACTTGTGGAACAAAACCAAATCATGTGATGAAAGCTAAAGAAGAAGGCATGGGAAAGGAGCTTAGCATTGGCTTTGAAGACACATCACTTAGCCTTTCTTTAAACCTTTTTCTTTATTACCATGAGTTCTCTTTTAAGGATTTAAAGTTTTTCTTTGGGTTGTATGCCTCTTATGTGACTTTGGTTGGAAATATGATGGTTATTCCTTTCACTTGTGATCTAGCTTTTTATATTGATCATATGCTTAAGTTCTCTTCTCCATGTGCTTATCTTGAGAAACAACTTTTGGTTAATATTTCTCGAATTACACCGTCTTACCATGACCTTGAGTTGTTACATGATAATCTTTTCTTTGATCTTCTTGTTGCTAGTTTCTCATCTTCTTGTGCATCTATGTTGGAGTAAAATTCATGTCTTCTTTGGATCTTTTGTTGAAAGTGGTTATGATGAGAGTGTTAGTTAGTTCCCTAGGTCTTTATGTAGTGATTCTCATGCTAAGTTTAAAGGAGAGCTTGTTGAGAATTGTGATTATGAATCATGTTTCCTTTATGCTCTTATGAAAAATCTTGATGGGTTTATTCCTTCCATTCAACTCTGGAGTCTTATGAGTCATAAATTTGAGTTTCCTCATCATGAACAAAAGGATTTGATTGTTGAAGGATTTTTGAAAACTTCGTTGTTAGGAGACTTACCTGGGTTTCAATTCTGTCATTTTTTATTTCAAGGAATTCATGTGGTTACTATTTTGTGGAAAGAAAATGAATGGTAGTTTTAAGGTAGTTAAAGTTCATCCTTGTTATCTTGCGAAAACTACCTTTGAAAATGGTGCTTTTGAACTAACTTTGAGAGATCTTGATGAGAAACTTGTTTACCCTATTTCCTTTATTGATTATCTTTTGAAACGTGACATTTTAAAAGATTTCTTAGTTCAAAACACAACTTCTTGTGTCAATCTTTTGAATCAATCCTTTGGTGGTATTTTTCTTTAGTCTCTAGCCTTCAAGGAGTTTTTGGACGAGTTGAATTCACTTCTCTATTGTAAAGAGAAACTCGGTGGACTCTCTCCATTGAAGGAAACAGAACATCAAATTGAATGGGTGACCAGAGTGACATTGAGTTATGCTATTCATGACAAGGAGCTCTATACATTGTTTATCAATGGATAGCAAAAACTCAAAAAGTGGTGTGCAAGAGCAATGAAATTCTTAAAGACATTTCCAAATGTCATTAGGTACAAGTATGGTAAAGAAAATATTGTAACCAATGCTTTGTAAAAAAGGTACATCCTATTCTTTACCTTACAAGCTTAATTACTTGGTCATGCAATGTTTAAGGAATTACATGCTAGTGGTAATGAATTCAAGGACATATTTGATGCTTGTTTTGTGTGCATAAGGATGAGTACCTTGTACATGATGGTTTTTTTTACCATGTTGGTAATTGTGCATTCCTTCTTGTTACTTTAGATTGTTGATAGCTAAAGAAGCTCGTAGTGGTGGTTTGATGGATTATTTTGATATTTCCCAAACTTATGTTATTTTACATGAACACTTCTTTTGGTTTGGCATGAAAAGAGATGTAGAAAGGTTGATTCTTAATTGCTTAGAGTATAAAAGAGCTAACTTTAAATCTTTTCCACATGGACATTATATTTCTTTGAATGTACCTAGAGAACCTTGTGTAGACATATCTTTGGAGTTTAAAGTTGAATTACTTAAGTTTCTTAAAGGCATGGATTCTTTATTTGTTGTGGCTTATGTTAATGAGATGTTGATTGATAGCATAACATATGCATCTCATTGGCATCATGTTAATCGAGTTTTATCTATTTTGAGAAATGCGAAATTATATGCTAACCTTTGGAATTATGAGTTTTCTGTAGAAAATGGTACTTTCCTAGGTTATGTAATGAGTTTCCAAGGCTTTCAAGTGGGTGCAAATATGGGGTAAGCAATTAAAGGTTGGCATATTTCCAATAGTGTTTTTGACGAGAGAAGCTTAAGTGGTTTGACAAGCTTTGTGAGGGCTTCATCCAGGAGCTTAGCACCATTACTAGTTCTTTGATAGTTGTAACCAAGAAGATGACCGAATTCACATGGGGAACTTGTTCACCTCATCTTGGGTTTGCTCATAAGTCCACTATTCTTTACTCTTCTTGTGAAGTTGATTATGGTGTTAATTTAAATGTCTTTTGATTTGATTCCTTTATTCATAGATCATGCTCGGAGATCTGGTGAAGTGAAAAAGATGGAGTATTTCAAGTATATCCATTTCAAGAACAATGATGCTATTGCAACCATCCACAAGACATTTGAAAAGAAGCGATTAGTCTTTGGTCTTTGAGGTTAGGTTTGGATCCTTTGGATCCGAATGATGTTCTTTCCAGCATAACCCTACACTTGATGTTCATGCAGGAGCGCCTTTGCACATTCTTGAATGCTTTCGTGCTTTAATACTTACTTTTCTGGTTGACTTTCATTTTGTGCTACCTTCAATGTTTTGATATGTCATTGTTTGATATAGGTCAAGATTCAAGGATGAATCTTTTCAAAGGAGGGGCAAATGATGTGAATCGGGAAAGCCGAGAAGCTAAAGATTTATCACATGGACCATTCACTAATGCAAGGTCAAAGAAACTCAAAGCTCTTGTAAATAAATAATGGCATGGTTGCTTATTTGGAGGAAGCTTTGAAGAGCAAGATTGAAGAGTTTGATGCTTAAAAAAGGCCTTCCAATTTGTTCACAATGTATTCAATTGTAATGGATCAATCAAGGGAACCACTTGGGGTGAAAATTGGCTACATGCTGAAAAATGTCACCCTATCGCCGATAATAGGGCTGCCCTTATCGTCGCCAGTAGGGCTTCTATCGGGGCTGTTCTTTGGAGTTGGCAACCTGCCGTGCACGGTAGATCTTACCGACCATTGCCGGTAGGTCTCGATTTGGAACTTTCTCGACCGCCCTTTTGGGCAGGATTTTGTAATTCAAATTGTTTTTTCAACTTTAGAACAAGGGGCTTATAGGTAATTGAAGTCATTAATCACTTGTTTAGCTAGGTTTAGTGCTTAGCCTATAAATACCTCATTATACATTCATTGTACCTAATCTTGGATAAATTTTGCTAATATTGTTGAGAGAGAATTCTCTTTGTCTCTAAGGTTCTTCACCCTTGCTTAGTTAGCTTGGTAAGGGTTAATGTCCTTAGTGTTGAAAAATTGATTGCCTTAGGTTGATGAATCTATGGAATTTAATTGATCATATTAATTCCTTTTATTGATTGAGTCTTATAGTTGTTATTCCTTCACTCAATTGATCTTAGATCTTCTAGATTGTGTAGTTAGGGTTTTGAGGCCTTAGTTTCCTCGAGGTTCTTGCTATCAATTTATGAAAGAGTTTTGCCTCTTAATGTTAGGTTTATGAGGCTTAGATCCTCATAGGTTTTCCATTGGAGTGTTGAAGCTACAAAATCCTCAATAGAGGTTCTTCATGAAGGAGGTGGTCTTCGAAAGGTGTGGAATCAAATCTACTTGCAATTGAAGATTCACATCACAGAGTCTTCGTCAAAATCTTTATTAGAATCTCATTCTATTTCAGTTTCATCATTTTGTACTTCCTCAATATATATCTCAACTGTGATATCTAATTCTTCCAACAAGCAAGGCTCGTGGATGAGCGGTCCTACGTCTTCAATCTATCATCTACTGCTGAACCCTCATGAATATCCACGTTCTCTTGGAACGCATCATCTTGGTGGAGTACATCTATTAGGCGGGGTCGAGATTTCATCGCACTAACCCAATCGGTCCTTGGTCTTTTAGAGCTAGGATGCGGGAGGAAACAAAACTTGCTCGGCTTGATGAGCTAACACAAAGGATCATATCCTCCATATACCTCCAGTCTTTATGCAAATTAACAATTTTATATTAAGGTTGAATCCTCATTCCTCTATCTGAAGAATAAAAAAATCACAAATAAACAAGACGACCTTTTGGATTGGTGTTCTAGTTAACTCTACCTCAACTATTTCTTATAAAACACCATAATAGTTCGATTCACACACACACTATCATTATAAGTTTCTCCCTTCTCACCCCTATCTCTTGTGTGAAAGAGGAACGCATTGACAATGTATCCCGTCCACGTCTTAACTTTTTTAGAAGGATCCCAAAATAGATTTTTTAGGAGTTAACTACACTGTTGCGTGGGCTTGTGCATCTGTATACACATTCGACAATGTTAATAAGGTTGCGTAACAATTGTTGTTAATTAAATTTAAATGCTTAGGGAGAGATTAACTTACTTCAACCCTAAACCACTTTGTGAATCCTCGCTTATTTTCTCTTGAATTTCATCATCCGATATATTCAAATTCAGATTTCTCAATTCTAATTCGTATTACCTAGACAAGTAAATTTAAAGTTTACAAGATGTTTTTATATGTATACGAAATGTGTGTGAAGGGAATAACATATGAAGGTAAGGTCTCACTTCTTCTCAATTAAGGAGGATATAGTACCAGGCCGCTTTCCATTCTCGATCATCCAAGAATCTTTTTTTCATTTCACCGAATTTTCTTCCTTGTTGATTGCATATTGATAGAACCTCACCTAGATGAAGAGGATTCCCGACATAATCATTTCACCTAACTTGTTTGTGGAGTGTAGGTATGCTCTCTTCAAAGTAGTAGCTGAAGAATATTGCAACCTCCTCAATTAGGTTAGCATTGCAAATTGATCCCTCGACTCTTGCCTTATTTTTAATTGTCTGCTTTATATTGTGCAAGTAACTAATATATTACAAGAATAAGTTATATAATTTAATTAAAATAACGTTTGAAAAATAATTAAGTGAAGTTTTGTAGGTTACCTCTCGAATGGGTACATCCACCTGTATTGGACGAGATCGCATGCTCTCGCCTCGTAGGACAAATGAATCATCAAACGCTCCATGACATTGAAAAAAGCCGGAAGAAATATCCTTTCTAACTTGCATATCAGAATGGGAATAATTTCCTCTAATTCATGTATATGAGACTCACTTATCTTCGACACACACAAGGCACGGTAGAGGAGACTCAACTCGGCCAAGCAACTCCACACTTTAACTGGAAGAAGCTCTCTAAAGGCGATGGGCAAAAGTCATTCCATGAACATGTGACACTCATGACTTTTCATGCCGGTCATCTTCATGTCTTTAGAATCAACGCACCTTCCCAAGTTAGATGCATATCAATCTGGCAGGTGTAACTCTTTAACCCAATCAAGCACCATTTTCTTTTATTCCTTCGACAAGTTGTAACATGCCGTTGGCTTCGAACACTTACCCCTACCACTCTCTTCCATCAACAAGTCTAGTCGATTGAAGTACAAACGTAGATCTTGTCAAGCCTTGATATTATCCTTTAACTTCTCTTTTACATCTATATCCAGAACTGTGTTGAAGACATTATCAAACACATTTTTTTCATTATGCATCATGCCAATGTTATGATGCACTAAAAGGGTACGCCAATAAGGAAGATCCCAAAATATACTCCCTCTTGTTCAGTTGTGATCCTTCCCCTACTATTAGTTTCTTATTTTTGTAATTTTTAAAAAGTGCCAGACCCTTTCCTATATATGATCTCCCAAAAGTCTCGATGATGGTGATGAGTGGTCTTCCGCTCTACTCTTCTTGGATGACCTAGAATCTCGTCTAAATTAATGACCCGATGGCAAGAAACATGAATGGAAATCGAACCAGGATTGTTTTTCCCCATTCTGCAATCGAAATGATTATCTATTCCATGCAATACGGACAAGCAAACGCCCCCGTTGTACTCTAACCAGTCAACATACTATACACTAGGAAGTCACTAATGGACCAAAGAAGTGCGGCCCACATTTGGAAATTCTATTTCTTTGATACGTCATAAGGGTCCCGACATCCCACAAGTGGTTTAATTCATCAATCAACGGTTGCAAATAAAATCCAAGTTATTTTTCAGATTCTTCGGGATAAGGATGAGAACCATCAAGAACATTACCTCGTTTTTCATACACATGCAAGGCGACAAGTTATACGAAGTTATCATTAATTATCACAAAGAGTATGTCTTTCCTACCATTCCAAAAGGTTAAAACCGATTCGTACACAAGCCAAGTCTCACGTGTCTTACTCTGCCGATATATCTTAGTAAGTCCTATCAAAATGCTTCAAAGCTTCTCAATCCCTAGGATGACTCATCACATCCGGCTCTTGTGAGCTTTTCGAATGCCATCTCATGTGTTTGTCAGTTCTTTTCGAGTCATACAATCTTCGCAATATAGTAGTTAATAAAAAATAAAATGTTGTCTTTACCGGTCTCTTCGACTCAAGTTTCCTATTCTTTCCTCTCTTCTTCCTACTTACCTTGTACCGATGACTGTCACAAAACTTACTTTCTATTCTGTCGAAGTCTTCCTTCTAATAAAACATACAACTATTGGGACACACATTAATCCTTTGAACGGGTAATCATAACCCAAATATCCATTTCTGTGTCGCGTACCAATATTCGACCATATTATTTCCTGGCAGCAAATGCTTCTTTGTGAGTGCACAAACATCATTGTACAACTTTTGAGTCCATTGATTCTCAGGCATAATGTACAATAACTCAGCAAAAGCGGATAACACTAAATGTCTGTCATTACCTTCAACCAATGGTGTCCATTCCACTTTTAACATGTCAAAAACCTTTCCTGTCACAAGATTAAGTGGCTCTTCATGAGGGATAAAGTTCAGACCAGCTAAATTAATTATCATCTCAAGATATAAGTTCGTTTCCTCCAGCATTGACCGTGTACTTTCTACCCCAACATTTGACCAGATTGTACTAGAACATTCCTCAAGAACACGTCCATCATCATGTGGCCATATTTTTTTTACCTTGACCTGTCCAATTATGATAACAAGGCAAAAAAGCCGAAAAGATAATCCTTCACACCATCCGCTTCTATAAATTTCTTCTTTTTACACTTTGCACAAGGACATCTCATCACTTTTTTATTTCCATTATTCGTTTCAAGATAATGATGAATAAAACCATTAACCTTATTAATGAATTCACTTGTAAGACCCTTAAATCCAAGCATGTGTCATTCTCCGTACATCTAACTACGACCTGGTATATTTTCCCCACATTCTAAGAATTATTAGGAGAAAAAATTGTTAGTTCTATAAGTTCTATGTTACGATTGTGAAGTTTAAATATTAGACGTGCTTAAAAGTCTTATATAATCTTATAGTCTTAACAAGGAGATATAACTTATAATCATTTATAGTATTTATAAACAAAGGGTTTTAGGGTTTAGTGTTTAGGGTTTTAGGGTTTAAGGTTTATGGTTTAGGGTTTAGGGTTAGGGTTTTAAGGTTTAAGTTTTACGTTAAGTTATTATTAAAACGTTTAAGGTTTTTATAAGATCAAAAATTTTTTACCAGAGTTCCCTCTATATTATGGACATTTTCCTGGCACACAGGTCACTCAAACAAGCAACAAACACATAAAACAAATAATAAAGAGTCAGGGCTCTCCCGTAAAGTTTTAAAGAATCTGGGATCCCCCGTAACACTTTATAGAGTCGGCCTCCCCCGTAAAACAAAGTTTAAACTAATGAAACACATATCTCTAATGTGTATATCATAGACAATATGTCAATGAAATCATCACGAACAAAACTATAAGAAAAAAAGAAAATAATATTAAATTTTAAACTTAAACTACTTAACTTAAAGTTGTAAACTTAAAGTATTTAAACTAATCTTCGGTCTAACTTCAGACCATGTTCAATCACATAAAACCCGAAACAAAAATTAGAAGGTTTTTCAAAATTTGACCAGTAAGATGAACTACACAGTCTCATGTTCTGCGGCTATGATCCAATAGATAAATTCAAAGCTTAACATCTGTTGGAAACAATTGAAATTATGACAGAACAATAATTCATATAGCTTCAGGGCCGCCACTATTCCCTAAACCATTTTAACTAATTGATAGAGTACAAGACAAATTCTATGTGTATTTTCTTGTCCATACATGATAAGCAACCTATGTAGGTAAAAGATTTTAAAGAATATATCACATCCAAAAAACTTCCTCATATTCTGCATTTTCATTTTCCAGTTTCTGATAAAACCATCTATGACAGACAAATTTTCCACACAAATACAAGACAAACACCTGAAAGAGAAAGAAAATGTAAAATAGAAAAATGATTGGCATATGTTACCTACTCAATAAATTTTTATTCACACCACATCTACATTCTTCAAGCTACTCATAAATTTGAAGTAAACTGAATATTAAGAAGGAATTAAGCTTTTATAATTGCAATGCAAAAGATAGCTATACTGGTTTCTTCTATTTTCTTTTCATTTTTCTTTTCATCTAAAAATTGAGCTATGGTACTTGAGTTAAACAAAGAATGTAAATTAAGTTTTTTAGTTAAATTTGTAGAGACAAATGGAGAAATGGACGAAGAGAATTTAAGATATTCTATTCCCTGTCAGTGTTCAGTCGGTGATTAGCGACAGTTTCGTTTTCCGTCAGTAACTTCTGTCAGTAAATTGGCATTTTTCTATCTACACCTTATCACCCACAAATAAGTGGCAAGATTGAGGTAGTTACCTTAAAATCAAAAGAACATTATAAAAAATGGTGGAAAAAACTACGAAAGATTGGAGCGTCAAACTTGACGATGCTCTTTGCAAATTGATAAGTGCATATTTGTCTATGTTCTCTATAAGTTAATTTCATTGTTTTCAGTGCTTTCAACATATAAAGCTATATAGTTTAGCTAAATACCTCTTATGCTTCTCTTAGGTACCCTCTGGAAGTAGAAACGATGAAAAGAAAATAAAAAAAAAAGTGAAAACAACAAAAAAAGAAACCGTCGGAAGAAATTCAACACCCACTATGCAATGTAGGCTGACCTACTGTTGCTGGGGTGCCAAGGATATCGGAAGTTGGTAAGACAAAGAGACCTACCACGGACGGTAGGCCTCGTCCTATCGTCATCGATAGGTAGTGCTGGCAAAGGCTGTTCAAGTCTGATTCAAACTCGATTTTCTTGTTTTCTTCTCTAACTTTGATTTGGTTTTCTTGTATTTTCACCTCTATATAAGGGTTTTTAATTGCCGCTATTGTAACAAGTTGTAGACATAATTAGGTTTGATTATATTAGTTTAGATTAGGAGTAGATTAGTTTGGTTAGATTAGTTTAACACTCTTTAAATTTCTAGCTTTTATATTTTCTTTGGATATAGAATTTCAAGATTATGCAAGATTTAGTTTCATGAATTAAAGAATTGAAGACTTTAATTCAAGATTTTGATCTTCGACTTCGTGACTCAAGAGATGATCTTAGAAGACGTTTGGAATTTAATTGTGGCTTCAAGACTTAATCCTAAGCTTTCTTTTCATTTTCTTGTTATTGACTTTTTGGTTAATTTACAGTTTATTAATATGAATAGTAAGTAGCTTTAATTGTTTTTTTTGGAGTTGAACCCTAATTCTTGATTTTGAAGTTCTTGGTTTATTTCTTGATTTCAATGTTTGTTTTGATTTAAGTTATCTTCCAATTGCATGCGTTTGAAATTTAATTGTCGCGAGATTAGATATTCGCAAGGTTGTTTGGAATTGAAAAAGGAAGAACAATCTTGGGCAACCAATTAGGGGATAACTGGGGCAATTGACTAGAGATACGATTTTGCACTTTTAGGTCTTTTTAAATCACCTAAATTTATTGTACTCATAATTTGTTAGGGAAAAAAGAGATTTTCCTCTAAGCGTTAGTGAGTAGGGTGAATTTCGTCCTAGAGATAAGGATTGCACGATTTTGAGTGATGACCCAGCTTAATTAATTTAACTTTGTTTTCATTAAAATTTTTCCACTTGAATTAGTAACAAGGATTAAGGGGATTCCACCAACCTAAACTCTTATCTTTATAATTCTTTTTAAAAATTATTTTTATTTGCTTTCTTTTAATTGGGTTACTTGTTTTTATTTCTATTTTTCAACGACATCATCTTTTTTCCAACTAGACATTAGAAACACAATTATTACTTGAACCTTCGTCTGTTCCTTAAGAGATTCTACACTTAGGTTGAAACTCATCTCTACTTTGTTAGGTCCTCTTGGCTTACATTGTGGTAATTAGGATCACATCCCATTTTTATTGCTTTAATTCTACACACACATCAAGTTTTTGGTGCCGTTACCAGGGAACAGCAAGTTTAAGGAATATTGTTTTGTTTTAGTGCTTTAGTCATAGTTCTTTTCTTGCGCACTTGGTGAGTTGTTCGTGGTATGATCTTTGAAAATTTGTACCTTAACTCTTGAAACTTGTTTTGATTAATTATTCGTTTCAGGTTTTCGAATATAAGACATGGATATTAACGATGCAGTAGAAGCCCGACTTGCGGCAATATTAGAACAAGAGATAGAAAGCATGGCTGTTAGAACCTTAAAACACATATCATCTACAGGCCATGTTCCAAGAAAATCGGAGAGGAAACAATCCATATCCAAATGAAAATAATTTGGGTTGGAGAAATCAAAGGGGAGTTGATTAGAGTGGCGAAAATCAAAGAAGACAACAACCAGCCCTCGGTTTTCAAAATAGAAGTCTAGATCAAAATCCATTATCTCCATCACCTAGTTTGAAGGATCTTGTGTCAAAATATGTAAAAAATTCATCAAATAATGGGGTAAAAAGAATGGAAGAAATTCAAAGGAGAAAAACTACCTTTCTCCATAACATGGAAAATCAAATTGGGAAATTGACAAGGATGATAATGGAAAGTCCTCCTATCAATAAGTCAACCGAAGATGCAAGGGCAGTTACCTTGAGAAGTGGAAAAGAGTTAGCACTCACACCAATTCTAGAAAAGGATATAGGAACGACCCAAGCACAAAGGGAATCCACTCCCCTAAAGAAAAAAGAGGATCAACAAAAAGAAGTAGAAAAGAAAATGGGGGCCCCTCTACTATATAAACCTCCTATCCCATTCCCAAGAAGGGTATTAAAGGCCAAACAAGATGAACAATATGGTAAGTTTCTAGAATCTTTAAACAATTACATATTAAGTTACCTTTGATGGATGTTTTAATGCTGATGCCTAAATACGCAAAGTTTTTAAAGGAAGTCATCTCCAAAAAGAAGAGGTTTGAGGATATCTCTTCAGTAATGATGAATGAGGAGTATTTGAAAATTCTCAATCCTAAACAGAAGCTTCCAGAAAAACTAAAGGATCCATAGAGTTTTACTATTCCTTGCACGTTAGGAGATATAATTATTTCTAAAGCTTTAGTTGATTTAGGTGCAAGCATGAATCTCATGTCTTATGATTTCTTTAAAAAATTAGGAGTGGGAGAGCCTAAACCTACTAGGATATATATTCAACTAGCAGATAGATCTACAAAATATCTTAGAGGTATTATAGAAAATGTGTTAGTAAAGGTAGGGGACCAAATGTTCCCAGCGGAGTTTGTAATTATGGATATGAGTGAGGACATTGAAGTTCTACTCATCTTAGGTCACCCTTTCTTAGTTACTGCTAACCTTCTCATAGATGTAGGAGAAAGAAAGTTGACCCTTAGATTAGGGGAAGAAAAATTAGTTTTAAGACTTCCTAATGCCATGCATAGAATGGGAGATCATGACGATACTTGCTTTATAGTAGATTTTTTGGATCCTTACATCTATATTCATGTGCAGGAATTTGTCAAGGAAGACCTATTATTGTTAGCTTTGCAACAATATTCCAAAACCGAGGTGGAATTTCAGGAATTTTGGGTTCTAAATGAGAAATTAGATGAAGAAAAGGAGGAAAAGGCCACAACTACAAAAGAAGAATTAAAGGTACATCCAAAATGCTCTTTTAAGACTTCTTTCTAAGAACCCCAAGAATTAAAACTTAAGCCCTTGCTGGATCACTTGGAATATGCTTTTCTTGGGGAAAATTCAACACTCCCGACCATTATTTCTTCCAAATTAAGCCGGCTTAAAAAATGAGCTCTATTACGGACATTGCAAAAACACAAGAAAGTTATCGCTAGGAAGATAGCAGATAGTCAAGGAATTAGTCTGTCCTTCTGTACTCATAAGATTAGATTAGAAGAAGAATCTAAGCCCGTGATTCAACCTAAAGGCGATTGAATGAAAACATGCAAGAAGAAGTAAAGAAAGAAGTTATTAAACTCCTAGATGCTGGAATCATATATCCTATCTCAGACAGAATCTGGGTAAGTCCAGTTCAAGTGGTACCAAAGAAAGGTGGAATGATTGTGGTGGCAGACGAGAAAAGAAGCAAATTCCTACAAGGGTAATCACTGGATGAAGGGTGTGTATCGATTACAGAAAGTTGAATGAGGCAACTCAAAAGGATCAGTTCTTTATCTCGTTCATTAATAAAATGCCAGAAAGGTTAGCCGGTCACCATAAGGTACATTCGCATACATACGTATGCCTTTCAGTTTGTGTAATGCTCCTGCTAGTTTTCAATGTTGCATGATTGCTTTTTTTGAGGGTTTGGTGGGGGATATTCTGGAAGTCTTAATGGATGACTTTTTTTGTTTTTGGAAATTCTTCTGATGCTTACTTGTCTAATTTAAAAATTTTTTTAAAAAGATGTGAGGAAAGTTACCTTGTTTTAAATTGGGAAAAGTGTCATTTTATGGTTCAGGAAGGAATAGTCTTAGGACATAAAATTTCTAACTGGCATTGAGGAAGATAGAGCTAAAATAGAGACAATTAAAAGGTTGCCTCCGCCTTCCTCTGTGAAAGTGATTAGGAGTTTCGTTGGGCATGCGGGGTTTATAGAAGATTTATAAAAGATTTTTCAAAAATTACTAAACCTCTTACTGCTCTACTTGAGAAAGATATGCCTTTCAATTTCGATGATAAATGTTTAGCTGCTTTTAATCTGCTATAAGAAAAGCTCACGAACTCTCCAATTTTAGTCTCTCCAGATTTGTCTCTTCCGTTTCAATTCATGTGTGAAGCTAGTGACTATGCTATAGGAGCATTTTAGGCCCAAGACAAGGTAAGTTTTTCCAATCGATATACTATGCAAGCAAAACTCTATCAAATGCCCAAGCAAATTACACAACAATGAGAAAGAATTGCTTGCAAGTATTCGTATTTGATAAATTCCTTTTATTTAATACTTTATAAAGTCCTAGTCTATACTGACCACTCTATTTTGAAGTATCTTCTTTCGAAGAATGATGCAAAACCTAGACTTATTAGATGGCTACTTAGTTTACAGGAATTTGACTTGGAGATTAAAGACAAAAGGGACCTGAGAATCTAGCAGCCGATCATCTCTCCACACTAGAAAATCCTGGTTTAGAACCATTGGATGAAGAACAAATTGACGACAGAGTTCCCTGATGAAAAACTTCTTTTCTATAAAACTATCAATGATAATTCACCCTGGTATGCTGATATAGCTAATTATTTAGTTTCGAATGTTATACCTGCAGGCAATACATAGCAAAGGAAGAAGTTTTTTGCAGACTTAAAGTACTACTTTTTGGAGGAACCATGTGATACCTCCAACTCTGCCACTAGGTCAACTGTGGCTGAGTAGGATATCTGCGTGCCTCTTGGCACTAAACTACAAGTCTAAAAAAAGTATAACCCCCTGGGCAACACTTAGAAGTATATATACAATATGCAGCGGAAAACTAAACAATCTGAACACTAAAAAGGAGCTCAAATATAGGTTCACAAAAACTTCTTATCTTATGGTAATTCCGATACAAAGATAGCCATACTTTACAAACAGCTCGAGTACAAGAAAGAAACATAAAAATATATGTCCTTCTGGAGAGACTCGAACAACAATTCCACGCCTAAAACTTTAGCAGTTTATTGTATCTCTGACTGTCCTGAGTTAATTTAAGAAGGAGACATGATATGAAAGAAAAACGTGAGCGCGAATGCTCAGCGAGTCTACGTATGTGTATGCGCTGTAGTGATTTCTTTAAAACAATGATGATGCAGTTTCACGAAGCAGTTCATGCAATATTATAAGAAAACATTCTCTTTTAATGTTTTGACAAAACTGATGCTTGAACCTATATGAGAGTTTCGAGCGCAGCTGGGAAGTCTGAGCGAATCAAGACACATCATTGCAGTTTCTACGCCCAAATTTAAAAGAACATGTAATGTAACAGTGGGGATCTACGGACAAAGTTCGGATCCCCAAAACGAGGCCATCGAAACCAAGTTCCGGTATCTCGTAGTCAATACCAGCCCAAACACCATACGAGCGCTAGATTACAAACAACCGCACTCCCATATCACTGGTCAAAACAGGCTACAGACTTCTGGGGCACCTACTAGGTCTAACCTGGGACCAACCTCAGTTTCGAGCCCCTCTTGACTCTCCACTAGGCAGCCGAACCCCACCACAGAACATGACGCGGTGTCCATGTAGACCGATTGGGCCACACCCTCTGCGGTCTACGCCCCTCTTCTAGTGAATCCACTCTCCTGAGTCTGAAACATCCACGCCATCAGAAGAGGCCCTCGTACGTGGGACCAGCCACGTACAGTGCAATCCTCTGACGCTTCCGAACACAAGATCATAACCGGGATTGAGGCCCTGGTCGGAATGGGGTTTTTCATCTGTATTTGTAAACAGAAAGGCCATTTGTCTGGCCGTCAGGATAGAATCAGGTCATAAATATTTCCAACAAAAATCCCCATCCGCCAATCATCACATGCTCATGAAAATTTCACAATTATGCCAATGCCAAGCCTATATTCATGCATGTCGAAACATGTAACTTTTTAGGACTAAAACATTCTCCAGCTTATGTAGATTTTACAAACATGCCTTGTTTACATTTATGCATGCCAAATCATATAACTTTTCAAAACCAAAGTGTTTTCCAACTTACAAATATTTCCAGAAAACCCGTGTACAGAATAGTTCTTTTTCACAACAACAATAATAATATGTTTTAAAAAGACAACACCTCTATGGAGCACTGCTCCTATGCATTTCTAATGAACATGAAAAACATCGTGGAGAACATCTCCAATTAAGAAAAACATGGCACGTTATACCGTTTCAAAAATAGTAGATATTTTATGATAAGTTTAGAAATCGTATTTATATAGCCCGTGACTTTTGAAATAACATAATAAAACGGAGTTTGTGGACTCGCCTGAATGCAGATCTGGTACTAGGATCCTACAAATACAGTAATAGGAAAACACTTAATATTTAAGTACCAATCAAATAGCCCTATCCCTAAATATAGAGATCCAACGAAATGACTTAAGATATATATATATATATCTGTATATACGTACTTATAATAATTCTTTAAAAGATAAAAAATCCTATACCCGAAAAAAAGATAATCTCTTAAGAAACTATAATTAACTATATATTGAAACCCATTTAAAATATTTAAAATTCTAAAAATAAAATCATAAATTTACATTATATATATAATCTAACTAATAACCAAAAAGAAAGAAAAACATGCAAATACTAACCTTATTTGAAATCCTCCAACCTTGATGCTTTGTATACATATTATATATATATATATACTATGGCTGCACAAAAACTAAAAAAAAAAAAAACTCATAATATGCATACTATATGGCTGCCGAAATGCTAGCAAAAAAAAGGTCCTATGACATATATATGTATATATAGGTGGAGTTGGTTAGGGGCTGAAAAAGAAAGAAAAGAAAAGGAAAGTGGAGGTGGTGACGGGTGGAAAGGTGGAGGTGGCAAAAATGTTTCTTCATTGTGAAGTTTTTTTTTTTTCGGTAAAATATATGAAAATGTCAAGTATTTAAATTTCTAAAATACACACTAGTTATTACAAATAAAATCCACTTAAATCACTTATAAACCTTAATAATAAAACCTCAATAAAATAAAATTTTACTCTTATTCCTAAATATCTCCAAAATTACCACTAAATGTCGAAAACACTATACTTCACTACATTAGATCCAAACTCTACTTTCGTTAGCCCCGAAATTTTAGGGGTCATGGTAGGTGCTTACTGGGTAGGGCGTTATATTCTACCCTCCTCAAAAGAAATTTCATCCTCGAAATTTAATAGTCACGTACCTATAAGCTCTGGATGCTTTTCTTCAAGTCCTCAGTCTCCCATGTTGACTCTTCAATTCCCTGATGTCTCCATACCACTTTACACATTAGAATCTGTCTCCCGTGTAACTCTTTTACGCTTTGTTCTAAAATCTCAGTTAATTTTTCTTCGTATTACAAATCGGCTCGTAATTCCAATTGGTCAACATTGACAACATGACCAAGTGTAGGATGAGACTTCTTCAGTTGTAACACATGGAGCACGTCATGTATACCTGTCAGTTCACTCGGTAAGGCTAGTTGATACGGTACTTTACTAATCCTGTCAACAGTTTCACAAGGTCCGATATATATGGGGCTTAACTTTCTTCCCCTCGGATATCTAAGCTTTCCACGATGTGGTGTAAGTTTTTTTTTTTTTTTTGGAAAACTCCATCTCCCACACTAAACTCTAGATCTCTTCTTTGGTTGTCGGCATAGCTCATCTGTATATTTTTAGCTGTCCGAAACCGATCTTGAATTATCCTAACTTGTTTCTGCATCTCCTCCAATTTTGACATCAAGTTTCTTTGTCTCTGATAGGATCGAACTCCAGCTTCATCCCAGTACAACGGTGTTCTACATCTCCTACCATATAATGCTTCAAATGGTGCAATTTCTATCGAAGAATGGTAGTTATTATTATAAGAAAACTCAGCACAAGCAAGATTGTCAACCCACTTATTCCCAAAGTCCAAGGCGTAAGCTCTTAGCATATCCTCTTGGGTTTCAATTGTCCTTTCAGACTGTCCGTCGGTTTGGGGTTGTGCTGTGGTGATATAACTTAGGTTGGTTCCTATAGCTGCCTAGAACTTGGGCCAAAACCTTGGGGTAAATCCTGGGTCTCTATCGGACAATATCAACAAGCACTCCATGAAGTCGTACAATCTCGTCTACATAGATCTATGCTAACTTATCCAAAAAGGCATGTCATATTAATAGCAATTAATGATCACCCAGATAGCTTCCTTATACCCCTTGGTCTGGGTAAATCTTGTGACAAAGTCCACTGTCGCATGATCCCATTTCCATTCAGGAATATGTAGCGGTTGTAGTAGTCTTGCTGATTTTTGATGCTCCGTCCTAACTTTTGACACGAAAGACAGGCTGCTACATACTCAGTAATCTCTCTCTTTATTCCATTCCACCTAAAAGTTTTGCTTTATATCTTTATACATCTTATTCTCTCCAGGGTGCATTGAATACTTACTTCTGTGTGCTTCTTCTAGTATTTTACACTTAAGCTCGGTATTGTCAGGAATGTATAACCGATTATGAAAGTACCAGCTCCTATTTGTTTCTAATGTCCGATAATCTGTCTACTTTTTAGCTTCCACTCAGTTCTTAAATTCCAGGAATCTCATGCTATTCATTTGGGTGCTTGTAATATCTCGTTGCAAGGTAGAGGTGACGGTGAGACTTGATATCTTTATCTCCTTTCTATTTAAATCCACCATCACATTAACTTTTCCTATATGGTAGTCAACTTGGCATCAATATTTTTCCACAGCCCCATACATCGACATTGCCTTAAATCTTCTAGGAAAGTGAGTACTATAAACTTTCATGATCAAGAAAGATCTCATGTTTTCCCCATATAAGTGAAATCACCACTCCGTAGTCGCACTATAGTTATTAGCCTCATATCTTTTGTTAGATAGTTCTGCTCATAATTCTTTCAATATAATTCAAATATAATCAACAACCTATTTATCTTGCATCAAAACTGTCTCTGGACTTTCCCTTTATAGGGAAAACTCCTAACTTGAATTGGATAGTAGCACAACTCGTACCGAAGTTAGTCGATGCTTTACTTCTTAGAAACTTCTCTCATATTTCTCCATCGATTTAAACTCGATGGCTGTACTTATAAGTTATGCTAAAGGTCTAAACATTTCTAAAGGAAATTTGTTATGAACCTCCGATAATACCGTTCCATACCCAAGAAGATGTATACCTTTTTTTTTTGGTATTTTTTTCTAGGATTCTTTTTGCTCCACCTTTGCTAGGTCTACTGATACTCCTTCCAGAGTGATCACATGCCCTAAGGAAGTCACTTGTCGCCATTTAAAACTTACTAAACTTGATGTACAACTTATGCTCCTATAGGGTTTACAATATTCTTCAAAGATGTTCATGTACTTCGAGGTTAGGTTAATACATAAGAATATCAGCAATGGAAATTATCACAAACTTATCCGAGTAAAGATAGAAAATCCTATGCATTAATTCCATGAATGTCGCAGGTGCACATGTCAATCTAAATGGCATAAGACAGACTTATAATGCCTATATCGGGTGTTAGAAAAGGTCATGGGAATATCTCTTTCTTTTGTTCGTACCTGATTGTATCCTTGTCTTACATTTAATTTGGAATAGCATCCTACTCCTCGAAGTGATCAAATAGCTCATCAATATGTGGAAGTGGGTACTTGTTTTTAATTGTCACACTATTTAATCCTTTGTAGTCTATACACATAGGCCTAAGGCCCCATATTTTTTTTTTTACAAGCAAACCTAATGCACTCCAAGGAGATGTACTTGAATGGATATATTCTTGTTGGAACAATTCTTGCGGTTGCTCTTTCAACTCTCTCAACTCTTCTTGTACCATCTTCTATGGGGTTTGAGATATTGGTTTAGCACCGGGTAACAACTCTATGCTGAACTCCACGTCTTGATCTGGGGGCAACGTCATTAACTCCTCGAGAAAAAAAAAAACATCTACACACTCCTTTACCATGGGTACTGTCTCTAATTTTACTTCTTCCTTAGGATTGTTGAGTAAATATACTAGGTATCCTTGACATGATTTCCATAACAACTTCCTGACTTTCATGCCAGACAAAAAGAGATTTTCCAGTTTCGTTCACTTCCCTTGGAATACAAAGATTGACATACTCAATCGGCTAAACTTAACCAATTCCCGTCGACAGTCTACTGTAATGTTTAGACAACCATCCATCGCAAGCATCATGTCATAACCCTCAAATGGCAAGGCAATCAAGTCACCGAATAGAGTCACATTCTTGATATAGATATCACAATCTAGGTACTTTACCTCCGCTATCTTACTCACGTCTATAGGAGTGCTAACCATCAACTGATAACACATGACAACAGAAGGTACAGGAATATGTTTTATGAAATGCAAACTCACAAAAGAATACGTAGCTCCAGGATCAATAAGTATTCTTGCTGGTTGAGGAAAGTTTTGAATCGTACCTTCAATTACTCGTGCTTCGGTATCTACGGGCAGTCCATCCAATACGTGATTTGAAATATCGGTTCATCCTCTTTCTTTTTTTTTTTTTATTCTATCCTAGGCTTGACTTCCCATTCTAGAGATGCGATCGGCAGTTTCTTTTAAAGATATCAAGTAGCTCTCTTATCATTAAATCAACTTCTCGCCAGACTAGTTACACAAGTACGTTAGATATTCTTGGTAATCTTCTATCATGAGTTTCTAGTATTACTCTTGTGTATAAAGTGATTCTCTATTTTTTTGATTTTCTGTAATTCTAAAGATTAGAAATAATGAATGATTAAATTTAACTAAATTCCACCCACAATGCATATATATTCAATTATCAAGTCAACCAATCCATTATTACTATCACACCCGATCCCTCAAATGATTGAAACAATTATTGTCCCCTTGCAGAAGCATCTACCCGATGTTAAATACTTAAACCTTAGCTTATAGGTTAAAACTTACATACAAAACACCACGCACTAGAACTGTATATCAAATAAAGAGTGAAACATCCTCTCTATTAATAAAATAGTCGTTGGTGCACAGGGTAGAGCATGTATACAAAATCTACCATTGATGTACCATACATAACATAATTTGAGATCACACCGTCCTAAGCTCTTCCAGATTATATACAGCCACTAAAGAATCATACTCACAAAACCAGTTTTATACTTAACACATATATACAGTGTAAACTAAAGAATGCAAGTACACCAACCCAGTTTAGGTACATCTTCTTCCTAAAGACTATGGTCTAACACTAAGCTTATCAAAAGTACTTTAGATGTAATTCATAGCAAACACACAAAAAGATCTCAACAACTATATCAATTATTCCCCGCTCTCATATTAGACTACCAGTCTCTCATTCACAATATATACCAATATTTTAAATCTAAAGAAACTTAGCTTCTAGTCTACCCATCCTCGTCATCACTTATTGTTCTCATTATCGAGCTGAACCCATCATTATTAGCTCACCTTCATCTTTACATTCACCGATCGGCAGCGTGAAGTAATACTTAATTTATATCGAATATAGAACCAAGTACCGGAGAGCTCTTTTTGTTGTGACAACAATAATGAAAGTGTCCATTTTACAAGGTACATGGAGTTCTTTGGTATCACTGAAGTAGGGATGACAGAAATCGATACAGATTACATTTTGTACCTAATAAGAACTTCACACTCACTCTTTGTGCAGTTTATAAACTGCAAGTCATCAGAGTTTTCCCTTAATACCTTATGTCCCACAAAATCCCTTAATCGAGCTACAAGTCTCCAAACAAGTAACCTCTTTTGATGACTCAAACAATCTTAGTCGTCTGTCACTTAAACCATCATCAATTCAAAAGCTTAACATATCTATATGTCCTCTCATTGTGATTATGACCAGAGATATGGCATCGTATACAAGGGGCACCGTTCTCATCAAACTAATAACACGATGAGTAAAACGAAAGAGGAAAAGGGAACTTAAAAGTCTTTGAGAAAAATAAAACAATGCCACTGACTTCTAGTACTCATCTAAAATCTACTAACTCTAACTAGGGCTGTAAACGGGTCCAGACCCTCAAGGTACCCCCAGATCCGGATCCGTACCCTTATAGTGAAACTTGGGCCAAGACCCGAACCCATACCCTCCAGGGTATAAAATTCTGGACCCAGACCCGACCCTCCAGGGTCCAGGGTAGGGTACGGGTATACCCGTACCCGTATGACATTTTTCTATTTTATTTCCCTGTTAAACAAAAATATGTAAAACAATGTATAATTCAAAAAATAAAAATTTTAACATGATTAACATAATCTCCTTAACATTTCTTTCAACAAATAAAATCATTTAACATCTCTAATTCACATAATTAAAAGTTCAAATATACACAAAATCGTCATAGTACATTAATCGAATAAAAATAAAAGTTCTAGTTCAATAAAATACATTAATCAAAGCATTTGGATTTTGGATACCGCTTGCTCCTATTTGTCTCCTACAAAAGAAATATTGAAGTGAGTATATATTATAATTTTATAAGTGTATGTAAAATAGAGATAATTATGAAAATGTAACTAAAGATAAAAAAAACTCACATCAATTTTTTCTCTGCAAATGCAAATCGAAGGGATGGAAGAACTCTCAACAATATCATTGTCATCAAACACATGTGATGTGATGTGAGTGTAGTTGGTTGGTAGGTAGAGGTAGTAGGTTAGGGTTAAAGATAAGAGTAAAATAATATGTTAAAAAAATTATAAATTATACATTAATATAATATAATATATAAAATATATTATTATTTTATTAATACGGGTATACGGGTCTGGGCATCACCATACCTTACCCGGACCCATATAGCAGTATAAATACGGGTACGGGTACGGGTCCGCGGGTATAAAATTTAAACCTTACCCGCTAAAAACGGGTACAGACTCATGCGGGTACGGGTAAGACCCGCCCCGTTTACAGCTCTAACTCTAACCACAAATCGAACTTAGAGCTCTGATACCAACTGTGATGCCCCCAACTCTGCCACTAGGTCAACTGCGGTTGAGTAAGATATCTGCGTGCCTCTCGGCACTAAACTACAAGTCTAAAAAAAAGTATAACCCCCTGGGCAACACTTAGAAGTATATATACAATATGCAGCGGAAAACTAAACAATCTGAACACTAAAAAAGAGCTCAAATATAGGTTCAAGAAAACTTCTTATCTTATGGTAATTCCGATACAAAGATAGCCATACCTTACAAATTACTCGAGTACAAGAGAGAAACACAAAAACATATGTCCTTCCGGAGAGACTCGAACGATAATTCCACTCATAAACCTTCAGGGTTTATTGTATCTCTGACCGTCTTGAGTTAATCTGAAAAGGAGACATGATATGAAAGAAAAGCGTGAGCGCGAATGCTCAGTGAGTCCATGTGTGTGTATGCGCTATAGTGATTTCTTTAAAACAATGATGATGCAGTTTCACAAAGCAGTTCATGTAATATTATAAGAAAAATTCTCTTTTAATGTTTTAACAAAACTGATGCTTGAACCTATATGAGAGTTTCGAGCGCAGCTGGGAAGTCTGAGCGAATCAAGACACATCACCGCAGTTTCTACGCCAAAATTTAAAAGAACATGTAATGTAACAGTGGGGATCCACGGACAAAGTCCGGATCCCCAAAACGAGGCCATCGAAACCAAGTTCCGGTATCTCATAGTCAATACCAGCCAAACACCATACGAGTGCTCGATTACAAATAACTGCACTGCCATATCACTGGTCAAAACAGGCTACAGACTCCTGGGGCACCTACCAGGTCTGCCCTGGGACCAACCTCTGTTTCAAGCCCCTCCTGACTCTCTACTAGGCAGTCGAACCCCACCGCAGAGCATGATGCGGTGTCCATGTAAACCGATTGGGCCACACACTCCGCGATCTACCCCCTCTTCAACTGAATCCACTCTCCTGAGTCTGAAACGTCCACGCCATCAGAAGAGGCCCTTGTACATGGGACTAGCCACGTACAGTGTAATCCTCTGACGCTTCCGAACACAAGATCATAACCGGGATTGAGGCCCTGGTCGGAATGGGGTTTTTCATCTGTATTTGTAAACAGAAAGGCCATTTGTCTGGCCGTCAGGATAGAATCAGGTCATAAATATTTCCAACAAAAATCCCCATCCGCCAGTCATCACATGCTCATGAAAATTTCACAATTATGCCAATGCCAAGCCTATATTCATGCATGTCGAAACATGTAACTTTTTAGGACTAAAGCATTCTCCAACTTATGTAGATTTTACAAACATGCCATGTTTACATTTATGCATGCCAAATCATATAACTTTTCAAAACCAAAGTGTTTTCCAACTTACAAATATTTCCAGAAAACCCGTGTACAGAATAGTTCTTTTTCACTACAATAATAATGATAATATGTTTTAAAAAGACAACACCTCTATGGAGCACTGCTCCTATGCATTTCTAATGAACATATAAAACATCGTGGAGAACATCTCCAATTAAGAAAAACATGGCACGTTATACCGTCTCAAAAATAGTAGATATTTTATGATAAGTTTAGAAATCGTATTTATATAGCCCGTGACTTTTGAAATAACATAATAAAACGGAGTTTGTGGACTCGCCTGAATGCAGATCTGGTACTAGGATCCTACAAATACAGTAATAGGAAAATACTTAATATTTAAGTACCAATCAAATAGCCCTAGCCCTAAATATAGAGATCCAACGAAATGACTTAAGATATATATATATATCTGTATATACGTACTTATAATAATTCTTTAAAAGATAAAAAATCCTATACCCGAAAAAAAGATCATCTCTTAAGAAACTATAATTAACTATATATTGAAACCCATTTAAAATATTTAAAATTCTAAAAATAAAATCATAAATTTACATTATATATATAATCTAACTAATAACCAAAAAGAAAGAAAAACATGCAAATACTAACCCTATTTGAAATCCTCCAACCTTGATTCTTTGTATACATATTATATATATATATATACTATGGCTGCACAAAAACTAAAAAAAAAAAAACTCATAATATGCATACTATATGGCTGCCGAAATACTAGCAAAAAAAAGGTCCTATGACATATATATATATATATGTATATATAGGTGGAGTTGGTTAGGGGCTGAAAAAGAAAGAAAAGAAAAGGAAAGTGGAGGTGGTGACGGGTGGAAAGGTGGAGGTGGCAAAAATGTTTCTTCATTGTGAATTTTTTTTTTCGATAAAATATATGAAAATGTTAAGTATTTAAATTTCTAAAATACACACTAGGTATTATAAATAAAATCCACTTAAATCACTTATAAACCTTAATAATAAAACCTCAATATAATAAAATTTTACTCTTATTCCTAAATATCTCCAAAATTACCACTAAATGTCAAAAACACTATAATTCACTACATTAGATCCAAACTCTATTTTCATCAGCCCCGAAAATTTAGGGGTCATGGTAGGTCTCGGGTTTGCTGGAGCTGAGAAATGCCAAGCCTACGGACGACGGTAAGGCAAGCCTACCATGCGTGGTAGGCCTCTGCCAAAGGATGCCGAATTTCACCTGTAGGATCCTACAAATATAGTAATAGGCAAATACTTAATATTTAAGTACCAATCAAATAGCCCTATCCCTAAATATAGAGATCTAACGAAATGACTTAAGATATATATCTTTATATACATACTTATAATAATTCTTTAAAAGATAAAAAATCCTATACCCGAAAAAAAGATCATCTCTTAAGAAACTATAATTAACTATATATTGAAACCCATTTAAAATATTTAAAATTCTAAAAATAAAATCATAAATTTACATTATATATAATCTAACTAATAACCAAAAAGAAAGAAAAACATGCAAATACTAACCTTATTTGAAATCCTCCAACCTTGATGCTTTGTATACATATTATATATATATATATATATATACTATGGCTGCACAAAAACTAACTCATAATATGCATACTATATGGCTGCCGAAATGCTAGCAAAAAAAAGGTCCTATGACATATATATATATGTATATATAGGTGGAGTTGGTTAGGGGCTGAAAAAGAAAGAAAAGAAAATGAAAGTGGAGGTGGTGACGGGTGGAAAGGTGGAGGTGGTAAAAATGTTTCTTCATTGTGAAGTTTTTTTTTTTCGATAAAATATATGAAAATGTTAAGTATTTAAATTTCTAAAATACACACTAGGTATTAAAATCCACTTAAATCACTTATAAACCTTAATAATAAAACCTCAATATAATAAAATTTTACTCTTATTCCTAAATATCTCCAAAATTACCACTAAATGTCAAAAACACTATACTTCACTACATTAGATCCAAACTCTATTTTCATCAGCCCCGAAATTTTAGGGGTCATGGTAGGTTTCGGGTTTGCTGGAGCTGAGAAATGCTAAGCCTACGGACGACGGTAGGGCAAGCCTACCATGCGTCGTAGGCCGCTGCCAAAGGATGCCGAATTTCACCTGTAGCCTGCCAGCGACAGTAGGGCCCCCTACCATCCATGGTCGTGTGCTGTCAACCCTCTGTTTTGCTTCGTTTTCTGCAATTTTCGATTCCCGTTCAAGCCACCTACCTTATAAACTCAAATTAACTTACTGTGGACTTTTGAGCTATCGTTTTTTCTCCCTAAACCAGCCTTGTAACATAACATTAACAAACAATCAAAGTGGAAAGCAGAAATGAAAAGTATAGTTTTATAATTACAATTATAAAGAGTTAAAAGAATACTCCCCTTTCTTTAGGGTATCTAACACTTAAATCTGCTAGATTAATAGACATTCTAACAGGTTTCAGGGTACCCAGACCTAGACACACACATATAGATGAAGAAATAACATCAATACTAGCGCCTAAAGCTGCTAAAGCCCAATCTACTTGAATACTACCAATAGTGCAAGGAACAGTAAGACTCCATGTGTCTTCTAATTTTTGTGGTATTGTTTTTGTCTTGATTGCGAGGGCTGAACTTCCTTCTTCGATGATAATCCGTTCTTGTTGCGGAATCTTTTCATTAGTCTAAATAACATGGTTACGCTCTCTCGGATTTACATCAGTATTACTTGGAAGAGTTCCCGTAGTTCTTTCAGATACAATTTTAACTAATTTCCCAATTTTCTTTTCTAAGTTTTGAATGGAGGCCTCTTAATTCCCTTGGGCTGCCTTGATAGTATTCATTCTACTTTCTGTTGCAGACATAAATTTTACCATTAAGTCCTCCAAATTTGTCTTATTTGGTGGAGGATGGTTTTGTAGACCTGCTTCATAAATTAAAGGCGGTGGAGGACCTCTATTCTGAAAACCCGGAAGTTGATTCTGTCTTTGTTGTCCTTGACCTCTCCAAGAGAAATTAAGGTGGTTTTTCCATCCTGGATTGTACGTGAGTAGGGATTATTTTGTTGATTCCCTTGCACAAACTCTACTTGTTCTACTTGTCCCATGCTCGGGCACTCTTGATTGGAATGTCCCCCTTTACAAAAATCACAAAACATGACTGCTTGATTATTCTTACTTGTTGATGGACCGGCCAAGTTCCTTATTTTCTGCTTAATAACCGCTATTAGTCTTGCTTCCATAGTCGATATCAAATCCACATTGGGTACCTCAACAAGTTTTAGCTTTCCTCTTTTGCCTCCCCAAGTATTACTATTCATCGCTATTTATTTTATTAAATCATGCACTTTTTGGGGAGTTTTATGATCTATTGACCCTCTAACTGAGGCATCTGTTAATTGCCTAGCATAAAAAAAAACTCCATTATAAAAACTTTGAATTTGTATCCCCAAATCTAACCTATGGTGGGGACACTTTCTTAATAATTCTTTCCATCGTTCCCATGCCTCATAGAGGCTGTCTCTATCTATTTGTCAAAACAAGAGAATCTCATTCCTTAATTGCGTTGGTCGTCTGGGAGGAAAGTTCCCTAAGAACTCTTCTGCTAATGAGTCTCATGAAGTAATAGAACCTAACGGTAGAGACTTTAGCCAAGACTTCGTCTTTCCCCTTAGAGAGAATGGGAAAAGATTGAGTCGAACCGCGTCCTCAAAAACTCCGTTAATTTTAAAAGTATCACATACCTCTAAGAAATCACCTATATTCGCGTTGGGATCTTCATCAAGAAGTCCGTCGAATTGAACGTGATTTTGAAAATATCTGAATTATGTTCGGTTTAATCTCAAAGTTATTAGCCTCAACACTAAGCCTTACTGTACCCGATTATGTCCCCAAGATGGACTGTCGGGCATAATCCGCTATTGTCCTCTCCGGTATCGGTTGTGCTGCCATCGGAGGTGTTGATTCGAAAAGAGGATTGTCGAATTGAAGTGCTTTAGGCTCTTTTTCTGCCTTAACTTCAGGTGCTACTGCACTAAGGCCTGCACTTCCGAACTGAAAAGCAGGACGATTAGCCCACAGTGTATGTTCAAGCTCGGGATCAAACGGTACTAATTCACTCTTGTTTTGGGGCATATACTAATACCACACGATCTGCAATAACTGGAAAATGTGATTAGCTCTATGAACACAAAGCACAATTCAAGAATATAAACTGAAAATAACAGATGGTACAAAAGCAAAAATCAATTCGAACGAGAAAAAGAAAAAAAAAACAAAAAGAAATAAAAGACAAAGACTATAGCACTAAAACAAAATGATATTCCTTAAACTAGTCGTTCCCTGAAAATGGTGCCAAAAACTTGATGTGTGTGTAAAATCAAAGCAATAAAAATGGGATGTGATCCTAATTGCTACAATGCAAGTCAAGTGGACCTAACAAAGTAGAGATAAGTTTCACCTCGAGTGCGAATCTCTCAGGAAACAGACGATGGTTCAAGTATTAATCGTGTTTCTAATATCTAGTAGGAAAAAGTTGACGTCATTGAAAAAGACAAATAAAAACAAGTAACTCAATTAAAAGAAAGCAAATAAAAATGATTTTTAAAAATAATTTAAAGACAAGAGCTAGGGTTGATGGAATCCCCCTAATCCTTGTTATTAATTCAATTGGAAAAACTTTAATGAAAAAAATTTTGAATTAATTAAGTTGGGTCATCACTCAAAATCAAGCAATCCCTATCTCTAGGACGAAAGCCACCCTACTCACTAACCCTAAGAGGAAAATCTCTTTTCTTCCTAACAAATTATGAGTCTAATAAATTTAGGTGATTTAAAAAGACCTAAAAGTGCAAAATCGTATTTCTAGTCATAAGCCGATTTTTCCCCGATTGGTTGCCCTAGATTGTTCTTCCTTTTTCAATTCCAAACAACCTTGTGAATAATCTAATTCGTGACAGTTAAATTACGACAAAATGCAATTGGAAGACAACTTAAATCAAACAAACATCAAAATCAAGGATTAAACAAAGAACTTCATAATCAAGATAGGGTTCAACTCGAAACCAAACAATAAAAAACTACTCACTATTAATATTAATACAATTGTAAATTAACAAAAGAATTCAATAACAAGAAAAAGGAAAAGAAAGCTTGGGATTAAGTCTTGAAGCTGCAATTGAATTTCGAACGTCTTCTAAGATCGTCTTTCGAGTCACCAAGTCGAAGATTGAAATCTTGAATTAAAGTCCTCAATTCTTGAATCCAAGAAACTAAATATGCACAATCTTGAAATTCTATAACTAAAGAAAATATAAAAGCTAGAAATTTAAAGAGTGTTTAGCTAATCTAACCTAACTAATCTATTCCTAATCTAATCTAACCTAATTATGTCTACAACTTGTTACAATAGATGCAATTAAACTCCTTTATATAGAGGTGAAACATACAAGAAAACCAAATCAAAATTGGAGAAGAAAACAAGAAAATCGAGTTTGAATTGGACTTGAATCGCCCTTGCCAGCACTACCTACCGCTGATGGTAGGGTAAGGCTTACAGTCCATAGTAGGTCTCTGTCTTGCCAATGCCTGCAATCCTCCGCACCTACCGGTGATGGTAGGTCAGCCGACCTCACACGGTAGGTGCTAAATTTCTGATGATGGCTTCTGTTTTCATCGTTTTTGCTACATTTTCATTTCATTTTCATCGTTTCTACGTCTGGAGTGTACCTAAGACAAGAATAAGAGGTATTTAGCTACTATACACTTTTATATATTAAAAACACCAAAAACAATGAAATTAACATATAGAAAATATAAATAAATATGCACTTATCAGGCATATAGGACAGCATACAAAACCCTGATTGGTTTGTCCTTGTTTCGTCTTTTGTATGGGAAATCATGTCACTTACATTTCGAAGTAGAACACCATGTTTATTAGGCAATGAAACTTGTGAGCTTTGATTCTAATAATGTAGGAAAAGCAACAGTTACTTCAACTAAATGAGATAGGCTAGTAGAGATTAGAAGCATGTGAAATTCGTCCTTTTAAAAAGAAAAGGTAAAACGATGTCACAACAAGCACATAGTGAAGAAGGAATTTGATATGAATCCTCTTGTGCTTGAAGAATTGGATCCAAATCTCTCCCAAGATCTCCTCCTTGATTTGAAGTACCTCAATTGAGGATTTGAAGCTCTAACTTCAAATGAAGAACCTATAAGGAACAATGCCTCACATATTGGCATATGCCGTAGACCAATTGACTTACATTTATGATTTATGAAGCATGTATTTTGAATTGTATTTTATACTCTTGGTCATCAAGTATGTGACTTGATACTTAAACCCTTATTGCTAATAAAATACTATTCTTGTTTGTCCCTAGTTTTATTACATCTTGTGTTATTAAACTAGTGTGAAGTTGATTGATGATCAAGTTTTATTGATCATGAATATGAGATATAAAATAAATTCGTAAATACATATTGAGAATATTGTATTGGACATGACCTAGAGTGAAGAAGAAATATTGCATGGGTTTAAGTCATAGGCATTTCTTCTCAGTTTCATACTTGGTGTCCTTTGACCAAATGTTTCCAATGCTTCTTGCATGGGGAAAAAATATGTTTTGACATAGTCAAACATCACTTTTAATTAGGTGATTATTATGACTATTGGTTGGGCTATTTTCTTGTCATGGCTTGAATATTGGAGATAGTGAAAGGGATTTGTCCCTCTCTTTTTAGAGATAGATATCCACTGGCCCCTTGATAAGGAAGACTGGAAAATACTCATGGCCATGCTCAAATAAGTATTAATAAGATGTTATTAATGTTATTTGTCGAAACAGTCTGTCTAGTGATCAAGTAAATTGTTAATTAAGTTTTATAAGGATGACTCGGTCCATGACTTACAATTAATTAGGATATCGTGTGACAAAAGGACTGAATATTAAAACTAATGCTAGGTTATTATTGTTTTTACATAACTTGGGTAAGCATAATGTCTTGCTAGAGGCCGCTTATGTTTTGTGAATAAATGTCTAGGACATTTTTCATTCACTGCCAATGTTAAGTGAACCTACAGAGTCACACGTATAGACGATCTTGTGAGCACAATGTCCACGTCCAATGAATCTAGATCGTGTCCAGATTCGTTGAACATATACAAAAGAGGAATTAGACTCATATTGTATTTTCTAGTAAGTTAATAAGTAACTTATTTTTATTTATCAGATAAATGAAATTAATTACTTAATATTATTCATCCAACCGTTAGATGATTATTGGAATAGACAGACGAGATTAAACTGTCATTATATGGCGGTTAGGGTTTTGATATTGACAGCTATAAAAGGTTATGTTAACCTTTTCTCAGTAGCCGTCTTCATCTGATTAAAACAAAAGAGCTTTAACCCTAAAACGACGATAATAGTATCTAGCCTTCCTCTCTCCAAAATTCGATGCATTCCCAGATAATTAGGATTAGTTCTGGACAGTTTTCAGAATGCCGAAGGGGCTAGCATCCCGATCGCTTGCAGAGGAGTTCGTCGTGTAGATACCAGTAGAGGGTGAAGCATAAACAGCAGGGCCTCCACTCCTAACGGCAGAAAACATTGAGGTAGTTTATATCTAATCGGTTCTTCTAGTATGTGTAGATCCTGTTGGTGGATTTTCGTAGGTTTTATTTTGCTTGTTTTGCCTACGGATTCCAACAGTGATATCAGAGCCTCGTACATACTAGTTTTACTGATTTTATCGGTTAACGCTTTCATTACATGCGTTGGTTTCAATCGGCCTTCTAGCAAGGTTTCTGATTGGTGTAATAATCAAGTTAATTGAATTATAGGGTTCGCATATATCATATTCTATTTTACTTATTAATGCGATTAAATAAACAGAATGTTGCTACTGCTAAGTTATTTGGTATACACGGTATAATCTATGCAGTTTAATTGTTAAACTAATATGTAGAATCACATAATTTAATGCTTAACTATTAAATATAATTTCTGGCGGCATGATTTAGGGTATATGACAGCAGTTTTCTTCCGTGGGATTCGCCCCCAAAAACTCCCTCGTTGTGTTTGGCATTTTTCCTTCTATCTTTAGATACATGATGCATTGCATGGCCCTTTACCTCTTACGATTGGTTGGTTTATTTTGTTAATGGGTTGTAATGTTTTTAAATACGGCCTACGTGTCGTCGTTTTCATTGATGTAATATTATCAAGCTTTACTAGAATATGTTTATTCTATTTCCTATTCCTATGTATGTTTTTCTATCCTATGTAACAAAATCAGAAGGCTAAGACTTTGGAGGCAATCTCACAGAGATGAAGACTTACCTAGATTGGCCTTTGACTTCCATGAGGCTCGTGGAAGTCAATATAAGATTGGGGCCATGCCATGACACGTTTAATTCTATTTATATATTATGCATGTGATGTTTAGTTTATTTCCTTTTATTTCATTGGATATATGTTTTATAAAATAAAATATATGAAAGGAAAAAGGTTCTTGAAACCATGTAAAAATTAAGTCATAAAATGCCTCTCATGATCATAAGCACTTCTCCATGCCTGGATCATCATTTTTTCTCATTGCCAAAGCAAGAGATAAATGGTTACCTAAGTAGGGGAAGATGGAAAATGGTGATTTCCATATGCTTAGAATGGTTTGGCTTAACTAGGTCATCAAAACGGTTATGAGCCTAGGGCATCATATGGGATTTCGCCAGTACATATGGATTAAATCCCATAAATCCATTTTTCTCTAATTAAGGGTGTTAAGCCAAAGCTTACCTATGATTATTATAAAATGAAAATTTTCTACCCACGATTTATATCAAGTGTTGAATATATCAGGGAAAATTAATGCTTCATTTATTTAATTTTACTTTGCAAATTTTATGTAGATAATGGCCTCAAACAATTCAAACGCCTCGTTATCCGTGCTTGAATAGAATATGCTTAGTGGGACTAACTTTCTTGATTGGGCACGGAATTTAAGGATTATCCTTAAACAAGAAAATAGGCTAAATACACTTAAGAAACCTATCCCGAATCAACCAGCTAACAACCCTCCTAGAGTTGAAAAAGATGCTTATAGTAAGCACAAAGATGATTCTAATGATGTGACTTGTCTCATGTTAACTACGATGGAATCTGAGTTGCAAAAGCAATTCGAGAAAGTTGAGGCTTATGAGATGATGAAATAGCTCAAGGAAATGTTCCAAGAGCAAACACGTCAAGAGATATCTTACTACTAAGGCATTGAATAGCTATAAAATGCCCCCAGGCACTTCAGCTAGTGCTCATGTCGTTAAGATGAAGGGTTATTTTGATCAACTTGAAATTAAAGCACCTGTAAGTCATGACTTGACTACTGATATGATCTTGGCCTCTTTAACTTTTGACTATGATCAGTTTGTCATGAACTTCAATATGCATAATATGGAAAAGTCCATAAATGAATTGCATGGGATGTTCAAGCAAGCTGAGCAAAACATTAGGAAATCTACTCATAATGTTCTGATGGTTCATAAGGGGCAGTTCAAAAAGAACAAGGGAAAGGGAAAGGATATGATCAAGAAGGGTAAAGGTAAGCAGAAGCCGAAGCCCAAGGTTAAACCACCAAAGGAAGGGACTTGCTTCCACTTCAATGGACCTGGTCATTGGAAGAGGAACTGCAATCTCTACTTAGAAGAAAAGAAGAAGCATAAGGCCAGTGAGACTGCCGCTTCAGGTATTTTCATTATAGAAATTAATATGTCTACTCCTACTTCATGGATATTAGATAGCGGATGTGGAGCTCACATTTGTGTAAATGTGCAGGGACTCAAAAGGAGTAGATCTTTGGCAAAAGGAGAGGTGGACCTGCGAGTAAGCAAATGGAGCAAAAGTTGCTGCTATAGTTGTAGGGACATTTGATTTACTTTTGCCTAGTGGGCTTATCATTGAACTTAAAGATTGTTATTATGTTCCTTCTATGAGTAGGAGCATCATTTTAGTTTCTTTTTTTGATATTGATGGTTTTGAGTTTAATACTAAGAATGGTAAAAGTTCTATTTATAAAAATAATATTTTCTATAGGGATGCCTCTTTATGTAATGAACTTTACATTCTGAACTTGCATGATTCCGCTAGTAAGTCCATCTACATATAAATACAAAGAAATTTAAATCTAATGATTTAAATCAAACTTACTTCTGGCATTGTCATTTGGGCCACATAAATGAGAAACGTATATCCAAACTCCATGAAGATGGACTTTTATCTTCATTCGACCTTGAGTCTTATGAAATATGAGATTCTTGTTTATTGGGAAAAATGACTAAAAGTCTATTTACAGGACAAAATGAAAGGGCTACCGATTTATTAGAACTTATACATACCGATGTATGTGGACCAATGAACACACAAGCCAGAGGAGGTTTTCAGTACTTCATTACATTCACAGATGATTTCAGTAGATATGGTTATGTCTATCTAATGAAGCATAAAGTTGATTCCTTTCAAAAGTTTAAGGAATTTCAAAAATGAAGTACATAATCAACTTAGAAGGAGTATCAAATTACTTCTATCAGATTGAGGTGATGGATACTTAGGCCAAGAGTTTGACGAACATCTTAAAAATTGTGGGATGGTATCACAATTAACTCTACCAGGAACACCACAATGGAATGGTGTGTCTGAACACAGAAATCGAACTCTATTAGATATGGTTCGATCTATGATAAGTCAAACAGATCTTCCAATTTCTTTTTAGGGTTATGCTCTAGAAACTGTTGCATTTATATTAAATAGAGTTCCATCTAAAGCTGTTTTGAAGACACCATATGAGATATGGACCGGGAAACAACCTAGTTTAGCATTTCGCAAAATTTGGGAATGTGATGCTTATATGAAGCAATCATTCTCTGAAAACTAGCACCCAAATCTGATAAGTGTCTGTTTGTGGGATATCCTATGGAAATTAAAGGATATTATTTCTATCTTCCATCGGAAAACAAAGTATTTGTTGCTCGAAATGGAATTTTTCTTGAAAGGGAATTCGTTTCAAAAAGAGTTAGTGGGAGTAGAATCCATCTTGAAGAAGCTTAAGCACAGCAGACTATTTCTGAATCGAGTATGGACACTCAGTTGGACTCACGTTTCATACTAAGCCCGAACCTTTGACACAAGGCCCAAGAAGGTCTGGTAAGATTCCTCAGATACCACAGAGATATGGATTTCTTGTGACTGAGGATCATAATATCTATCTTATTGATCAAGGTGAACCTAATTCCTACCAAGATGCTATTCATAGTCCTGAATCTAGCAAATGGCTAAAGGCTATGAATCATAAATGCAGGCCATACATAATAATCAAGTTTGGACTTTGATTGATCCACCTGAAGGTTGCAAGACCATATGGTGTAAATGGGTTTTCAAAAAGAAAACTGACATCGATGGCAATGTGCACACGTACAAAGCACAACTGATAACAAAAAAGTTATGGACAAACTTATGGTATAGACTATGATGAAACCTGTTCTCCAGTTGTAATGCTTAAGTAAATTAGAATTCTACTTGCCATTGTAGCATAATATGATTATGAAATATGGCAAATGGATGTTAAAACTTCCTTTCTTAATGGAAATCTATTGGAGGATGTGTATATGACACAACCTGAAGGTTTTATTCATCCTTCGAATTCTAGTAAAGTGTGTAAACTTCAAAGATCCATTTATAGCTTGAAGCAAGCATCTCGAAGTTGGAATATTGACAAGGTACTGAAAAGATTTAGTATGCAAGATTCTAAGAGAGGATTCTTGCTGATGTCACATGGCGTTAAACTCAGTAAGTCTCAAAGTCCTACCACATGGGAGGATACAGAATGCATGAGTAAGATTCCTTACGTTTTTGCAATAGGATCTATCATGTACGCCATGTTATGCACTTGCCCAGATGTCTCGTATGCATTAAGCATGACTAGTAGATTCCAATCAAATCCTGGCGAACCACATTGGACTGTAGTAAAAAACATTCTCAAGTACTTAGGAAGGACTAATGAGATGTTTTTGGTCTACGAGGTCAAGAATGAGAGCTTGTTGTAAATGGTTACATGGATGCTAGCTTTCAAACTGATGTAGATAATTTTAGAATGCAATCTGGATTTGTGTTTTGCTTAAATGGAGATGTTGTGAGCTGGAAGAGTTCAAAGCAAGATACCGTGGCCGATTCTATTACGGAGGCTGAGTATGTGGCTGCTTCTGATGCAGCTAAGGAGGCAGTTTGGAACAGAAAGTTCATCACTGAACTAGGTGTGATTCCTAGCATTGTGAACCCAGTGGACCTATATTGTGATAATACAGAGCCATTGCACAAGTTAAGGAACCTAGATCTCATCAACGATCCAAACATATTCTCAGGCATTTCCATCTTATCCGAGAAATTATTGAGCGTGGAGATACAAAAATTTGCAAAGTAGATACCAATGACAATGTTACAGATCCATTGGCAAAGCCACTCCCACAACTTAAGCATGAGAGTCATGCTAGGTCAATGGGTTTGAGAGTCATGTAAAATTAGAAGTAGGGCAAGTGAGAGATTGTTAGTTTATGCCCTAGACCAATTGACTTACGTTTATGATTTATGAAGCATGTATTTTGAATTGTTTTTTACGCTCTTGGTCATCAAGTATGTGACTTCATAGTAAAACCCTTATTGCTAACGAAATACTATTCTTATTTGTCCCTAGTTTTATTACATTTGTATTATTAAACTAGTGTGAAGTAGATTGATTATCAAGTTTACTGATCATGAATATGAGATATAAAATCAATTCATAAGTACATATTGAGAATATTGTATTGGACATGACCCTTAGTGAAGAAGAAATATAGCAAGGGATTAATTCATAGGTATTTCTTCTCAGTTTTATATTTGGTGTCTTTTGACCTAATGTTTCTAATGCTTCTTGCATGGAGAGAAAATATGTTTTGACATTGTCAAACATCACTTTTAATTAGGTGATTATTATGACTATTGGTTGGGCTATTCTCTTGTCATGGCTTGAATACTGGAGATAGTGAAAGGGATTTGTCCCTCTCTTTTTAGAGTGAGATATCCATGGGCCCCTTGATAAGAAAGACTGGAAAATACACATGACCATGCTCAAATAAGTGTTAATAAGGTGTTATTAATATTATTTGTCGAAACAATCTGCCTGATGATATAGTAAATTGTTAATTAACTTTTATACGAATCACTCAGTCTATAGCTTATATTTAATTAGGATATCGTTTGACAAAAGGATTAAATATTATATCTGATCCTAGGTTATTATTGCTTTTACTTAACTTAGGTAAGCATAATGTCTTGCTAGAGCCCGCTTATGTTTTGTGAATAAATGTCTAGGACATTTTTCATTCACTACCAATGTTAAGTGAACCTACAGGGTCACACGCATAGACGATCATGTGAGCACAATGTCCACGTTCAATGAATCTAGATCGTGTCCAGATTCATTGAACAAATACAAAAGAGGAATCAGATTCCATATTGTATTTTCTGGTAAGTTAATAAGTAAATAATTTTATTTATCAAATAAATGAAATTAATTACTTAATATTATTCATCCAACCATTGGATGATTATAGGAATAGACAGACGAGATTAAACTATCATTAGATGACAGTTAGGTTTTGATATTGACAGCTATAAAAGGTTATGTTAACCTTTTCTCGGTAGCCGCCTTCATCTGATTAAAACAAAGGACTTTAACCCTATAACGATGATAATAGTATCTAGCCTTCCTCTCTCCAAAATTCGACACATTACCAGATAATCAGCATTAGTTCTAAACGGTTTTTCAGAACACAGAAAGGGCTAGCATCCCGATCCCTTGCAGAGGAGTTCGTCACGTAGATACCAGTAGAGGGCGAAGTGTAAACAGCATCGCCTCCACACCTAATGGCAGAAAACATTTAGGTGGCTTCTATCCAATCGGTTTTTCTAGTATGTACTGATTCTGTTGGTGGATTTTCATATTTTTTATTTTGTTTGTTTTGCCTACGGATTCCAACATCACAAACCCAAGCATTGAGAGGTCATGGCTCTTTCCTAGATTGATGATTAAAACCTTGAGGTAGCAAACAACTCAAAGCCCCAATCACCTAATGTAGAAGACCTAAAATTAATTGAATTAAGAATACAAACTCTAGACTCAATCAATAGAAGGAATTGATATGAACAATTGAATTCCATAGACTCATCATCCTAAGGCATTCAATTGCTAACTATTAAGGACTAGAACCCTTAGAGAGCTAGACTAAACAAGGGTGAAGAACCCTAAGAGACCAAAGAGATTCTCTCTCAAATTAATTTCAGCAAAAATTCTCAATTAACCTTACAAGGATGTTATGAAGGAGTATTTATAGATTAAGGGCTAAAATCTAGCTTAACTAATGTTTAATAACTTGAACTACACATAAACCCCTTGTTTAAAGATGAAAAATCAACCTGCATAACAAATTTCCAGCCAAAAGGGCAGTTACACCTTTGCCAACCCGAAGCCTACCAGTGGCGGTATGGTGGAACCTACCGTCAGCGGTAGCTTTCCAATGCCAGAAGAATACCCAACAGAATCCTACTGGCGACGGTAGGGGTGGCCTTGACATCGGTGGTAGGGCATAGTTCTTTCTATACTTAGCCAAATTTTACCCCAAGTTAGTTCCTTGATTGCTTTTGGATAATTGTCCACATTGTAAACAACTTGGGATGCTTTCCTTGATCTTCAAACTTATCAACCTTGCTCTTTAAAGCTTTCATCACATAAGCAAGCATGTCATTATCTTATTGAAGCTTGAGTTTCTTCCTTTTTGAGCTCTATCCATTGGTCCAAGCTTTACTTCTATTAATGATGGACTCTTTCAGTTCATATCATCCACCCCCTTCGAAAAGATTCGTCATCGAATTTTCACCTACATCAAAAGGAGATAAATTAGAGATATTAAAGGTAGCGCTAACATTATAGTCACCAGGAAGGTCAATTCTATATGCATTATCATTAAAACACTCAAGAACTTGAAATGGTCCATTACTACGGGCATCAAGCTTGCCCTTGCTTTGGGAAGGAAAACATTCCTTCCTTAGATGCACCCAAAGCCAATTACTGGGTTCAAACACCACACGCTTCCTTTCAACATTCCGTTTTGCCACTAACTTCTTGTTGTTAGACTCAATATTAGCATGCAACTTGGCATGAATGGACTTGACAAGCTCTACTTTCCGTTTTCTATCCAAGCTCACAATGTGATATATAGGTAAAGGAACCAAATCAAAAGAGTCAAAGGATTAAAATCATAAACAATCTCAAAAGGAGAAAATGAAGTAGTAGAATGTTTAGCCTATTGTAAGCAAACTCAATGTGAGGAAGTGCTTCTTCCCATTGGCCAAAAATGACTAAGAAATTTGGTATCATGGTCCGAAACAATGTTCTTAGGAATTCCATGAAATCTCACCACCCAAGTACAAAACAGTTTTGCTACATTTCTAGCATCGATTTTTTTTCCAAGGTATGAAATGAGCCATCTTAGAAAACCTATCTACCACTACAAAAATATAATCCATGACTTTAGGAGATTTAGGCAAGCTAGGAATAAAATCCATAGAAGTGCCAACCCAAGGAACTTTAGGCACATCTAATGGAGTATAAAGACATGAGGCGAAGAAGTAGATTTAACCTTTTTACAATCCAAGCAATTTTCACAAAACTTTTCAACATCTTTTCCCATATGAAGCCAATAGAAATGCTTATGCAAAATGTCATAAGTTTTGGCAATACCAAAATGCCCCATGAAACCACTATAATACGCCTCTTTAACTAACAGCAATCTAGTAAAACAAGATGCGATACAAATTTTTATCCACAATAAAGAAAACCATCATGAACAAGGTACTTATCACTAGGCACAAGAAAACAATTCTCATATATATCCTTACAATCATGATCGCTAGCATATAATTCTTTAAGCATCTCAAAACTAAGAATTTGAGTTTGCAAAGAAGAGATAAGGTGTACTTTCTTGACAATGCATCGACTACAACGTTTTATGTACCTTTCTCGTAAGAAATTATGTATGGAAATGTCTCAATGAACTCCATCCATCTTGCATGTCTCTTGTTCAAGTTTTGTTTCACTTTGAGAAATTTCAAGGATTCATGATCAATATGCACCACAAACTCCTTTAGCCACAAATAATATTGCCAGTGCTTCAATTTCCTCAATACTGCATAGAGCTCCTTGCCATAGGTTGCATAGTTCAATGCCGCACTGGTCAATTTCTCACTAAAGAAAGCCAAGGGTCTCATGTCTTGCATCAAGATTCCTCCAATGCCAACACCGGAAGCATCACATTCTATCTCAAACATTTTCTCAAAGTTTGGTAATGCAAGCAAGGATGCACTACTCAACTTCTCCGTTAGTAACTCAAAAGCTTTCTTTTGACTCTCTTCCCATTTGAATTCGTTCATCTTCTTGATAAAATCCATCAAGGGACTAGCAATGGTGCTAAAATCCTTAATGAACCTCCTATAGAAACTTGCCAAACCATGGAAGCTCCTCACTTTAGATGCATTCTTAGGAGTAGGCAATTCTTTGATTGCTTTTACTTTCTCTTGATCTACTTGAAGACCTTAAGAGCTCACCACATAACGTAGGAAAGTCACTTTTTCCAAACAAAACTCATATTTCCCAAGGTTAGTGTACAACTTTTCACTTCTCAAAACTAACAAAACTTGCCTAAGATGATGCAAGTGATCTTCATAAGTTTGGCTATATATTAAGATGTCATCAAAATAAACAACAACAAGTATACCAATGAAGTTCCTCAACACATGATGAATAAGTCTAATGAATATGCTAGGAGCATTAGTGATGTGGAATGATCTTCAAGAGCATAAAATTTCATCCAAGAAGTGAGGGAGAGAACAAACAAAACAATTGTAACAAGTAGAAGAGAGAGTGCCTTTGAAAGGACTTGTAAATGTTAAACTTCAAGCAACCTTGGATATATTAAATCCAAGACCTCAAGAAGGTTTAAACAAAATCTTTTCTTCAAAGTTCAAGCAACCTAAGGTGTTTTGAACCTTAGACCTCAATGAAACAAGAAGAAGACCTCAAGACTAGTTTTCTACAAGAGTGTAGTAACTAGTATGAAGGAATTTTGATGATCAACCTTGAATCTCTTGGAACTTTCAATAAGTCTTGAAAGTGATTTTTCTTTCAAGGAAGTTCACCCTTGAGGAAGATAGAAAAACTAAGCTAAGAACTAAGAATACTAAGAGAAGAACCATTGTCATGAAAAATTTCTTGATTAGCTTCTTCAAAATGGAAGACTACATACTTATAGAGACTTGAGGGAGAAAATAGGAAATTTTCCCTCTCACATTTTCAGCCCAAAGGATAGATATGACCTATACATATACTTGATAAGACAATAGAGGTGTTTTAATTACATTTGGACCATTCTAGAGCACTAGTCAACACATTGCAAAAAATAGGAGGTAATTTTTCAGCTTGGCCAAAAACGCTTCCAACCATCTACCAAGGTCAATTTTCAATCTCTAACTTATTAAAAAATTTAGGATATTGCCCCATAAAGTCTGGGACATCAAAATTTAAGCCCCATAAAGTCTTGGACATCAAAATTCAAGCCTTGAAACTTCTCTTGCTCAATTTGATTGTTGTGACTCTTTAGTTGTTTTGCCTTGGCTCTTGTCACAACTCTTTGATGTTCTTGTATGTCTAACCAGTTCACATCATCCTCCACCTCTTGAAAAGGATTCGTCCTCAAATCTCCATCACCTATATGAAACAAAGAGAGATCGGAAACATTAAAAGTGGCACTAACATTGTAATGTCCCTGAAGATCAACTTTATAGGCATTGTCATTAATTTTCTCAAGGATTTGAAATGGCCCATCTCCCCTATCATCAAGCTTAGACTTTCTTTGTTAGGAAAATCTTTCCTTTCTAAAATGCACCCAAACCCAATCACTGGGTTTGAATACCACTTTTCTTCTTCCCATATTTCTTTTCTCTACAAGCTTTTTGTTGGAGTTAACAATGGCTTCATGGACCTTTGCATGAATTGCTTTCACAAAATTAGCTTCTTGCTTGCATCCTTGCTTAATGCTTGATCTATAGGCAAAGTAACCAAATCAAAGGGACTTAGAGGGTTAAAACCATAAACAACTTGAAATGGAGAATGAGAAGTAGTAAAGTGAGGTGCCCTATTATAGGCAAATTCAATGTGTGGCAAACACTCCTCCCATTGCCTCAATTTCTTCTTCAGAGTTGCCCTTAGAAGTTGGCCAATTGTTCTATTTACCACTTCGGTTTGTCCATCTGTTTGTGGATGGCAAGCTGTAGAACAAAGCAAGTTAGTACCAAGCTTCTTCCAAAGAACTCTCCAAAAATGGCTCAAGAATTTGGTATCCCTATCTTACACAATACACCTTGGAATTTCATGGAATCTAACTATCTAAGTAAAGAACAAGCTAGCTACATGACTAGCATCATCGGATTTCCTACAAGGAATAAAGTGTGCCATTTTAGAGAACCTATCCACAACAACAAAAAGAATCCATATCTCTAGAGGTCCTAGGTAAACCAAGAATAAAATCCATAGAAATATCAACCCAAGATTCTTTAGGAACTTCTAATGGTGTGTAAAGTCCATGTGGAAGAGTTCTAGATTTAGCTTTCTTGCATTCAATACAACTTCCTACAAAATCTTTCTACATCTCTTTTTAAATGTGGCAAAAAAAAATGTTCATGAAGAATTTCATAGGCTTTAGTGACACCAAAATGTCCCATTAAACCCCCACAATATGCTTCTTTGACAAGTAGAATTCTAGTAGAACAAAATGTTATGCAGAATCTACCTTCACAATAAAGAAATCCTTCAAGCAAAAAATATTTTCCAAAAGGTGCTAACAAGCATTTCTCAAAAATTTCCTTAAAGTCATGATCACTAGAATACAATTCTTTAAGCATTTCAAAACCCAAAATTTTTATTAGAAGGGTGGATAAGAGAGTATACCTTCTAGATAGAGCATTGGCCACCATATTCTCCTTACCTTTCTTGTAACGGATGACATATGGAAATGTTTCAATCAGCACCATCCATCTTGCATGTCTCTTATTGATTTTATGTTTACCCTTGAGAAACTTCAAAGGCTCATGATCGGTGTGCACACAAACTCCTTTAGCCATAGGTAGTGTTGCCAATGCTTTAATGTTCTTATTAAAGCATAAAGCTCCTTGTCATAAGTTGAGTACCTCACGGCTGACCCATTAAGTTTTTCACTAAAATAGGCCAAGGGCTTTCCATCTTGCATAAGTACACCACCTATACCAATGCCGGATGTATCACAATCCACCTCAAAAGTTTTCTCAAAGTTTGGTAGTGACAAAAGGGATGCACTACACAACTTTTCCTTCAACAATTGAAATGCTTGTTCTTGCTTTGTTTCCCACTTAAATCTTTCGGTTTTCTTGATCACATCGGTCAAAGGGCTAGCAAGTGTGTTGAAACTTATGATGAACCGCCTATAGAAACTTGCTAGGCCATGGAAACTCCTCACTTCAAATGCGTTTCTTGGTGTTGGCCATTCCTTAATTGCTTGGTCCTTACCTTCATCTACTTGAAGGCCTTGTGAGCTCACCACATAACCTAGAAATGTAACTTTCTCCAAACAAAACTCACATTTGTCAAGGTTAGCAAAAATTTTTCAATTCTCAAGACATTTAGTACTTCCCTATGATGTTGAACATGTATTTCATATATCTTGCTGTAGACTAAAATATCATCAAAGTATACACCAACAAATTTCCCAATAAAATTCCTCAACACATGATTCATTAATCTCATAGATGTACTAGGAGCATTAGTTAATCCAAAAAGCATAACCATCCATTCATACAAACCAAGGTTAGTCTTAAAAGTAGTTTTCCACTCATCCCCTTCTCTCATCCTAATTTGATGGTATTCGGATTTCAAGTCAATTTTAGAGAAAAGATTAGAACCATACAACTCATCAAGTAAATCATCAAGTCTAAGTATGGGATGCCTATACTTAATAGTAATGTTGTTTACGGCTCTACAATCCATACACATTCTCCATTGCTCTTCAAGAGAATAAAATTTCGTCCAAGAAGTGAGGGAGAGAACAAACAAAACAATTGTAACAAGTAGAAGAGAGAAAGTGCCTTTGAAAGGACTTGAAAATGTTAAACTTCAAGCAACCTTGGATATATTAAATCCAAGACCTCAAGAAGGTTTAAACAAAATCTTTTCTTCAAAGTTCAAGTAACCTAAGGTATTTTGAACCTTAGACCTCAATGAAACAAGAAGAAGACCTCAAGACTAGTTTTCTACAAAAGTGTAGTAACTAGTATGAAGGAATTTTGATGATCAACCTTGAAGCTCTTGAAACTTTCAACAAGTCTTCAAAGTGATTTATCGTTCAAGGAAGTTCACCCTTGAAGAAGATAGAAAAACTAAGCTAAGAACTAAGAATACCAAGAGAAGAACCTTTGTCTTGAAAAATTTCTTGATTAGCTTCTTCAAAATGGAAGACTACATATTTATAGAGACTTGAAAGGGAAAATAGGAATTTTTCCCTCTCATACTTTCAGCCCAAAGGATAGATATAACCTATACATACACTTGATAAGACAATAGGGGTGTTTTAATTGCATTTAGACTATTCTAGAGCACTAGTCAACACATTGCCAAAAATAGGAGGCAATTTTTCAGCTTGGGCAAAAGGGCTTCCAACCATCTACTAAGGTGAATTTTCAATTTCTAACCTTTTAAAAAATTTAGGATATTGCCCTATAAAGTCTTGGACATCAAAATTTAAGCCCCAGAAAGTCTTGGACATCAAAATTTTAGCCTTGAAACTTCTCTTGCTCAATTTGATCCTTGTGACTCTTTAGTTGTTTTGCTTTGGCTCTTGTCACAACTCCTTGTTGTTCTTGCATGTCTAACCGGTTCACATCAATTAGTTAAACCAAAATGCATGGCTAGCCACTCATAAAGACCAAAATTAGTTTTGAAAGATGTTTTCCACTATCCCCTTCCTTCATTCTAATTTGATGGTAACCCGATTTCAAATCAATTTTTTAAAATATTTGAGAACTATGAACTCGTCAGGAAAGTCATCTGATCTAAGAATAGGATGGCTATACTTGATAGTTATGTTATTAATGGCTCTACAATCAACAAACATACACCATGTACAATCTTTCTTTGGAACTAATAAAATGGAAATGGCACAAGGGCTTAAGCTTTCTCTTACATAACCTTTGGAGAGCAATTCCTCAACTTGTCTCCTTAGCTCCTTGGTTTCTTCGAGAGGAATTCTATAAGCCGGTCTATTTGGAAACAGTGCTCTGGGTACCAAATAAATTTGATGCTCAATCCCTCTCAACGGAGGAAGTCCACCGGGCATCTCTTTGGGAAAGATATCTTTGCATTCTTCAATAATCTCTACTACAACATTAGACGAAGAAGACAAGTGATCATTAGTAGAAATAAATGTTCCCTTGTATAGCGAAGTAACACCAACTCTTCTTTTTCAATGTCCTCTACGATCTCACTCTCTTTTCCATAGAAGCATATTTTCTCTCCCTTGCAACTATCACTATTTTTCTTGTATATCTTCACTTTTTCCTCTTTGAATTTTTCCACACCCGATTCTTTTCCCTCAATTCTTTTTCCCTCTTCAATACTCTTTTTCTTTTTCTCACTTTCTAGTCTTTCTTTTACTCTCATCTTCTTTTGTTCTACAAAGACTTGACTAGGAATCAAGGGATTCAACATGAACTTTTCCCCATTCTTCTCAAAAGTATAGGTGTAGTTCACACCATCATGAATAGCCTTTCTATCATATTGCAAGGACGTCCCAACAACAAATGCCTCGCTTACATAGGAGCCACATCACAAAGAATTTCATCATTATATGACCCCTTAGTGATAAACACTAGCACTTGTTTGTTCACTTTCACTTCCCCACAACCATTCAACCAATCAAGCTTCTAGGGTTTAGGATGATTGAGGAGAGGTAAATTTAACTTTTCAACAAGATAAATACTAGCCAAATTAGTGCAACTACCACTATCAATGATAAGATAAGCAATCTTACCTCCCACTAAACATTTAGTGTGAAAGATGTTTTCACTTTGAATGCTTGTTTCCTCCTCATGGACTTGGGTAGGCAAAGTTCTAATAGTCACCAAGCTCATTCCCTCCTCATCAGCTTCAAAAGAGGCAGTATCTTGATCTTTATTACTTTCATCTTTGTCAGCAATACCCTCTTGGCAATCATCATCTGTCTTCTCAATCCAACCATTCAAATCTTCATTAAAAACTAAAGTTCTTTTGGTAGGACAATTTATAGCATGATGCCCTACTCCATTGCACTTGAAGCACCTTGTTAGATTAGTGATCAACCTTCCTTTCTTTTCAACCTTAGGCTTAGAATGATCTTTGAAAGCCACCTTAGGTGTATCTTCTTTCTTTGGCCAACTTTTGTAAGACGTTAATTGAGGTTTAGGCACCACACTTCTTGAAGAAGGAATATTAGTTTCAGAGAAACCAATCATCTTCCTTTGATTTTCAATCTTGTTATCCAAATGACACAATATCTTCATAAGTGGTATAGGGGTACAACTCTAGTTGATTTGTTAAATCCCTATTAAGACCACTTAGAAATCAAGAAATGGATGCATCTTTGTCTTCCTCCAAGCTTAATCTCAAAGTGTACAACTCCATTTCTTGCCCATATTCTTCAACACTTTTATTGCGTTGCTTAAGAGTCATCAATTTGTAGTGAAACTCTCTATAATAGTGCTCCGGTACAAATCTCTCTTTCATGAGAGTCTTCAATTCTACCCAAGTTTCTACCGGTTCTCTTCCATTCCTCAATCTTTGAGTAACAACCCTTTCCCACCAATGAAATGCATAACCCGAAAATTCGGCAATGACTAATTTCACTTGACAATGTCACTATAACTTCTCACGATGAATAGGTTCTCTACTTGTCACTCCTATTCTAGGAATCTTGAAGCTTGGCACCTTCCACTTGATTTTATCAAGAGCTTTATCTCCTTGTTGATTACCATTGTAACCTCCATGGTATGGTTGGCCAACATTAGGATTATCACCATAATCTTCATAGAAGTTGTCATCTTGCTATGCTTCTTCCTTGGATAGTGTTCTTGTGGTCTATGATAACCTCTTCCTCCTAGACCTCATCTTCTTCCACCTCTAACTTGTGGCCTTCTTTGATATGCAGTTTCATAGATTGGATGAGAATATTGAATTGGCATGTAATGTTAACCATAGGTTGACACATTGTCAAAGGGTCTTTGATGGTGAGGTGAATTGAAACTACCAAGGTTGTCTCCAACTCTTTGCTCCATGGTAGCACTACTCTTGCCCTTCTTAAGATCTTCAACATCTCTAGCCAATTTCTCACTGGATTGTTGCATAGACTCTCAAAGTTTCATTGAGATTCATCTTTGAAGAATCACTAGATCTTCTTGATGAGATTGAGTAGGCATATGACCATCCGTTGACATGATTAAATCTGCAATTTAAAACAAAGGACCTCTCAATCACTCCCTAAGTGTTTCACTCTTTGATGATCACTCAAGTTCACTCGTGTTTACACTCTTATCAAGTGTATGTATAGGTTATATCTATCCTTTGGGCTGAAAATATGAGAGGGAAAAATTCCTATTTTCTCCCTCAATTCTCTATAAATATGTAGTCTTCCATTTTGAAGAAGCTAATCAAGAAATTTTTCAAGACAAAGGTTCTTCTCTTAGTACTCTTAGCTTAGTTTTTCTATCTTCTTCAAGGGTGAACTTCCCTGAAATAAAAATCAGTTTGAAGACTTGTTGAAAGTTCCAAGAGCTTCAAGGTTGATCATAAAAAAATTCCTTCATACTAATTACTACGCTCTTGTAGAAAACTAGTCTTGAGGTCTTCTTGTTTTATTGAGGTCTAAGGTTCAAAATACCTTAGGTTTCTTGAACTTTGAAGAAAATATTTTGTTTAAACCTTCTTGAGGTCTTGGATTTAATATATCTAAGGTTGCTAGAAGTTTAACATTTTCAAGTCCTTTCAAAGGCACTTTGTCTCTTCTTCTTGTTACACTTGTTTTGTTTGTTCTCTCCCTCACTTCTTGGGTGAAATTTTATGCTCTAGAAGATCATTCCATATCATTTGGTATAAGATCCACCTTCAAGTAAGTTTTTTTGAGATATCTTACATACAAAAAAAAAAATACAAGATAAAAAAAAACGAGAAAAGAGACAAGATTGCTGGAAAATGGCATCACAAAAATAGAATGCTTGAACGACCTGGAATATGACTAGAACTTTGCAATATTTTTACATGGAGTTATACTGCATGGATCTAGGAAACAAATGAAACAAGTCTCATCTAATTTGGACATCATTTGATATCTCAAAATAGTCAAAACTTGAAGGTGTACCTAGCTTTTCCGCAAACAAAAATTACTGAAATGATCTGAGCATATATTCTTTTTTACTAATCCTTTTTCTTTGATTCTTGAGCCTAAACTCAAGAATTTTGAGTGAAGAGTCTTTCTAGACAAAACTTATTCAATTTATGCTTGTGGTTCAATACCAATTTTCAAAACAAGCCGAGTATGTTATCTACTCTACTTGCTAGAACCTTTTGTTGTGTATTCTTTTGTGTTCTTGAAGTATCCTAGCTTTGTGTTTGTATTTGTGGTCGAATTTCTTTCCTTTTCCAGTACTTATTTCTTCATTTGGTCAATCTACGATTATTGACTCAAATTCTCTTGGAAATGTTGTTGAACTTCCTTAAAATGAATGGATGACTCAATATCATTTTCCTTGCTTCTCATATTTCTCAAATAGTTTTTGTTTGTGATTTTTTTTTTATTTTGGTTGTTTTAAACTTGAGTGTAGGTGTTAAATCTTTGTTAAGAACTCATAGAACTCTTTGAGACTTGAACTTTTAGAAAAAGGCAAGAGTTGTGAGAATATCCTAAAAAAAAGCCAAAGGGAGTTAAACAAGAGAGTTTTGTGAGGTGAACACTATCAAGATGTCAACCCAAGCTCAAGCACCAACTCCGTTTGGAGAAGAGTCTAGCAACTCCCAACATGATGACCCTTTGAGGCTCATAATGCAAAAGTTACAATCTCTAAGAGATGAGATGAGGGATATTAGAAGGGATTTCACTAATCTCTCTAATCAACAAAGGGAGGTTAGTCCTCATGGTAGTCTCAATGCTAGTACCCCAAGGAGCAATGGACCATTCAACTGCTCTAGGACAACTGAGTTCCACCAACCTCCACATTTTGATGAAGAACTTCATCCACCTCCTTACGGTGGTAGAAGAGACGGATTTGGAGGAAGAGGCATGCCTAGACACTTTGAAGAAGTTCCAAGACCACAAGCTAGGCGTGGAGAGCCATTATATGATGATCATGAACATGTTCCATTTGTTTCCAACCGTGGAAGAGACCAAGGTGACCAAACCTTGGACCGAATAAAGTGGAAGCTCCCTAGTTTTAAGGGTGAGAATGACCCTAACATTTTCTTAGATTGGGAGAGGCAAGTAGAAAACATGTTTATGTTGAAAAATTGTAATGAGTTCTTAAAAGCTAGACTTGTAATAGTCGAATTTTCTGGCTATACTTTACATTGATGGGAAAGGGTAGTAAACCAAAGACTTAGAAGTGGTAGACCACCGGTTGATACTTGGAGAGAGTTAAAAGCTTTGATGAGGGAAAGATTTGTGCCCGAGCACTACTATAGAGAGTTTCATGATAAGCTCATGACTTTAAAACAAGGTGCAAAAAGTGTGGAAGATATAGACAAGAGCTTGAGCTCTACATCTTGAGATTGAACTTGGAAAAAGACAAGGATGCTTCAATGGCTAGGTTCCTTAGTGGTCTCAATAGGGAGATAGCCAACCAACTTGAGTTGTATCCACATACAACTTATGAAGACATGTGCCACCTTGCCAACAAGATCGAATCACAAAGGAAAAGAAGTGGGATGATGCAATCCTCATTTCCCAACCAAAGACAAGTTGCAACAAAAAAACCACCTACTTCCAACTTCAAGCCATGGACAAAAAGGAGGAGGCTTCTAGAGGTATTTTCCAACCTCCAACCAAACCAAAGATGGAAGAGAGAGGTAAATCATTTCTAACCCTCCTAAGTGCTTTAAATGTAATAGTGTAGGACACTATGCAAGTAGTTGTCCAACAAAGAGAGCTTTGATCTTTAGGGAGGATTCGAATGGTTGGATTGAGAAGGAGGAGGATGAAAGTGGCGAATGTGTTGACGGTGAAAATGGTGAGGATGATGAACATGTTGATTTGAACCCTTTAGAAAGTGATGACGATGTCTTGAGCTTAGTTACTATAAAAGCACTAAGTGCTCAAGCTTTTGATGATAAAATGATTGAACAAAGAAAAAACATCTTCCATTCTAAATGTAAAGTTGAGGGAAGGACTGCCAACCTTATCATTGGTAGTGGTAGTTGTGTCAATGTGGCTAGTGCTTATCTTTTTGAGAAGTTGAAACTACCTACTACAAAACATGATAAACCCTACAAACTCCATTGACTAAATGATAGTGGAGAAATTAAAGTGTTGAGATAAGTAGTGATACCAATAGAAATGGGAGCTTACAAAGATGAGATACTATGTGATGTGGTGCCCATGCAAGCATGCCATCTTCTCTTGGGAAGACCTTGGCAATTCGATATAAAGTCCCTCCACAATTGGGAGAAAAATACTTATCCTTTTGTGAAGGATGGAAGAACATTCACTATGAATCCTCTTACACCTCAACAAGTAAGAGATGAACAAAAAAAGATGAGGGAGAAAGAGAGGGCCGAAAGTGAGATCAAAAGAAAAAAATCGAGGAGGGAAAGTGAGTTGAGGAAAAAGAAAAGACTGAAGAAAGAGTGATGAAAAACAAGAGTGAAAAGAAAAAGAGTGACCAAAAAAAAGAGTGTGAGATGAAAGAAAAGAATTGTTTCTTTGCAAAACCTAGTGAGGTGATTGGAGCAATTGAAAGAAAAGAAGTGGTGTTACTCTTGTATTGTAGGGAATCTTTTACTTCATCTAAATAACACTCACCCTCTTTTTCAAGTGAAATTTTGCAGGTCATTGAAGATTACAAAGACGTATTTTCCGATGAGATACCCGGAGGTCTTCCACCAATTAGAGGAATCGAACACCAAATCGATTTTGTCCCCGGGACGGTCTTGCCAAACCGACCGGCCTATAGAAGTCCACCAGAAGAGATTAAGGAACTAAAAAGGCAAGTTGAGGATCTAATTTCAAAAGGGTATGTGCATGAGTCCATGTGCGGTTCCGGTTTTACTTGTTCCAAAAAAAGATGGTACATGGAGAATGTGTATAGATTGTAGAGCCATAAACAACATTACTATTAAGTATAGGCCTCCCATACCTAGACTTGATGATTTACTTGATGAGTTGCATGGTTCTAATCTTTTCTCTAAAATTGACTTGAAATCCGGATACCATCAAATTAGGATGAGAGAAGGGGATGAGTGGAAAACCGCTTTTAAGACTAACTTTGGTTTGTATGAATGGATGGTTATGCCCTTTGGATTAACTAATGCTCCTAGTACATTTATGAGATTAATGAATCATGTGTTGAGGAATTTTATTGGGAAATTTGTTGTTGCATACTTTGATGATATTTTGGTTTATAGCAAGACATATGCAATGCATGTTCAACATCTTAGGGAAGTGCTAAATGTCTTGAGAATTGAAAAACTTTTTACTAACCTTGACAAATGTGAGTTTTGTTTGTAGAAAGTTACATTTCTAGGTTATGTGGTGAGCTCACAAGGACTTCAAGTAGATGAAGGTAAGATCCAAGCAATTAAGGAATGGCCAACACCAAGAAACGTATCGGAAGTGAGGAGTTTCCATGGCCTAGCAAGTTTTTATAGGCGGTTCATTGAAAATTTCAGCATACTTCCTAGCCCTTTGACCGATGTGATCAAGAAAACCAAAGGATTTAAGTGGGAAACAAAGCAAGAACAAGCATTTGAATTGTTGAGGGAAAAGTTGTGTAGTGCACCCCTTTTGTCACTACCAAACTTTGAGAAAACTTTTAAGGTGGAGTGTGATGCATCCGGCATTAGTATAGGTGGTGTACTTATGTAAGATGGAAAGACCTTGGCCTATTTTAGTGAAAAACTTAATTGGAAGCCGTGAGGTACTCAACTTATGACAAGGAGCTTTATGCTTTAATAAGAACATTAAAGCATTGGCAACACTACTTATGCCCAAAGGAGTTTGTTGTGCAGACCAATCATGAGGCTTTGAAGTTTCTCAAGGGCCAACATAAACTCAATAAGAGACATGCAAGATGGATGGAGTTCATTGAAATATTTCCATATGTCATCCGTTACAAGAAAGGTAAGGAGAATGTGGTGGCCGATGCTCTATCTAGAAGGTATACTCTCTTATCCACCCTTCAAACAAAAATTTTGGGTTTTGAAATGCTTAAAGAAACGTATTCTAGTGATCGTGACTTTAAGGAAATTTTTGAGAAATGCTTGTTAGCACATTTTGGAAAATATTTTTTGCTTGAAGTATTTCTTTATTGTGAAGGTAGATTGTGCATAACATCTTGTTCTACTATAATTCTACTTGTCAAAGAAGCGTATTTTGGGGGTTTAATGGGACAATTTGGTGTCACTAAAACCTATGAAATTCTTCATGAACATTTTTTTTGCCCACATTTAAAAAGAGATGTAGAAAGATATGTAGGAAGTTGTATTGAATGCAAGAAAGCTAAATCTAGAACTCTTCCACATGGACTTTACACACCATTAGAAGTTCCTAAAGAACCTTGGGTTGATATTTCTATGGATTTTATTCTTGGTTTACCTAGGACCTCTAGAGGTATGGATTCTATTTTTGTTGTTGTGGATTGGTTCTCTAAAATGGCACACTTTATTCCTTGTAGGAAATCCGATGATGCTAGTCATGTAGCTAGCTTGTTCTTTACTTGGATAGTTAGATTCCATGGAATTCCAAGGTCTATTGTGTCAAATAGGGATACCAAATTCTTGATCCGTTTTTGGAGAGTTCTTTGGAAGAAGCTTGGTACTAACTTGCTTTATTCTACAGCTTTCCATCCACAAACGGATGGACAAACCGAAGTGGTAAATAGAACAATTGGCCAACTTCTAAGGGCTATTTTGTAGAAGAAATTGAGGCAATAGGAGGAGCGATTGCCACACATTGAATTTTCCTATAATAGGGCACCTCACTCTACTACTTCTCATTCTCCATTTCAAGTTGTTTATGGCTTTAACCCTCTAACTCCCTTTGATTTGGTTCCTTTGCCTATAGATCAAGCATTAAGCAAGGATGCAAGAAAGAAGGCTGATTTTGTGAAAGAAATTCATGCAAAAGTCCATGAAGCCGTTGTCAACTCCAACAAAAAGCTTGTAGAGAAAAGAAATGTGGGAAGAAGAAAAGTGGTATTCAAACCTGGTGATTGGGTTTTGGTGCATTTTTTAGAAAGGAAAGATTTCCCCAACAAAGAAAGTCTAAGCTTGATGATAGCGGAGATGGGCCATTTCAAATCCTTGAGAAAATTAATGACAATGCCTATAAAGTTGATCTTCTGGGACATTATAATATTAGTGCAACTTTTAATGTTTCCGATCTCTCTTAATTTGATATAGGTGATGGAGATTCGAGGTAGGACACTTTTAATGACCACTTTATTTGTTATTGTTTAACTTATGTTATCATTGAGAAAGATTTTGTAAGTTCTTGGTCGTTTATGCTTAAGTATTCTTTAGAGTGTCTTCTCTCAAACTTCTTTGTGTATGCATCTTTTGCATATTGATATGTGCTATTTTGTGTACATTTCTATATGTTATTTTCATCATTTACGATGTTTTTAATATAAAAATTGCATATTTTATACTAATACCCATTATTCTTGTCTTAGGAGCTTCCCAATGGAGAAAAAGATGAAAATGAATGAAAACATTCAAAAATAGAGTGAAAATGACGAAAATGAAGACGATGGCATCAATGAAGAAGACCTACCGCCTGAGGTAGGCCAACCTACCCTCAGTGATAGGTCCTGGTGCCACAAGCAAGGACGAGATAGAAGCCTACCAGCAATAGTAGGCTACCCATACAGTCGATGGTAGGTCCAGGCCTCAAAAAGAGAAAAAGAGATAGAACCCTACCATGGATGTTAGGTCTCGACTATAGTAGTTTTAATGTATTTTTAACTCTATTTAATGTAATTGTTCATATATAATTAGAGAGATCTGCAGTTAGGGCTTACAGAGGTGAATAGGGGTGAACCTATGTTAGAAAGTTCCCCTGAATTCAGCCTTAACTAGGTAGGAAATCAGTGGAAAAATGGAAATTAAGAGTTGAAAGATCAAGAATTGAAGATTCAAATGCTCAATTTAGGGCTTCAATTCGGGGACTCGAGAAACGAGCTCGGCCAATGTTCGGGATCACAATTTTGGCTTGAACCCTCTTCTAAGCTTTCTTTTTCTTTTTTTTACTGAATTTCAATGTTTAATTTTAGTTTTAATACAGCGTTTAGTGGCTAGATATTTATGTTTGGATGAGGATTGAACCCTAATTCTTGATTATTATGATTTTGGATTAATTTATTGAATTCGATGTTTGTTTTCAATTGAGTTGTCTTCCAATTGTGTTTTGTTGCAATTTAATTGTCGCGAAGTTAGATTTATCCCAAGAGTGTTCGGAATTGAAAAGGGAACAACATTTTAGGGCAGCCAATTAGGGTTAATTGGGACAATAGATTAGAGATATGAAATTGCACTTTTAGGTCCCTTAATCACCTGTAATTACTGCACTCATAATTGGTTAGGGAGAGAAGAGAACTTCCTCTAAGGGTTAGTGAGTAGGGTGGCTTTCACCTAGAGATAGAGAGTGCCCGATTAGTTGTGAGGACCTAACTCTGTAATTCAATATCATTTTCTATAAGTTTTTCCAATTGAACTTGTAATAAGGATTAGGGGGATTCCAACATCCAAACTCGTTTTTGTCTTCTTTAGTGGAATAAACTCGTTTCTAGTATTTTTAGTATTTCTTTCAAAACCATTCTTTAGGCATAGGTAGGTGGGTTTAATAGATTTAGTAGAACGAGCAATTAATACCTGAGCTTCTATCGTTCCTTGAGGTTCAACACTCAAGTGTAGCTCGATTACTACAGTGATAGGTCCACTTGCCTGTTACTCTATTTTAGTAGTTTACCCCATTCATTTTAAAACACCAAGTTTTTGGCGTCGTTGCCAGGAAACGACAACTTAAGGAAAATTGTTTTTATAATGCTTTAGTCATTTTTTCTTGTTTTCTTGTTTTTGTATGGATTGTTCTTTGTTTGTGTAAGTATTCAATTAATATTAGCTTGCATCTTTGAGTGTAATTTGTCTTTGTTTAATTGATCAAGTTTTTCTTCACTGCAGGTTGTTTGGTACTAGTGTATACCCCGAAAGAATAGTGGAGAATTTGTACCATTTGATCCAAAGCCAGAACGTGCTGCGGCATGCCTGCCGCACCTTTCAGTACAAAACTGCGGGCAGTAGTGCAATAGTTGTCATCGAGAAGGCACAGAAAGATCATGAAGTTGCACCGTTCGATAATGCTCTATTCGTACCGCTTCGTACCGCATCCACGAACATAAAATGAAGGACTATGCCAGACTGTCCAATCTCTGGGACGCAGCCGAGCATAGCAAGGCCGAGGGTAAAAGCGAATAATATCTAGATAAAGCTGAATATTATACAGATATTGGAAAACAACGTCTAGTTTAACGGACTTCCAGATGAAGATCCAAATGCTCATATCAGCAACTTTTTAGAAGTGTGCAACATTTATAAAATAAATGGAGTGTCCGAAGATGCCATTCGACTTCATCATTTCCCATTTTCTCTGAGGGGGAAGGCGAAATCATGGCTTAAGTCACGACCTTCCGGGTCTATCACGTCATGGGATTCGTTGGCAGAAAAGTTCTTGGGAGGTATTTTCCTCTGCGGTGGATAGTAAAGCTTAGGAACAATATCCTGTCGTTCAATCAAATAAACAGAGAAAACCTCTACGACGCCTGGAAAGATGAAAAGAGCTTCTCCAGAAATGCCCCCATCATAGATTGGATTTGGCGATCTCGATTTAGATTTTTTATAATGGAGTTTCCTTTAGGTCGAGACAGTTAATAGACACCTCAGCTGGAGGGTCTATGAATCACAAGACCTCTCAACAGGTATACGATCTGATTAAATAGATAGCAAAGAATAGCTATACCTGGAAAGGGCAGCAATCAAAGCCGAAGATGGCTAGAGTACATAATATGGATGCGATCTCTTACATGGAAGCTAGATTAACTGCCGTGATAGAGTAGAAAATTGGGAACCTAACCACTACATCATCATGCAAGAGCAATTGTTCTGTGATTTCTATAGCAGTGGGCATCCAAATCATTAATGCCCAAGTATAGTAGGACCGATGGAACAAATAGATTTTGTACAGGGGAACCAACCTTGTAACAACCCCTATACAAATACACATAATCCAGGGTGGAGAAGCCATCCCACCTTCTCTTGGGGTGGACAAGGACAACCAAGACCTCAACAGCCCCAAGGATTTCAAAATAGGGATCTTCTCCGCCATTGCCTTATATAAGACACTTCACAAGTTTATAAGTCTGAAATCCGTCATGCACTTAGCTTCTTTAATCTTTAGAATTAAAACTATAAAGTTTAATTCATATCTTCTATCGGTTCTTGTCCATTTAAGAAATTCAAAGCTAGATTGGTGATATCACCACCAACTATTCCCTAATATTTCTGATAGAAGGCCACATAGAATCTATCCAGTTTTGGAGCTTTTGATAGGTGCATCATCATGAGTGCTGATTTCACTTCCTCCTCTATTAAAGGAGCCACCAATTCTTGTTGTTATTCATCCATGAGTGTCTGAAATTCCAGTCCCTCAAGCAAAGCCTCATACTCATCCCTCGATTGGGTAGCCACAAAAAGAGTAAAAAAATACTACACTGCCACCTGATCAGTTTTTTCTGGATCCATCTCCAACATACCATGCTCATTCTTTAAATTCTTATAAAAAATTTTGATTGCCTTTACCCCGTTAGACCATGATCGAATCTACCAAATTCGTCCTCCTTTTGCTCCTGGACTTCTAAGTTATTTTTGGCTAATCTTACCTCCTGTGGCTCCTTGACCAGCCTCTTGCAAACCTTTGATTTTGTTTTCAAGCTTCCAGTCTTCTCCTTTATAATCCCAAACATCACCGAGCTCTATCCTTTAAAACCCCCTACACATTTTGTAATTTTATTATTAATGCATCAAAACTTGGCCTTCTACTTCAGTTCCAAGCGTGTATGACCCTCTCAAAACATTTTGTCTCGTGCAATCAATAAATTTCAAAATAGAATGGCTTCTTTCCCTTCCTTTTTTGCCTTTCCCTAACCTTCCTAACCTCAAGTTGCAACCAAACTAGGACATGATCAGAATATGGCATCGAGCTATGGTGAACTTGAACAGCTGCAAATAATTCCTTCCAAGCTTAGGATGTAAGACATCTCTCCAGTCACTCCAAATCGGCGTCTCCTCATCTCTACCATTGTGCCAACTAAATTCTTCTTCAAAAAAACCCTAAATCCTTCAACTACATGAGGTAACTAGCCTCTTGAAACTTTCGCATTTGGTTATCCCCTTTCTCACTCATGTTTTTCATTTCAAGAGCAAAAAGAATTTAATTAAAATCCCCACGCAAACCCATGGAAGCTACTGCCCATGGCTGATTTTCTAAAGTAATTGACATGAACTATTTCTATTTCCCATTTCAGGATGTCCATAGAACCGTGTAACATAAAAAGCTTCCCCTTCAATCACTTTTTATAACAGAACATCCACATGTCCACTAGAGAATGTCTGTAGCTCAACCTCCACCTCTTTCTTCCACTAAAATGATAGCCTACCACTTCTACCCTTACAATCAACCTCTACACCTCTTGTATACTCTATTTGTCTCTTATATATTTCATATGCTAGCTGCTCAATTTTTTCTCTAATAGAAACACCAAAATGGGATCTTTTAAAGAAATGAGCTCTAGTAAGGCTCGAATTTTGCACAAGGGTTCTTAAACCCTTGACAAGTCTAAAACAAGAGATTCATATTTATCGGCGGGGGTGCTCAGTACCTCCCACCACTGGAAATTAGCATCATAATGATACAACAAGTCTTGTCTCACCTCTTAAGATTAGTCTTTTTCTGTCGCCTCAATCACGTTTGCCCTATGTTTACTCCACCTGCATGCAAAGCCTCCTCCTTCCTTGAAAGTTTCCAGTGGGGAAAACAATCCAATGTTTTGTCTCATTAATGGTAAACAATTTACATTATAGAGTGTGTCATTGTGACAAATCCTAAATATAATATGAGTAGGAAACCTAAACAAATTACAACTCATAAATATACTTTGTCTAGGACTTTATAAGGACTAATCCTAGTCCTATAATAATAATAATAATAATTATATTCACATCATAATCCTTAATACTCCCCCTCAAGTTGGAGCTTGAATATCATAAATGCCCAACTTGGATGCTAATCGATGAAATTGTGCGGGATGAAGAGCTTTAGTGAGGATATCAGTCGGCAGAAATTCACTGCAAATGTAGGCGGGAAAAATAAATCTTGCTTGAAAAGCATCACAAACAAAATGACAATCAATTTCAATATGCTTGGTACGTTCGTGGAAGACGGGATTTTTGGCAATGTGAAGAGCAGCTTGATTATCACAATGTAAGGGAATAGGGCGAGTTATAGGCACACGAAGATCATGTAGTAAGCTAGATAACCACTTTAACTCACATAAAGTCATTGCCATAGAGCGATATTCAGCTTCGGCAGAAGATCGAGGAACAGTATGCTGTTTCTTCATTTTCCAAGAAATAGGAGACCCACCAAGTGAAATAAAATAGTCGGTAATAGATCGTCTAGTAATGGGACAGGTAGCCCAATCAGAATCAAAATATGCAGTCAATAAAAGTGGAGATTTAGATTCAAGAAGAATGCCACGACTAGGACTTGCCTTGAGATATCGGACGACTCGAATAGCCGCATTCCAATGAGCTTAGCGAGGAGCGTGCATAAACTGAGCGAGTGTGTGAACAGAATAAGCAAGCTCAGGTCGAGTAAGAGTAAGGTAGATCAGCTTACCAATGAGTCTGCGATACCTTTCTGGATTTGTAAAATAAGCATCAGTTGCCTTGGCTAGCTGATGATCGGGTTCAATAGGTGTAGATGCCGATTTTGCCCCAAAAAGCCAGTTTCGGAGAGAATTTCAAAAGTGTACTTGCGTTGGCATAAAAATAAACCCGAAGGATTTCTTGCAATTTCAATACCTAAAAAATATTTGAGAGGACCCAAATCCTTCATACAAAAGCACTTATTCAATGAAGCTTTGAATTTTTGAAGAGTTGGCAGTGAATTTCCAATAATGAGTAAATCATCAACATAAATTAGGACGTATAAATAAATGTTCCCTCTTGAATACGTGAAGAGAGAATAATCTGTATAAGATTGAGAGAAACCACACTTTTGGAGAGCGGCAGTCAGTTTTGAAAACCAACACCTAGGAGCTTGGAGAAGGCCGTATAAAGATTTTTTCAGAAGACAAACCTGTCCTGGGGAAGAGGAGCAAAAACCAGGTGGCGGTCGCATATAGACTTCTTCTTGTAAATCTCCATGAAGAAAGGCATTGTGGACATCCATCTGATGGATGGGCCAAATTCTAGCAGTAGCAACAGAAAGCAAAGTACGAACTGTGACCATTTTTGCAACGGGAGCAAATATGTCTGTAAAATCAATACCTGCCATTTGTGTATTTTCCAAAATCACCAAGCAGGCTTTATGTCGTTCAATGGTGCCATCTACTTTGTACTTAATACAAAACACCCATTTACTCCCTAGAACATGTTTTCCAAGAGGTAATGGCATTAAGGACCATGTGCCATTCTTTTCGAGTACATCAATTTCTTGACGCATAGTGGTGCGCTAGAGAGGATTAGAGACTGCTCCAGAGTAGCTAGTGGGCTCGGATTCTGTAGTTATAGATGCTAAAAAATGCCTGTGGGAAGGAGAAAATTTTTTATAGTCCACAAATTGTGTTATAGGATAAAGGGACGTACTTGAGAGGCCTGAAGAGGGTGAAGGAGCAGAGGAGGAATGGGATATAGCATTACAGTCATAATCTTGAAGTCGAGCAGGAATCATTTTAACACGAGCACTTTTCCTTGTTGCAATTATTTTCGTGGGCTGAGAAGGAGAAAACGCGATGGTTGGATTTGCAATTGAGTCCTTGGAGTGGTTTGGGCCAGCCAATTGCGTGTCGAGTTTCACCTGCTGGACCGTGCCATCATCATAAGGAATCTCGGTTGGGCCAGGCGAACTGGGCTGTGGTCGCAAGGCGTCATTAGAAAGAGTTGGGCCAGTGGTAGGCGTTGGGTCTGAGGAGTCAGGAGCTTGGGCAGTCCTGTTGGGCTTTGTGGGCTTCTCCTTCCTTTATCTTGTTGGGCTTTTTCTTACTGGGCTGTTTGGCTGAAGTTTTGTGTTATGAGGGGATTTGCTCCCCCTTTCTTGTAAGCCTATTATTTGTTCACCAAAATTGTAAGAGTTTACAAAATCTGGAGTACACTTTGGGGTTTCCAAATCTTTGTAGGGAAACTTTGTTTCATCAAAAATTACATCTTTGGACACAATGAACTTCTCCCTTTTTAAGTCGTAAAACCGCCAACCTTTCTTACGGAGTAGATAGCCAAGAAAGACACACGTTCTGCTCCGGGCTCGAAATTTATCTTGAGGAAGATCATGATCATGAACATAGGCTAGATACACAAAGCTTTTGATGTGAGAGTAGGAGGGTTTTCTGTCATAAAGTAGCTCATAAGGGGTTTTTCCATGCAATAATGAAGTGGGTATGCGATTTATAAGATAGCTAGCTGTCAATATACATTCTCCCCAAAATTTGATAGGCAAATTAGCTTGAAACCTCAAAGCTTGAGCGACATTTAAAATATGTCGATGTTTGCGTTCAACCCTTCCATTTTGTTGTGGGGTGCCAGCAATAGTAGTTTGATGGATTATTCCATGGGTTGAAAAGTACGACTTTAGAGATGTAAATTCTGTGCCATGTCACTTTAGACTATCTTGATAGTTTTGTGAAATTAAGTTTCAATCATAGCACAGTAATCTTGTAGAGTAGATGCAACTTCACTTTTTTCATAAATCAAATATGTCCAAACAGCTCTATAATAATCATCTAGGATGGTAAGAAAATATGAAGCACCTATGGTTGACACGGTCTTGTATGGGCCCCACAAATCACAATGAATTAAATAAAAAACTGTAGATGCTTTATTAATGCTAGGAGGAAAAAATCACGAGTTTGTTTAGCATGGAGACAAATGTTACAAGGAGACCTTCCAGTTCTAGAGGTTTTAGAAATACCCAAAAAATTATTCACCACAAAGTCTGAAGGATGTCCCAATCGTATATGTCATAATGTGCTAGAGTCGAGAACCATGCTAGAAAAAGCGTACAATGCCTTCCATTCCATAGGTTTGTAGAAGAAAATCCCATTCCTCTGCTCACCCACTCCAATCGGCCTCATCGAGATACGGTCCTGTATAACACAAAAGTTGTCAGAAATAGTGATAAAATACCTCGAGTCTCGTGCCAATTGAGACAAAAAAATTAAATTGCACTTAAGTTCAGGAATTATTAACACTTGTTGGAGTTTTAATCTAGGACTCAAGGAAACCGTTCCTTCTTGAAGAGCAAGAGTCTTGGCACCATTAGGTAATCCAATAATGTATGGACAAATAGGATTTAAATTTTTTAAAATTATTTTCCTACCAGTCATATGGTGAGAATATCCTAAATCCAAAATCCATAAATTTTCCATACCAGGTAATTTTTCGGATTGAGTATTGTTTGAGTTGTTTAAGGCAGTCAACAGCTTTGACCATTGGTCAGCTGTCAAATTTGAAAAACAATTCAGCCCGTTACTGTAGCTCGGCCCTTTACTATAGCTCGACCCGCTCGGTCCATTACTGTAGCTCGGCCCGCTCGGCCCATTGCTATGGCTTGAACCGAGCGGCCCGATGTTGTGTTCTTCCTCAGCGAGACATGTGCCGCTGCCATTCCACGCCGGACTGAAGCTGAGTTGGCCTAGGCTTCTAGCGGTCGTCCTCCTTCCGTCGCGCGTGCTCTCGCCTTCAACTGTCTTCCTCCTTGTGCAGATCTGCCACCGCGCCCGCCGCGCCATCCTCTGCTGTTGCTCATCGGCAAAGTCCCGCGACCGGTGGTGGGTTGAGGTGAACTCCGCGACCACCACTCCGGATATCCCACCAACTGGAAGCTGCTGGTGACGTCGTGTCCGGCCTTCTTACAATATGTACAGTAGAGTTTGGAAAAAGCTGTTCTTCGGTCTACTCCCGCGGCAGCACCGTCACCAGTATAGTCCCCTGCTCGTGTAAGATCTTTATGCTGTTCTTCTTTGCAAATTTGAGCAAGAATTGTTCGTAACTTGGGCATGGGCTCTTGTTGAATCGTATGGGAACGGACAGTGCCATAAATTGCACTATTTAATCCCATTAAAAATTGAAAAATCTTTTCGTTTTCTCTTTCTTTTATGATAAAAGATAAGAGTTCCGTATCTGTGCTAGACGGGAGTTGAGTGTAGTTTTCTAATTCATGCCATAATTTTTTCAATCATTAAAAATACACATGTATCGAATCTTCGTCTTGTTTACAATTTGCCAATGCGGCTTTTAATTCGTATATTCTTAGCCCGGTGCCAACCAAAACTCTTCCTTCAAATCTGTCCATAATTCATCAGCTCTCTCGGAGTGACATATGGTAGATTGAAGAGAGGGTTCGATGATGTTGAGAATCCAAGAATTTACCAGGTTATTGATTTCCCACAATTCTTCCTCTTTGTCTGGGTCATCTTTTGGAATGGGAACTATTCCATCAATAGATCCCAACTTCTTCTTTAATCTCAAGGCCATGCGCATGGCTCTTGCCCATTCGGCATAATTATTGTCCTTCTCGGTCTCTTGTAGCTGGACTGTTGTTAGGATCAGTCCAGGTCCATCAGCGGATGCTACATAGTAAGCATCTTTCTTCATTCGGCAAACATGGCTTTCTTCCACCATGTCGTCATCAACATTGCCAATATTGTCGTCACTCATTATGAGAGGTTTTAGATAATTGGCTCTGATACCATGAAAGTTTCCAGTGGGGAAAACAATCTAATATTTTCTGTATCATTAATGGTAAACAATGTACATTATATAGTGTGTCATTGTGACAAATCCTAAATAGAATATGACTAGGAAACCTAAACAAATTACAACTCATAGATATACTTTGTCTAGGACTTTATAAGGACTAATCCTAGTCCTATAATAATAATAATTATATTTACATCATAATCCTTAATATTCCCATACAAAGCCCCCATAAATTTTGCAGTTTTTCGGTACTTCTTTTTTCTCCCCACTGATCCCCCCTTTTCCCTATCTCCTTTCACAACACCACTCGAAGTCCAACCATGGTCCCCTTTCCTAGGAGAAACCTGCTCTACTGCCCTATTTTCCAACCTTCCTTACCCTTTGGTATCCCCAAACCCTGACCCCTAGACCTAGTCTTTCCTAAAACCCCTCCTAGTGTGCTGAAAGGGTTTTGATCTACCACCAGCAAGGCCCTCTCCTCCCTCCCCTCAAAGCCCTTTTTGGAGATTATGTAACTGTACCTTAGCATGTGCTAGCCTCGCTCCATCATCTTCCTTCCTTTATCCAATTCCATCTCAACTGATTGATTAAAAGTTGATGCTAATATAGAGTTTTCAATGTCCCTTCTCATCCAAATTCCATACCCTAATTGCACCTTAGCATGGGCCAGCCTCATTCTATAATCTTCCTACCCTTTATCCCATTCTATCTCAATTGATAGATTGAAAGTCGACAGTAAGATATATTTCTCAATGTCTGCTCTATTTGAAATTCCATACCCTAAATTCTCCCTATGTTCTTCATTGAGATCTTCTAGTGCCAACTCACTTTGTTTCAGTGTATGACCAATATGTCCGTAATAAAAACAAATAAAAGGAAGTCGTTCGTACCGTATAACACCAAATCTCTCCATACACCGACACCACTAATTCAATGCCATGTCTAAAAGGTTTTTGTACATCTACCAAGCACCAAATTCAAGAAAACGGTCCACCATCCTCCTTCACCCTTTCCCTAGTTTCAATCTCGCCACACCCCTAAGCCTTCATGCAACCTTTCTGCCCACCTCTTTAGTGAAGCACGCCATTGGAAATCTGCCAACATGCACCTAGAATGCCAGATCCTTGAATGACTCATCTGAAAACTCCTTTATTCTCTCCCACTGTTGTAGAGCAAGCAAGTTATTATTGAAACACCATGGTCCTTGCCGCAAGATTCAGTCCATGTCTTCTTATTTAGCAAAAAGTACTTGAACGATATTCACCCTAATCTTGACCACTTGGAGTTTTTCCATCTTCAAGACCTTGTGTAAAAGCCCCTGAGTAGTCAAGATTAGGGTGAAGAATTGACCCAGATTTGGAATTCCATATATAAACAGCCTAAATAGCTAAATTGACATGCATCCTCCTCCTTGCAAACATTTACATCATCCACCATCGTCGTCTCTTCTTTCTTCTTTGTCAAAGTAACTTTTTGCCATAGCTTGATGATTTCTTGATCTATGAATATACCATGCAAAAAAACTATGTGTCAAAATCTCCCTCAATCGAGCCAAAACTCTGGCTAGCCGCAGGGTAGAAAAACCCTAAGAAATAGGGAGTTGAGCACCTTAGAGAGAAACCCTCAAAGCAGTACAACATGCAACTATTGATAGACACCACTTCTATATGATGTTAGAAGTACTTTGGAAGAGTATATCCAAAAACGATAAACACCGCTAAATTAGTAAAACGTTTTGCATGAGATATAGTGAGATTGAGCATATCTCGTAGTGATATAATTTGTTGAAGTAGGATGAGCCTTGCCAGAGTAAGTGGGATGAGGGAATGGGCTTCTGGGATACATAAGTCTTTAATATTATGGCGCTTCTTGCAAAGCAAGGATAGAGATTGGTTTAGAATCTCGATTCGATCTTTGCATGTCTGCTCTAAGCAATGTATTATCCATCATTCAATTTCTTGGAGGTGACCAAAAGTTTCTTGAGCATGACATTTGATTTAAGAGGCTGGGCGGCTATTGATTCATGGGTTGCGATGAAGAGCGTGGATGGTACATCCATTACTATGTGGTGTGACAATTGGCTGCATGCTCCTTGTTCATTCCGGCCTACTTCCACCAATATTTTCTATGACATTCCTTAACGGTAAGCGAGTTAATTGAAATAGATATTGGGGTATGTATGTTTTATCTATTATTATTTTTTATGTTTTACAATGGGGAGGGGTATGGTTCGATGCAGGACCTTTGGCCTGATAAGGGGTGCTTCTACCACTGAGCTACTATCTTGGCACAATGTATAACTTGTTTAATCAACAAGATGTGAAGATTATTTTGAAAATCTCATTGGATCCATCAATGTCAAATGATATTTTTGTGTGGCATTACGTGAATGATGGATGTTTTTTAATAAAGATAGTCTATCACCTTGGCATGGACTGTTGCAGAGAAAGGGAGGAAATCAAGCAGGCTTCTCAGGGGAAAATTGAAAGGTTTGGAAATTATTGTGGCACATTGCGGTTCCTCCATCTACATTTCTCTATAGCATTTCTGTGCCCTTTCTCTTCCAACAAGGGAAAATTTGGAAGTATGATGTAGTGTACAACTAGTTTGATCAACAAGATGCGAAGATTATTTTGAACTTCCCATTAGTTCAATCCATGTAAGATGATATTTTGGTGTGGCATTACGTGAGGAATGGATGTATCATGGTCAAGACAGCCTATCACCTTGGCATGGATTGTGTGGAGAGAAAGGGAGGCAGCCAAGCTGGATACTCGGGGGAAAATAGCAAGGTTTAATTGGAAATTATTGTGCATGCCTTGCAGTTCCGTCAAGGGTGCTCATTTTTCTATGTCGTTATTTGTGTACCCTTTCTCTTCCAACTAGGGCGAATATGGCAGGCCGAGTAGAAATTGATTGCAAATTTTGCCCAATGTGTGGAAGGGTGATTGAAAACTGATGTTCATGTTCTGATTAAATATGATTTTTTGATATGTGTAGGCTGCAACGGATCTTTGGAAAAAGTTGTTCTGGCGAGGGAGGGTGGAGGAGTGGTGGACTCATGGCACGTGTGGTTCGAAGGTGTAATGAACAAATTTCGTGATATGTTGTCCCTGGTAGTGAGGATTCTGCGGAGCATTTGGAAGGAGATATGGCGCTTGGTGTTTGAGGGGAAGAAGAGGGAGGCTGGTATGATTGCAAAATGTGCTAGGAGTTTGTTGGCTGAATTTCTTAAATGTGTGAATAGAGGTCTGGTACAAGTGGTAAGCTCGGCAAGGCACTCGTCACTCGCGTGGTGTCGTCGCCTATCTCCTAATAAGGGTTAAAGTGTTAATTTTGAGAAATCAAATATTAAGATCTTGGTTAATGAACCGGCCATTCATTGTTTCAAAAATTTGACAGAGAGGGAAATGATAGTCTTCTGGTGAACTACGGATTGACTCTCTGGAGTCCAAGACAATGATTTAAGTGAGTATTTTAGGTTTAATCTATCTAGGATCATCACCCTTCCTTTTATTGCTATAAAAATTCTTGTTATTATTCAGAGTTTAAGCCTAGATTTAATTGGGGTATTAATTCAATAGGTCAATTTGTGTTTCCTGATCATTATATTTCGATTTATAGATGTGAAAATGGAGTTTAGGAGTAGGATTAAGCATTTAGAGGTATGGATTATAAACCTCATGTGTGTTTAACGCCTTAAAATTTGTTCAGAGTTGTTTGAATTTTTTATAGGCTGTGCAAATATTATTTTGTATAAAAATTAGAGTATCTCTATTTTGGTGTTTCTGATGATAATCTGTATGAGAGAAAATTTAATGATTTATGATGTATGTGAAAAGTTTGTAATGCTCATGTGCGTTAGTTTGGACATTGAGGGGATATGTCCTTTATTCGTCTAGCCCGATTAGGAGATACTATGCTTGGCAATCTGTTCATCTAACACTCCCTAATGGCTACAATAGTTAAGGACTAATATGAGTACCTTAGTATTTGCACTGGCAACGCATGCATATATATATATATATATATGTTTGCATCGAGTCTAATGTTTAAATATTGGTTTCATTGTGATATAAACTGTTATAGCCATTATTTAGAAGTTTCGAGAGCATAATGTTTTTGTTATTTTAGGTAGATGTTGGTATTTGTTTCCTACTGTATTTGTATTTGCTGCTATTTGGCTTGAAAAATCTTTTTCTGAAATTTTATGTCTCGAGTAATTGTTGAATTTAGCGTTTCAATCTTCTGTGAAATTGTCATAGAATTATGACTTATAACTGGCGGTTAGGTTTTTGCGCTTTTTCTGGTGCCAAAATTTGGACTTGGACAAAAGAGAAAATGGAAGTTGTAATCTTCTTTTTTTTAAACCAAAAAAATAAATAAATAAAAGGGCTGGCTTTGCTTGAAAACTTTGGAATAGTAAAGATATGCCTTGGAAATCATGCTGGAAGAATGACTTTTAATGACATCTCAAGTATTTGAATAAATCAACGTTTTCTTTGTCTTTTTCTTCTTGATTCCTGTATTTTTTTTCTTATGCTATTTTATTTGTGAATTTAAACTGGTCCTCAGGTTTAATACCTTATATTTAATTAAATGTTAATAAATATTTTATGAAATTCTTAAAAGTGTAAGAAGATTCATATTTGTACAATTTTAAAGTAAGACATTTTTTTTCTTTAAAATATAAATACTTATGTACTTGAGATACTTATTTCCAAGATGGTTTATATTTTTTATTGAACTAGTAGCAGTACCTGTCAAAACGATACCATAAAGCACCGAAAGAATCCCGCCTTAGTTCATTATGTTACCATTTTGCAGATGTCTATGAAGAAGAGTTTGATGAGGAAGTTTGGACCGATAGAGACCTTGAGTGAATCTTAAAGAAGTTCTTAAAGATTTGTTTTTCCTTATGTTCCAGTAATAAGATGTTTGAAGATACTAACTTGTCTCAAGAACAGTAATTATATTTTATGAGATTAGTTGTCTTTATGTATTTTTGATATTTTGGCACTTTTAAACTGAAGGATTAATAAAGTTCATTTTAGAGTTTTTGCCTCACTTGAGGTTTGGCATTTTTTGGATTTCTGGAAATGCTGTCGTGTTACATGCTTGAATTTGAGGCGTGACAAGTAGACCATGAATTGTATTTTTGCTCCTTGCACACATTGGTGGATCAATCCACACAAAAAAAGCAACCCACGAGTTTTTACAAACATGAAATGCAATCAAAGTATCAATTTTAATGACCAAATTAAGCAAAAAAGTATAATTTTAAAGAGCTCAAGAAATTTTACTCCAAAATTATCACACACTATATCTCTTGCCTGGGTTGTAATCTTTCCATGACATTTCTCTCAAACTCTCTTGCTGCAGGGGAAAAAATTTATATAATCCATTTGCTTCATGTTGGAGAAATGTTACAATCAGAATAATCTAATACTACTCTCACCCTCTTTAATAGTAATTTTTTTCTTAGGGCTTATCTTTTATTCTAGGAGATTTATTAACAAATTTACTAAAAAGGAAATATTGTATAGAATGTGTATTAGAACCTTGACTAGACAATCCTAACTTGAAATATGCTTTGAGTAGGAAATATTGCGATGAGATTCAAAGAGAGTCAAACTACTAATTTGAGGATTTGTATTGGCAAAGTCGCAAAAGGGTGAATTGGATGTGATGGACTTTACCAAACCTCCATCTATCAGGTGCTCTAAAGCCCTGGAAGACAGACAACAATTAGAGACTGTGGGGATGAGATCCCCAAGGGCACTACGATGCGTAAGCGGAATACTCAAAGAGAGGTTGGTGGAGAAGTAAATAGCATTTAATAGCTAGAATTTAGATCAAGCATTAATGAGAGGACGGAGGACCTTTTTATAGGCATTCTAATGGGCTTTTTGGCTTCTTATGCCCGAAATTTGGGCCAAACTAGTTTTGGGCCTAAAATAGCTCCTTGTCCTCAATTCTAAATTGGACCTTGACATATTGGTAGGCGGAGTGATCGGGTTTTATCCCATCATCTACCCTTCCTTTAAAGATGTGTTGTCGACGCGATGTGTCATTTATTTCTGACATAGTGTTTGGCTTTTTAAAGATGTTTCTTGTCTTGTCGCTCAGTTTTCTGTGCCTCTTAAATTATGGCGGTAGGTGGTTTTCTTTTTCTTCTTCCTTTTTCTTGTACTTTTGAGGCACTGTGTCTACGACATTTAATCCTTACATTCTTCATTTCTCCATTGTTTCTAGCGCTTGCCTCCTGTATCACAGAGATGGCCTCTTCTAGCAGTCGTAACACCGGCCATACCGAAGGAACGGAGGTTACAGCTACTCCTTCAGGTATTGTCCATATTTCTACTTGTTCTTCTAGTATGAGATATAGATTTTACCTCGTCGAGGTTGTTTTCCCTCCCCTCAACCAATCTTAGGTTTCTAACGGCCATATCCTTCCAAAGACGATAGCGGCCATTTTTAGTAATTGGGCTGAGTCAAAAATTTTTTAAGGGCAAGCCACTAGTTGCAGTGGTACAATGACAAATATATTCTTTTGCGGATATTCCTGAAAAATACTCGATTCCTAATGAGTACGTCCTTTTACGTCCAAGCCTGGATGCGAGGGCATCTCTTCCGCCTCCCAGTTGTTACTCCATTTATGAAGAACATCTAGAATCTGGGGTGTGTTTTCCTCCTCATCCACCGGTCGTCGAGGTTTTGAGATTCTGGAATCTCCCTCTGGGCTAAGTTCATCCTTTTTTTGCACGATATCTTGTGGGCTTCATCATTATCTGTCGAACACTACGCATTCCTACAAATTGTGACTTATTTCGAAAATATCATGGCATCCGATATAGCAAAGGTGGATGGAACACTTGTACGTCGAGGAAACCTTTGGTTCTGTCAAAACTATCTAAAATAAAGGATTCAGAAGGATCAGTTCTTCTTTGTGCGGGATCCTTACCATGCTTTGAAATATTCTTGGAGCACCCGTAAACAATTGTTTAGTCCTCCCATAAAGCTGGATGCCAAACTGCAGCATTACGGGAAGATTATTGATTGTTACCCAGCCCATCTTTGGATTAGAGAGAACTGGTCTAGGTCATTGTTGGAAAGCTACAGTTTTAATGGTGGAGTGTTCAATAGAGCTGTTTTACGTTAGTATCCGTAGAGTCATTATGTCTTTTCAGTGGTTTCTTGGATCACATTTTATCTTTTAGTTTTGTCACTTTTTCATGTGAATTTTCTTCGTTTGGCAAGGAGTGAATACATGTTTTACCTAGCTGCTGCTACTTTGGCCTCTAGACGGGTGGTGTCCTGAAACAATCTATAGTGACTCGGTCACATGCAGTGAGTGTTGCTACTAGGGATACAGGTAAATAGAAGAAAAGCATTTGTGGCACTGCTATTAATGAGGTCCCCGCTAAGGAGGGGGGCTGCTTCTTACCACTTCAAGAGAAAACGTGCTAACACGGCCAGACCCAGTATGTTCTTGCTAAAGTATGAGTGTCTTGTTTAGTTTCGATATTTTTCAGTTTCTGAGTGGTGTTCTTGCGATCCTAGGTAAACCTGTGAAAAGATTGTGAAAGCAGTTTGTGCAAGCGGGTGTGAATTCTTATGATATTTGTGATTTATTAGGGGAAGACCCTTCGGTACAGACGGATAAAAAAATGGGAATGAGGGAGAGATGTCGCCTATCTGCGAGGGTAGTAGTCTGGGTCTAACCCACATTCATAGCGTACCCCTTCATGGCTATCTACAACGGCCTGATCTACCAATCCTTATACTCTAACTGATACTCTGTTTCACGGAGGGGTGCTTCATCGAATGTATCGAAGATATCAAACGGGTTGGGAGGTGATTATTATGCTGTTCATCACATGGCTAAAGAGAAGTCTGTGGTTCTTCTATTCTATGAGGGTCTTGCTCCGAAACTTGATGAACCGTTTTTCGATAAGTACCTTATTCCTAAATTGGAAATGGGAGGTGAGAAAATCTTTTCTCGACCCGATTGGAGTTTGAACGTAAATGACTGCACCATTGACCCAAGGGTTTGCGCAAAAATGCTGGACCACATAGTGCTACCTCGGGACAAAATTCTTACTTCTCAAATTTCATCCGTAGAACTGATGACATGTTTTCCGATTGCATTGATGTAGGAAAGCATTAAGGTAATTTGTTGTAGTGGGTGTATTGTGTATAAATATGTGACAATGTTTGACACTGGTCTCTTGATAGATGATGATATTTAGCTGTGAGTTGCTCTTTCAATCGCAAAAGGTGATGTTGGGTACGTCAGCTATTATAGATGAGAAGATCAGAAAGTTGGAGGAGGAGGTGCATGATTTAAAACTGCTTAAGGGGGAGATAATGAATGCCAAGAGCGCGATGATGCATGAGTGCGATGCGAATCAAAAGTGTGTTTATGAGCTAGAACTGGAGTTGAAGGGACTGAAATCAAATTTCGCATCATTGGGTGAAAGGTGTCAACTGGCCAAGTCAAATCGTGATGCAAAGGAGTGTGAACTGGCCAATGTGGCAGGCAAAGTATCCTCTCTGGAAGCAGCTATTGATGAAAAGAAAAAGGATCTATAGAAGGTACTATTGGAATCCGCTAGTTTGGCACAGTTACTTGGGTTGGTGATGAACAGGGAGGGTCGACTTAATCATCATCTTGTGAGGGGTATATGTGAGCAGTTTGTGCAGACCACTCATATGCGGACCCTGTCTTATTAGTGGATGCTAATAGTTGTGCAAAAGGTCGTTCAAAACCTTATGATAGATGTACAGAGGACCGCTCCAGGGTATTAAGTCGATGTGGATACCTCCCGAGAGATACAGGCTCCTGCTCCTTCAGTTAGACATATGTGGCCAAGTGATAGGGATTTTGTGGATAATCCGGAGGGTGAGGTTTTGTTTGTTCCCTCAATAATAGAAGTTTCTTGCTTGATGGAGGACTTTATTATCCGAGATGAGGTGGCGTGCCCTCCTAAATATTCTGCTGCTTCTACCTCCGGACCTCCTCCAATTTCTACGTCGATGGTTGATGTTTGTTTTAAAAGGAATATGGGATGAACTGCTAAGAACTAAAGTAACAGGCAAGTGGACCTATCATTATTATAATTGAGCTACACCCAAGTGTCGAATCTCTAGGAACGATAATGGCTCAAGTACTAATCGCTCTTTCTAACGTTTAGTCTAAATAATGGGTTGAAGACGAATAAACTAAAAAGCTGAACACGGGTTTATAAACTAAAGTAAATAAAAGAAAACCAAGTATTTTAAAAACTATTAAAACAAGAGTTTAAATGTTGGAATCCCCCTAATCCTTGTTACTAATTAAAATGGAAAAACTTTATAGAAAATGATGTTGAATTAACCGAGTTGGGTCATCACAACCAATTGGGCAATCCTTATCTCTAAGCGAAAGCCATACTACTCACTAACCTTTAGAGGAAAATCTCTTCTCTCCCTAACAGATTATGAGTATAGTAATTATAGGTGATTTAAAGGACCTAAAAGTACAATTTCATATCCCTAATCAATTGGCCCAATTTACCCCCAATTGGTTGCTCTAGAATGTTTTTTCTTTTTCAATTCTGAACATCCTTGCGATAAATCTAATCTTGCGACAATTAAATTGCAAAAAAAAAACACAATTGGAAGACAACTCAAATGAAAACAAACATCATATTCAGTAAATTAATTCAAGAACATCATAATCAAGAATTAGGGTTCAACCCTCATCCAAACATAAAAATCTACTCACTAATCATTGTACTAAAACTGAAATTAAACATTGAATTTAGTATAAAAAAAAAAAAAAAAGGAAAAGAAAGCTTAGGAGAAAGTCGAAGCCAAAATCGTAGTTCCGAACTTCACCCGAGCTTGTCTCTCGAGTCACCCAATTGAAGCCCGAAATTGTGATGTTGGATCTTCAAATCTTGATCTCTAAGCACTCAATTTTTGTTTTCTACTAATTTCCTACCTAATTGAGGATAAATTTGGGGGAATTCTCTAACCTAAGTTCGCCCCTAATTATCTCTCTCAACCCTAATGGCGGAACTTTTCACTAAAAAAGGAAAAATTACATTGAATAGAGTTAAAAGAAGGATTAAAACTGCTACAGTCGGGACCTACTGGGCACGGTAGGTTGAGCCCTACCATTCACGGTGGACTTTTGTCCAAATTAATCTTGTGTGGCCAGGACCTACAGTCGACGGTAGGGGTAGCCTACCGTCGCCAGTAAGGTTTTGTTCCTTCTCTGCTTGCTGTTCCAAGACCTACCACTAACGGTAGGCTAGCCGACCTCAGGTGGTAGGTCTTCTTCATGTGTGCCGTCGGCTTTGTTTTTTTTCGTTTTCACTCCGTTTTCGACTATTTTCTTTTCTTTTCATTATTTTCTCGATCGAGAAGTACTTAAGATAAGAATAAAGGATATTAGTCTAAAATATGAATTTTATATATTAAAAACATCGTAAAACGATGTAAATAACATATAGAAACATAGACAATATAGCACATATCAACGGTGCATCCCGTGAATGCAGATGATAGTGGGGTCAATCTACATTCAGGGGAATCCTTGTAGGACATGGATGATGATGATCGTCCTTTTGAATGATTTTGTAAAAGAAATTGGTTGTTTGTGGTTTTCCTAAGAGGAAAGTTTTTCGTAATAAGTTGTTTGTATGATATGTCTTTTTTCTTGTTGAATTTTCAACTTGTTGCGCATGGTCGTGTGGCCGAAGAGAGATACTACTTTGGGTTATTCATGAGGAAGACGTACCCGTCTCCTTTGTATTAAGGGTGCCCATACTGGGGCTATCCCCACGAAAAGATATCAAACCATCTTGTGATTACGGGAGTTTAGAGTTAGCTTGGTAGGTAGCAACCTCGCTATGGCGTGTGCTCATTTGACCCTAATTTTGACGTTATTTAAATGTCATTCAGCGACGTGGACTCGTGGTCCCTTCAGATAAACTTACATGAGTTAAGTGTGAGTGACGTTCAAAGTCACTTCAATTAAATGGCACAGGTGCCAGTGTATTTGGAATATCTAAGCTTTTCCATTAATACACCATTTATGATCTTCAAGGCATAATCATCAATTCTGCGTTGATTTCTGAGTAGCTAAAAGGATTTATCTTCACTTTTCCTATCTATAAATATCAAGAGGCGATTTAAAAATTGTATTATGAAAACTTTCTTATTTAAAATTTCTTAGTGCAATACTTACCTTTTCATGATGGATACTCCTCGTCCTTTTCCTTATGGTGCAATTAGTCCGTTGGAAATCGGTTTCTATCATTGTCTAGGGCATTACTTAATTGGTAGACCTCCCATCAATGGTTATCCTCGTAGAGTCATCGTAAAATTTGGTCGCACATTTAAAATGCGCGACCGAGAAGGCCAAAATTTTGGTTGGTTCATTGAGATGCTAAGAATCTGTTTTAGGAGATGCTAAGAATCTGTTTTAGGGTGATGGATGAGCCTTTGGAGCTATTCTATTCTCCCAAGTTCTGGGTTCATTTCCCTCGAGTTGTTGTGGGCGAGCCTATGGTGATGACTTGTCATCTATATATGCTGTTTGCGCATGTGCGTGTATTTTGACATTTCTTCCACACTACTCAGGCATTTCCTCATGAAGTCGATTGTCATCTCATGTCCCTAGATGTTGAGACTAGCATGCAGTATCGAGGGTTTGGGATTGTATACTCCACCTCCTAGTTCAATGGCTATATAGCATTGCCTGCTTTTCTCATAGACATCGATGACTTGGAGGAGTAATTTGATGAGGAAGACTGAGGGGAACGGGGGAGGTTTTTGAAAATTTGTAAGACGATTACGGGGGTAGTACAAATCCCAGTTAGTTTAATTTTTTTCTCTCTCTCTCTGTCCATATATATATATATATATATATATGGTAATATAAAGACATGGCACCTAAATCTGATCAAGTAATGAAAATGATTCGGCATTAGTTTCTCTTTCTCTTTCTTTTTTTTTTTTTTGCAATACTTGAAGAGATAGGTAGACATTTCTGACGATGATTTCATTACGGGTGGTATATTTTGAGATTTGTGTCGTTCCACGTTTTGGCTAATTTCCTTACTTCTGTATCTTCAAGAATGTCTGTTCCGTTCCTTTGGATTTTAATAACCTTGTATGGTCCCTGCCAAAATGCGTCTAATTTTTGCCAAGGCTCTTGCCTACTAGCTTCATTTCTACGGAGAACTAAGTCTACCGCTTTAATACTGGAAGGCCCTACTCTGGAGTTGTGGTATCAGGTAGCAGCTCGCTTGAAATGCTCATTTCTTCGGGCCGCTACATTGCGTAAATCTTCAATAAGGAGCAAATTTTAGGAGTTGTTCGTTTTGTTCTAGGTCAAAGTAATTATTTCGAGTGATTGGGGAACCAATCTCTACTGGAATCAAAGCTTCAAGGCCAAGGCATAGACTAAACAGTGATTCTCAAGTTGCCTTTCACGGCGTGGTCTTATAAACCAAAGGATGCTTGGTAATTCTTCAAACTAACTAGTCTTTACATTACTTAGCCGTTTTTCAAACCTCGTAATATTGTTCAATTGGAAACTTCTATGAGTCTGTTTGTGTGCGGGTGCGCGATCGATGCGAACCGTTGTTCAATGCCTGATTATTCGCAAAACTGTTTAAATGAAGCCATGGTAAACTGTCTGCCATTTTTTTGTTATAAGGATCTTTCGTATTCCGAATATGCAAACGATGTTTTCCTAGAAGAAATCTTGAATTTGCTTGGAAATGATTGAACTTAGTGTTTTTGCTTCCATCACCAAATAAAATAGTCATGTGAGGCTTATACAAAGATGTCTGGCGTATTCAAAGAGAATATCTCGTACTTCTTGAAGAACGGAAGGCGGGAGTGTGGTGCTGATCTTGATCTGCCGATGTGTGTTACTGATACTGAGTAGTTCAAATTCCCCCATGGTTGGAAGTCTTTCGTGATTTCCTGGTCTAATTTGTGCTGTAGAGTCGAATTTTCGGCTTCTTCTTTGGTGGCGATGAAGTATTCTCGACCGACGAGTTTATCACTTGTGATAGTATGGTGCCTGCATTTGATCTGCACTTCGACAATAGCGGAGTATGTGGAAACAGTAGCCTTTAGTGAATTTAGTACCGGAAATCCCAGGATCTCGTTGTACAAGGAGAGAGCATCGACAATTAGGAAGTCTAGATTATGGGTGTGTCCTTCAATGGTTAAGGCCAGGGTGATACCACTAATTGAGCTGATGCTCCTACCAGTGAATCCGATGAGTGGCATTGTTCGAGGTTCGATGTTTGTCAGGGACAGTTGCTGTGCTTCCCGCGTCAATAAGGATTCGTTTGATAGTGCAATAGTTGATATTGAGGGTGATGACTAGTGGGGCGTCATCCTCTTCGTTCTAGGCCGCTTGCGGAGGTTTTTTCCACTATTGAGGAGATAACATTAATTATTTCATTCTCACTCGCATTTGATTGTTGACCAACCTTTTACCGATGGTACTCCTCTCACCTTTCTTCCTGTGTTCTTGTCAGTAATTTGCCCGTTGAGCTGCCAAGTAGGACTCGAACCTGCAATCTTCTGAGATGAAATTTTCAGCAGTCCTTAGCGAATAGCGATTTTGGTTTCCTTCTGTAGCTCAATGCATTGTTCAGTGTTAAGGCCGTGATCTCAGTGGAAATCGCAATACTTTGTATTGCTGTGACTCTCAGGCATGGAAGTCATCTTAGCTGGTGCTTTAAGGATCCCCATTGATTCAACGAGCTGTAAGATTTCCGTGCGCGTCTTTTTAAGTGGTGTGAAGGTGTCGATTCTGCTAAGTAGTATCTGTTGGACTCCGTAGGCAAAACCAAAATAAAATAAAACTTACGAAAATCCACCAACAAGATCTGCACATACTAGAAAAACCGATTGGATGGAAATCATCTCAATGTTTTGATTGTTCGTTGTGGAGGCGCTGCTTTGTACGCTTCGCCCTCTACTGGTATCCACGCGACGAACTCCTCTGCAAGCGATCAGGATGCTAGCCCCTTCTATGTTCTGAAAACTTTTCAGAACTGATCCTGACTATCTGGTAATCGGTCGTATTTCGGAGAGAGGAGGCTAGATACTATATCGCCGTTCTAGGCTATAGGGTTTTGTTTTCTTTAATCAGATAAATGACGGCAACAAGAAAAGGTTAACATAAACTTTTATAGCTGTCAATATCAAAACCCTAACTATCATCTAATGACAGTTTAATCTCGTCTGTCTATTCCCATAATCATCCAACGGTTGGATGAGTAATATTAAGTAATTAATTTCATTTATTCGATTAAATAAAATTAATTACTTATTAACTTACCAGAAATACAATATGGAATCTGATTCCCCTTTTGTATACGTTCAACGAATCTGGACACAATCTAGATTCATTGAACGTGGACATTATGCTCACAAGATCGTCTATGCGTGTGACCCTGTAGGTTCACTTAACGTTGGCAGTGAATGAAAAATATCCTAGACATTTATTCACAAAACATAAGTGGCCTCAAGCAAGACATTACACTTACCCAAGTTAAGTAAATGTAATAATAACCTAGCATCAGATTTAATATTTAGTCCTTTTGTCACACGATATCCTAATTAAGTATAAGGCATGGACCAAGTCATCCTTATAAAACTTAATTAACCATTTACTTGACCACCAGGCAGACTGTTTCAACAAATAATATTAATAATACCTTATTAATACTTATTTGAGCATGGCCATGCATATTTTCCAGTCTTCCTTATCAAGGGATCCATGGATATCAATCTCTAAAAAGAGAGGGACAAATCCCTTTCACTATCTCCAATATTCAAGCAATGACAAGAAAATAAGCAAACCAATAGTCATAATGATCACCTAATTAAAAGTGATGTTTGACTATGTCAAAACATATTTTCTCCCCATGCAAGAAACATTAGGTCGAAGGACACCAAATATAAAACTGAGAAGAAATACTTATAACTTAAACCCATGCAATATTTCTTCTTCACTTTGGGTCATGTCGAATACAATATTCTCAATATGTATTTATGAATTGATTTTATATCTCATATTCATGATCCGTAAAACTTGACCATCAATCAACTTCACACTAGTTTACAAGATGTAATAAACTAGGGACAAATAAGAATAGTATTTTATTAGCCATAAGGGTTTTACTATCAAGTCACATACTTGATGACCAAGAGCATAAAATATAATTCAAAAAATACATGCTTCATAAATCATAAATGTGAGTCAATTGGTCTTAGGGCATATACTAACAGTATCTGTGGGTCCCGATGATATAGGTAAGATAATCTCTTTCTTATGGGTTGCCAAGTAGTATCTTGCGAACTGATATGTGCTATATTGTCTATATTTCTATATGTAATTTTCATTGTTTTACGATGTTTTTAATATATAAAATTTATATTTTAGGCTAATACCCTTTATTCTTGTCTTAGGTACTTTCTAAAAGAGAAAATAATGAAAAGAAACGTAAACGGAGAGAAAATGAAACGAAGCCGACGGCACACATGAAGAAGACATACCACCTGCGGTAGGCTAACCTACTACCAACCGTAGGTCCTGGAGCCACAAGAAGAGGAGGAATAGAACCCTACTTCTGAATGTCCGGGCCGAACAAAAGAAAAAAGGAGATAGAACCCTACCACGAATGGTAGGGCTTGACCTACCGTGTGTGGTAAGTCCCGATTGTAGCAGTTTTAATCTGTTCTTAACTCTATTTAATGTAATTTTTCTTTTATTAGTTGAGAGTTCCGCCATTAGAAGCCAAGGGCGGTAATTAGGGGTAAACATGGGATAGATTTTTTTCCCTAATTTCATCCTTAATTATGCAAGAAATCAGTAGAAAAACATAAATTGAGTACTTAGAGATCAAGACTTGAAGATTCCATATCACAATTTCAGGCTTCAATTGGGCGACTTGAGAAACAAGCTCGGGACTGCGATTTTGGCTTCAACTTCCTTGTAAGCTTTCTTTTCCTTACTTTTTACTGAAAATTTTAGTTTCGGTACAATGATTAGTGAGTAGATTTTTAAGTTTGGATGAGGGTTGAACCCTAAATTCTTGATTGCGATGTTCTTCGCTTAATATACTGAATTTGATGTTTGTTTCCAATTTAGTTGTTTTCCAATTGTGTTTTGTTGCAATTTAATTGTCAAGAGATTAGATTTATCGCAAATATGTTCAGAATTGAGAAAGGAAGAACATTCTAGGGCAACCAATTGGGGGTTAATTGGGACAATTGATTAGAGATATGATATTGCACTTTTAGATCCTTTAAATCCCCTATAATTACTGTACTCATAATTTGTTAGAGAGAGAAGAGATTCTCCTCTAAGGGTAGTAAGTAGGGTGGCTTTCGCCTTAAGATAGGGATTTCCTGGTTAGTTGTGATGATCCAACTCGGTTAATTCAACATCGGTTTCTACAAATTGAATTAGTAACAAGGATAAGGGGGATTCCACCATCCAAACTCTTGCTTGAATAGTTTTTAAAATACTTGGTTATTTCTTGCTTTGTTTTCTTCAGTTGATAAACATTTTTTAGCTTTTAAGTTTATTCCTATTCAAACAATTCTTTAGGCTAAACATTAGTGAAAAACCTTAGAGGGGGGCTGAATAAGGTTTTTGTCTAATAAAACACTTTTTGATCAATTTTATAATTTAAAACCACTTTCAAGAACAAGGATTATATAGCAAGCATACAAAAAGAATATAACACACAAGGAAGAGTGACAAGCTATATATAGTGGTTCACTCTCTCAAAGAGTTACATCCACTACCTTGAGATTCAACCCAAGGATTTCACAAATCCACTATCTTCAAAATTGGTTACACAAAAACATAATGAGGATCAACCTTTAAGGGTTTTACACATAAACCTCAAATTTTATACAACACAACAATACAACAAATTTATCAAAGGATCATGCAAAGGGTTTTTCCACAAACCTTTTATCACAATAAAAGAATAAGAAGAGTAAGGAACAGTGTTACCAAATGAGCTTGAGAAGGAAAGATACAACACAATTGAATGCTTCTACAAGCTCCTCTTTTCTTCTTCTTTGATGAATGATCAATAACGAAGCTCCAAGAAGATTTTTCTTTTAGATTTTGTGAGATAAATATGTTTGAAGAACAAATCTTAAAGCTCTTTAAATGTTCTTAAATGATCTCAACTTGGAATTCAGCAATTTTACTAATTTACTGCACATCAAGGCTCAATTTATAGAAGAGGGAGACAAGTGACTGCTACTATTTGTAATGGTAATTTTTCAATAGTAAAATACTGAAAACCAGAAGACCGGTTTCAAAAGTCGGACGTCCGATTTCCTTGTAAAAAGATAATCAGATGAGCCCTTTTTGAAATAGGAAATCCAATTTTTTTACAAAAAGAATCAAATAATCCCCTTTAAAAATCAGACATCGGATGACGTGTTTTAAAATAGGACGTCCGATTTTTCTTTTCCCTTGAAAATCAAATGACCGGCTTTTAAATTGGATGACCTTTTTTTGAGAAGGATTTAAAAGCCAGTTTTTCTTAAACAAAACGAACTTTCCTTCACATTTCAAAACACTTCAAAAACATGTATTCTTGATACTCTTTAGAATAAAAAAACATTCAAAGGCATCAAAATCTCATCAAGAATACTTAGGTTTTGCAAGTATAGCTTGTAAGAAATATTTCTTTCAAGGAGCTTCCATACTTGATAAAAAATCAAAGATAAAAGTTAGGGAGTTTTACAAAGTACCTTCGCATATCCCTAACTAAGACATAAGTCTTCAAGGTCTTCAATGGCTTGACTTTTTCTTCTTCATTATGCCTTGACCACCAAGATCTTTTGCTTCTATGCAGTGTAGCCTTGACACTTCAAATATGCTTTTTTTTGTTCTATAGAAACTAAGCTTAATAATGATCACAAGCACATGTTAATTATAATCAAAATCATATGCAATAATTCCCTTAGGGCTAACAATCTCCCCCTTTTTGATTATGACAAATACATATGCAAGAAGATAACAAAAAGAATAAAAGAGCAAGTAGAAAAACATGGTGATGATTCAAGGAATTCGTCAATAAGAGCAAAGCATATCAAACACCATAAGAGAGAGATAACTCCCCATATAAATTTGAAAACATGCCTAGGGTTTGAAAAAATAGTTTGGAAAGATAAGCTCCTCCTAAAAACATGCTTCACAACAATACGGCATTAAAAAAAAAAAAAAAAGATAATAAAGCCCAAACCAAGGCATATAGCCCATATGGTGCATAAAACCTTATAGAGCAACATCAAAAGGATATAAAGCATCTAAGGCACCAATATATCATATCAACAACAAAAACATATAAAACATCATCTAAGGCACCAATAAAGCATACCATATCTTGCCATAGCAACATTGCATTTCAAAATTTTCTCCCCCTTACTTCTTCACATATATCTCCCCCTTTTGTCATAAATCAAAAATACACTTATGAGAGTTTTTTAGGGATCATAGAAAAAGGAACTACAAGTGGACTTTCAACATTAAAGTATCATCATGAAGTCTATAAAAACATAGCATCAAGATAACACATTACCAATATGAAGAACAAAGCATAGCATATCTCAAATCATGAGTTCAAACAAACATAATCAAAGAAAAAGTCACAAGAAAGCCATAGTTAAGTTTGATAAGAAAGAATAAAACAGGGGAAAGATAAGGCATCCTCAATCATCTTCATATCTTCCTCCTCGCTCTATTTCATAACCCTTTCTTGAATGTCAGAGATCTTTCCATCTAGATTGTCAAACCGACTATTCATGGCTGCTTGTAGAGAAGCTATCATTTCCCATTAGTTGAGTCATGCTACCCAAAGATGAACCTTCCTCCGTTCTTTCTTGTCTTTTCTTTTATCTTATTTCTCTTCTATGAGTTTCTTCCTCTGGCTCAGAGTCACTTTCTTCTTCATCCATATTTATTTCCTCTTGTTCCTCATTATCATCATCCTCTTCATCACTGTCATCTTGACCACCTCGTACTAATTACCCTTCATTATTTTCCTCAGAACCCATTCTTGTGAATGTATGTTGATCATAGATCTTTCCAGGTCCAATGTGGCCACCAACTCCAACCAAGTTGAGCACAAAATGTTGAAAGATCTTCGTCAAGAAGGAACCATATGGCAAACACTTGGTGGATGAGGATTGTGTAGCTAGCATATGCTCTATGACCATAAAACCAAAATTCATTCTCCTATGCTCGTGAAGTGCTAGCATGACAAATGAATGCATAGTAGTGATTGATGATTTATGTCCAACATTGGGAATGATGATGTTTGAAATCATGTCATGAAGTAATCTTCCATGGGCATCAAGTTTGTTCACATTCCTATCATCATGCCTTTTGAGAACTTCTCATTTAGTGAATGTCTCCTTAAATCATCTTTCACTATATAAATTAGCATCAAAACAGTTCTTATTCTTAGTGTAAAACCTTATACCATCTTGATGAGTTTCTAGTATGGTGTTTAACAACCTATCATCAAAGGCAATATCCCTTCCTCCAATTCTAGATAACACACATTACTGAGGTATGTTTTTCACTCTTTCAATTCCACCCTTATGAAGATTTGCATAAAACTCATAGATCATTTCAAGGTAATATAACTCATTGATGGTAAGCAAAGGTACCCAACCAATCATATCGAAGAGAGTTGGAATAACTTCGATACCTTGGATATCACTCAAGTCTACTCTATGGCCAGGAAAATTTTTCTTCTGTTCCTTGTCCATTCCTCAAAATTAGCATCCTCCTTCACAGAGATGAATCTATCTGGAGCCCTAACTCCCTTTTCCCTTTTCCTCTTCCTCTACTGCTTCCTCATTCTTTAACATTTACCTCTTTTCCAAAGTCTGCATTCTTTGTTTTCACCATTTTGATGGAATATCGACTAGGAGTTTGAGATAGAAATTGAGGGTTTTAGATAGAGAAGATTAGAGAGAAAAATGGAGAAATACACGGCTTTCTTGCTTGTGGAGGAGAGAAATTTGAAGAATTTGAGAAGAAGAGTGAGAATCAGACTTTGAAATCAGTCGAGCTTTGTTAGGGGGGTTTCAGACGAGAGAGTGAGAGAGAGTTGTGAGAAAGAACTGAAAAATACAGAAAAACTGGTTTTAAAAACGCAGAGCTCGACGGTTTTTAAAGAAATCGGTCGACCAAAATCTAAAATAGGTCATCTGATTTTTATGAAAGCAAGAAATCGGACGTCCGATTTTTTATAGAGGACGTCCGAATGGCTCTGTAATTTTTGTAAAGAAAAAAATTTTTGAGTCCTTTTTTGGAACCGGACATCTGGTTTTCAAAAGAAGCGTCCGATTTTAAAAAAAAAAATTGGTAAGAACAAAGAATAAGAGGAAATCTGAAAACAACACACATTAGTTATGAAATTTACCAATACCAAGCAATTTTCTCAAATAACAAAAATGTTCTTCGGAAAGAGGTTTTGTTAAAAATGAGTTTAAGAGGAGTTTTCTTTAAAAACGGTCTCAAGAGAACAAGATTAATAATGTAGCATGCAGTGTTAATGGCCTCGGCCCAAAAATAGTTAGGAAGGGAGTTTTCACAAAACATTGATCTTTTCATTTCTTGTAATATATGGTTTTTCCTTTCTACAACACCATTTTGTTGTGGGGTTTTAGCGGACAAAAATTGTGTTATGCCAAAGTCATCACAAAGTTTTGTAACCTCTTGGTTATTAAGTTCTCTCCCATTGTCACTTCTCTTAGAGATTAATTTGCAATCAAGGGAGGTTTGAATCCTTTTTTTTTTTTTTGAAAAGTTTGACAAATTCTTGAAATGCCTCATCCTTTTGGCTAAAAAACAGAGTCCAAGTAAATCTTGCAAAGTCATCCACTATGACAAAAGCATACCTCTTACCACCAAGACTAGTGGTCATCATTGGTCCAAATAAATCCATGTGAATGAGTTCTAAAGGTTTTGAAGTTGAAATCATTTTCTTTGGTTTGAAAGAGGTCTTAATTTGTTTTCCAAATTGGCAAGCATCACAAAATTAAGTTTTCTCAAAGTGGAGTTTTGTTAAGCCTCTAACAAGTTCTTTTAAAGAAAGTTGGTTCAATAAATCCATACTAACATGATCAAGCCTTCTATGCCACAAAAATGCATCATCATCATGAACCGAGACACACTTTAAGTTTTGAGAAATGAGATCTTCAAGATGAAAGATATAGACATTTCCAACTCTTTTAGCCACAAAAGCAGTTTTTTTTTCATGCTTATCAATGATAGAAGAAGAATCACATTCAAAAAAACAACCCTTTTCCCATTATTACATAATTGACTAATACTAAGCAAATTGAATTTTAAACCATCAATTAAGAGAACATTCTTAATAAAAGAAGAAGAAGAATCATTACCAATGTTACCTATACCAATGATTCTTCCCTTCTTCTTATCTCCAAATGTGATGAAGCCACTTTCGGTTTCTTTAAGCTCACTAATAAGAGATGTGTTCTCGGTCATATGTCTTGAGGAACTGCTATCCAAATACCACTTAGTTGAGCTTGATTTGTGTTCCTATAAAAGAAGAAATAGAAAAGACTTTTGGTACCCAAAACTTTTTGGGTCCATGAATGTTAGTTGAATTTTTTTTTATTTTCCAAACAGTTTTTACTCCCCTTTCAATTTTTCTTTTTATAGAACATTTTGTGGCTTTATGACCACTCTTTTCACAATAAGTACAACAAAGATGTGAGAGGGATGAGGAAGCTTTTACAAAATGTGTTTGTTTAGAGAAAGTATTGGTATGATTATATCCAATACCATTTTGTCAAAAGGTGATCTTTGAAAACCAAGTAGCTTTTCAAAATTTTCTTTTCCTTTTGTAAACTTTTCTATACATAGGGTGAGATCACTCACCTTTTTCTTCAAATCATTATAATCTACCATGCATTTTTCAAGAGAGAGAACTTTTTCACAAAGATTTTGTTTTCAAAAATGAGTTTTTGAAATTCTAACTTTGAGAAGTCCTTTTCCTTTTTCAAAACTTCTAGAGATTCAACGAGAGTTTTGATTTCACAAGCAAGTTTTGAATTTTCATTTCATAGGTTATCAATCTTATTCTTTAACTCCTTGTTCTTTTTGATGATCTTTTCCAATTCATGATACATTTCAATGAGCAAAGAATTAAGATCATCATCATCATCATTAACAAGATTATATATATTTGAGGGTGAAGATTGTACCTCATTTTCTAACTCCATGAAGCATAAGTTAGCCTTTTCTTCTCCTTCACTTTCGCTTAAGTCTTGATCCCAAGCTCCTATTAGGACCTTGCCTTTCCTCTTTTTCTTTAATGCCTCAAGTTTTGCTTCCAAAGCTCCTTTTTTTTCGATGGCTTTGGGACAATCGGCTACAAGATGGTCGGTGCTATTATATTCAAAGCACCTAGCCTTGAAGAGTGATGAACTTTGTCCTCCTTTCTTGAATGGAGGATTCTTTCCTCTTTTGTTGAAGCCTTTCTTGTAGAATGTTTTAAATTTCCTCATTAACAAGGCCATGTCCTCATTATCATCAATCTCATCTTCATTGTTTGATGAGCATGTTTGATCATTCTCATTCACTTTGAGTGCTATGCTTTTTCTTGCTTTGTCTTCATCTTCTATTTCATTTAATATTTTTATTTTCATCTCATAGGTGAGGAGAGATACTCTGAGTTCTTCAATAGAAAGTTGTCTCAAATCTTTTGATTCCTCAATGGCAAGAGTGTTTGGTTGACATGCCTTTGGGAGTGCATCAAGAATTTCTCTATTTACTTCTCCCCTTGTGTACTCTTTCCCATATGCCTTTAAGCCATTAGTGATGTTGGTGAATCTTGCGAACCTGTCACTAATGTTTTCATATTGTTTCATTATGAATAGCTCATTTTCTTTCACCAACATAGCCAACTTTGATTCCTTCACTTGATTAGTGCCTTCGTGAGTTAATTCAAGTAACTTCCACATTTCATGAGCCGAATCGCATCCTCTCACTCTATTGTATTCATTAGCATCCAAGGCACAACTTAATATGTTCATAGTTTGAAAGTTTAGGTCATCTTCCTTGAGTCAAGCTCATCCAATTCTTCAACCTTCTTGACTTTTCCATCTTTTTTAGGAACATAGGGTCCTTTCTCTACAATGCTCCAAAGATCAAAGTTAATAGAGCAAATATAAATTCTAATTCTTGACTTCTAAAAAGTGTAGTTAGTTCCATTAAAAAGAGGATGCCTATTCGTAGAAGAGCCTTTTACATAGGGTAGGTTTGAAATACTATCCATTTCGAAAAGGATCTTTTGCTTCTTAGGATGTTAAGCCTTAAAAAGCAGACCCGCTCTGATACCAATCAAAAAACCTTAGAGGGGGGTGAATAAGGTGTTTGGCTAATAACACTTTTTGATCAATTTAATAATTTAAAACCACTTTCAAGAACAAGGATTATATAGCAAGCATACAAAAAAAGACACAAGGAAGAGAGACAAGCTATTTATAGTGGTTCACTCTCTCAAAGAGTTACATCCACTATGTTGCGACTCAACCCAAGGATTTCACAAATCCACTATCTTCAAAGTTGTTTACACAAAAACACAATGAGGACCACCCTTCAAGGGTTTTTACACAAAAACCTCAAAGTTCATACAACACAACAATACAACAAATTTATCAAAGGATCACCCAAAGAGTTTTTCCACAAACCTTTCATCACAAAAAAAGAATGAGAAGAGTCAGGAACAATGTTACCAAATAAGCTTAAGAAGGAAAGATACAACACAATTGAATGCTTCTACAAGCTCCTATTTTCTTCTTCTCTGATGAATGATCAATAATGAATCTCCAAGAAGATTTTTCTTTTAGATTTTGTGAGATAAATATGTTTGAAGAATAAACCTTAAAGCTCTTTAAAAGTTCTTAGATAATCTCAACTTGGATTTCAGCAACTTCATTAATTTACTGCACATCAAGGCTCAATTTACAGAAGAGGGAGACAAGTGACTGCTACTGTTTGTAACGGTAATTTTTCAACGGTAAAAAAGCTGAAAACCAGACGACCGGTTTCAGAAATAAGACGTCCGGTTTCCTTGTAAAAGTAAAATCGGATGAGCCCCTTTTAAAATAGGTAGACCGGTTTTTTACAAAAAGAATCGAATGATCCCCTTTAAAAATCGGACGACCGATATTTCTAAAGCTAGAAAAATTGGACGATTAGTTTTAAAGTAGGACGTCTGATTCTTCTTTCCCCTTGAATAATTGGATGACTGGTTTTAAAATGGGATGACCCTTTTTTGAGAAGGATTTAAAAGCCAGTTTTTCCTAAACAACAAGAACTTTTCTTCACATTTCAAAACACTCCAAAAACATGTATTCTTGATACTCTTTAGAATAAGAAAAAATTCAAAGGCATCCAAATCTCATCAAGAATGCTTAGGTTTTGTAAGTATAGTTTGTAAGAAATATTTCATTCAAGGAGCTTCCATACCAGATCAAAAATCAAAGATAAAAGTTAGGGAGTTTTACAAAGTACTTTAGCATATCCCTAACTAGGAGATAAATCTTCAAGGTTTTCAATGGCTTGATCTTTTCTTCTTCATTATGCTTTGATCACCAAGATCTTTTGCTTCTATGTAATGTAGTCTTGAGACTTCAAATATACTTCTTTTGTTCTATAGAAACTAAGCATAATATCATCACAAACACTTGTTAAACATAATCAAAATCATATGCAATAATTACCTTAGGGCTAGCAATTAGAAAAAAAGTATTAGTACTTGAGCTTTATTATTCCTCGAGATTTGACATTTGGGTGTAGCTCGAGTACTATAATGATTGGTCCACATGCCTGTTATGTTAGTTCATAGTAGTTCATCCAATTGATTTTAAGACTTATACATCACGAGCAATAAGGCTTTTTCCCTTTTCCTTCTGCAAATATGTTATCATGTTGCTCTCGTTTGCTCTGGACTTATCTCTCCTTTTATGAACTCATGAACTTCGGAATGCAGGTTATCAACAGTGAGCAATGTTTTGGTGGCTAGTACCTTGTGAGTGAGAGTTATCAGTACCGTGCTTGTAAGCTTGAATGTGCTCTCGATCACTAAGGTTAGGCACTTTCATAGCCTCTTTGTAGAATCGTTCCGTATATGCTCAGATAGATTCAAATTGTTGTTGCTTGATTGTGAGCATGTGATTGAAGGCTGGGATGATTTCCCTTTGGGCCGCGAAGTGGTGCCTGAATTTTTGTCCCAGGTCTTGGAAACTTGATATAAATCGCGGGGATAGTGAAGCGAGCTAGCAAAGAACTGCATCCTGAAGGGAGCTGGGAAATAAATAGCATAGCTTTACATCCAACACGTTGTGAATCATTATTAATGCAAAAAAGTATTGAACGTGTTTGTCAGGATCTGTTGTGCCATTGTATTGTTCAAAGTGCAGCGTGTTGAATTTTTCCAAAACAGGTATTTGCTAGTAAATTTCTAAAAATGGGCTAGAAGCATAATTCCAATTGTTATCGCGGGAGCTAGACAACGTACGAATGTCATTGATGATACTTTGGACATGGGTTGTATTGTTACCAGGGTAGTCTCCATGGGGGTCGTGACATGTCCCCTCGGCGTGGATTGGTTGTTTCTGATCCTAAGATCGTCAAAAGATATGCCTTCTGCTACGGGGTAAAAGGGATGTCTAGTATAGGGTTCCCCGCTTGTGTGGTAGCAGATTGTTAGTCCGAAGATGTGGACGTGCTCTGGTTAGGTGTATGTGTCATGTAGTCGTCCATGGAATGAAACTGTTACAATCCTCAGAAGACGGGTTCAGTCATGTACGGTGTGCGCCAATTGATTGACCTTACCAAACCTCTAGCTATTAGGTACTCTAAACCCTTGCAAGACAAACGACAATTAGAGACCGAGGAGATGAGATCCCCAAGTGTACTCCGATGCCTAAGTCAGTAGAATACTCAAAGAGAGGTTGGTGGAGAAGTAAAGAGCATTTAATAGCTAGAATTCAGATCAAGCATTAACGAGAGGAGAAAGGACCTTTTTATAGGCATTCTGATAGGTTTTTTGGCTTCTTATGCCCACGATTTAATAGCTAGACTGGTTTTGGGCATGAAATAGCTCATTGTCCTCAATTCTGAATTGGGCCTTGACATATTGGTGGGCTGAGTGATGGGGTTTTATCCCATCAGGATGCGTTGTATTGTTATACACTAACTAATACACGTATTTAAAGCTATTTGGTTTAATTAATCCTTGGTAGATCTGCTTAGAAGCATTCAGTCACTGGAACACATCAAAGTGAATCATGGAATTACTAAAAACTTGCCCTTTTTCTTTGCAAGAAAAGGAACATATGTTACATTTTACAGAAATTGCCGTGGAATCATTTTGGAGCTACAAGAACTAAATATTTCATGAAGCAACTTCTATTAGTTGGGGACAGTTCTCAAATTAGATCCAAAAGAAAGCAAACTAAGGAGTACAGAGATGCGACCTTCAGAAGGAAGATTAAAAATTCTTGCATTTTGAGGCATACACATTGGCGAAAAACCCCTAATGGTTGGAAAATTGGGAGATCATAGGTGATACCATTATCTGTGATGAAAAAGGGGAGATTATGATGTGACTCTTGTTATGCAAAGATCAAAATCCTTCAATTAAGCCTCTCAAGGATCTTTTTCCTTCAATAAGACTTGAATTAGGTCATCAACAAGCAACCATCGGTATCCCAAACCTTTGATCTCTTCAATTCATGTAGCTAATCTTTCATCTACACTCTAATTTAACATTGAATATTCTAAATCCGACACATAACTAGCTTGTGCAAAGATGACCCAATCTAGACAACTATAAGGATGTAAAAATCTTAAAGAAGGAATTTATGATCAAATTGAGAATTTCCTAATCCAAGTGCTCAATAAAATAAATCTAAAGATTGATCACACCCTAGATGAAGTTCAAGGAGGAAGCCTCAAAACTTAAGAACCCTAGAGATAACTCTTCAATTTTCATAACATCACCAATTAGTCTTACAATTAAGCTATAATAGGGTATTTATAGGAATTAGGCTCTAATCTAAACATGGTCTTGGGTCAACCTAAGACCCATTAGGGACTTAATTAAAAGGTGTAAAGTGAATTAAAATAGCAATTACCGCCTAAAACATGCATTACATAAAATCAGTACCCTGCCGCTGATGGTAGAGTACCCTACCGAACGCGGTAGGTCTCCAGAACATTAGGTCTATTTTTGATAGAAACTTATCATGGACAATAGGTAGCGGTAGGTCCTGCTCTTCACTCTTCTTGTACTTTTTCACCTCTAACTTGCTTTATTGAATGCTCCTTGCTTATGGTATGAATCATGAGCAACTTGAGAGGTTTTCTTTCATCTTCAACGCCTTCATTCTTGCTCTTTAATCCATTCTTCATGGTTTTTTCAATCAATGTCCATCATCATATTCCTTGATCTTCCTTGTCCTTGCTCTGGTGATTGGTCCTTGAATAAATTATTTAGCTTCTTTGTCATCCCGATTCATATCAGATTATTTGAGGAGAAATTCATCACAACAATGCTAGGGATCCATTTGAAACAGAGGCTTTAGTTGTTCTTCATGCCATTAAGATGGGGTAAAGGGAAGGCTTCTCTTTAGTAGTACTTGAAAGAGTGGCTTTTAATATGATTTTAGAGCTTGAAAGGGCATTCCAATACTAAATAATGAATTGGAAAGGAGCTAATACAGAAGGGTAAAGCCATCTTGGAGGCTTGGTCAAACTGAAATCTTAGCTTTACTCATAAAGCTTGTAATAGATAAGCTCATAATTTTGTAAGATGGGCAAATAGTAGGGATGATTATGGGGGATGGGTGGGGGTAGGGACCTAGTTCCCTACCCATCCCCACCTCCCTTAACTTGTCCTCATTCCCAATCCCATTCCTGCTGTATTTGGGTATAAAAATCATCCACATTCTCAACTCAACCTCTCCTAATTTATTCCTATCCCAACCCATCCCCACACTTGGGGATGAAATCTAGCCCCATACCTATCCAACCCCACTACAGAATTGGCGATCCAAGCGGGGAATTAGGTGTATATTTTCAATAAGTTTATTAAATACAAAATAATAATATACATGCCACAAAATCAAATGAATTCAAACGTTAGAAAATAATACAAGTAATAATCCTTTCAAAATAAAGTCTAGCCTTGTTAAACCCAAAAAAAACTAGTTCAATCTTCCACCATCTTCAAACTAAATACTACCTCTAGTCATAAATATAAGGGCTTTTAGGCTTGTGCACAATAATTAAGGGCGTTGAAAACAAGACAACTGTTGAGTCAAAGTACCCTTTCTCCCATTAGTAAATGAGGAGATAGATAGATAATAAGAGTAAAGAGATGTGTGTAGATACAAAAATGTAATAAATGCCCATTGAAAAGTGTGAAACCCCTTATAGTTTTTACAATCCTCAACCCCCCTAAAACCCTTCATATTTTTTAGTGGAAGTAGTAATATATAACAAAAGTTCAATAACTGTATTTTTTTTGTTGTTTAGTGTGTGTGTGTATATATATACACATATTTATGTAATATAATAATAATAATAATGGCGATTGGTGGGGATGGAAGGAGGCGGATAAGAATGGGTGGGGATGGGAAGAACCTGATCCCCACCCCCAATTAGGCTGTAAACAGGTCCAGACTCTCAGGGTACCCCCAAACCTAGACCCATACCCTTATAATGAAGCTTGGACCTAGACCCGGACCCATACCCTCCAGGTATAAAATTTCTAGACCCAAACTCGACTCTCCAAGGTCCAAGGTAGGATCTGGGTATACCCGTACCCGTATGACATTTTTCTATTTTTCCCTGTTAAACAAAAATATATAAAACAATGTATAATTCTAAAATAAAAATTTTAACATGATTAACATAATCTCCTCAACATTTCTTTCAACAAATTACAATTATTTTAACATCTCTAATTCAAATGATTAAAAGTTCAAATACACACAAAATCTTCACAGTATATTAATCCAATAAGAACAAAAGTTCTAGTTCAATACAATATATTATTCAAAGCATTTGGATTTTGGATACTGCTTACTCCTATTTGTCTCCTACAAAAGAAATATAGAAGTGAGTATATATTACAAGTGTATGTAAAATAGAGATAATTATGAATATGTAGCTAAAGATAAAAAAGCTCACATCAATTTTCCTCTGCAAATGCCTTTAAATGAAAGCAAGAAAAATGCAACCAAGAACGGATCACCTATTCCTGCTCCTAACATTATTTGCTTATACTAGAATTGACAATAGCTGCTAAATATTTAGTAGTAATTATTAATATAATTTAAAGGAAGAAGAATTAAATGCATTTCTTTGTGGGTTTTTATTTGATGCACATAGGGGAATGGAAGAAGCAGGAAGCGAAGAGAGAGGAGAGGAGGAAAAGGGCTAAATTTATAAATGATATATTAATATAATATAATATATAATATATATTTAGTATTATTTTATTAATACGAGTATACAGGTTTAGGTATCATCATACCCTGCCTAGATCCATATAACAGAATAAATATGGGTACTCGTCCGCGAGTATAAAATTTAAACCTTACGCGCTAAAAATGGGTATAGACCTGCACTGGTACGGGTAAGACCTCGTCCCGTTTACAGTCCTATCCGCAATCCATCTCCAAGTTTGGGTAGAGAATTCATCCCCATCTCCACCTAAGTCCTCAGTCAAACTAAGGTCAATCGGATATAGGTGGGTTGTAAGTAGGTGGGCACATAGTTGCACCCGCCCCAATACTATCCCTAACAAAGAGTGGCTTTGAGGGATTTGTTTTGAGCAAAAAGGCCTTAAGTTGGCAAAACATAAAATATAGGTCTAAAGTTATCAATGGAGGTAGCATGCTTTATTTATAAATTTAAATAATAAAACAATTCATTGGGCATTCACAGAAGAAGGATCACTTGTAAACATTAATATGATGTGAACCGGATGAGTTAATCACCAATGGAACTGAAGCTTGGACCAACCACTAGAGCTTAAAGAAGGAAACTCAAGATTCTTGAAGATAATGGCATGGTTGCTTATATGGAGGAAGCTTTGAAGAGCAAGCTTGAATGGTTTGAAGGTAAAGAAATTGCTTCCAAGTTGTTCTCAATGTGTTTAATTAGCAAGGATCATTCAAGGGAACAAATTGGAGGACAAAATGGCTAAGTCCTTGAAGGGAACCACCCTACCGCCGATGGCAACCCTGTCCTAGAGTCATCGGTAGGCTTCTGGATGGAAAAGCTTTGAAGGTAACACCCTACCGCGAATGGTAGGTTCTATCCTATCGTCTCCAACAAGGCTCGAGAGGAACACATGCTTTGTAATTTTTCGGCAGAATTTTATTATTTGAACCCATTTTTCAGCTTTTTATCAAGGGCTTGATGGGTATTTTATACCAATAATCGATAGATTAATTAAGTTAAGTCCTTAGCCTATAAGTTAACATAAGTCACAGTGAATTCAAACAAAAAACCTAATTATAGCCCATAAGTTAACATATCCAATAATTAGGTTTTTAGGCGGGTTCTTTGTCTCTAGAGTTCTTTAACCTTTCTTAGTTAGTTTGTTAAGGGTTAATGTAACATCCCGACTAAGCACCTCAAAGTTAACATAAGTCACGGTGAGGTTCAAACAAAAGTTTTGGGGTTGATTTAAAAAGAATAGAAAGTTTTGAGGTTATTTGGTAATTTTTAAAAATTGAAGGAAGAACTTTTCGTTGAAAACTTTTTTGGGCATATTTTAGAATTATTATTGTTTAACACTTTAAGTTGGAGATTGAGATTTTAAGTTTAATATGAGTTTTAAGTCATTTTTAAGGTTTGGGACTAACGTAGAAAGTCTAGAAATTTAGAGGACTTTAATGTAATTGTGAAAACTAGTGGTGCCAAGTGGGGTGGTGATTTGTGGACACATGGCAAGTAAGTGCCATGTATCTTGACCACATGTGCAAAGCCATGCATACATGGCTATATAAAGAGGGTAAGAAGAGGCCAATTTTCTCATCTCTCTCTCATTTTCTCTTCTCCTCTCTTCTCTCTCTTCTCCCAATTTCACCTCTCCTCTCCCCTCGATTCTCTCTCCCCCTCCTAGCCGAGTCCCTCTCTTTCCTTCTTCCTCTCTTCTCGGCAGCCCTCTCTCCCTTCTCTTCCCACATTCTCATTTTTTTTTTCTTTCCTCTTTTCTCTTCTCTTTCTCGGCTCTCTCCCTCTCTCTCATTAAGGTAAAATTCTTTTTGTTTTTGGTTTTTTTAAGTAAATATAGTTATATGGGGAATTTTTATTTTATTTTATTATTAGGTTATATTTTATAAAATAAATAACAGTAAAGTTTAATAGTTATGGATTTATTTTGTGAACCCATGATTTTTATGGAGTTACTATGAAATTATTTTAGAGTTGTTTTTTGAGTTCTTTTGGGTTTAGAATGAATTTAGGTGAATCCTAGGGTCATCATGGGGCCATGTTTATATTTTTACGGTGATATTTGATTTAGTTTAGACTGCTATTATTTGTAGGTTTGACTCGTTTGCGGCTCAAGGTGAGTTCACCAACTTTTTTCTTTTACATGAAATTTATTTATTTTCTTGAAAGTATATTTCTCCATTGTTGGATCTTGACAAAATTTACCGGTGGTATATTATGAATTATGCCAAATATATTCTACATTTAAAATATTTATTATTTCCCTTTTAAGAAATAATCTTGCTAATAACTTATATGATGATTTTAAATATAATCTTATAATATATTGTGACTATATTGTATTACCCTGAGATTGTTTGTAAAAGTATTTTTATATTATTTTGAGTTTACTCAAGTATGAATTAAAAGATTTCTAAGAAATATTTTTACCATGACTAAAATATTCATAGATTATGTTTTCGAGAATATTTACTATTTCTTCTTAAGGAATATTTGTGCAATGGTTTTATTCAAATATTACTATAATTTTTTGAAGTATTTAATAATTCCTTTTGAGAAATATATATTATGATTTTTGAAAAATAAATTAGCATAACTTATTTTTTAACCGGTAATATGTTTCGTTTAAAGGTTAAGTTCAAAGGTCATATACGCATACTTTTATTGTGTACATGATCTTGAAAATGTTTGGGAAACACAAATGTGTTTATGGGATTTATAAAGACATGTTTTGAATTGCATGTCTGTTAGATTTCTCATGTCTACGGGTTTTTCATTTTGCCCGGCGGATAGGGATTTTTTATACATAAAAGAAAAAGGAGAAAAAGATTTGTGTGGCCGAGAGATGGCGTATGATTTTATAATCAAATAAAACCCTAATCTGGCGAAAGGAGCTTTGTATATATATTTTTTATCAACATGTCGAGAGGATTACATTGTGCGTGGCTAGTCCCCCGTAGGAGGGCCTCTTCCGAACGACATGCTTGGCAGGTGTACTCTTGATCTGAATCCAGTTCACAGTGGGCGTAGTGCCATGGGAGGGTTAGGCCCAAGACGGTATTACGTTTGACTCCGTATCATGCTCTGTGGTAGGACTACTTTCTAGCAGGTTGAGTTAGGAGGAGCTCACAGGCTAGGGTAGTACGGAGCGGCTTGGTAGGTACCCAAAGACTCGTTACCTGGTTTATGTGTAAATGGTGTGTGCATTGGTTTATGAAATCAAACGTTCGTCCAGTGTGCTTTGGGGTTTCCGGCTGGTATTGACTACGGGATGCCGAAACTTGTGTTTAATAACACTGTTTAAGGTTCCGGACTCTGTCTGCTGAGCTTATTACGGTACATGCATGGTTCCGAAAGTTCGGGTGGCGCGGCAGTGCTTATGTATCTTGATTCGCTCAGACTTTCTGGCTATGCCCAAACCCTTCAAAAAAGTTTATAACTTGCATACAAGAGATTTTATGGAAGCATTTTTGTTCTGGCATGACAAACCATTTTATAAAGATTATTTTATCCATATGGAATACTCACGAAAACACACGTGCATATGAACTTACTGAGCACCTTTCGCTCATGTCTTTCAAATGTTTTTCCTCTATTTCAGATGACTCGGAAACTAGATCTGGCTAGTTGAGCCAAAGTGGGCCACTGGATTCTTTAATCTTGGGGTCTTCCACCTCTAGCCATGAGATTTTTATCTATGAAGATTGTGGCTCTCACGAACTTAAACCTATGTACAAGTTTTGAGAAGTCTTTTACTATAAAGTTATGTTTATATTTTACTTTCTTCTTCCGCTATTTAGTGTAAAGGGACACGTTCTAGTTCCTCTCGCTTGTATTCTAGCTTTATGTTTTTATAAGTCCTGTGCCGAGAGGCACGCAGGTACCTTACCTTGCCACAGTTGACCTAGCGGAGAAGTACAGGGTATCACAGGTGGTATCAGAGCTCTAGGTTCGACTCTAGGTTCTCTAGATCCAAGATGAGCTTTAAGAGCTGATCACTTAGACTCTATGGCCTTGCGATTTGTTAGTGTTCTATCTAGATTTTTGACGTTAAGCTCTTTTATTTTGTAGGTAGAAGATGTCAAGACCCGGTCATAGATGGATTTACCAAGACATTTTATGATCTTGATGTGTGGATAGTAGATGCGAAATAAGGTGGATGTTTTTTGGTGTATAGTGTAACTTTGTGGTTCTGTTTCTACTAGATCTTCCTTGTATTAAGTAATATCTTCAGAGTGGGTATGCTTAATAAAGTGTGTTTTCTATAGGATTATAGTTTGTTTTTAGTCTTGATATCTCATTTGATTATGGGACGTTACGTGTAAGCTAGATCTGCAAACTCAAGGTTAGGACTCAGTTTTCAGTTTTTATTAGGTTTGAACTTATCCTTGGCTTAGGAAGATGTCAGGACCATAATCCCCAAGTCACGAAAACGAAACTATGTTAGAAAATTCACATCACAGACTGACAGATACTGCGAGAGAAGTAACTCACCATCCAGAACCCACAGTCATGAAATAATTTGAAATTTCATGACAAAAATGACTGAGTTATTAAAAGCTACTTTGGCATCAAAAGGGGAAGCGAACACAGAACACCAGTAATGACGAGGCCCTGGAATGATTCTTATGATTTCGGCCCCCAGAATTCTATAGCAAAGTTGAATAGGAAGCCAAGGCAGAATTATTTTTAGAACAGTTGAACGATATTTATAATACTCTGCAGTATGATGGCACCAAGAAGGTAACCTTTGCCGCTTTTTGGCTTAGGGGAGCAGCAAAAGACTGGTGGCTAAGGATTTCTGAAGCCTGAGTATTAAGAAACCAACTGTGGACATTGGATGATTTCCAAGAGGAATTTAAGCAAAAATACATACCCCGTTGGATAAAAGAACGTCGCGATGACGAGTTCCAACAACTAAACAAGAAGGGATGGCAGTGGCACAGTATATTGCAAAGTTTTATCGTCTAGCTAAGTATTATCTATGCCTCATAGACACAGAAGAGAATAAGACACGCCAGTTTGTGAGGGGTTACAGTAGAACTGCAACGTGCACTAGCCTCTCTACTACCAATGAGTTTCCCTGCCACAGTTGAAGCTACCATAAGAACCGAAATAGATAATCAAATGGCAAAGCAAAGAGAAACGGCAACAGGTGCTCCATCACAGTCCCACAACGACCTAGACAAGGATGTTGGAGGCCCGAATATCCAAAGAAATCACGAAACGATAACCGAACAGGGAATGGGAACCGCCAGAACCCTATGCCAAGAAACCCTCGTCCGACTTATACTTACTGCGGACGTGGGGGGACACACGGTGGAAGCATTCTATCAAAAGGCAGGAACATGTTTTTAGTGTGGAAATGCAAGACACTTTGCGAGACAGTGTCCTGGAGGGTAGCCAACAATCTCAGGAACGCCCAGAGGAGTGGGACGACCACTGAATGCCATGGGAGTGCTAGTAGCCCGAGACAACAAATCGCAAGTTAAAGCTAAGGTCTACACCCTAGATGGGCAACCCTTGGACGGTGAAGCAAAAGTAGTTGAAGGTACTATATGTATCTTCTCTCACTCTGCCAAAGTATTAATTGATCCAAGAGATACGCATTCGTTTGTGAGCATGCATTTCATAAAAAATATCCCTAAAATCTCTATTAGCATGCCCTACCAATTGGTTGTTTGCATACCTATGGGAGTGAGTAGGGTCACTGAAGAAAAGTACCCCGATTGTGAGATTTGCATAGGGAGCGGTATTACTTGGAGATTTGATCACCTTATCCTTTGAGGGATATGATGCAATATTAGGAATGGATTGGCTATCTAAGCATTACACCCAAGTAGATTGCTGAAAGAAAATGGTTAAGTTTACCCGACCAGATATACCTACCCTAGAATTTCAAGAAGATAAAATCAAGAAGGAAAACCATTTGATCTCCAGAATTAATGCAAGGAAATTGATCAAGAAGGGATGACAAGGGTATTTGGCATACTTGCTCAACAAAACGGGAGAAGAAGTACGAATGGAAACCATCCCAGTGGTGAAGGAATTCATGGATATTTTTCCTGCAGAATTAACAACTCTACCACCTGAACAGGAAGTAAACTTCGGCATAGAACTAGTACCTGGTGTCACACCAATATCCCGAATGCCATATCGAATAGCTCAGGAGGAGCTGAAAAAGTTAAAGGATCAACTACAAGAATTATTATGGCAAGGCTACATTCATCCGAGCACATCACCATGGGGTGTGCACCAGTATTGTTTGTCAAAAAGAAAGATGGAACCCTTAGAATATGCAGCGACTACCGAGGGTTGAACAATGTCACTATAAAAAAATAAATATCCTCTTTCGCTGATCGATGAATTGTTTGATCAACTTCAAGAAGCAGGTTGTTATTCTAAGTTGGATTTAAGATAGGGGTATTACCAAGTGCGGATAAAAGAAAAAGATATCACAATAACCACTTTTAACACTCGGTATAGACACTGTGAGTTTGTAGTGATGCCTTTTGGTTTGACCAATGCACCAGCGATAGTCATGGATTTGATGTAAAGAATTTTTGGCCCATACTTGGACCAATTCATGGTGATTTTCATTGACGATGTCTTCGTTTACTCACCCGATGCTGTGACAGATGAGCAACACCTTCAAAGTGTGCTGCAAACCTTACGAGAACACAAGTGGTACGCTAAGTTCAGTAAATATGAATTTTGGATGGAGAAGGTGAAATTTTTTTGACATGTGGTCACACGTAAAGGCATAACCGTTGATCTAGCCAAGATAGAAGCTATAACTCGTTAGACGCCACCTAAAATCCCTACGCGAATATAGAGCTTTTTGGGGCTAGCCGAATACTATCGGCGCTCTATTAAAGATTTCACTAATGTTGTTGGACCCTTAACATAGATATCTCAGAAGGCTGTTGAGTTCAAATGCTCAGAGAAGTATGAAAAAAGTTTTCAGGAGTTGAAGCATCGATTGACATAGGCACCAGTGCTAACTTTGGCTGATACAGAGAGAATTTAACTTATATACCGATGCATCGAGAGAAGGATTAGGAGCGGTACTGATGCAAGACAGGAAGGTGGTTGCATATATCTCTCGAAAGTTGAAGAACCATGAGAAAAACTACCCAACATATGACTTGGAGCTAGCAACCATAGTATTTGTACTTAAGAAGTGGCGACATTACCTCTATGGGACTAAATACAAGATCTTTACCGATCACAAGAGTTTAAAGTATCTATTCTCCGAAAAGGACAAAAACATGAGGCAACAAAGATGGATGGAACTACTTGAAGAGTACCGGTGCCCAATTAACTATCACCTCGGGAAAGCAAACATAGTAGCAGATGCTTTGAGTAGAAGTGCCTAGTTAGTGATGTGAACCTGTTAGACCTACAAGAACATCAAGGAGTTATGACAAGAGCCAAGGCAAAACAACTAAAGAGTCACAAGGATTAAATTGAGCAAGAGAAGTTTCAAGGGCTAAATTTTGATGTCCAAGACTTTATGGGGCAATATGCTAAAGTTTTAAATAAGTTGAAAATTGGAAATTTACCTTGATAGATGATTGGAATATGCCTTAAATTTGGGGCTTCAATTTGGAGCTTAATTTTGGGGTTTAAATTTATGGTGCTTAATTTGGGCTGAAAATATGAGAGGGAAACATTCCTAATCCTTTTTCCCTCAAGTCTCTATAAATATGTAGTCTTCCATTTTGTAAAGGCTAATCAAGAAATATTTCAAGACAAAGGTTCTTCTCTTAGTATTCTTAATTTCTAGCTTAGCTTTTTTTCTATCCTCTCAAGGGTGAACTTCCTTGAAAGAAAAAATCACTTTGAAGACTTTTTGAAAGTTCCAAGAACTTCAAGGTTGATCATCAAAATTCCTTCACACTAGTTACTACACTCTTGTAGAAAACTAGTCTTGAGGTCTTCTTCTTGTTTCATTGAGGTCTAAGGTTCAAAATACCTTAGGTCCCTTGAACTTTGAAGAAAAGACTTTATTTAAACCTTCTTGAGGTCTTGGATTTAATATATCCAAGGTTGCTAGAAGTTTAACATTTTCAAGTCCTATCAAAAGCACTTTCTTTTTTCTACTTGTTACACTTGTTTTGTTCGTTCTCTCCCTCACTTCTTGGATGAAATTTTATGCTCTTGAAGATCATTCCACATTAGTTAGCAAGCCTTATTTTAACTTCAACCTTGCAACAAGAGATCAAGGAAGCGCAAAAGAGTAATAGGGAATTCCAAAGGTTTAAAGCTCAAGTAGAGGCAAAGAAATTAGATGACTTTCAAGTCTTGGATACTGATAAAAGTTTGCATTTTCAAAATTGGCTGTGTATCGAATGAGGCGGACATTAAATGAAAGGTATTAGAGAAAACATATAAAAGCAAGTATTCCATACACCCTGGTGAGAACAGGATGTATCAGGACCTCAAGAGGAAGTTTTGATGGAACGAAATGAAGAAAGATGTGACAGAGTATGTGGCCGCTTATCTTACTTGTCAAAGGGTGAAAGTAGAACACAACAAGTCCGTAGGACTCTTACAGCCATTACCTATCCCCGAATGGAAATGTGATTATGTTAAGATAGACTTTATCACAGGGTTGTCGAGAACAAAAGGTTACAAGGACGCCATTTGGATCATCATTGATGTTTGACGAAAGTTGCACACTTTATTGCTATCAACATAACGTACTCCTTGGAAAAGCTAGCCCAGCTTCATGTGGAGGACATTGTAAGATTTCAAGGAGTACCTGTGGACATTGTGTCAGACCGAGATCCAAGGTTTACTTCGAGATTTTGGCCTAAGTTCCAGGTAGCATTGGGGACTAAACCTAAGCTTTAGCACCGCTGCACACCCCCAGACTGATGGACAATCAGAAAGAACAATCCAAACTTTTGAAGATATATTGCGAGCGTGCGCTTTAGAGTTTGGAAACAAATGGATTAATAACCTTGTCCTAGCGGAGTTTGCTTATAACAACAATTATGATTCTTCAATCGGAATTACGCTGTTTGAAGCCCTATATGGGAAGAAGTGTAGGACATGTTTGTACTGAGATGACATTTGAATTCATTCTTTTTGGAAGCAGAAGAGCTGGATACTGGAAGTGGCACAACAACGGGTAAGAGTAATTCAAGAACGACTCCAAGTAGCTAAAAGCTGACAAAAAAGCTACGCCGACAATCGACAGCGAGACTTGGAATTTGAATTAGGAGATCGAGTTTTTCTAAAACTCACACCACACCGTGGGAACCCCAGACACCCAAGAAAAGGAACGTTAAGCCCCCAATACATTGCATCGTTTGAAGTAAGCAACAAGATTGGTAAGATAGCCTACAGACTGATATTACCGGAGGAATTAATGGGCATTCATGACGTGTTCCATGTCTCCCAATTAAAGAAATATTGACCATTGCCCGAGCATATTCTGAATCACGATCCTTTGGAACTGCAAACTGACTTGTCATACGAGGAGAAGCATAGTGGGACTATGGAACGAAGTATAAAGGAATTATATGAAAAGAAATTCCGATGTGCAAGGTGTTATGGAGACACCACAGCATTGAAGAGGTAACATGGGAAACCGAGGAATTTCTATGTAGGAAATATCCGGAGATTCTAGGTACGCGAACCCAAAAATTTCGAGAACAAAATTTTTCTAAGGATGGTAGGATGAAACATCCCGACTAAGCATCTCAAAGATAACATAAGCCGCAGTGAGTTCAAACAAAAGTTTGGGGTTGTTTTAAAAAGAAAAGAAAGTTTTGGGGTCATTTGGTAAATCTTAAAAAACTAAGGAAGAAGTTTTCGTTGAAAACTTTTTTGGGCATATTTTAGGATCATTATTATTTAACGCTTTAAATTGGAGATTGAGATTTTAAGTTTAATATGAGTTTTAAGACATTTTAAGGTTTGGGGCCAACGTAGAAAGTCTAGAAATTGAAGGACTTTAGCGCAATTGTGGGAACTAGAGGTGCCAAGTAGGGTGGGAATTATGGACACATGGCAAGTAAGTGCCATGTGTCTTGACCACATGTACCAAAGCCATGCATACATGGCTAAATAAAGAGGGTAAAAGGAGGCCAATTTTCTCATCTCTCTCTCTCTCTCTCTCTCTCTCTCTCTCTCTCTCTCTCTCTCTCTCTCTTCTCCCAATTTCTCTTCTCCTCTCGATTCTCTCTCCCCCTCCTAGCCGAGTCTCTCTCTTTCCTTCTTCCTCTCTTCTCGGCAGCCCTCTCTCCTCTCTCTCCCCACTTTCTCATTTTTTTTTCTTTCTTCTTTTTCTCTTCTCTTTCTTGGCTCTCTCCTTCTCTCTCATTAACGTAAAATTCCTTTTTTTTTTTGCTTTTTTAAGTAATCATAGTCATATGGGGAGTTTTTATTTTATTTTATTATTAGGTTATATTTTATAAAATAAATAACAGTAAAGTTTAATAGTTATGGATTTATTTTGGGAACCCATAATTTTTACGGAGCTGTTATGAAATTATTTTAGAGTTGTTTTTAGAGTTCCTTTGGGTTTAGAATAAATTTAGGTGAACCCTATGGTCATCATGGGGTCATGTTTATATTTTTATGGTGATATTCTATTAAGTTTGGAATACTATTATTTGTAGGTTTGACTCGTTTCGCGGCTCAAGGTGAGTTCACCAACTTTTTTCTTTTACATGAAATTTATTTATTTTCTTGAAAGAATATTTCTCCATTGTCGGATCTTGACAAAATTTACCGGTGGTATATTATGAGTTTTGCAAAATATATTCTACATTTAAAATATTTATTATTTCCCTTTTAGGAAATAATCTTGCTAATAACTTATAAGAAGATTTTAAATATAGTCTTATAATCTTTTGTGACTATATTGTATTATTATCTTAAAAATTACCCTTATAATATTTAAAATGTTCTTTAGAATATACTTACATTGTTTAAATTATTTGTATATCATCATGATTTTAATTTTTACTTTTTTTAAGAAATATTTTCACTATAATTTGGTTTATATATTGTCATTAAAATTATTTGGAGGAATTATCTTAAAAGTATTTATTATTTATTTTTGAAATAATATTTTAAATATTCTTATAAGACTTTGAGATAAGTTTGAATTATTAAAATATTTTTATATTATTTTTTATTATTCTTAAAAGTATTTTTATATTATTTTGAGTTTACTCTAGCATGAGTTAAAAGATTTCTAAGAAATATTTTTACCATGACCAAAATATTCATTTATTATGTTTTCGAAAATATTTACTATTTTTTCTTAAGGAATATTTCTCCAATGGTTTTATTCATATATTACTATAATTTTTGGAAGTATTTAATAATTTCTTTTGAGAAATATTTATCATGTTTTTTGAAAAACAAATTAGCATAACTTATTTTATAATCGATAATATGTTTTGTTTAAAGATTATATTCAAAGGTAGTATATGCATAATTTCATTGCGTTCTTGATCTTGAAAATACCTGGGAAACACAAATGTTTTTATGAGATTTTATAAAGGCATGATTTGAATTGCATGCCTGTTACATTTGTCATGTCTACAAGTTTGCTGTTTTGCCCGATGGATAGGAATTTTTGATACGTAAAAGAAAAAGAAAAAAAAAAGATTTATGTGGCCGAGAGACGGCCTATGATTTTATAAAAATCAAATAAAAGCCTAATCTGGTCGAAGGTGTAACGCCCCACTCGGTAAGCACCTCGGGCGATTGACGTTAACGTAGTAGTATGGTCTAGTGTAGTAAAACCTAAGAATTTATGGTATGCGTTTTTTAGCGGTTTAAAATACTCGGTAGTCTCGTATAAGGTTTAACGTGGTATTTTCTTTTATGGAAGGACTTTATCTTTATTATTATTGGTATTATTAATATTATTATTGTTATTTTAATTTTTATTAGATTATTATGGTTGGTAAAAAAAAATTTTTGTCACTTGGCTGGTGTGTTGCGCCACTTGGCGATGTGCATGCATGGGTAAGATATATATATATATATGGGATTTGAGGAGGGGAAGAAAATTGCTTAAGTTTTTTTTCTCCCCCTTCTCTCGGCTTCCAGCAGCATCAGGTAAAAGTTTTTTTTTCTTTTCTTTTCTTGTTTTCTTTTCTTCTTGTTCATTCTATCGTTTTTCTTTATCATTTTTTCTTTTCGTTGTTTTGATTATTTTTATCTTGCTCCCTTTTTTTCTTTTTTATAGTTATTTTAGTAATGGTGTAATTTTTGGTACGATGGAGTGTAGAGATTTCTTGAAGTTCTAATAATTATGTGTGCTAGCTAATTTATATAGATATATATATATATATATTTACAAGCTTTATTTTTCTTAAGCTAGGAATTAGAATTAGCCTTTGATTATTTATTTAGGTTAACTAAGCTTAATTTATGTTCTTCCTTTTGATGATGGGTTGTAGAGTTTAATTTTAGAGTATTGAGATGAGGTATTTAGGGTATAATGTGGTTTAAAATTAGTTAATTTTTGTTTTGGTTTCTCTTATTTAATTTTATATAAATTTTTTTTTCTTGGTATGATTCTTTTATTTAAAATGATTTTAGTATACCTAATTTTTGGAAAATGATTTTTGTGTACTTTTTTCTATATACATATATATATACATATTTTAGTATACACTATTGTTTATATTCTCACATATATATACATTTAGTATATATATTTGCATGTATAGTTTAATATATATTTTTAGTATATATATTTACAAGTATATTTATAGTAAACATATTTCCAAGTTTAAATTTCAATTGTTTATATATGTATATCTTTTTGCATGCATGGGGATTTTATAAAGAATTGTAGTATATGAAGTCTTGAATATATTTCACTATATAAATAAATTCTAGTATATGTAACTTTGTACATGCTTGTGGTATATAATTATTGTGAACAATTTTAGTATATATAGGTTGTAAATATATATATTTTAGTATATATGGGATTTTCTTTTTATATAACTAATTTTAGTAAATAAAGTCTTGTATATATATATCTATATTTTAGTACATAACTTTGTATATATTTTATATGCATAACTTCTGTAACTAATTTTGGCATTCATAAATTTTATATATTTCTAGTATAAACAATTCTTGAAAATGATTTTAACTTTTATGGATTTATATATATAATTTTGGATATACATAACTTTCGCGACTAATCTTAATATATATACACATGTTTTTGTATATGGCAATAGCACATATGATTTTAACATCACTTCTGGGTTTGGTTATTTTAGTACAGATAAGTTAAGAAGCTTAGGTTCTTTGGATTAGTATAGTTATACCTTGGGTTCATAAGGAGTTATTACCTTTATTTTTTGGAGGCGAATAGAAAGTTTTGGATTTGTACATAAGTATTTATTTGTATCCTGTTTGCAGGATTATAACACCAGAGCTGCACTCAGGTGAGTCCACAAAACTCTGTTTTCTAATATTTGCAAATATCACGGATCTTGTAAGGCGTGTTTCCTGAATCTGTTATAAAATATTTACTACATTCCACATGTTACAATTTAATATGTTTTTGGGAGTTGTTCTCCATAATGTTTTATCTATTTTCTTAGCCAATGCATAGGAGTCATGATCCATATAGGTGTGGCCTTTTTAAAATGGTTTATAATTCTTATGAAACAGGTTTCGGCCGTACAAAAGTTTTTCTGGAAAGATTTATATGTTGAAAAATGTTCTAGTTTTGAAAAGCTATATTGTTTTGACATGCATGAGTATAAATTTGGCATACATGTGTGTAGTTGCATAAGCATGTGGTGAACTGGCAGATGGGAATTTTTGCTGAAAATATACATGACTTGATTCTGACCTGTCGGTCAGACAAATGGCCTGTCTATGTAAACACATATGAAAACCCCATCCCACTAGGGTTACAGTTCTGGTTATGATCTTGTTTTTGGAAGCGTCAGAGAATTACACTGTACGTGGCTAGTCCCCCGTACGAGGGCCTCTTCCGATGGTGCATAGACGATTTAGACTCGGGAGAATGGATCCACTTGAAGAGGGACGTAGTAGCGTGGAGGCGTGGCCCAATCGGTCCATGTGGACACCGCATCATGCTCTGTGGTGGGACAGCCGCCTTGTGGAGAGCCAGGAAGGTCTTGAAACTAAGGTTGGTCCCAAGGCAGACCTAGTAGGTACCCCAGGAATCTATAGCCTGTTTTGACCAGTTTTGGGAAAGCGGTTGTTTGGTAATCGAGCGCTCGTATAATGTTTGGCTAGTATTAACTACAAGATGCTGGCTAGTATTAACTACGAGATGCCGGAATTTGATTCCGATGACCTCGTTGTGGGATCCGGACCATGTCCGTCGTGCCCGATTATGGTATTGTGTGTTTCTTTGTATTCGGGTGTAGAAGCTGCGTTGATGTGTCTTGATTCGCTCAGACTTTCCAGCTGTGCTCGAAACCCTCATGTCGGTTCAAGCATCAGTTTTGTTAAAATAACAAAAGAAACTGTTTTCTTAGTACCTTGCATGAACTATTTTCGGGAAACTGCCTCAGCATTGTTTCAAAGAAATCACTAAGACGCACAAACACTTATGGGCTCACTGAGTGTTCGCGCTCACATTTTTTGTATCATATTTTCTCCTCAGATTAACTCAGGACAGACAGAGGAACGAAAAGTCGTTGAAGTTTTGGGGCTTGGAGTTTTAGACCCATATTCCCTGGAAGGATATTTATCTGGGTTCTTTTTACCTTAGGCCCGAGCCAAATGTAAGTTCTTCTTGTTATTTTATCATAAGTTTTTTTTTGTATTAGTGTAAGATACGTGTAATCTTGTATTAAAACGTTTTAAGAAGTTTTCTTGAATCTCATGTTTGGAACGCGCTAGTAGTAGCCAGTTTCTTTAAGTTTTTTCGTTGTGTACTTTGTATATATACTTATAGTGTTTCCCCGGCTTTGGGCTCTCGTTTTAAAACCTATAGTCTACTGCCAAGAGGCACACAGATACCATACTTAGTCAGAGTTGACTAAGTGGCAGGGTTGGGGGTTATCACAAGTGGTGTCAAAGCACCTAAGTTCATTCCTAGGTTTGAACTGTTGAATTTTAGACAAGCTATAGGAGTTAACTGTTTAAACTTTGATGTCAGCCATTCAATTTCTCGGGTAGTACTGACCCTAAGAATCTGTTTTATAGGTACTAGATGGCACACCACACTCGTCGATGGATATATCAGGAGGGTGTACTTGTGAGCGAGTCCAGCGGGACGAGCCCCTCATCATCATACTCCCTTAGAGAGATTGTTCCGGATAGAGATCCGATCCCCATTATTGACCTCTCAAACAATAAGATAGTAGAGGGATGGTGGTGCAGGGAGTGGGGTCTGGGGTGTCGATAGAGGGAGACCCCAACGAGGCTGAGTCCGATGCAGGGATGCTACTTGAGCCAGAGGGAGTGGCACCGATAGATACTGAGGGTATGGACACCTTCACAGTAGGTAGATCCCCAGTACCGTTATCACCTATTTGTGGCTATTTCTTATGGAGTGAGCAGCAGGGGGAGGCTACTGGACAATACATTTTGGAGTTGAGAGAGGAGATTTCTAGGGTGGATGCCCTATTCTGTGCATCCCGCCAGGCACATCGACAGGCGGCAGTAAGGGCCGCTATGCTGGAGACGAGCTAGTTAAGGTGCGGGAGGCGTACGCGTCCAGAGAGAGGGAGATTCAGGAGCTGGTTGACGAGCGGGACTAGCTTAGGCGGTTTATCGTCTAGTTCCTTGGTACTTGTAGGGATTCAGTGGATAGTGCCCGCGCCGAGCTGAAGTCCCGGCCAGGGGTTCTGGTAGCCGACACCCTTAGGCGGAGTAGACCTAGGATAGGGTGCAGGGGATTTTTGTGTATATAGTTATTTGGATAGGTATAAGTGGTGTTTGATTGAGGCTTAACATAGTAGCCTTAGGATAGTGGATAGGAGGTCCCTGGGTTTTTGGATATGTATAGTAACTCGGTCACATATTTTTGGAGTGATAGGACTAGGATGATTTCTCTGTGATACCACTTGTACTAAAGATCCTGATTTTGAGATCGATATATATATATATATATGTTTCTGTTTAAAAGAACGTGTTGATGCTGGTGCATGTGCTGAGTTTATACTTACTTGTTATGGAGTAGTTGCAAACCTATAAGTTTATTAGTGATGAAACCTTCTGGTTGTTTAGAAACATGTTAGATTCACGACCTTCCAATCATGCAGACAAGGCTGTGTCCGAAAATTCTCAAAGCAGACAGCCTGAACCCATTTGGGAAAATACTCCTTGTCCAGAGCAAGCTACACATATGGTAATGGAAAATTTCACGATTAGAATGACGGAGTTGTTAGAAACTTCAATGACCAAGAGGAGGAACAAGCAAGTACGGGCCACTGGGGCAGATGAAGCACTAGAACGATTTTTGAAGTTTTGACCACCGAAGTTCTATGGAGAAGTTGAGCAAGAAATTAAGGCTGAACTGTTCCTCGAGCAGCTGAGTGATATTTATGATACCCTTAAGTACGAGGATACTCTGAAGATAACATTCGCAACTTTTCGACTCCATGGAATGGCAAAGGATTGGTGGCTTAGAACTACCAAAGCTCGAGCACTCAAGAACCAACCCTGGACCTGGAATGATTTTCAAGAAGAATTTAGGAAACAGTACATACCTCGGTGGGTTCGTAAGCAACGAGAGGATGAGTTTCAGTAATTAAGATAGGGTAACCTAACAGTTGCCCAGTATACTACAAAGTTCAATAGGTTGGCTAAATACTGCTTAAGACTGATAGATACTGATGAGAATAAAATGTGACAGTTTGTAAAAGGATTAAAGGTGGAACTACAATGGGCATTAGCACTCTTACCGCTAATGGAATTCGCAGTAGCAGTTGAAGCCGCCACAAGGACAGAAATGGCGGATCAAGCGGTTACATAGAGGAAGGCAGCTATTGGCTCAACTGCAACCTCTATAAATGTCATGGACAAGAACCATGGAAATCTAGAGATTTTAAGAGACCCCGTGGTGAGCAAAGGATCGGAAATGAAGGCCGGCGAACCCTAATCCCTAGAGGAGTCCATAGAGTATGTACATACTGTAGACGAAGTGGACATATGGCAGAAGTGTGTTATCAGAAGTCAAGATTATGTTATCGATGTGGGAAACCAAGACATGTTAGGGATCAGTGGCCGGAGATGCAACAGTTACCACCGGAGACGTCCAGAAGAACTGGTCGACCCCTAGCTATGAGAGGAGCCACAGAACGACATCTTTGAAGAGTGTTGTAAACCCTGTAGGAGCATGAGTTTCACATCAAGATTAGGAAATGTAAGTTTTGATTGGCAACAGGTGACTTCCTTAGGGCATGTGATAACTCAAGAAGGAGTAACAGTAGAACCAGTAAAGATAGAGCAGTGACCGATTGGATGCAACCCAAGATACCAATAGAGGTACATATCTTCTTAGGGATGGAAAGGTATTTTCGGAGATTCATAACAGATTTCTTTTTAGGATCGCCAGATCTTTAGCACAAATTATGAGGAAAGCCATCGAGTTGACACGGGTGGAGAAGTATGAGAGAAGTTTCCAGTAAGTAAAACATCGACTAACTACGGCATAAGTTAGTGCAAATCTAGGAAGATGAGATTGTACAGCTTCATGGAGTGCCCATCGATATTGTGTTAGATAGAGACCCAAGGTTTACCTCAAGGTTTTAGCCCGAATTCCAAGCAGCTACAGGGACCAACCCAAGTTATAGTACCACAGCACACCTCCAAACCGATAGACAGTCCGAGAGAACGATTCAAACCCTAAAGGATATGTTGAGAGCTTGTGCCTTAGATTTTGGGAACAAGTGGGTTGAAAATCGTGCTTGTGCTGAATTTGCTTATAATAATAGCTACCATCCTTCGATAGGAATGGCACCATTTGAAGCATTATATTGTAAGAAAAGCATAACACCCCTGTATTGGGATGAGCTTGGAGTTCGATCTCATTGGAAATAAAGGAACTTGATGCCAGAGTTGGAGGAAATGCATAAACAAGTTAGGACAATTCAAGATCAACTTTGGGCAGCTAAAGTTAGACGGAAGAGCTACGCTGATAATCAAGGAAGGGATTTGGAGTTTAGTGTGGAAGATAGAGTTTTATTGAAAGTTACACCACATCGCGGAAAGCCTAGATGTCCAAGGCGAGGAAAGTTAAGCCCTCGATATGTCGGACCATTTGAAATTGTTAACAGGATTGGTAAAGTGACATATCGGTTAGCCCTACAGAGTGAACTGATGGGTATACATGACGTGTTTCATGTATCACAATTAAAGAAATATTATCCTGTACTGGATTATGTGCTCAATGGTAACCAATTGGAGTTACAGAATAAAGCGTAAAAGAGTTAGGTGGGAAACAAGTTCCAATATGTAAAGTTGTATGGAGGCATCATGGAATTGAGGAGGCAATCTGGAAGACTGAGGAATATCTAAAGAGGAAGTATTTAAAACTTCTAGGTGTATGACTATTAAATTTCGAGGACGAAATTTTTTTTAGAAGGGAAGAATATAACACCCCACTCGGTAAGCACCTCGGGTGATCTTGAGAGCGCGAATGACGTTAATGTAGTAGTCAGAGTCTAGCTTAGTAAAAACCTAAGAATTTATAGTACGCACTTTTTAGCGGTTTAAAATACTCGGTAGTCTTGTATAAGGTTTAAAGTGGTATTTTCATTTTATGGAAGGACTTTATCTTTATTATTATTAGTATTATTAATATTATTATTGTTATTGTTATGTTTAATTGTTATTAGATTATTATGGTTGGTAAAAAAAAAAATTTGCTACTTGGCTGGTGTGTTGCGCCACTTGGCAGTGTGCATGCAAGGGTAAGATATATATATATATATATATATATGGGATTTGAAAAGGGGGAAAATTTGCTGAAGTTTTTTTTCTTTCCCCCCTCTTCTCGGCTTCCAGTAGCATCAGGTAAAAGTTTTTTTTAATTTTTCTTTTCATTTCTTGTTTTCTTTTCTTCTTGTTCCTTCTGCCGATTTTCTTTTTCGTTTTTTCTTTTTGTTGTTTTGATTATTTTATCTTGCTCCCTCTTTTTCTTTTTTTTAGTCATTTTAATAATGGGGTAATTTTTGGTACGGTGGAGTGTAGAGATTTCTTGAAGTTTTAATAATTATGTGTGCTAGCTAATTTATATAGATATATATATATATATTTACAAGCTTTATTTTTCTTAAGCTAGGAATTAGAATTAGCCTTTGATTATTTATTTGGGTTAACTAAGCTTAATTTATTTTCTTCCTTTTGATAATGGGTTGTAGAGTTTAACTTTAGAGTCTTGAGATGAGATATTTAGGGTATAATGTGGTTTAAAATTAGTTAATTTTTGTTCTGGTTTCTCTTATTTAATTTTATATAAATTTATTTATTTATTTTTTCTTGGTATGATTCTTTTTTTAAATGATTTTAGTAGACCTAATTTTTGAGAAATAATTTTTGTGTACTTTCTTCTATATACATATATATATATATTTTAGTATACACAATTGTTTATATTCTCACATATATATACTTAGTATATATATTTGCATGTACAGTTTAATATATATGGTTTTAGTATATATATTTACATGTATATTTATAGTATACATATTTCCAAGTTTAAATTTCAATTGTTTATATATATGTATATCTTTTTGCATGCATGGGAATTTTGTAAAGAATTGTAGTATATGAAGTCTTGAATATATTTTACTATATAAATAAATTCTAGTATATATAACTTTATACATGCTTTTGGTATATAATTGTTGTGAACAATTTTAATATATATAGTTGGTAAATATATATTTTTTTTAGTATATATGGGATTTTCTTTTTATATAAATAATTTTAGTAAATAAAGTCTTGTATATATATATATATATTAGTACATAAATTTGTATATATTTTATATATATAATTCTGTAACTAAATTTGGCATTCATAAATTTTATATATTTTTAGTATAAATGATTCTTGAAAATGATTTTAACTTTTATGGATTTATATATATATATAATTTTGGATATACTTAACTTTCGTGACTAATCTTGATATATATACACACACATGGTTTTTATATATGGCAATAACACATATGATTTTAACATCACTTGTGGGTTTGTGTTATTTTAGTATAGATAAGTAAAGAAACTTAGGTTCTTTGGATTAGTATAGTTAGGTCATGGGTTCATAAGGAGTTATTACCTTTATTTTTTGGAGGCAAATAGAAAGGTTTGGATTTGTACTTAAGTATTTATTGGTGTCCTGTTTGTAGGATTAAAGCACCAGAGCTGCACTCAGGTGAGACCACAAAACTCTGTTTTCAAGTATTTACAAATATTACGGGTCTTGTAAGGCGTGTTTCTTGAATCTGTTATAAAATATTTACTACGTTCCGCATGTTACATTTTAATATATTTTTTAGAGATGTTCTCTACAATGTGTTACCTATTTTCTTAGCCAACGCATAGGAGCCGTGCTCCATATAGGTGTGGCCTTTTCAAAACGGTTTATAATTGCTGTGAAACAGGTTTCGGTCCTACACAGGTTTTTCTGGGAAGATTTATATGTTGAAAAAGTTCTAGTTTTGAAAAGCTACACTGTTTTGACATACATGAGTATAAATCTGGCATACATGTGTGTAGTTGCATAACCATGTGGTGAACTGGCAGATGGGAATTTTTGCTGAAAATATTCATGATTTAGTTCTGACCTGTCGGTTGGATAAATGGCCTTTCTATTTTAAACACATATGAAAACCCCATCCGACCAGGGTTACAGTTCTGGTTATGATCTTGTTTTTGGAAGCATCAGAGGATTGTACTGTATGTGGCTAATCCTCCGTACGACGGCCTCTTCCGATGGCGCGTAGACGATTTAGACTCGGGAGAGTAGATCCACTTGAAGAGGGACATAGTACCGTGGAGGGCGTGGCCCAATCGGTCCATGTGGACACCGCATCATGCTCTGCAGTAGGACAACCGCCTTGTGAAGGGCCAAGGGGGTCTTGAAACTAAGGTTGGTCCCAGGGCAGACCTGGTAGGTGCCCCAAGAATCTGTAGCCTGTTTTGACCAGTTTTGGGAGAGTAGTTGTTTGGTAATCGAGTGCTCGTATGGTGTTTGGCTGGTATTGACTACGAGATGCCTAATTTTGATTCCGATGACCTTGTTGTGGGAGATCTGGACCTTGTCCGTCGAGCCCGATTGTGGCATTGTGTGTTTCTTTGCATTCGGGTGTAGAAGCTGTGCTGATATGTCTTGATTCACTCTGACTTCCCAATTGCGCTCGAAACCCTCATGTCGGTTCAAGCATCACTTTTGTTAAGATAACAAAAGAAAGTGTTTTCTTAGTACCTTGCATGAACTGTTTTCGGGAAACTGCATCAGCATTGTTTCAAAGAAATCACAAAGACGCGCACACACACACACACACACACACACGTGGACTCACAACGTGTTCGCGCTCACGTTTTCCATATCATGTTTTCTCCTAAGATTAATTTAGGACAGACAGAGACACGACAAGCTGCTGAAGTTTTGGGGCTTGGAGTTTTGGACCCGTATTCCCTGGAAGGATATGTATTGGGTTTTGTTTACATTAGGCTCAAGCCGGATGTAAAGTTCTTCTTGTTATTTTGTCATAAGTTTGTTTTTGTGTTGGTGTAAGATACTCGTAATCTTGTATTAAAATGTTTTAAATATTTTTCTTAAATCTCATGTTTGGAACGCACTAGTAGTAGCCAGCTTCCTTAAGTTTTTCCGCTCGTACTTTGTGTATATACTTCTAGTGCTACCCTGGGGTTGGGCTCTCGTTTTGACACCTGTAGTCTAGTGTCGGGAGGCACGCAGATACCCTACTCAGCCACAGTTGACCTAGTGGCAGGGTTGGGGGTATCCTAGAAGGAGCATTGTATATATATTTTTTATCAACATGTTGAGAGGATAGCACTTTGCGTGGCTAGTCCCCCGTATGAGGGTCTCTTCCAAACGACATACTTGGTAGGTGTACTCTAGATCTAGATCCAGTTGATAGGAGGTGTAGTTCCGTGGGAGGGTTAGGCCCAAGACTGTATTGCATTTGACTCCGTATCATGCTCTGTGGTAGGACTACTTTTCTAGCAGAGTGAGTCAGGAGGAGCTCACCAGCTAGGGTAGTACAGGGCGGCCTGGTAGGTACCCCAGGACTCGTTGCTTGTTTTATGTATAAATGGTATGTGTGGTGGTTTATGAAATCGTACATTCATCCAGTGTGCTTTGGGTTTCCAACTGGCATTGACTAGGGATACTGGAACTTGTGTCTGATGACCCCGTTTAAGGTCTCGGACTCCATCTGTTGAGCCAATTATGGTACATGCATGATTTTGAAAGCTCGGGTATCGCGGCAGAACCGATGTATCTTGATTCGCTTAGACTTTTCGGCTGCGCCCGAACTCTTCAAAAAATTTATAACTTGCATACAACAGATTTTATGAAAGCATTTTGTTCTGGCATGACAAACCATTTTATAAAGATTATTTTACCCATATGGAATACTCACGAAAACACATGTGCACGTGAACTCACTCAGCGCCTTTCACTCATGTCTTTCAAATATTTTTCCCTTTTTTTAGATGACTCAAAAACTAGATCTTGCTAGTCGAGCCAAAGTGGGCCACTGGATTCTTTAATCTTGTGGTCTTCCACCTGTAGCCATGAGATTTTGATCCATGAAGATTTTGGCCCTCACGGCCTTCGACCTATGTACAAGTTTTGAGAAGTCTTTTACTATAAAGCTATGTTTATATTTTATGTGATGCCCCCAACCCAACCACTAGGTCAACTGCGGCTGAGTAGGGCATCTGCGTGCCTCTCGACACTAAATTATAAGCTCCACACTAAAACAAAACCCTAGAACAATACTAACAGGTATACACCAAGTACGCGGAATACTTAAGTAAATTAGATACTACTGGTGCGCTCAAAACACAGGATAAAAAAAAACTTCTCATTTCCATTTTATAATAAACACAAAAGTAATCTTACATCAATAACTTACATAAAAACATAAAAAGAAACTCTACAGACGATTCGAGTCTAAAAAGATAAAAACATAAATCTATGCCCTTCCGGGAAGATTTGATCCAAAACTCCTGGCCTAAAACTTCAGTGGCTCGCGGGACCCATGACCATTCCAAGCTAATCTGAGAAGAAAACATGATATGACAAAACGTGAGCGCGAATGCTCAGTGAGTCCACGTGTGTGTGCGGTAGTGATTTCTTTAAAACCATGACGATGCCATTTTACAAAACAATTCATGCAGTGTTATAAGAAAAATATTTCTTTTGCTATTTTAACAAAACTGATGCTTGAACCTACATGAGGGTTTCGAGCGCGGGTGGGAAGTCTGAGCGAATCAAGACACATCAGCGCAGCTTCTATGCCCCAAGTTTAAAAGAACATGTAATGCAACAGTGGGGCTCCACAGACAAAGTCCGGATCCCCAAAACGAGGCCATCGGAACCAAGTTCCGGCATCTCGTAGTCAAATACCAGCCAAACAACATACGAGCGCTCGATTACAAACAACCGCACTCCCATATCACTGGTCAAAATAGGCTACAGACTCTTGGGGCACCTACCAGGTCTGCCCTGGAACCAACCTCGGTGTCGAGCCCCTCCTGACTCTCCACTAGGCAGTCGAACCCCACCGTAGAGCATGATGCGGTGTCTACGTAGACCGATTGGGCCACACCCTCCGCGGTCTACGCCCCTCTTAAAGTGGATCCACCCTTAGGGTCAAAAACCCGTCCACGTCATCGGAAGAGGCCCTAGTACAGGGGACTAGCCACATACAATGCAATCCGCTAACGCGTCCGTTCACTTGATTATCAATAAACTTTAATCTTGGTCGGAATGAGGTTTTCGTATGTATTTACAAATCAATGGGCCATAATAACAGATTCAAGTCATAAACATTTCAGAATACAAAAGAAAATCCTCATCCGCCAGTCATCACATGCTTATGCAATTTCACAATTATGTCAATGCCAAATCTATATTCATGCATATCAAGTACGTAACTTTTCAAGCTAAAACATTTTTCAATATATAAATATTTCCAAAAAAAAATCTGCATACAACAAACTTCTTATGCACCACCGTAATAGTCTGTTTTAAAAGAGACACCTATTTGGAGCACCGCTCCTATGCATTTTTCTACGAAACACGTAACACATTAGGGAGAACATCTCCAAATATACGCTGAGAAATATCGTTCCAAAAATAGCAAAATTTTGTAAAGGTTAAAAATAATATATATTTATATGTCTTATACTATTTGAAATAAAATGGAGTTTATGGACTCACCTGGATGTAGATCTGGTGCTAAGATCCTACAAAATAATAATGCGAAAATACTTAATACCTAGGTATCGATCAAATAATCATATTCCCTAATTAATATTGAAATCTTATAAAATGAACTTTAGGATGTATATAGATATACCTATATAATAATACATATACTTATATAATTCTTTAAAAATATCAAAAAATCCTATACTCTAAAAAAATATACTCTCCCAAGAAACCATAATTAACTATATACTTTATACTAAAAATCCATTTAAAATATTGAAATCTTAAAATAAATAACTAGTTTAAAAATATATAATCTAACTAAAAATAGATCTCACTATATATTAAAGAAAACAAATAAATATATACTATATATACATATATATATATAACCTAACTAACTAACTAAAAAAAAAAAAAAACGAAACATGCAAATAAATAACTTACTTTAGTTGGCTGCCTAGTCTTTCTTATTGAAGAAAAGGAAATGATATGTATATATATATATATATATATATGCTCAAAGATGAGAAAATTGCATGAAGAAAAACAATTTGCTTGCATGCCTATATATATAGGGGATAAAATGGCGGCTCAAGGTTGGAAAAATTCGGGATGGTGGCAGGTGGATGGCTAAGTGGCTCACTTTCTTAATTGTTAAGTTTTTTTTTTTTTTTTTAAATTCCTATATGAAAATGCCAAGTATTTTAAATTTCTAAAATAAATATACTAGCTATTAAAAATAAAAATCCACTTAAAGGCATTTATAAACCTTAATAATAAAACCTCAATAAAATAATAAAATTTTATTTCTATTCCTAAATATCCCTATAATACTACTAAGTGCCAAAAACACTATATCCCACCATATAGATCGAAATTCTATTTTCATCACGTTCTTAATTTTAAAGTCATGCTAGGTGCTTACGGGATAGGGCGTTACATTTTACTTTCTTCTTTCACTGTTTAGTTTACAGGGACGCGTTCTAATTCCTTTCGCTTGTATTCTAGCTTTATGTTTTTATAAGTTCATTGGCGAGAGGTACACAAGTACCTTATCCTATTGCAGTTAACCTAGCAAAGGGGTATGGGGAATCACAGTTAATGTCCTTAGTTGTGAATAATTTATTGCCTTAGATTGATGAATCTATGAAATTCAATTGATCATTTTAATTCATTTCTTTGATTGAGTCTTAGAGTTCTAATTCTTTGATTCAATTGATCTTAGATTTTCTAGTTTGTATAGTTAGCGTTTTGAGACATTAGTTTCCTCAAGGTTCTTCCTATCAAATTAGGAATGAGTTTTGTCTCTCAGTATTGGATTTATGAGGTTTAGATTCTCATAAGTTTTCTATTGGTATGTTGAAACTATAAAATCCTCAATGAAAGTTATTCAAAGAGGTGATGTTAAAAAAATGTTGAATCAAATTTATATACCATTAAAGATTCACATCAAACTGCCTATAACATGTCAACTGGTTCGAAATAAACTTCATGGGAAGCCATCAAGACCGAGGGAGCTTTCTCAAAATAGTTTCTCTGTCTATCTTTTCCCTTACATTTATCCCCCGCCATTCTCACCGGTAAGGGGAGGCACTCCTTTTGTATCAGGAAACCCAGCCGTCAATCGTTGTTTCTAATGCTTTATTTATTTATTGGATATAACTAATGCTTTATTGAATGTTTAGATAAGTATTCATTAAAAAATCTAACACATGTACTTAACATGCAAAGTTAGACTAATAGATGAAAGAGAGAGAGCGGGCGTCTGTGCGACTCCCTTCTTCCTTTCTCTTTCTTTCTTACTCTTTTTTCTCTGTAAACAAATATGATTTCTAATTACTTCCTGAATCAAGAAGCCAAAACAGAACAATGAAATTTTGACTGTGCGGAATGCTGAAACTCGCGAACGCAGTGGACGAGCTCCCCCCTCTCCTTCGACGCGTCGCTTCTGCGGATCGGTACGGGCTCATCCTCTTGGCACAAGTGAGGCGGCTCTCGCGGATTGAGTGGGTTTGATTTTCATATTCGAACCCCCAATCTCCGGTAAAAGAAAGTGTTTTTTTATTTTTCCTCTTGCTTGTTTATAGTTTGTCTATGTTTTAGTGTGGTGTTGGTTTAGTTTGTTTTGCTTTGGGTATTGGTTGATTTCGGGATCCTCTGGTTTGTTGTGTAGTTGCTGGGTGGTGTTGGCTGTCCCATTCTCTGCTTGTTAGTTTGTTGCGGTAGCTTTTTGATTCTGGCAGAGGTTGGTCGTGGTTGGTTGTTGGGGTTGGATGATTTGGTGGTGTTTTTTTACAATCTTTTGCTTCAGATGGCTGGCCGGGGTGTTGTGACTGAGAGTAGTCCAATTCCTTTTCTTCGGTAGTTCTCCATCAAGGTACGGGCGACGATTGTTGCGGCAGAATAGTGAAGGCCTAGATTTTTGGGGTTCGAGGTCTTCTGGGCCTGGTGGACTCAATTAGCTGAACATAGAGTTTGGGCCTTTGGGATGGAGGCTTGGTAGGATATGAGCTTAGCTCATGTATAGTTCTCAGCCCTTTTGCTTTGGTTTTGTGTTTAATTTTTATGTTTGTTTTTCACTCTTCTTTATCAATCGCGATATAGTCGATCTTAGGATATAGTTCGACTCCAACGAGCCTTATGAGCCTTATGTTGTTCTGGAATTGGTCATTTGTTTTGACCTCAGGTTTAGCAATTTCCTAGTACAGATGTATCCCAATTGCCCAAAAAAGGAGTTAGACTTGATCGATGGCTGTTTCACATGGTATCGATAAAGAATGGCCGAGAAAATAAAGAGAAAATAAAGAAATGCCATGAAAAATTAAAAAAAAATTTCTCCTCAAAACACTTTCTCTCTAATCTCCTTCTCTCTCATTTTTCTCAAAAGATTAATTGAGTTTTTGAAGATTTTTAAGATTTTAAGGTAAATATGTACAATATAGATTGTTTTGTAAAAAAAAATTGTTTTGTATAAAAAAGTATCAATTTTAATGTAAAATCGCGCTAAATATAAAAAAAATTGATTTTTTATGAAAAAATCAGACTAGGTGCAAAGGTCGGTCTACCTGTGCCCAATCAGGCGGTAGCTGTTGAATAATTTGCGGCCAGCCTGGTTGCAGGAAGCCCACTACTGCACCCATCCGAACTTTGCATCAAGTTTTATTTTATTATTTTTTTCTCTTATGCAAAACTTGTTCTTGCAATATATATGTATATTTTTTACATACAAAGCGTTCAAATTTAATCCTTATGCAAATATTTATTTTTTCTCATGCAAAATATTGCATGAGAATTTGGAAACTTTGTATATATATAATATATATGTGTATAATATATATTACAAGAACAAGCTTTGCGTGCGAGTAATTGAAGCAATGTTTGGTTGCTTGCATGAGTGGGCTTCGTGCAATCTTATAGGGCGTAAGTAGATCCATCTTTGCATCTGGTTATCTTTATTCACAAAAATTCAATTTTTTTCATATTTTAGTACAATTTTACGTTAAAATTGATATTTTTTTTGCACAAAATCATCAATATTATTCATATTTATCTTAAAAATCTTCAAAAATAAATTAAATTTTTAGAGAGAAGAAGGTTAGAGAGAAAAAATATTTAAAAATTTTTTTAAAAAACTTTTCATATATTTTTTTATATTTTTCGCACGTCCTTTATGAATATTTATTTCCCCTAAGCTATCTTTTGGACAGTGTTTGCAAGAATAGGGATTACGTTGACAAGTATCTTATATGAGGCCCTTGATTAAAAACGCTGTTCAATTTCAGGAACTAATAGAAATTAACCCAAATAAAAATGTCTAAAGGACAAAATACAATAATTTGCCATTCCTTAAAAATTTTCAACTTTTTGAACACCGATGGCGCGTGATGTACTGTTCTCACAGGAAAACCGTCGTCATGATTTGTTACATATCTCCTAGAAGAGTGGGTCCCATCTCCACCTCCATTTTTCCTCTCCACTTCTTCCTCCTTTCTCTCCTTGAGATCTTCCATAGAATAAAGGAAGAAAAAAATTTAAAAAAAAATTTGAAATTTAAGAACACGCAGAAACGCGCACTAGGAGAAAGAATTTTGATCAGAAAACTACTGGAAGATATTGTTATGGATTCATCAGACGATGAGGGGGGTCAGCAGTATCTTTTCAAGATAGTCATAATTGGCGATTCAGCTGTGGGAAAATCCAACTTGCTGTCGAGATATGCAAGAAATGAGTTCAATCCTCACTCGAAGGCCACCATTGGAGTAGAATTTCAGACCCAGAGCATTGAAATTGATGGAAAAGAAGTTAAAGCTCAGATTTGGGATACTGCTGGGCAAGAACGATTTCGTGCCGTCACCTCTGCTTATTATCGGGGAGCCTTTGGTGCGCTTTTGGTTTATGACATTAGCCGACGGCCTACCTTTGAAAGTATTCCTCGATGGCTTGATGAGCTCAAAAGTAAGTTTCCAACTTCTCAATTTTCCTTTTCATTATGATTTTTTGGTATTAGTGAATTGGAAGTTCATGGGATTGAGTTGAAATGCAAATTAGTATGGTATTATTGCATAACTTTCTATTTTATTGAAGTAAGGGGTTTGAATTGAAATTATTTGTTGAAATCGATCTGTCTCATTTTGGTAAAAAGTGGCAACCTTTTTTAGATGGAGACTGATGCTTTTTAGTATATTTTTGTTTCTGTGATTCTAGTATATTAAACTGAATTTCATTAGCATGTTTTGGCTGATCGATGACTGAATGTTGGCTCGTTTCTCGAATTTCATGGGATTCTGGAAACTAAATTAATCTGAGAATTTGTTTGATCTCAGAGCTTATTTCTTGCCGAAAATTGTATCTTTATGATGTAGCATTTGTCGTTCTCACCCCCTTGTTGTTGTAGAAGAGAAATTTGGATCAATTTGGTCAAATAAGTCAAGCACTAGTAGTCATATGCTTTGAGATATTGGAATCTTTCTAATTCAACAGAGCATTTACCATTGATTTATTTGTGAAGATTCTTTGACTCTGAATGTGGCCAGTTTCAGTTGAAATTGGCACTGTTCTTAACAGCAGGTCAAAAGATGTGGTTGACACTATTCAACAAGCTGCATGAGTTTGAATTGTTCTGAAAGTTTCCTGCAATTTTCTTCTTTTGAGTTTGATTTTGCATTCAACCTGAACAGAAAGAAAGACATTGCGAAAGGAAAAAGGAGAGAGGAGTCCTCTCATTTTCCAAATTACCCGTCTTTGATGTGAACTCAAGTGATGTTCTTTTATCCTTGTTTAAACAAAATAATAAAAAAGTTGAATTGCTTGTGGATTAATTAGCAAACATTTCTTGCTATCAAGATCTTACATAGCTTACTTCGACTTGCAATGAACAAAGACATTTTTCTACAGCCTCATAATTTATGTTGCCATAGTTTATCATTTACCTGCGTCTTAGTGAAAAGAAACCTCGGAAAGAAGCCTAAGAATGCAGTTACGTGCCACATGATGCTGAAAATTTATATACAGATATCATCAAAAGCTTAAACAAGATTTCAATGGTTTACTACCTAAATTGGAATAGTTGACGATTATCTTTTAAAGTAGAAGAAATGTAATAAAGAAAGGTACTTTCATGGGAAGAAGCAGTAGTTGGAATGAAAGCTATAACATAATTAGCATTAAGTTCAGAGAGGGAGCCATGAAATCAATCTAGAATGAGGCAATAGCTAATGATTGAATTTCTCTGTGTTTAATCCAATAAAATCTGCTAACCGTTCAATTTCTGAACACTCAGAATGGCTGATTAAGATATCATTTGGTAGCCCATGTTTCTATTTCCTTCGTTTTTTCTTTAATTACATTGTCTTGTTTTAACCTTTCCTAGATTGAGGTTATCCCAGAGAAAGTGGTACTGAAAGATATTGATTCCTCGCTTCTTAGATCTGGGCCTCTAGTAAATCCTTCTTCATTCACTGGATCTTGTTTTAACCCTTCTTAGATTGAGGTAATCCGAGAGAGATCATACATGCTTAGATTTGCGCATCTACTGAAATCTTCTTCATTCAGTCGATTTCCATGACTTATTGCCATAATGGAATTTACTTAAAGCTTGCCATACATTATTCATTCAGATGGCTGTATGTAGAAAACATAAAAATGAAAAAATGATTGAAGGACAGTGACACAATTCTTTTATCTGAGTGAGGAAGAATCTTAACCAGATTAATTTTTACATGGAGTTTATACTGTATTTGTAGATAATTTTGATAGAGAAATTGACTAAATATACCCAAAAACTAATTTTACTTTTTTGTTCATATCTAAATTTTTTTCCAACTTTCGTACCCATATACTATTTACTACCTTGCCAGTGTGACAAATTATACAATCTGAGAAATTTTAGCCGGAAACTGCCGTATAGTATAAATTGTCATGCCGGCAAGGTCATAAATAGTTTACAGGTATTAGAGTTTAAAAAAAATGGTTAGAAACCGAAAATTAACAATAGTTTTTGGGCATATATAGCCAATTTCTATTCTCAAAATTGGCTATATACCCAAAAACTATTATTACTTTTTTGGTTTATAGCAAAAAATTCTTTTTTCAAACTTTCATACCCATAAATTATTTACGACCTTTCTGGCGTGACAATTTATACCATATGTGGCGGCTTCCAGCTAAATTTAGCTGGAAATTTTAACATATAGTATAATTTGTCACGCCGGCAAGATCGTAAATAGTTTAAATAGTTTATGGGTATGAAAGTTAGAAAAAGAAAAGTTGGCTATGAACAGAAAAGTAACAATAGTTTTTGGGTATGTATAGCTAATTTCTCATTTTGATATGAAAAACTTTAATAGTCAGCAGAAGGTTCCTGTCTACCACTTTCTAGGGCTGGAAAAATGTGCTTGGATTCAAATTTTTAGAGGAATTGTTTGCCGAGTAATATGGAGAGGTCCAAAAGACAAAGGGCAACATAATACCCCTCCCTAAACTAGCGGTCCCTCCACTGATGGTGGCACCTCTAAGGTGATGTAGCACCATTGTACACAAGTTCATGTGAAGACATCAATGTCTTAGCTGTGCATTTATGTGGGGCCCAAATGATCAATGGTAGCCTACTTGTAAAGGAATTTTGCTGCATGGGATCCTATTGACGTTGTCCTGCCATTCATGATACATTGCCTTGCTGTCTTTTTGACACTATCTGAAAACAAATGCCCTAACTTTGAAGCATTATTTGGAAAATTTCTAATTCTATTCTGATTTATTTAGGTTCGTATGCCCTGAAAATTGTGATACTCTTGAGGTTCAATATGTGATTAATATGCTGTTGTACCTTTGTTAATCTTTATTTAACGGAAATCATCATGTTTAACTTTGATATTTAAACAGCACATTCTGATACAACTGTGGCAAAAATGTTGGTCGGGAACAAATGTGATTTGGAGTCTCTGAGGGAGGTTACAATTGAAGAAGGGAAGACGCTAGCAGAGACAGAAGGACTATTTTTCATTGAAACATCTGCTTTGGATTCTACTAATGTGAACAAAGCTTTTGAGATTGTTATTCATGAGATCTACGACAATGTAAGCAGAAAAGTTTTGAATCGAGATTCATACAAGGCAGACATAACTGGGAACAGTGTAAGCCTTGTAAATGACGGACAGAAATCAAAACAGTCTTGGGGAAGCCATTCTTGCTGTTCAAGATGAGTAGCCGATGAGTTCCTTCAAAATTTCTGAACTTCTATGCAGCTGAGTTGCATCGATTGATTTCAGATCCTTCAAATAAGATGACAGAATTCCAACAGTCGAATTTGATAAGATGACAGAATTCCAACAGTCAAAGCAAATTCGGGATGTGGTCTTACAAAGATCCCATCTGATGGAAAGTATTAAGGCTTTATATTCAACATTTAAATTTTATGGCAGCACTTTATCGGACCAGCAGGAGGACATAGGAACATTCAAAAGATATGGAAGAAAGGCAGAAAGAAAGTTTACTGGCAAGTTTTTTTCTTAATTAATTTTTTTGGGGTGTGTTTGTATTAATTGTTCAAGTTGAGATTACAGAGAAGGACAAGAGGAATGAGTAAACTTTAGATGTTAATTTATTTATATTTATATTCCCTTTAGGAAATTTTCTGAAGATTTTAAATTGTTGTGAAAAATTACATTCATCTTATTTTAACTTTTATTCTGTGTAAATGTTGATATATTAGAAGGGTGCTGATTTTTTAGGTTCCGACCGCTTATAACACTTTCTGGAAAATTTTTAATATGATATACTTTATTAATATAAAATAGTTAATGATATATTTAGTCCTTAACAAATTTTCAATGGTTAATTTTGGTTTCCAACAAATAATTTTAATTTTTTTATCTTCAATATATTTTTATTTCTCTTTTCTTGTTTTTCTTGACGGATTTTTGACAATTTTGATCGGAGTCAATGCCTGAGATTCTGGTTGCTGAAATTGATAAGGGTATAAGAGTAAATTTATATATTCAAAATTTTAAAAGTAAAAAGGAAATGAAAACTAATTTGAACATACTACTAGAAAAAACTTTCATCACACCACCATACCTTAACCACCATTTCGGTCGACACCACCACCATCACCACTGTTACCCTCACATATGCCCTCACATCTCTGTCTCTCTCTCACTCTCTCTCTCTCCATCGAGCTGCATTGTACAACTGATGAATTGATAGAAAGAAAATCGGAACTTTCTCTGCTACAAAATTAGAGATCTTCTTTCTGATTATCGCCTTCCCCCTTCTTGCTCACTTTGGATTTTCTTGCTCACTTTAAATCGTCTATAACATTTCTTATAACATTTTCTGTAATATTTTTTTATAATAATATATTTTTCTCTTAAGTTTATCTTTTTCTTTTAAATTTTATTTTTATTGATAAATTTTATTAATAATATATATTAAATTAAGAATGTTGGAGAGACGATTTAGAGTGGAATCCCACCTCTCTCTCTCTAAATACTCTCTCTCTCTAAATAGCCAAAATCAAGAAGTTGTAAAAGAGAACTCAAATACACTTGTTTCATTGTTTGATTCTTTTCAAAAAACACAAAAGCAGCAAACAATGGGTGAGAACGAGGGTGCCGATGATCCGCAGTTTAATTTGAGAAACCAAAAAGAGTCCATTTTGAGGAAAAAAGTACTATATGAAACTTTCAAAGAACATAATACTCAACTCAGCAGGTGGCAATTGTAATAAATTTCTCAAAGAAGGGCTTAGGCTTAGCTTGAAGTGAATCGTGCTGTGTGCTAATGTAGAGTGCTCGACTTTAGTAGAAGTAAAAATTAGCTTTATTGAAACAGTTAAATCTTAAGCTTTGACATTTAGAGGTCTGGTTTCAAGAGGATGAAAATTTGGCAAACCATATCTAGAGGAGTAGGAAAATTTTCGTTAATTATGGTAGTCGTGGTGGCGGTAGCGGCGGCAAATGGTCTGAAGAACTGAAGATAAGGAATTGGGGTGGGGGGTGGGGGTGGTGTGGGTAGGGGGGGGTTTGTATGGTTTAAATTAGTTTTTATTTATTTTAGTTTTTGGATATGTAATTTACTTTTATACCCTTGTTAATTTAACAACAAAATCTCAGGCATCGGTTCTGGTCAAAATATCCGAATCCCGTCAAGGACAAAAAAAGAGAACCGAAAATATGTTGAGAATAAAAAAATTAAAATTATTTGTTTGGGATCAAAGTCAATAATAAAAATTTGTTAGGGACTAAACACAATATTAATTCATATAAAGTTTATTGAAAAAAGATAAATCGTATGAGGAATAAATAAATTCTAAAAGGAAAAAAATAAAAATATTATAAAAGAAAATATTACTAAATGTATATTTGGAAATTAGTTCAGTTAAATAATTTTCTCTTTTTTCTTTGATAGCCTTATATTTTCTTTCACAATAATTTGAATTTTTACAATCTAAAAAGGAATCAGTTTTTCTAAATTAAAATCCAAATACATGTCTTTCATCTTTCGATTTTAGGGAATTATTGTTGAGAAAACTCCCTCTTCTAATCTTCTTTTCAGAAGAAACCCTTTTCAATTGGATGATCAAAGTGAACATTACGATATCCACTCATTATCTTAAAAAATGGAGGACTAGGGTTTGTTGTTTGAGTGAGTAGAGAAAATGAGAGAACGGAACAAAATGAAAGTGGGAAAGCTTTTAGGAATTTACGTTAATTTACCAAAGCTCTTAAGTAGCTATTCATGTACAAAGCAAAGGAAGAAGAATGATTAACTAAAACTAATTTTCTGCCTAATCATATGTACAGCTCATTATCGAAATGAGCTCATCTTGAGTCATTAAATGAAGCTAAATAGTATGTCGCCAGCTGTCCTTGGTCCCATTTCGAACAATCATAATGTCTTCAACCAGGGATCGAATCCCTTTCCTCCTTTTTATTTTCCTTTAAAACTTGATCATTTCTTTCCACTGCTTCAACTTTACCTTTACCATTTCCTTTTCCTTTCTTCAATTCATCATTCTTCTTCAACACCCTCCCCCCTCCCAAGCTGGAACTCTTTAGGTGTTGATAATTCCCAATTGTTCTACCAGAAACTTGAATCTTGTTGTTCCTAATGGCTTGGTAAACAAATTGCAATCTGCTTAAAAGTAGAAATTTCCTAAAGATTTTAACACTCCTGCTAAATACCTTTCTCTAACTATATGACAGTCTATTTCTGTATGTTTTGTCCTATCATGAAAGACATGATTCTAAGCTAGAGCACTCTTACTATCACAAAGTAGAGGTATAATCTGTGTTTGATAAAAAGATAAATCTGCAAGTATATATATATATATATATATATATTATCCATTGCAAATCACAAGTTGTAATTGCCAATGCCCTATACTTGCTTCTGCAGAACTCTTTGAAACTGTTGTCTGCTTCTTTGGTCTCCATGATACAAGTGAGTTCCCAAGGAAAACACAAAATACAGTAATAGACCTGCTTGTCTCATTAAATCTAGCCCAATCAGAGTCAGAAAAAGCTGTCAATTGCAATATCATATTATTTCTGGAGGAGAATAATAAACCTTGACTAGGTGCAGCTTTGACATACCTCAAAATTCTGTGTAGTGCCTTCCAATGAAGAACAATAGGTTGATCCAAGAATTGAGATAGTTGTTGTATAGAGAAACAAAGATCAGGCCTTGTTCTGGTCAAGTATAAAAGCTTCCCAATGACACGTATGTACTCAGAATTGTTGGCTAACAACTCTGAATCTCCAGGACAAAATTTGACATTAACTTCAATTGGTGTTACTGCTGGCTTATTGGAAGTAAAACCTGCGTCATGTAGCAAATCAAGGGCATATTTTCTTTGATTCAACTGAATCCGTTCATTATTCCTTGCGAACTCAATACCAAGAAAATATCTTGCTTCTCCTAAATCTTTAATTTTAAACATATCATGTAATGTTTGCTTAATCAAGTCAATACAAGCCATGTCACTACTAAATCACAAGGATATCATCAACATACACCAGCAAAATCACCAACCCTCATTTCTTATTTTGCAAAAAGGCTATAATCATGCCAACTATGCCTGAAACCCATAGATAGCAAAGTTTGTGTGAACTTTGCATTCCACTGCCTAGATGCCTTCATCAACCCATACAAAAGACCTATTCAACTTCCATACATGTCTATTTGGTACCTCATAACCTAATGGAGGTTGCATATAAAGTTCCTCATAAAGGTCTCCGTACAAAAAAATGCGTTATTAATATCTAACTGATGAACATATCAGCCCCTGGCAGCAGCAACAGCCAAAACCAACCTAATGGTTGTCATCTTGGCAACTGGACTAAGAGTATCCAAATAATCAATACCAAATTTTTGAGTGTATCCTTTAGCCACTAACTTGGCTCTGTATCTTTCAACAGTGCTATTAGAGTTATATTTAACCTTAAACACCCATTTGACATGTTTATGAGAGGGCAAAGAAGTGACAGTCCATGTGTCTGTAGCTTCTATAGCTTCCAATTCCAGCTTCATATCTTCTCTCCACTCTGCAGCTCTAATTGCCTCAGCAAAATATTTAGGTTCCTGAACTAATCCCACTTGTAAAACAAAGGATTTATGATCTTGGGGCAAATGATCATATATGATAACAGAAGCAAGAGTATGTGGGGAAGTAAAAGACTTGGAAACATAATCTTAAAATATGCAGGCTTATGTCTATCTCTATTAGATCTTCTAACATCAGACAAATGTGAATTAGAAGACAAAAGAGAAGAATCAGACATAACATCATAAGAAGAAGGATTAACAAGAAACTCTGTTGCAGAAGGCAAAACAGAAGTATTCTCAATAGTATGCAAAGGTTCTAAGTCATTACCTGTATGTGAATCAGTTCCATTTCCAAGAGATGTATCAGCTTCCTGTATATCAGGAGTTATATGGTCTAGATCAAAATACGACAAAGCAGTAGGACCAAAAGATTATGCAACGTCTAAATCGATAGAAGAGAGAACAGAAGCTTGTTTATATGGAAAAATATGCTCTAGAAAGAGCACATCTCTAGAAATGAAAACCTGTCTAGCATGAATGTCTAGAAGAGTATAACCTTTGGATTGAGTAGAATGGCCTAAATAGACACATTGTCTTCCTTTAGGATCAAATTTCGATCTACCATGATCTACAGTGCAAGCATGATAGGCACCCAAAGACTTTAATGGAAGTGGATGTAGGTATTTTGGAAACAACATTTCATAAGGAGTTTTGTGATTGAGAAATGGTGTAGGTGTAACATTAATTAACATGGTGGCTTGTTTGATGCAATAGCCCCAATAGGATAAAGGTAAAGAAGATTGAAATTTGAGAGCCCTTCCTACATTTAGGATATGTTGATGCTTTCTTTCTACCACTCCATTTTGTTGTAGTGTGGTACAGCTTGTTTGATGTATGATTCCTTTTGAAGCATAATAAAGAGGCATATAAAATTCAGGACCATTGTTTGATCTGATAGTTTTGATGGTAGTTTCAAATTGATTTTATATATAAAAAAAAAATGTTGTGGTTGTAATCTAGCTGATCCTTTATCTTTTAACAAAACATCCAAGTATATCTACTATAATCATCTATAATATGGAGAAAATATGTTTCACCATCAACAATGGGCTTAGAAGTAGGACCCTAGTATGAGTAACATGAAAAGGAAAAGTAAGTTTATGTTGCTTTGCCAAAGGACAAATAGAACAATGATGAGTTTTATTGATAGTAATTTCAGAATAAGTATGTTGTAACTTCTGTAAACAAGGAGTTGAAAAATGTCCTAATCTATAGTGCAATAGCAACTTAGACACTTCTTGATTATCAAACTAAACATGTTGCACATTATTGATAGTACTAAGTAAGGATGAACAAGAAACAGAAGATACACTACTAACATTAGACTGACTACTGGTAGAAGGATTAAGAACAAAACTTATAGTATGTCATCCAGGACAACCCCTCATTTAGCTGATCCAATCTTCTTCTTGGAGGAAAGATCCTATATGACACATGTCCAAGCACCACTTAATACAATGCATAAATTCTGCAAGTTTAGTTTACTAAAAGAAACAAGATTAAAAGTAAACTGAGAACACAAATAACATCTTGCAAAATCAAATATGGATTAAGTCTTGTAGTCCCTTTGTATGTAGCAGGGACTATAAGACCAGTAGGTAGTTGAACAAAAACATTAACAACATGCATGAAATTTATATAATAAGGGTATAACATGTTATATGGTCAGTAGCCCCTGAATCTAAAATCCAACATTTACCTGTCACACTATTTGGGACAGGAGCTAGAGCTGTAGCTGGAACTGCTTTGAATTGCATGGTTTGATTACAATTAGCTTGATAGTAATGTGGTGCCCCCCCTGAATTCATCTAGCGTTGTTCAACCGGTACATTAATTTCTCAAATTGATCACTAGACAAATTATTGACGTGACTAGCAGTCACTTGTTGAACAGAATCTGCCGCTTCCAGTGATGAAAAAAGCCCCTGTGAAACTGTATCTGATTGTATAATTCCATGTGTAGCACTGCCAGCAAAACTATCACTTGCTGCATTGCTGCCTGAAAAACTATTTCCACTCATAGATCCTCGACCAAAGTGGTTTGGTGATTTATCTTTAAATCTGTGATTTTGTAACCATGTTTTTTGTAGCATCTATCAATAGTATGGCCTGTATTATTGCAAAATATGCAAAAGAACATCTTCTTTTATCCATTGTACTTCTTTTAACCTTGCTGAAAATTAACAGCATTGGCAAAAGACACAGGGATATCACTATGATTAGTTGTCCCTTTCTGTGAATATTTGTTACTATTCTCATGCTCCTGCACATACATAACTTATGGTATACCATTGGCAAAACTTTGTTGTCTTTCATGGTTGATTGCCATGTTGAAAGCTGCCTTTATATCAGGAAGAAGCAAAGTAACCAGGATTCTAGATCTTATTGATTCAAAAGAATAATTTAACACTTTAGCAAACTTTATCACATGCTCATCACTCATATTCTGCACTACTTTCTTCATGACATCACAAGTTAAAGCAGGAAGAAGATTACACTCACATGCAGGTATTGGTCTTAGCATCATAATTTCATCCCACAAAATAAGTCTAGTGTAATACTCATCTATAGTGAGATTACCATGCTTTTGGCAGTGGAAAGCTTCAAGTAAATTAGAAAATCTGTATGCATCACCTCTATCATACCTTTGACACAAACCCTTCCAAACTTCTCTAGCAGTATTAATCCACATAACACTCTGTTTAATGGTAGAATTATAGACTTGTGCAACCATGTAAATCACCATGTCATTGGCCTGTTTCCAGGCATCATAATGTTTCTCACAAAATTTAGGTGTGATAACAACACTGCTTTCTTCTATAAGACACAATTTATTCTTGGAATAAAGAGACCTCCTTACATCTCTACTCCAGATAAGAAAATGACCTCCATGTTGAACAACTTTAGCAAGAGGTTGATTCGGACTTTCACTCGGGTGAATGTCGAATGGATGGTGAATGTTCCACTCCAAATTTTCCATCTCCAAGTCTAGTTCCAAAGTCTGAATCACTTAGAACTTCAACAACACCAACAACTGTTCAATCAGAATAATCCTAACCTTCGAGCAGCGAAGAAAGATGAACTTCTCCAAATCTGAATTGAAGAAGATCAACAGAATGCTCAGCAGATACGAAGGAAGAAACCAAATCAATCTAGAAATCGTATTATGAATTGCTCTGATACCATGACAAAAATTGAGGGTTAGGATTGTTATTTAAGTGAGTAAAGAAAATGAGAGAAAGGAACAAGATGATCGTGGAAAGCTTTGCTGAATTTTCATTAATGTACCAAAGCTGTTAAGTAGCTATTTATATACAAAGGGAAGGAAGAAGAAGAATTAACTAAAAATTACTATCCTTTTGCTTAATCATATGTACAACTAATTATCAAAATGAGCTCATGCTGAGTCGTTAAATGAAAGTTGAATAGTATGTGGCTAACAGTCCTTAGTCCCATTTTTAGCTATCACAATGTCTTCAACCAGGGATTGAATCCCTTTCCTTCTTTTTATTTTCCTTTACAACTTGATCATTTCTTTCCACTGCTTCAACTTTACTATTTCCTTTTCCTTTTTTTCAATTCTTCATTTTTCTTCAACATATCATTCTAGAAAAGACCTAAAACTTTTAAAATCCTTTACATAAGTCCCTAAAATATTGAATGTTTAGAATTGTGAATATATACCTGCATTATCAAACAAAACAATTCGTAGATAGGAACAAAAAGTTTATAATAAATGTCAAAACTTTTTCCAATTAATATATAGTTTAGATACTAGCAAGCAATTGCTAGAAGATTTAATTGAGACTTGTAATGAAAATATAGATTAAAATTTTTTTTCCATTTAAAAGGAATTAGCAAATTAACTGAAATTGTTAAAAATACGAAAATAATTATAAGAAGATAATTTTATCTAGTAAGAAAATGCCTATAAAATGGTATAGAGCTATAAGCTACGAATTTATCTCCTAAAAGTCCTTTTGAAATATAATAAAAGCTGTTGGAATAAGTAATGTAAGGTTAAAAAAAGTCATGTTACTCAAATTTAGAAATTTTAACTTTAATTTAATACTTTAGTTTGTCCAATGTTAATATTTGTGTTAAGATATGAGTTTGATACTTATGTTTAACAATAAATTAACAGACGCCAAAATTTTTTTATGTAGGTCGGCTTACAATGCTTCCTTTTATAGGGTTATGATGCGCTTTCTCTCTTCAGAATTTCTGCATAAAATTCTCAAAGCTAGTCACTCTTAAACTCACGATTGTGCTATTTAAATCTCTAAGAAAAATGATGCCTACATCATGCTTTAAATAATAGAAACCATGTTTGGCAGTAGTTTTCTAGTAGAAGTCAACTTCTTCTTCTATATTTTTTATCAGTCATAAAACTTCAAATTTATCCAAAGAATCCTTATTTCATATCTTCAAAAAACTTCAAATATTTCCTAAAATCTTGGTGTCGATGAAAGTTTTCTAGTGGGAAAACCTAAAAATGTTTTTCTGATTATCATTGAATAAATTACAAGGATTTATAATAGATAAAATGATAGTAATATTAGGAAACTAGAACATATGAAGGAGTTACCTGATAAAATACAACAATCCTAGGCACAAAATCAGCTAAGCAATAATCCTAATTACAATAATATCTTTGGAGATATTGGGAGATATTCCCGAATCTCAATACTCCCCCTCAAGTGGGAGTATAAAGGTCTTGAATGTCCAACTTACGAGTCAAAGAGTAAAAGTGAGATGGATGTAGCGCCTTAGTGAAGATATCAATTAGCTGCAAATCACTATAAATGTAGCTCAGAGTAATAAAGCCGGCCTAAAATGTATTCATACAAAATGACAATCGATCTCAATGTGTTAATTCTGTCTATGGAAAATTGGATTGGCGGCAGGGTATATGGTAGCTTGATTATCACAATGAAGACGGATCAGTTGAGGAATAGTGACACTAAGATCTTAAGAATACGTCGTAGCCATTTCAATTCACACAATGTAACCGCCATGGATTAGTATTCCACCTCTGCAAAAGAGCATGAAATAGTGTGTTGTTTCTTGGTTTTCCAAGAAACTGGAGACCCACACAATGAGACAAAGTATCCTGTAATAGAACGGCAAGTAATAGGGCAACTAGCCTAATTTGAATCATAATAAACAGGCAGAAGAAGAGCCGAATCAGATGCCTAAAAATAAAATTTCTTGCTACCTCGATGCCTAAAAAAATACTTCAATACTCCAAAGTCCTTCATATGAAAGGTGGAGCTTAAAGAAGCCTTAAATTATTGGGTTGCTGATATTAAAGTACGAGCGATTAACAAGTCATCAACATAAATAATCACACACAAGAACGTGTCACCAACATGATAGGTGAACAAAGAATAATTACCATATGACTGTAGAACGTCAAACTTTCGAAGAGCATAAGTGAGTTCGGAAAACTAGCACCCGGGGGCTTGACGAAGACTGTACAAAGATTTTTTCAATGACATACCTGTCATGGAAATGTGGGATGGAAACCAGAGGTGGCCGTATGTAGACCTCCTCTTTTAAATCCCCATGAAGGAAATGATTGTCAACATCCATCTGATGCACTGGCCAACTCCGAGCAGATGCAATGGATAATAATGTCCAGACAGTAACCATCTTGGCAATGGAAATGAAAGTGTGGTAGTCAAGTTCCCCATCTTCTGCTCTATCATGGCTGCCAATCTCGCTTCCATGGCAGTGAGAGTATCTATATTGTTGACTCCAGCAGGTTTTGGCTTGGATCTTTGCCCTCTCTGGGTATAGCTATTCATACCTATTTGTTCAATAAGGTCATACACTTGTTAGGGGGTCTTGTGATCTATAGAACCACTAGCAGAGGCATCAATTAGCTGTCTTGCCCCAAATGAGACTCCATTGTAGAAGGATTTTATTTGAATTCCCAAATTTAATCCATGATGTGTACACTTCCTTAGTAGCTCCTTCCATCTTTCCCAAACCTTATAGAGGCTTTCTATATCAATCTGTTGGCACGACAGGATTTCATTCCGAAGCTTTGCTATATGACCAGAAGGAAAGTACCTCCCTACAAACTTCTCGGCTAGTGAATCCCATGATGCAATTGAGACGTAAGGTAATGACTTGAGCCATGAATTTGCCTTCCCCCTTAGAGAGAATGGAAAAAGATGAAGTCTAATGGGGTCCTCTGAGACTTTTGATTTTAAATGTATCGCACACCTCCAAGAAATTGCCGATGTGCTCATTGGTCTTCCTCAAGGAGTCCATCGAACTGTACATTCTTCTGCAACATTTGGATCACATTCGGATTGATCTCAAAGTTGTTCGCTTCTACCCGTGGCTTAGCTATACTAGACTACATTCCAGAGATAGACGGTCTAGCATAATCTACTAGTGTTCTTTCCTCCATCAGTGGTAGCGGGTGTGGTACAAACGTTGGATTTACGTAAAGTGGAACCCTCGTTGTTGTTCGCCGTCCCAAACGCTCGGGTTACGGATCGAATATGACTAATTCACCCATTTTCTTTCGTGGCATAAACTAGTTACCCAACTTGAAACGGATAAACCCAGTCAACAAATCACGAATCAAGATATAAGCCAACAATAAACCAATAATTGCAAGAAGAGCAAACAATCCAAAACAAAAACAAAAACAAGAAAAATGGTTTTCTTTAAGTTTTTTTCCTCGGCAACGGCGCCAAAAATTTTGTGTCTTATAAAATGGGATATAACTAAAATGAATGTAACAGGCAACTGTACCAATTACTGTATTATTAGAGATACACCTGAGTTCTCGAACTCTGGGAGCAGAAAAGCTCAAATAGTCACCGTCTTAACCAATATTTAGTCTAAACAATTGATCTTATTAGAAATTATTTTAAAAACTACTAAAACCAATAAAATTGAAGCAACAATTAAAATGTATGAAATTTTAGGAAAACAATTTGAATGATGGAATCCCCCTAACGTTTGTCAATTATATCAAATGAAAAACTCATAAAACGATTTTTGAAAACCAAGGTTGGGTTATCATACGAAAATTAGGCAATCCCTATCTCTAGGTGAAGGCCGCTCTACTCACTTAACTTTTAAAGGAGAATCTCTTTTCTCACTAATCGATTAAAAATTACTTAGGTGATCTAATAATCTAAAAGTGTAATTAATATCTCTATTTAATTACCAACTTTTATCATTCAGTTAGTTGCCCTAGATTGATCTTCCTTTTTCCATTCCAACCAACATTGCAAAACAATCGATTCTGTGTAAATCAATTATTATCAAAACATAATCGAACAACAACAAACAAATAAACAAAAATCAATTTCATGAAATTCAATAAGAAATCATCTCATCCAAAAGCAAGGTTAACTCTCAATTCAAACAATGGAAATTTTAGCTAGTAAGCATCCTAACAATATTCAATTCAACAATAGAAATCATAATTAACAAAAGAAAAGAAAGCTTAGGTTGAAAAAGGATCGAATCCACGGTTCTGAATGCAATTCGAGCTCGTCTCTCGATCCGCTTAATGAAGCCCGAAATTGCTCTGTGAAATCTCTTCAATCTTCCTTTAGAAGCTTCAATTTGATGTTAATTATGGAGAATCTACCTAATTGAAGAGGAAATGAGAGGGTTTTTCTTACCAAAGTTTTCCCCAAATTCCTCTTTTCTAAACCTAAAATTGTTCTGTCTTTAAAAAGGGGGAAAAACTGATATAAATACACATAAAAATGCATTAACTACGTTACAGATGGGACCTACCGTGTCTAGTAGGTTGAGCTCTACCGTTCACGGTAGTGTTCTGCTCCAAATATTAGTGAAGGCTTGGGACATATTGCGTCCGATAAGTCTAGCCTACCATCCACAGTAGGCTTTTGCTAGGATAGTCTTTTGGCTCCTGGACCAACCACGTGTGGTAGGTTGGCCTATCATCAGTGTTAGGTCTCCTTCCTTGGTGCCAGTGGCTTCCGTTTTTTCTCTGTTTTTGCCCGTTTTCTTTCTTATTCTTCATCTTCTTCATCAGGAAGCACCAAAGATAAGAATAGAGGTAAACAGTGTAAATTATACATTTTATATATTAAAAACATTGTAAAACGATGAAAATAATATATGTAAATATAGTACAATATGACACATATCAAATACCCCCACACACTTATCTGTTGCTTGGCCTCAAGCAGCACAAAACTAGGCAAAAACTGGAAAATGTAAAAAGAGAAAGCACAAAGTTTATTCGTTGAAAACGACACATGGAAAGGAAACACAAACGACCAAAGAAATACAACTCTATGAATGAAAAAGATAATGAACAAAAAAAGAAAAACGACTAAACACGTCACTTCAATAGGGTTATAATTACTTAACCATATAAAGACCTTTCAAAGAACAAATCAAAAGAATCGACAATCCTACCGCTACCTTACCAATATCATTACTAATCAATAATGTGTGTGTGTGTGTGTAAATTGCTCATTTCGCCTTTCAAAGAAAACAAGGAATATTGGGTTATTAACATAGTGAAAATTTTTATTGAAAAGTGCATAACACAACTAAGATTTCTCAAAACCTTTTCATTCTAAGTTCTATTCTAAGTTGTCCCCAGATAAGGTAGGATTTTTCAGTTCGTAATGTCAGACTCGACATAAAAAGGGTGTCAAACGAAAGGAAAGGGAGAAACGAAAGCAATGAGAAGAGCTAATGCAACCGAAAGGAAAGATATCAAACATTATGAACACTTTTTAGCCGCTTTTCGCCCATTCTCATTTACCTTTGAACGTCTTACTTCTTTCAAATAATGCACAACCCACCTACAACTTTTCTGTTTTTCACAAACATATATTTTTTTCAAGTATAAAGAGAGAAGCTCGAGATTTTTGAGAGACAGAATGAAGAGATATTTAAATACTCTTTTTTTTTTTTTTTTTTGCATGAATGGTTCGTGGCCCATTGTTGATCCTTTCCTCATGAGTGGGCTGCGTGATGAAATGTTTATGGACCCTATTTGGAGCGTCATTTCCTTGGTCCAAAATAGTATATGACTCAATGATAGTTTCATCATGCGAAACTGATGAATGATTAAATGTCGTGATTGAGGATTTTATCCCAACGGTTCTAGTAGCATATGGAAAAATATCCTCACTAAATACAACATCTCTAGAAATAAGAAATTTCTTTGTTTGAATATCGTATAATCTCCAACCTTTCTTTCCATATGGGTAACCAAGAAAAATACAAGGACGACTATAATCCCGAAATTTATCTTTTGGTAAGCTATGATCATGGGTAAAGGCTAGACAACCAAAGATTTTAACGTGAGAACATGATTGAGTATGGTCATGTAATATTTCAAAAGGAGATTTTCCTTTCAAGAGAAAAGAAGGGGTACGATTTATAAAGTAACCTGTTGTTAAGACACATTCCCCCCAAAACTTTTTAGGTAGATTTGCTTGAAACTGCAAAGCACGTGCCACATTTAAATATGGTGATGCTTACGTTCGATACGACTATTTTGTTGAGGAGTTTCTACGATCGAGGTTTGGTGTAAAATTCCCTTCCCATCGAAGTATTCTTTAAGATATATAAATTTGGTACCATTTTCAGTCCTCACAGTTCTAATGGTTTTTCCAGATTGAGTTTATATCATACTCACAAAATTTTTCAAAATAGTAGCAACTCTCTTTTTTCGGCAAGTAAATAAATCCAAACAGATCTAGAGTGACATCTAAAATAGTCAAGAAGTAAAAGGCACCACAAGTAGCAACTATATTGTATGGACTTCACAAATTACAGTGAATCAAATCAAATATTTCAACAGCGTTATGTAAACTTGAAGGAAGCATTTTACGTGTTTGCTTAGGACGTAGACAAATGGAACATAATTTATCCATTTTTTATTGCTAAAAAGAGTGGTCCCAATAACTTTCCTACCACAAAATCGGACAGATGTCCCAGGCGCTTATGCCACAAGCTACTAGAATCAGATGGTTTAATAGACCTAGCAAACAGATGTGTCAATTTCAATGGTCGGTAGAAGTATATCCCATTCTTCCACTCACCCACTCTAATCAACATCCTTGAGGTATGGTCTTGTATCACCAACAAATCATCAAAGTAATAAATCAATGAGTATCATCTATCAATTTTCCCAAAGAAATCAAATTACACTTTAAATTTGGTATGTATAAAACATCATTGACTGTGAAATCCAGACCCAAACACACTGCCTTATTCTGAACCTACTATTTTAGACCCATTCGGTAAGCCAATCGTGTAAGGACTAGTGGATTGTAAATTTTTAGTAAGTGTCTTCTGTCCTATTATATGATGGGAGCATCCAGAATAAAAAATCTACGTAGTTTTTCTTACCAGAGAGTTTATCGGTGTTGGCTTAGTTGTTGAGCAAATTAATTAAAGAATTCCATTGCTCATTGGACACCCATAGATGGCTGAAAGTAAACTGCTACTGTTGTGCATTGTCACTGAAAAAGGTTTGCCATTGTTGCTGTTGCTTTCTTCGACGTCAAGAACAACATGAGCCCAGTCGAGACTTCTGCCTCCTTTTGCTCCAGTAACTCCTCTACCCCTGCTACCTCTTCTGCTGCCACAATTGTGACCAAAGCCATTGCTGCCGCCATTGGTTTGAGTCTTCTCACCCCATCTCTCGGGAAAACCTACAAGTTGATAATAGTGGGACATCTCATGCCCAATTTTATGATAGTGGCCACAAATCGGTTTTTAAGTAGTACCATTAGAGACACCAACAGTCGGCAATGTTTTGACGATGGTGAAAGCTCCTCCTATCATCTTGCCTCCTATTTCCACCATTGCCACCGCCACGTGAGAGTTGATGGTGTTGTTCTTCCTTGCATATACGTGTATACACCTTAATTTTGGGCAAAGTTTCTTCTTGGATAATGCTCGAACGAACTGTACTATATACATCATTTAATCCCATAAGTAATTGGTAAACTTGCTCATCTTCTCGCTCTTTGATGATAATTTTAGCAGCATCAGATACAGGTAATTGCAAATAATTTTGCAACTCGTCCCATAACTTGCGTAAGCGAGAGCAATATGTATTCATCGAATCTCCCTTTTCTTGCAGTTTACTAATGCGGCTTTCAACTTGTATTTTCTGAGTCCGTTCCCTACCAAGAATCTTTCCTTGAGATCTGACCACAGTTCATCTGCCTGTTTTGAATAATTTACAAACGACCATAAGGATAGTTCAATTGTGTTAAGAATGTAGAGAAAAACTAATTACTATTACAGATTTCTATTTACTATTACAAGCCACAAAACAAAAATGATAACGTAGCAGAAAAACAGTGAAAGAAATAGAAACACCCTAAAACTATAATGCTGCAAAAATAGCAAACTGTTAGAAAAAGGATAAAGGAATTTTTGGTAAATAAAACCTTACCTCCGTAGCAGATAAAGACCGCCGGCGGGAGTCGTGGAGAACCGGGTAAATACAAGATGCCGAGCAGAGGCTTTGAGGGAAGAGCCGGGTCGAGGCGTCGCAGGTGAGAGGAAGAGTGTATGGACCCCTCAGATTAGGACCTCAACCGAACTGTCACTGGTGCTCCCTCTCTCTCTCTCTCTCTCTATATATATATATATCTTTCGGCTCACTCTTTTAAACATACAAAGAACAAGGATCAATCAAAAAGGATCCAGAAAAACCAGCGTTCGCAGGGGGTCAGAGGCCGAGAAGAGCAGCGATTGAAAAACCGCAAAGAAGACGGAGAGAGAAAGGGAAGAATCGGGAAACCAACAGTCCAAGAAAAAGAGAAAAGAATGAGTTCCAAGAAGAAAAAGAAAGAGAAGTAAGACGCTTGCTCCACCACTGAGGGGAAGAGATTTTTAAAGAAGGATTCCAACGGGCAGTCCCGGGTGGCCAGGCTCGGGTTTGACCCGGTCATTTGACTGGGTCAAGTGCACCTCTCTCGCAACTGAGGCCTAGTTTCATCATAGGGTAAAATGGGCCGGAAAATGTGTCCAACCGTTGTTTCGAACTTACCGTAAATCACACCGCATTCAAGTGAAGGAAGTCCCTTTAACCTCAAAACCTGATGTTTGATGCATATATATAGTCTCTTCGAAATAGAAAAGCGGTTTTAATATCAAGTTGCTCTAGATTTAAATCATAAAAAGCAACAAAAGTAAGAATAATCCTGATAGTTTTTTATTTAACAACAGGAGAAAAAATTAGCTTTGAACCTCGGAGATTCGTTAGAAGATTCAGGTTCTTTTATTTTGAAAATCCATTTGTAATCAACTAACTTTAGTTTTGAAGGTTTTGGAACAAGAATCCAAGTATTATTTTTGTTTAAAGATGTCATTTCCTCATCCACAGCACATAACTATAAAACACGATTATGGCTTTTTAAAACCTCAGAAAAATATAATGGCTCTTTTTCTTCCACATAAGATGCAACTGCAAATGCATATGAAACAATGTAGGAGTAACCATATCGAGGATGTTCCTTAGGTACCCTACGGACTCTATCCCTCGCAAGTTGGTAATCTCTAAGGGCTTGAGCCTGAGCCTCAGGATGTTCTGCTTCCTCATCAGAACCTTCTAAAACAGGATCAGAGGTTTCAGTAATACTAGGAGGAATAGGAGTGCTACTAGATTGAGAAGGAATCACTGGATTGGATTCAGGTTCTGAAGGTGATTCTAAGAGAGGTTTAGGAACGACCACCACCTCCACAGGAATACTACTAGGAGTGAGAACACTCGGAGGACTATCAGAGATGAGTTTATCCTTAAGACAGGGCCTTTTTAGCTCATTGAAGATAACATCCCTACTGATAACAACCCTCACCCCCGGTTCACCCTTTAACTATACTCTATATCCCTTCACCCCACTAGGATATCCTATGACACTCCCTGCCCAGACCTTGGATCTAGTTTACCCTCCTTCTGATGTGCAAAGGCCGGAAAACCAAAAACTCTCAGGTTGGAAAGATTAGGAGGTTTACCACACCAGAGTTCTATAGGAGTCCTAAAGTTTATGGCGTTAGAAGGGGATCTATTAATGAGGTATACAGGTGTACTAACAGCTTCTTCCTAGAAAGGTTTTGGAACACCGGAAGAAACAAGAAGGCATCTAACTTTGTCCATAATGGTACGGTTCATCCTTTCGGCAACTCCATTTTGATGTAGGTTATGTCTAACCATTCTATGGAGTAGAATGCCATGCGACGCACACAAATCAGAAAACTTCCGGTTACAAAATTCAAGACCATTATCGGTCCTGAGAGTTTTTAGTTTATTTCCAAAGTGATTTTCGGCAAAACGTTTCCATTCACAAAACTTTTCAAAAGTTTGATCTTTGGTTTTTAAAAGAAAAACCCAAACATACCTCGAAAAATCATCAACAATAGACAAGAAATAAACATTACCACCATAAGTTAGAACCTTTTCAGGCCCCCACAAATCACAATGCACATAATCAAGTATAGTAGAAGACTTGTGAGTGCCGATTGAAAAACTGATTTTGTGTTGTTTTCCCAAAACAAAGTGGTCATAAAAATCCAAGGAATCAATTTTTTCACCACACAAAAGGTTTTGTTTTTGTAAATAATAAAGTCTTTTTTCACTAATGTGGCCAATCCTCCAATGCCACAACATAATTTTTCCAGGAACAGTTTTTGAAATCAATGCAGTGGAGTTACAAACCGTTTTACCAAGAAGAATATACAAAGTTTCCTTTTTAAAACCTTTTAGCATGACTAGGTTTCCTTTACAAACACATAAAATACCATTTTTAGATTTAAAAGAAAAACCCAAGGAGTCCAAATGACTAAGGGAGATAAGATTCCGACGTAGGTCAAGTACGCATCTCACCTAAGTGAGTTTCCTAGTCACACCATCATGCATTTTGATGAAAATATTGCCAATACCTTTAATATCACAAACTTGATTATTTCCCATAAAAACCTTTCCTTGATTTAATGATTTGAAATCAGAAAACTAGTGTTTGTTAGGTGTCATATGAAAAGAACAACCAGAGTCGAGGACCCAATGATTAACAACTTCTGAACATGAAGGAGAAAGAGACACACACAAAACCTCAAAAAATATAGAATTACCATCAGAGTCGAAATCATGGGTTTTATTACTCCCTTTACCATGTTTACGTTTCTTTTCATCTTTAATCCGTTTGAAACACTTGTTTTTCATATGGCCCTTTTTGCCATAATAAAAACATTTTACTTTGTTTTTCTCTCGTGATTTGGATTGCCCTTTACTTTTAAAATGGTGACTAGGAGGTTCCCTCTGGTCAACTCTCTCTCGTACAAAAGAATTTTCGCCTTGAAATTTATTTTCTTTTTGTAAATCCAAATCCTTAGATTTCAAAGCATTTTTAACATCAGAAAGAGACAAACCATCTCTGCAATATTTAATAGCAGATTTAATATCGTTAAAGGATTCTGGTAAGACATTTAATAAAATGACTGCAATATTTTCATTGGAGATAATTTCTCCAACGTTTTGTTGTTCCAAAACGATTTTATTTAAATCATCCATATTTTCTGAAAGCGTTTTTGACTCGCTCATTTTGAAACCGAAAAGCTACCATTTTCAATAAATTTTATCTGAAAGTGATTTCCCCAAATATAGTTTTTCTAGTTCAGTCCAAATTTCAAAAGCATTATTGTTTTCATCAATTTCTCGTAAAACATTATCAGTTAAATGCAAGGTGAGACAGCTGTGCGCATCATCTAGTTTTTCTGAAAGAATTTCACCCTTCAAAGATTCCAGATACTCTTCAGGGCTACAGATAGCAGGTGCAATTTTATTTTGTACCAAAACTGCTTTCATTTTCTTCTGCCACATTACAAAGTCAGATTTGCCATCAAACTTATCAGTTTCAATTTTTGGAACTGACATGTTTTGAAGGCAAATAAGTGTAATCAAATGACTAAGGAAAAATGAAAGATTTGAAAAAGTTTTGAAATAAAAGAATGAAACTACTTGGTATTTTATTCAAGAAAAAAAACAATTTCATAGAAAAACGGCGTTGGTTTGTTTTTGCTTGATTTGTTTTGAGAATTGTTATTATTATTTAAAAACAGTGCTACAACGTGAAGCACAAAAAGAAATCAAGAAAACAACCAATATAACAAAAATAATGAGAAACACATCAGCAACAAGAATTGCTTCTCTACTACTAATCGAAAGGACAAAACACAGAAAATAAAAATTTTGTTTTTTGAAAAACAGAAAAATGCGCCAAGACACAGATACTTGAAATCTCACAGATTCAAGCCAGGCTTGGGTTTTGTAATTTTTTTTTTTTTTTTTTTTTTTTTTTTTTTTTTTTGTAAAAACAAAAACAGGAAGAACACCAGCAGCAATTCAGTAATAGTAGCAACACCAGAATAACAAAAGTAAATAGCACAATTGAATAATTCAGCAATAACAGTAACAGTAATCGGCGGCAAGCCAAGCAACAAACATAGAAGAAACGGCGGTAAGCCGAAACAGAACATATAACTGGCGGCAAGCCAGAAAACACAAAACAGTAGTAATCGGCTAACCGGCGGCAAGCCAGAAAAACATAAACAGCAGTAATCAGCAGCAAGCCGAGATAAGAACATAAACAGAATAAAAAAAACGAAAAGATAAAAACTGAAAATAAAAGAAGGAGAAAGATAGAACTTCTCTACCTAGATCTGGGAAACTCAACAATTTTTCCCTCAGATCTGATGTCGTCGTTGGTTGCCGGCACCGATGAACCGAACCAGGCTCTGATACCACTTGTAGAGAAAAATTAATTACTATTACAGATTTCTATTTACTATTACAGGCCACAAAACAAAAATGATAAAATAGCAGAAGAATAGTGAAATAAATAGAAACACCCTAAAACTATAATGCTGCAAAAATAGCAAACTGTTAGAAAAAGGATAAAAGAATTTTTGGTAAATAAAACCTTACCTCCGCTGCAGATAAAGACCGCCGGCAGGAGTCGTAGAGAACCGGGTAAATACAAGACGCCGAGCAGAGGCTTTGAGGGAAGAGCCGCATCGAGGCGTCGCCGGTGAGAGGAGGAGTGTATGGACCCTCAAATTAGGACCTCAACCGAACCGTCAACGGTGCTCCCTCTCTCTCTCTCTCTATATATATATATATATCTCTATCTTTCGACTCACTCTCTCAAACATATAAAGAACAAGGATCAATCAAAAAGGATCTAGAAAAATCAGCAGTTGCAGGGGGCCGGAGGCCAAGAAGAGCAGTGGTTGAAAAACCGCAAAGAAGACGGAGAGAGAAAGGGAAGAATCGGGAAACCAACAGTCCAAGAAAAAGAGAAAAGAATGAGTTCCAAGAAGAAAAAGAAAGAGAAGTCAGACGCCTGCTCCACTACCGAGGGGAAGAGATTTTTAAAGAGGGATTCCAACGGGCAGTCCTGGGTGGCCAGGCCCGGGTCTGACCCGGTCATTTGACTAGGTCAAGTGCACCTCTCTCTCAGTTGAGGCCCGGTTTCATCACAGGGTAAAATGGGCCGAAAAATGTGAAAATATTAGGAAGACTTCAAGGCCTAAAAGGCCTACAAAGAAGGAGTTAACTAAAGTGTAAATCTCCTACTATTCTTCCTCTTTGTCCGGATCATCTTCAGGACTCGAGATCGTACCATCGAAAAATTGCAATTTTTTCTTCGAGTGCAAAACTAATCACACTTTGGCCCATTTAACATAATTATTATCTTTTAATTGAACCTGTGTTATAATTTTTCTAAATCCATGAGAGGATGCTACATAATATTATTCTTCTTGATGACAATCTTTTTCTGGACAGAACCCTCTTCTTCCATGTCCGAAGCAGTGCCAGTTCCTTTTGTTTCTTTGTCCTTACTTATTTTAGAAGGATAAACTCTCATATCATGAAAATTTTCCAGTAAGAAAAACTAATTTTGTTTTTCTGATTCATTGAATGAATTACAAGGATTTACACAAGATACAATGATATCTCCGAAAATAATACAACAATAGTCATTGAGTAAAATTTTGCTCCCTGTATCCAAATAATGCCAACCGACACTTCTAAACATGACAGGAATCAAATTTCCTAATAATTTTCCTTTTAGACATTGTTTGGTGTAAAAGCATATCTTCAAGATTTAGCATTCTTGATTGTGTAGGCTTTCTCCTTTATAGTCTCTATTTTGAGTTTGCATTTCACTTTTCTTAAACAAAATTAAAAGACTCAAAGCAATCCCAAGGTGTAAAATTCTATACTGGCAATGAAGCTTGTGGAATCCAATGCTTAAGGGATCAAAATGTAATAATTATGTAATTAAAAACAGTAAAATCTCCAATAAACGCAGTATGATAGTTAATCATCAACCAATTTGGACCCCTTCTTAGGCTTTAGTCATTGAGTTATTTTTCTTTGATGCAAAAGCATGCTTTTTCTCATAATGATTACTTTTCCATGTCAGTTCTTCGACTAAATTTTATGTGTTCTTTAATATTCATAAAATCATTTGTTTGAACTTTTTTGTTTTTTCTTTTAATCTTTTCACTTAATTAATTATTTGTATTGAAATTCTCATTATAACTTTTGAGGCAAATGATTCTGTCTCAATAAATATATATACACAATACATATATATATATATATATTATTTTTTGCTATTTATATATGTGTATATAATAGTTTATGCTATTTAAATATGTGTACTATTTTCAAACCTATTCTTATATTCTGCCACCACTCTTTGGAATAGAATGAGACAAGATAAATGACACATAATACATGTATTTACAATTTTAAAAGTAATTTTAAAATATCACATGCATTAAATGCGATTTACCTTGTTTAATTTCGTTGTGATGGTGACCAGATATAGATAAAGGTTAAAATATAGAGTTAATTGCAAAATACACCTATCAAGTGGAGGGTTAAACCTTTCAAAGTTAAAAAAAAGGGTAATTTACCCACCAAAATATGTAAAATGCATAGAATACACTTTCATGTAAGTTATGATTTGTTGCAAAATAATCCCCACAAGTTCGATATAAAATCACTTTAGTCCATAACCTAATTTATAGCTATAGTTTATTACAAAATACTTCCATAAAATTTGTGATAATATCTTGTTCGTTTATACTTTTTAAAGATCAATTATTTAACTTTTAAAAAATTAGATTATTTCAAGAAAATTAGCAAGGTGATTTTAAATTTAATTCAATGAAAAAATAAAATATTCAGAAGTAAAGTATTAAAATAATAGACGAAATCTAATATTTATTCCTTTATAGTAAACACTATTAACTTATTATACGGAGTTAGTTACAAATTCTAACAATCTATTTATTTTTATAAAATAAAATACTTTTGCTTTTAATTAAATATTTATTTTTAAGAATATAGACTAAAAAAATACTATTACAAAATACTTACATAAAGTTTGTAATAATATATTTTTAGTCTATATTCTTTCAAGATTGATTATTTCAACTTTAAAAAACTTATGTGTTAGGAAAAAATGAGGCAAATTTAAATTAATAGTATACTCTAAAGAAAAGGTTACATTTTCTCCTATTTTAGTACTTTACTTTGTAATATTTTATTGTATCATTGAATTAAATTTAAAATAACCATACTAATTTTCCTTAAATAATCAAATTTTTTAAGTCAAATAATCAATCTTTAAAAAAAATACACTACAAAAGTATTATTAGAAATTTTATGAAAGTATTTTTTAATAAACTATAATTATAAATTAAGTCATGGACTAAAATACATTTATATCGAACTTAGGGGTTCTTTTGCAACAAAGTATGACTTACATAAAATGGTATTTTAGGTATTTTACATATTTTGGGGAGTAAACTGTCTAATTTTCAACTTCGGGGGGAGGGGGAGGGGGTAAAGTGCTTATACCCTCCCACCTAAGAGGGGTATTTCACAATTAACCCTAAAATATATCTTATGTATATAAACAGAGCGGCCGGGATCGTTTAGTATATCCTCTAACACATACCATTTATAGTAGTTTTATTAATAAAAATCGTATAAAATAAAAGATAAACTTAAACTCTAAAAGATAAACTGTAAGCCCTAGTTTGGTTCGCGGAGGGGGAAGGGAGAGAGAATGACACCATTTACTTCCATTTCGGGAAGTATATTCATTTATTTCAAAATTGTTTGGTAGGGGTGGGAGGACAATTACTTCACTTTGTTTGGTTGAGGTGAAAAGTGGAAGATAAATAATTTTTATTATATATAATTAACTATTATATTCATTATATAAAGTTAGAAATGTTATATATATGGGGTAGGAGTTTAGTTTAGAATAAATTTGTAAAACTAATTTGTAAGAGATTAAAATGGACTTTTTAACATCATTTACGTCACAATCCGTCCGTTTTGAGAGGGGCTAATTTACTGATATGGAGAGTGCGAGCTCCCCCGCCTCATTTACATCCCTTCCACTTTTTACGTTGCAAACAAACGACGTAAATATGACATTTATGTCCTGATTTACATCCCCTCCTATTCCCCTCCCTGATTCCAACCCAACCAAACTAAGCCTAAGGGAAAATAACTACTAAAGGAAGTGTGTAGAGAGTATACTAGAGAATGTATTAGAAGATCTTAAGTGTAAATAGAAAGATTTAAATTCAGCATATAATGAGAAATTAGTAAGTAGTTTATGTTTTTATATACTCAATATCTATATATTCTTATTGCGAGAAATTGATTATATGTAGCTTTAATTAGAAGGTTTTTACTTTTCTATTTATAGTTATAAACTTCTATTTTATATTTTCATAGGTATAAACTATTTTTTACATTGGATGTATACATAGAAATTTAATGATTTCATGACGAAATTCGTACATTTTGAAGTATTAGTTACACATGTTGCCAATTGAATGGTAAAAAATAATTAAATCTTTTAAATTAAATTTTAAAAATGTGTAAAAATGTACCGAATTTTACTGTGAATCATTAAATTTTATAAATTTATTATGTTAAAAATAGTTAATGTTAAAAAAAAGATAAAATAAAAATTGCTAGTTAAAAAATAATAAAATAAAAATTCATGATAATAAATAGACGAGTAAAAATAGTTTAATGTTATGTGTAAAACAATTTCTCTTTTTATTTATATTCGAAAAGAATTGATTTTGATACTTAACTCTTAAAAATATTAAAGCATCGGTCTCTTTGTTGCAAACACAATAATTTGTTTCCCTTCTCTTAGTTCTCTAAACAATTGCTTCTAGAAAAAGGTCGGACTTCTTTGGTCAAAAGAAGGGGGAAAAAAGGGAGAATGAGAATGCGGGGCACGGAAAAAACACATAAAATATGTATAAAAGAAAACAGATAAAAAAAACATAAGACATTAAAAATTTAATTTGGTTCGATCTTAGTATAAATTTATATCCAATCACTCAAAAGGATAAAATTTGTACTATATATTTTTTACATTGAGAACATTATAAATCTTTTTACTGTGTCATTTTTGCACGGAAAAAAAATTACAAATCATCACAAGATGCGACTCAACATCGAATTTGAACACCTATAACTAACACACAAAACTTAAATTTGAAAAACTTATTTATAAGTGTCTCTTCCTTCAATTATTTTCAACTCTTTTAATTTGAAATTGATTATAGAATATTTATAAAATCTTAATTTAAAGAAACTTGAGAAATAAAATCATAACAGTCTTCTATTTTTTTTTAATTTCCTAATCTTAGCAATTATTTCCCTAGAATTCACTTCGATCATCATCCGGTACTTGTTAGTTGTTTATCGGGCTGGTTTTCATTTCTTTCTGCATGACTTCAACACTCCCAAATTGGGAGTTTCCTCCAAGATGCATGGCACGTAAATAATTTTATCTTTCGCATCAAAGGAAAATAACTGAATCTTTATAAGGGTCTTGCTAGATAAATTGTGCCTAAGAACATTTATTCTTTTCTTGTCATTCTCTTGTTTGTAATTGGACCTTGTTTCTAAGTAGCATATACTATTGAAATTACAAATTTCTTGCCCAACTCCATAAAAAATTTGTACATCAAATTAACAAGCTTCAAGTAGTTGCCACTCAAACAATAAATACTTTAATTTATGATTTTCCATAATAATATAACAGTGTAGACGATAAAATTTTAATTTATTAATTTAATAAAAAACTAAATAAAATAAATATTTTTTAGTCTTTGTTATTTAAATTAAATTAGAAAAGATATTTTGAGCATCTAAATTGAGTTGAATTTGGAATTATTTAAATAATATCAAAACTCGTTTTAAATTAAACCAAATAAATACAAGACCTGAGCATTTGGGTCCTAATTAAATTGAGTACAAAGTCATTTCATATTAAGTCAATTAAATAATGAATTAAATTTATTGGGTCCCATCAAATAAAGAATAGGACCGATCTAACACCGATGATGGGTTACTTGGTGGCCAAGCAACCCAAAGCTCCATCTCCCCCATAAATAAGGGTCTTTCCCAAAGTTGAGAGATCAGTCAGAAGCATCTATAAGAGTGCATTTAGAAGACGATTATGAAGAGACTCCCCAGAGGCTCGCTAACAACGGCTTTCTTCAAAGCTTTGCGATTCGAGATCAAGCTTCCAAGCCTTGAGTTCATCATTAGAGTTCACTCAACTTAATATCAAGCTTTCAAGCCGCCGAATTCATCATCAAAGTTCTCCAGACTCGACATCAAGCTTACGAGTCACCAAGTTCAAATCAAAGCTCATCTGACTCGAGATCAAACTTTCAAACTGTCGAGTCCAAAATCAAAGTTCGATAAACTCGACATCAAACTTCCAAGCCGTCATGTTTACAACGAAATTTCATGCAATTCGAGATCAAGCTTTCAAGCCCTCGATTCACAATCAAAGTTTGGCCGATCCGAGATCAAACTTTCGAATCAACATTTGCTGAAGAGCAGAATTGGGAGATTCTCCTACAAATTAGGAACTTCTTCAAATATTTTGTAATCACTTAAAATATGAATCAAATTTTTTGTCACTATATTTTTCTTGTCTTTAATTTATTGACTTAAAATTTCATTGCATAAAAATTTTGGCATACCTAGTAGGACATCTGCCTCACATCTCTTCTCCTCGAAGTTCAAATCAGTCCACGTCAAATCTTTAAAGATCAAACACATGGCTCCCAAGAACGACAAGTCAATATCTACTCATTTCATGATTGCTGATATCAAAGAAAAACCGTCACTATATCTAGTATCGCCTCACAAGCTTCAAGTGCTGGAGCGATGACAAGGAGTAAAGCAATAGCACTTTCTTACAAGGAAGTCCAACATACATTGGCTGCTCCAAACACATCATCTTTTTCGAAGCAAGATAATTAAACTTCAAGTTATAACTCTCTCCTTCAAATTTCTCAAAAGGACTCAAGGTCTAATTCTTCTATGGTGGAAGATTCAAGTACTTCTTCAGTGGCGACTGTCATGATGGCTGGAACACTTAACATTGAAGAGGACCTAGAAAATCTTGCAAGGTTAGTTTAAGATCTTGAGAGCAAGAGTATATGATTTCTCAACTAACAAATCTTCTAGAAAAGAATGGAGAGACAAATCAAGTTCCTCTTAAAATCGTAGAAATTCAAGATGAAGTTGTCGGCTCAAAGAAAGATTACGATATCCAAATGCTTATAATGCATTGATTCCAGTTGATGAATTCAGAGAATTTATTAATGGCGCCATCAAAGAGAAATATGAAGAGGGCACCAAATCTATCACCACTTATGCTAAACCATATTCTCAAAGGATTGATGACATGATGATGTCTACTGGTTATCAAGCATTGAAGTTTCAACAGTTTGAAGGGAAATGAAACCCTAAGCAACATATAACTCACTTTGTTGAGACATGCAACAATACTGGAACCTATAGAGATCTTCTTGTGAATTGATTTGTTTCATCTCTTAAAGGAAATGCATCCGATTAGTATACGGACTTAGAATCTGGAACAATTAATAGTTGGGGACAACTTGAGCAAGAGTTTATGAATAGCTTCTATAGCACTTGCTGAGTTATAAGTATGGTAGAATTGTCAAATTTTTGCCAATGGAAAGAAGAACCTGTGATGATTTTATCAGCAGGTGGAGAAATTTGAATCTCAACTGCAGAGATTGTTTAAGTGAATCATTTTCCGTAAAGATGTGCATTCAGGGTATGCATTGGGGACTTCAATATATCCTCAAAGGAAACATGTCAAAAGCATTTGAAGAACTTGCTATACATGCACATGACATGGAGTTGAGTATCGCTACAAATGGAGGTGAAGCACCTACGGAAGATCCAAAAAAAGAAAAAAGGGTATGGAGATTTCAAGGAAGGGAGTAAATCATCCTCCATGAGTGGGATTTGAAAGTCGCTCCAAATAATAAAAATAAAAACTTTTTAACTGCATGAGCTTAAAATGCAAAATCATCTCAAGTCCAAAATGATGAAATAAATGTTCCTTGACTTCTCAAGTTCAAAAAAATGATGCAATCAAAATCCTCATGACTGCATGAGCCTAAATTGCAAAATCTTGCCAATAAATCCAAAATGGTGAAAATGAATACTCCTTGATTGCACGAGCTTAAACTGCAAAGACATTTGAGTCCCAAACTCCTTGACTGCACGAGCCTAAACTACAAAGTTATTCCAAGTGATGAAAATTAATGCACCTCGACTGCACGAGTTTAAATTGCAAAGTCATCTCAAGTCCAAATGATCAAATATATGATCCTCGACTCACGAGCTTAAACTGTAAAGTCATCTCAAGTCCAAATGATGAAATATATACTCCTTGACTGCAAGAGTTCAAACCACAAAGTCATCTCAAGTCCGAATGATAAAGTAGATACTTCTTAACTGCACGAGTTTAAACTGCAAAGTCATCTCAAGCCTTAAATGATGAAATGTATGCTCTTTGGCTGCATCAGCCTAAAATGCAAAGTTATTCTGCCAAGTTTAAAGTTGGAAAGGAAAAAATGCTCTTTAACTGCATGAGCATAAATTGCAAAGTTACTCCTGGCCCGCATGATAAAACCGTGTCAAGGCAACCACCAAAAGTGTAGTATGTGGTTAAAACTGCTAAAACACTCCAACAAGTCTAAGTTGATAAAAATGAATGCTCCTACCCCACATGAGTTAAAAATGTGAATGGAAAAATCCCTTTCCTCTATCAAGTTTGCTATCATAAAAATAAGGGGTCAAAAGTGATCTACGTCCTTCTTAGGCAAGTCAAAGACATAAAGCTAACATGATAAAGATGATGAAAGAAAAGTTGGTGCATTAATTTTGGTGCTCAACATGGACAGCGAAGTCTCTTCTTCCATCCTCCATTCTTCAAGAAGTGGAATGATGGCAAGGGTTTTTTGAAGTTGGGGTGTGATCTTCGTTCTTCTCTCGAAGGAGGTGTGCCATCTTCACATCTTTCTTACACAAAAGATTGATCCACTTGCCGATGATGACTTCCAAATATGCCGATACTCTTTTGATCAAGTGGTATGCATGAAAAGGATTCTCACAACTCCATGGAATATATCCTGTGTTGCCAAGGTCTACTCATGTAAGTTCTACAACATGGGAAACAACTTTGTCGATGTGATGTCTAAGTGTTAGCAAGCCTCCATGGTTATGCAAATCTCACAGTGAGATGAACGTCTTGCCGGTAGCCGTCAAAAGTATGGTCGTAAAATGAATCAAAGCTTCACAAATGTCGTCATGATGATGAAGGTGTCGACGTGAATGAAGAGCGATGCATACACAACGGTGTAGATCTTTGTTGTTGTCAAATCTTTGTGGAAACTCAAGAAATCTTGCGCCCGCTCACAGTGCTTTGTTATGGAACTTACTGGGAAACTTGAGTATTGAACTCCATTGGACTTCTCTATTAATTGTTTTGCGATGTCACGCCCCAAGTCCAAGGCCGTGACACGACTGTGTAAATAGGTTCCTCCACTACACAAGGTTCTAGTACATCATAACTTAAATCCCAAAAAGTTCTAATCATAAAATAAACTCTAATATTAAACCCCAAATGGAGAAGTCTCCATGAAAAAGAAAATAAAACTATTACAATTTGAAACTAAACATTTATGACTTAAAATAAAAATCCGTAGTGGCCATTAACTAAAAGCTAAATCACTAAAATGATAAATCTTTAATCACCAAAAAGGGGCTTCTTCCCATTCTCCTAAATCAACATCATCGTTTATTTTACGGTACATATCTGTAAGGTGGGGGAAAGAAATGAGTTTCAAACTCAATAAGTAATTAAATTTCTTTCAGAATTGAGTTCACTTAGAAAAATAAACCTTTAATTTCCTTTGAGTCGAAAAGTCTTTAGATTAGGTTATTTCTTAAATCCTCACGTTAAAATAGTTGATAGTTTGAAAATATGATATTTAAACTACGTAGTAATATTTTAAAAGAAAATACAGAGGTTTACCTTTTAAAAAAAAACCAAGTAAGAGATGAAATAGAAGAAAATATTTCTTCGTTTGTTTGAATATAGAAAAAGCGGTAGCATATGTATTTTTAAGGAACTTTGCTTAATTCGTCCAGCTAGAATGCATAGAAAACAAAGTTTAATCATTTAACAAAAACTATTATACTATTGATGTGTTTCTTTTTCACTATCGAAAAAGTGATCAAAGTTCTGAGAAAAAACACCATGAATTGTTATTTGATCATTGACCAGCCAACAACGCTCACAAATTTGGAACAATTCACCACTCAAATCAAATTCTGGACATTGGCGCAAGACCTTCAATGCTGCCGACCAATGATTAACTTTTTTCCTTCATCTAAAAAGGTTTTATCAATTATAATAGAACTTAATATCTGAAATCCAACCTATAAATATAAAATTCACCAACGACCATCAAACTAAACATTTATACATAATAAAGAGATCATGCATACATGTATCTTCGGCTCATCACAATATTAAACATCAAATTTTTTTTGACTCTTGACAAGTCTTTCACTTCATCGAAACACACTTTGATCGATCAAACACTTACCCTTCAATATTCATATAATTCCTTAGAACATTAATTTGATTTCTTTTCAAAATAACAATGAAACTTTTCCTCCAAAAAATACATAATTTTTCATAAAATATTCCCATCTTAATCATGGAACATATTAGGTTGAAAGAAATCTAATCACTTACCTTTAAAATTGCAGCTTTTCTAATTCCTTGAACCCTATTCCTCAGCAGCCACCCTCCCATCTAAAAGAATGTATGTTTATAAAGAGGATGTCAGATGCTCTTGTAAAACTAGGGATAATAAACTTCTATTACCTTTATTGCATTTAAGTCCCTAGGTCTTTCTCTAATTATCTTCTAATATACATGAACCCTCAATTAAAATCTTATTAATATTCATAAGCCAAACTTTTAGAAATTTCTAATTAGTCCCTAAATAACTTAATTGACTTATGGGATGGGAGTTTACATGCGATCGAGTGAAAAAGGCATGTTGATACTTCTGAACTTGATGTTTGTTTGCAGATCCTCCATAGGACGTGTCGTCTTTGTCTTTGGAGAATGAGTATTTCTGAAGTTGAAGATTGTTCGCAAATCCACCATAGGACGTGTCATTTTTGTCTTTGGAGAAAGAATACTTTTGAAGTTGATGACCGCTTACAAAACCTTCATGAGATGTATCATCTTTATTTTTGAAGATAAATACTTTTGAAGTTGATATTCGTTAACTCATAAGATATTTGACAAGGAGCTCACATATTTATCGGCACTCTTTTGTAAACCGTCAAAATCATCGTTGCCTTTATTGGGTCGCTTATATTGTCATGAATGACTAACACATCTTAGTTTGAAGAAGAATATGAATTCATAAAGTGGCATTGGAGTTGACCTAGAAAGAAAAAATGATTTAGTCTAACTAAAAAAAAGAAACAACGAATTAGGCAACTTCTGCTTATAAGGTAAAAATAAAAAACATAAAACAAAAAAAAAAAAAAGTCAAACATCAAATTGGAGTTGATATTTCACTGAATCACCCATAGCTTAAGACGATTTCAATTTCGTGCAGCAACAATTGAGCTCTGGATGCAGCAATCAACTTTTAGATGCTGCATTAAAAAAAACTCTTCTCAAGAACAATAGATATGCCGAGGCGTGTGATATTTGCAATATATAGGGTTTGAAAAAGAAAGGTGAGAAAAGCTCTAGGTGTATATATATATAGGGTTTGAGAATTAAAAAATTGATCCTATAATCCTAAAAATATTCGAGTTAAAGTCTTATAAAAGTTTAACTTTCAAGTTTTACAAAGATTTAAATCTATTCAATTTCCTAAATTTTTAAGGATTCTATCTTCTTAATTTGGTTGAACTTCAAGATTGCAAGTAAGTTAAAAAAAGATGTAGAAAAGAGTTTTGGTTATTTTGATGCAATTGTGATCAAATATGCATGTGACAAATTGCTAAAAAAAAAAAAAATCGTATGCAAGATGTCGGGCAATTCATAAAGATTCTTAAGAATCATATATTATATGAATTGCGTAAAAAAAATAAAAATTTACGACCTGTAAAATTGCATCAAAGTATTTTAATTCTTGTCTTCAGAATTTTGGCATTACACTTTTTATCAAAATCTTGTAGTGGAGGCATTTTTAGACGATAAAAATTTAGTTTATTTATTTAATCATAGACTAAATAAAATAAATATTTTTTAGTCTTAGTTATTTAAATTAAATCAAAAAAGATTTTTGGCAATCTAAAATGGGTTGATTTTGGAATTATTCAAATAATATCAAAACTCATTTTCTATTAAATCTAATAAATACGAGACCTAAGCATTTGGGCCCCAATTAAATTGAGCTCAAAATCATTTCATATTTAATGCATTAAATAATGAGTTAAATCTAGTGGGCATCATCAAATAATGAAGTGGGTTATAAAATATTAAGCCTTGAGTCTTCCATTATTATAGCATAATATGTGTTAGTGTGAGAATAAATTTGTTGGGAGTCCTCAAGGTTTATTTTATCAATAATATATATTTTTCTATGAATAATGGGTTGGACTTAGCAAAATATATAATTTGTTAGGATTCCTCGAGGTTATATATTTTTGAGGCAAGAATTAGGAGACACATTCGATGTGCTTGCCAAGAGTTGGTAACCTAATGATCTAGGAATTGCAATAGTTGTAATTAGTAAATGTTATTTACTCTATGACGTTATTTTGAGATGTTGGGATACCTCAAGGTCAAAATAATTAGTGCGGTTCCTAACTCACCAGGAATTATGTGATAATTCCTGAATCAATATTTAAGGGTTAATCCATATCTTATGTTTGTTGTGAATAAAATAGTGAGAGAAAAATCATGTGAATAATCCATATCTTATGTTTGATTTTACTTATTGCATAAATATTGTTTTATTTACTCTATTTTTTAAGTTATTGTTGTAAAAAATGAGTAATCATATCATTAGTATGCGTAATTTGCTCCATGATATTAAGTTGAATGATTCAAACTTTTTGAAATGGCAACAAAATCTTAAAATAGTTCTCATATATGAAAAAAAATCCTTCATGTTCTTGATATCCCTTTCCCTGAAGAGCCTCATCTTGATGCTGATAAGGCAATTCGTGATGCCTATTTGAATCATAAAAAGGCTAATGAACAAGCTTGTTGTATCACGTCGGCCTCTACGATTTAGGATTTGCAGAAGCAGCATGAAAATCTTGAGGCTTATACAATGATACAACAATTGAAATCTTTGTATGACAATCGCAAGAGGAATGAAAGATATTAGATATCTAATGAGCTCTATCACTGGTAGAAGAATATTCAGTTGCATCTTATGTAATGATGTGTCACATTAAAAAGATGGAGTGTATGGGACAAACTATGCATCATGATACAAGTGTTTATATGATACTTCGATCCCTACCTCCAATCTTTTCTCAGTATATCGTGAATTTTCACATGAACAAAGTTGAGATCACGAACTTAGCTGGTTTGCTTAACATGCTTAAGATAGCTGAAGAAACAATGAAAAAGGAAAAGGGTCAAACGGTGAAATTTCGATGGTTGGTTCTTCAAATAAAAAGGAAAATTGGAAGAAAGGTAAAGATAATCTTAGGAAGACTAAATAAGCTAACAACTGTGCTCAACCTATGATCAAGAAAGATAAAATGGGAAAGGGCACATGCTTCCACTATGTCAAGTATGGGCATTGACAGAGAAATTGCAAGGAGTACTTGGATAGCTTGCAGAAGCTTGGTGAAGCTTCAAATTCAGGTATTATATCCGTGATTGAAATGTTTCTATTTCTAATTCACATTCCTGAGTATTAGATACTAGATCTTGATCACATATTTGTAAAATTATGCAGTATCTGAAAAGAAGTAAGGAGTTGGCAAAAGGATGAATTGACCTACACATGGAAAATGGAGCAAGAGTCGCTGTATTAGCCATATGAACTTATTTTCTTAATTTTCCCAGTGGATTGGATTTTAGAATTAAAAGATTGTTATTTTGTTCTAGCTATTACCAAAAACATTATTTCCATTTCATGTTTGGACATGGATGGTTTTATTATTACTCAAAAGGATAATTATTGTTGTTTATTTCGTAATGGTATATTTTATGGTACTGATACATTGATTAATGATCTTTATATTCTTGAATTAGAAAATTCGTTCTTAAACATTAATACCAAAAGACTCAAAATTGAAAAACTGAAAGAGTCATATCTTTGGCATTGTTAGTCATATAAATTAGAATCACATAACCAAATTACACGCTAAGGATTATTTGGAATTATTTGATTATGAATCATATGAAATATATGAATCTTGTTTATTTGGAAAAATGACTAAAACTCCTTTTAGTGGAAAAAGCACAAGATCCACTGAATTGCTTGACCTTACATAGATATATGTGGTCAAATGTCAGTTCAAGATAGAGTTGCCTTTTTCATACTTCATTAATTTCCTTGATGATCATTCTTGATATGGTTATGTGTACTTATTAAAGTGTAAATGTGGAGCCTGAGAATTTCAAATAGTATAAAAATGAAGTTGAAAAAAAAATTTGGACATATTAAAATGCTTCGATTTGGTTGTGGTGGAGAATATTTAAACCAAGAATTTCATAATTATCTTAAGGATAATGAAATTCTTTCTCAATGGACTCCTCTATATACACCACAATTAAATGGTATGTCTAAAAGGAAGAATTGAAACCTATTAGATATGGTTCGATCCATGTCGAGCTATGCAGATTTACCCTAATCGTTTTGGGGTTATGCCGTTGAAATTGCTTCTTATCTTTTAAATTGTGGTCCATCTAAAAGTGTTGATTCCACACTATATGGGATAAGGCATAGTACAAAATCAAACCTATCATGTATGAAGATTTGGGGATGTCCTACATTTGTTAAAAATGTAGTATCAGATAAGTTCGATGCAAAATCTGATAAATTTTTATTTTTTGGTTATCTAAAAGAAACATCTTAATATTATTTTTACAATCCAAATGAGCAAAAGGTTGTTATCTCAAAACATGCTACTTTAAAAGGTTTCTTTTAGAAGCACCTAGTGGGAGTAAAGTAAAGCTTGAAGAAGGTCAAGAAACACAAACAACTAGGACACAAGAGACACTACAAAAAAAGAAAACCTTTTACCAACAGCATAGGTGTCGATTGGTGAACACCAATGGTTTTCCAATTTAGTTAAGCAAATTAAATCAATTTTAATCAACTTATCAAAAAATATTAGAGGGAAAAAGGGTGCCAAAAATTGACGACACTTCTCGGTGGAATTTGCATGGAAAAGTTGGCATCGGTAATTAATATATATGTATTGACGACCTAACTGTTAGTAACAATAGGTAGCAATGGAAGTTAGGAATGGAAAGTTAAGCCTCAGTAATACCATTATGTTACTGACGGACTTAACGACGCATGTGTCGCCAGTAACTTATGAAATATAGTTACCCAAGGCTAGGCCGTCGGTAATAAAGTTCCAGATTCACAAAATCGAACAACCCTTCGTCCCTCCCAAAATAGAATTCAATTTTCCCAAAACTCTCTGCCCCTCCCGCGAAACCCCCCATACCTCCCTACCTGCAAAGGTGTCGACGCCACCACCGACGGCCACCCCTCTCCAATACCCCCATCGCCATGGTTTTTTTTAGCATCTTCTACTCAGGTACTCTCTCTCTCTCTCTCTCTCTCTCTCTCCCCCTTTATAACTGTGAATGCTTACTTTTATAACTAAAAGTGCCTATTTTTAGAACTAAATGTGCGTAATTTTATAACTGTAAGTGCCTACTTTTACAACTTTGTGTGCCTGATTTTATAACTGTAAGTACATACTTTTATAACTATGAGTGCCTACTTTTATAACTGTGAATGTCCACTTTTACAACTAAGAGTGCCTCTTTTATAACTGTGCGTACCTAATTTTATAACTAAGAATGCCAATTTTTTATAACTATGGATACTCATTTTTATAAATATGGATACTTATTTTTTACAATTATAAGTGCCTATTTTTCATATTCATGCTTAAAACATGCAAAATGGATGGATGTAACATTGTGCCTACTTTTAGAGCCAACTATGCATAATTTTATAACTGTGAATGCCTAGTTATATAACTAAGAGCGCCTACTTTTATAACTAAAAGTACCTTTATAAATTTGTGTGCCTCTTGAATATAACATTCAGTGTATTTAATTCTAACACTTAATGGACAAAAAATAAAAAAAACCTTATTACGTATAAGATAATATAATATTAGCAGGAAAACATGAGAAAATCAAAAGTGCAAGATTTTTTTCACCGTTCTAATATGTAGTGCCTCTTTTTATAGTTGGCAGTGCCTCGTCCTACAACTAGGCGTGCCTTATTTAAAAAAAAAAAAAAAGCAAGTGCCTATTGTTTGAAATTCTAACAAATATGAATAATAAACATGGAAACAATAGTATGTTTTTTCATTCTACATAATGGAGAATAAAACACATAAACTATGGATATCAATCTTCAAAAACATGGAAATTAGAAAACAAAACACCATAATACAATTCCAAACACAAATATGTGTAAAAAAACCATCATTGATGAGTGAAACAAAATATAGACCAACGAAACTACATTGTTTTGTTGAAAACTACAAATTTTAAGTTGATTTGAAGAATTATTACTTGTTTCTACTGTTGTTGCTTGAAGAAACCATTTTCTTTGATATTGATCTTATAGAAGTTGAGAATAGCATGTAATCGGAAGGAGTAAGGAAAACTCAAGAAAAACAGTATAAAACAGTTATTGATCAGAGATTTTGTGAGAATTTTGGAGGGTTTCTAATGCTGAATGTCAAGGAGAGAGATCTTGTGAGTGAAGGAGGGAAAAGTTGTTTTCTTTTGTTGTTTATATGCGCGTGTGATTAGTTTCCTAAGGTGAGAGTGGGCTTATTTTTTAACTTAATTTTGACCTAAATAAAATGACATAGTTTTACTAACAAGGCATACCATGCCTAGGTATATAGTATACCAACTCATCAACAGGTCCACAACAAGTAATATTTTGTGATTATTGCAACAGAGGGCACCCTAATCATGAGTGCCCAAGTATGGATTCTTCTGTGGCGCAAGTTGATTATATCAAAGGAAATAAGTAAGAGAATAATCCTTATTTCAATACCTATAATTTAGGATGGCACCACCATCCAAATTTTTCTTAGAGCAATCAAGGGCAACAAACACCTCAAAATCCTCGGTATTCCAAAATCGCGGATCGACACAACCGTTACCCTATAATACACCTCCATCAGATCAACCGCCAAAGTCTAATCTTGAATACATGTTCATCAAATTCATGAGTGCAAATGAGACAAGAATGCAAAATCAAGATGCCTCCATTCAAAATTTGGAAACCAAGATTGGTCAAATTGCTAAGCTCGTCTCTGAAAGACCTCAAGGAACTCTTCCGAGCAACACAGAGGTAAAGTCGAGAGAGCATGTAAATGCTATCTCGGTAATCTACAATGAAGAAATTCCTAAAGAGGATACAATGGTGGTGACTAAAGAAACAAACTCCAAGGAAGAAGAGATGACGACACTTGATAATTTAACATCCCAAGAAGGCCAATAAAAGACTAGTAAGGGACCGTAAATGGAAGTATACAAGCCCGAGATCCCTTATCCGATGGCCGATAATTGGGATAAAAGTAAAGACGAGATGAGGAAGTTTATTGATATTTTTAGGCAATTAAAAATTAATGTACCTCTTTGTTAATTGCTTCTACAAGTACCTAAATATGAAAAATATCTTAAGGAGATAATTTCAAAGAAAAGGAGATTAGACAAAGCATCGACACACACTTTCATGAGAGAAGAATGTTCGGCAATACTAATCAAGAAGGAAAAGTTGCCTAAAAAATTAAACAACGAAAGGAGTTTTTCTTTCTTTACATGATAGGTAATTTTCCTATTGATAATGCATTAGCCGACGTAGGAGCTAGCTTAAATGTTATGTCATATAATATGTATAAAAAGCTTGGTCTAAGAAACCTTATATCCACTAGGATGTCCATAAGTTTAGCAGACAAAAGTACAAGGCATCCTGGAGGGGTTATCGAGGATGCTTTGATTAAAGTTAAAAACTTTGTTTATCCTGTAGACTTTGAGATCCTCAACATGGAAGAGGATGTTGATTTCCCTTTAATATTGGGTGGACCTTTCTTATATACTCTGAAAGCTTTAATTGATATGGGCAAAGGGAAATTAAGTATGAGGATTGGAGAGGATGAAGTAGTCTTTAAATACCCGATAACTCAAACCTTTCCTCTATGAATCACGAAACTTATTCCTTATAGATCATATCAATCATAATGTGTGTCACTCAATGTAAGAAAACAAGTATAAACCATTCGAAAGCCCTAAGAACTCAAAAAGGAAGGAGAAGAATACTTCTCATAAATCAAAGAAGGGTTTAGTGATGTGGGTACCTATTTGGCAAAATAGAAAAGGAACAACGAAAACATCACCGGATTCTCATGATCCGTGAAGTGCCGATGGCCCTAAGAGGGAGTATTAGTACTCTTTCGTATATTATTGTATTTTTTGTAACATAATTTAGTATTTATTTTGTTGTTTAGTCTTTTAATTTGTCAATTTTTTTCAAAGTCGTAAAGTTGAGTAGGAGAGTTATTCCCGAAAAATACGTATACTAAGTTTTTTTATTCTATGTGTAGGTCAAAAGTGTCAATAAACCAAACAAAAACGGCCAGCAAAGTAGAAAATCCAGCCTGAACAGAGCTTTTCAAAACCGAAAAACATACCCAGCAAGAGAGAAAATTTTTCCATAAAGCTTCTGAAACCGGAGAGTCCCTTTTGAGAACAGGAAAGCATACCTAGCAATAGAGAAAATTTTTCCATAAAGCTCATTTCTGAAACTAAAAGCGTAATGAACAGCCAAGAGTTTTGTCAAGAAGGCATCCGGGATCGAAAAACTTCTTTCCGGAATCGGAAAGCATCATGAGACTTCAAGAAATTGTTCCAGAAAGCTTTCGGATCTAGCAAGCCATATTATCCGGATCTAAAAAGATGTCATTCGATGTGGATCAAGGTGGATTCAGACGAACTCGGGTCGGGCCAATCGCAGGTCGACCCAAATTTCACCCTTAATTATAGCCAATTTCAAAATTTCTCTCTAAATTTAATCCTCATTTCCCTAATTTATCTCAAAAAAATTTCCTCCACCTCACGATCGCTTTTCTCCTCCGTTTGCCCTCTTCCTCCTCCAACCACCCACGGCACCACCGTTTTCCTCTCTCTTTTCTTCTTATCAGCCTCTTCTCTTCCTTTTTCTATCCCCTCCATTCTATTTTCCTTTGCCCCACTACCGCCTTGCCCATTATCCCTCCTTTCCTCTCTTCTCTTTCTTTTCTCTATACATACCAATATTCTCCTCCTCCTCCATAACATCCCTGTCCAATACCATCACACGCCCTCTTCCCTTTACTTTATTTTCCCCTACGCATTCCTTGGCTCTCTCCTAAGTTCAATACCTGCGGCAACTATAGCTCCAAACTCCAGCAGTGATAGTTCGTAGTACACGAACCGGGATAAGTCTTCTTTAACCCCCTCCCCCCTCCTTTTAGTTATTTAATTGTCCAATTTTATTGTCGAGACTGCAACCCGAGTCTTATTTAACTGCTCACATTCTCTATTTTTGTGACAGTCATTTTTGATTAAATCTCTGTTTCGGAGGCACGGCCTGTTTACTATTTGATTTAACTGTACACTATGCACGCACGGCCTACAATATTTCATTAATGTCATTACTTTTGGCTTGCTTGTTTTGTTTGAATTTTTTGTTGGTTTTGTCCTGTCTTTACCGTACCTCACAATGCCTCGAAAATCCACAGCTTTTGCCTCTTCTAAATGAGCCCAAATAACCGAGTCAACTCTCCAGAGAATGCCCCTTCTGTTCCCCCTTCTCCGAGCAAATCACAGGCAAGGCTAATAAATCCTGGTTTGAAAGCAGGAAAAAAGAGCATAATAGAACATGAGCAAATTGTAAAGTCGTTTTTTTCATGGCCAGTTAGAGACTTCTCCTCTCTTCAATGGGTTGGGTTGGGACACCAGGATCTGTAGACACAGAATTTATTACCTCGATCTCAGTAGAGAGTTCTACACAAACATGATTGAAAAGAAGAATAAAAATGCCATCTACATTACCACTGCTGTGAAAGGAGTTAGGATTCACTTTCATAGGGCCCTCTTATCAGAAATTGCATACATCCCAAATGCGGGCCCTAGCATCACCTTCGGTTCTACATCTAGAATTATTTATGGGGATGATGAGCGGAACCATAACTCCGCTTGTGATAGGATAGGAATTCGTCACAGACCTAATTTTGGCACCACGTGCACCATATGAAATTCTGTGGACCTTATACCCCCTTTAAAAGCTATGACACATCTTATTGGATCTATCTTTTCAATAGGTCTAGGAAGAGCTTTCATTAACTCCGAGCCATTGATATCTTTAACATTGATAAATTGCTTTTAGCCTCCCCTTTCTCCTTAGCATTGGTCATCATTCATGTTATGCGCGATATCATCTCTACAAACAAGAGCGATCGCATGTTTGGTTACCCCTTACTTATAACTGATATTTTACGCTATTTTTAGGTAGACTTTTTAGGTGAACAAGTGGAGCGTATGGATAATGGTGACATCATATCCGGATCCACTTTTTCACGAGCTGGATTTTAATCTGATGAAAAAGAGAAAAAATGGTTGTGAATGGAGAAGTTAAGGCAAAAGATGGGTGCCAAGGAGACCTTCGTTTTAAAAAAGAAAAAACGTGAAGGACTCCAAGGCCCCTTCGGCACGCGAAAAAGAGGTCATTGAAGAAGAGGACGAAGATGAGAATGAGGATGAGGAAAGTGATGAAGAGGATGAGGAGTTCAATCCCTCCCTTCGGGAATCCATAGCCAAATCCAAATAGGACTTTACACTATTCTATCGCGCTTGGATCAACAAGACAAGATGCTCGCCCAACAACACTCCTATTATCACAAATTTACGGGCAGCTTTCTCCTAGTGAAGGCCCAAGCGGTGGTGGAGATGGAGAGGGTGGATCGGCCCTCTAAGGAGTTTCTCTTTCCCTACTCAACAGTTTTTCTATATTTTTTTATTTTTCTTTTTATATGTTTTGTGTGTTTCCCTTTATTTTTGTTTGTTCGATGAGATGCTTTTATTTCTTTGTTTTAGATTTGTTCTCCCCACATTGAGGACAATGTGAATTTAAGTGTAGGGGGAGTATTAGTTGTTTTTAGTTTTTAGTTTTTTCTTCGTTTATGTTTTAAGTGTTCGTTTTTATAATTCTAAAAACATAAAAAATCTCAAAAACTCCAAAAACATTGAAAATTTTAAAAAATCACAAAAAATTGATTTGTTTAAAGAATTAGTTTTTATTTTTATTATCCAAAAAAAATTTCCGTTTTGCTTTTGTTATTAGAAAAGCATTAAAAGATGAGTGATTAACTTGTTGGAACTTTGAATAGGCATCATACGTAGTTAGTTTCGCATCCTCTTTTCATTTATGCCTTGTGAATCGATGGTTTTTTTGCACTATGCTTTGTTTTAGAAATATAAATTATGCTTTAAGAATCTTGTGAAATTGTCTTATATGATTTATTTTAAAAGTATCATTATAGAACTAGTTTTTCCACGCCTTGAAACAAAGAGTTTAGTTTTTGTTAACCCCAGAGATGATAGCTATAGGTATTCTTTGATCCGTTTGAGCCTTTTCTTGCCTACCTTGTTAAACATTAAATCCTTAGTACCCTTTTTGAAATTTCATGCCAAGGATTCTTTCCCTTCTTTTCTTTATCTTGAAACTCACATTTAAATAAAAACCCTCAATCGATGAGCTAATGATTCTATACCTTCTAGTCGGTTTGAATGAGCTCCACGAATATGTGTGGGGGAAAAGTGAGAAAAGAAAATTTTGACAGAAAAGGGGTATTTTTGGAACTTTTGTGAGAAAGCAATCAAACGAGAGAAAAGAAACAAAGAAGTGATTTGATTTCCAAAGAAACATTTTGAGGAAAAGAAAGAGAAACTCTTTGTGAGAAAGTTTGTATTTTTATCAATCACTTGTGTAAAAAGAAAAAAAAAATGAGGAAGATGGAAAGAATAGTGAAAAAAAGAAAGAAAGAAAAAAATGGAGAGAAAAAAGAATATGTTCAAAAGAAAGATTTTATTAGACTTTTATCTCTCAATATCTTATATTCCCTTCTTTTCACATTTATACTTCCTTGATTCTTGAGTGATTGACGAGAGTTATATAGTTTTATGGGGTTGTGAGCATTGAACGAAGGTAGCGATTCTTTCAAGAGATTGGAGCGAAAGCGGCCTAAAGGTTATAGATAACTTTGAATTTATTTCCCTTTTCGTTGCATTAGCTCGTTTTTTCATTTGTTTTATTTTCCCTTTACTTTCATTTGATAACCACGTATGTCCCAAGCCTAACGTTACAAGCTCGAAATTCTTACCTAATCCGGGGATGACTTTAGCTAGTACTTGAAGTAGAAGGGTGTCGGAAAAGTCAAGTATATTAGAGTATAGCTGGATAAATAAATCATATAGTTAATTTCTTGAAATTCTTTTTGCATATTTTTGAAACTAAACATAAGTTTGCACACACACACATACACACCTTTGATTTTCATGTGCTAAATAGAATGTTTGATGTATTAGTTAGTTTATGAGTTGTGCCTTGATAAGTTTTAGCAGTTGTTGTAGCTCTTGGTTATGTTTTCAAAGTGGCGTATCTTTATTCTTTTATAATTTTGGTTTTTGTAAAGTTTGTTTTGTAAATTCTTTAGTGTTTTTTTGTGTGATTTTCTGGGTATATCATCTGCAGAACCTCATGAGACCTTATTCGTCCTCTTTTGTATATTAGAGGTTTAAAGGGCTCGTTGCACGTGCTAAGTAAAATCGTGAGTCCTAAGAAAGTAGCTGATTAGTTTGTTTTGTTTTCTTTTTCCTATTTGTGTTTAGTCCTTTGCTCGAAGACGATCAAAGCTTAAGTGTGGGGAGTTTGATAAGTCAACTTTTATCTTCTTAAGTGTTGTCATTTTATCGGTTTTTGTGCTTAAATACTTATATAATAGAGTTTATTGATCTGTTTCTTCTCTTATTGATTATAGGTTCTTTCGAATGAAGATATGTTTAAAGCAAGTCAAAACGACAGACTTAGGAGCAAAAAACAAAGAAAAATAGGGAAGAAACACAAAATCAAGAAAGTGGAAAACTATGTACTATATGGATCCGGAAAGTGCTGCCATACTTCAAGATTTTTGCAGAGAGCTTCCTAATCCGGATAGTCGCAAAGGGACTAGTATGCAATTTTTTAGACGTTTTCCTTTTCGTACTCTAATTTTATTTCCTTTTTTTATTTTGATTTAAAACCTTTTTAGAAAGGGTTTAGAGTAAGTTTAGAGTAGGATTTGGAGATTTTTCGTTGATATAAACCACTTGACACATTAATTCATTATCTTAGGTCTTAGTTTCAATTCTATATTTTGTAGGAAGATCCAATTCGGGAGTTTATTCAAATAAATTGAAGGACGAGCTTGAGCAATCGCTGAGGTCGTGGATCTTCAATCTTTTCTCCTAAACTCCTACACTTATTCTATTTTATAAATTTTTATATAGTTCATATGTTAGAATAATGTTTAGCGGCTAATTTGTTTTGTGTTTAAATGGGGATGGACTCTAGAATTGTTGTGATTGTTTATTGATTTTCTAGAAATTGGTAATTTCGCAAGGTTAATTGGACTTTGACAGAGGAAGGTTAACCTAGGGCTTAATAAAGTAATAGGAATTGGTAGTTGAGCAGGAATACTAATTACGGTTTTTAGATCATTAATTAATCACTATAATCCGTTATTCGTTCATAATCGGGTTAGGGTTAGAAGGAATTATTCTCTAAACAGTTAAGTTGAATAGAAGAGTCTTCACCTAGGAATAGGGATTATCTGATGTTTGAGTGAGATATAACAAATATGTTAATAATTAATTACAACCATCTTTGAAATAAAATTAACATAAGGTTCTAGAGAGATTCTACCATTTAAAACTCTTTTCCAAACTTGTTTTAAAACCTTTAATTGCTTTCTTAGTTTAATTGTCTTTTAATTGTTTCTTAGTTTAAAAAATCTTTTCAAACATTTTATTTAATTAAACAGTAGAAACATAGTAAGTACTAGTGCTTGGCCTTCCCGAGAGTTCGACAATCTGGGGACTTTCCTTGCCATATTACACCAATAGGTACGCTTGCATAAAATGGGAATTTAATAGGATAATAACCATACATCAACTAGATGTGTTAAAGAGTTAGGTGTTTCTTGTAATGTGCAATAAGTTCATCGTGGATTACTTTTCTGGGTGTAGCCTCGAAGACGTATGCTTGTGTCGAACTGTGTTACTATTCTTGTGTTTTTATATATGTGATTTATGTGTTGTAACACTGCTAAATTTAATAGTTAACACAATATATCTGAGAATGTCACATTGCTTAGTAGACCCAAATACTCACTTACAAGTGGTAGAAGAGCAAGGCACACAATTGTTGTGCTATTCATTTAGCAGGTGAGATCATGGGAAGTTAGTACTTTAGACATCATGATAACTAAGGAAGTGGCTCCGTGACACGTCCTCCACTACTTGAGGGCACAAATGATGTCTACTAGAAGAGAAAGACAAGGATTTTTATATAGTCCTTGGATGAAACCGTTTGGGATATAATTCAAACTGAATGGAAGGATCCAACTAAGATGGTAGAGGATGCCACAACAAAGATAACTAAGGAATTCATGAAGCCAAGAGGTGAACGGAGTGATGCTGAAAGAAGTCGACACAAAAAAATGCTAAGGCACTGAACACCATGTTTGCTGGTGCAGATGAGAAGCAGTTCAAGTTGATATCTACATGTACCTCTGTCGAGAAAGCTTGGGACACACTACAAATAGTGCACGAAGGTACAACACAACGAGGATATCCAAATTGTAGATGCTGACAACACAGGTTGAAGAGTTGAGAATGCAGGAAGATGACAACATTGCTATGTTCAACACCAAACTAATGGATATTACAAACAAAGCCTTTCAGTTTGAAGAGACATACTCTGAGGAGAAGTTGGTGAGAAAACCGCTGAGATCACTGCCTATGAGGTTTGGGGCAAAAGTTGCTGTCGTTGAAGATGCCAAGGATGTTTCCACAATGAAACTTGATGAACTTATGGGTTCATTGCAAGCTTATGAGATGAATCAGAATGCACAAACTAGGGACAAAGTATTGCTCGGAAAACAGAAGTAAACAGTTCAAATAGTGTTCTACACACTGAGAAAGAGATAATGGTGTTGACACGAAATTTTAGCACACTTCTTCAAAACTCTGTTAAAAGTTCAAGGAATCAAACTTTATGAAAAGTGAGAGCATAGATATAATTTATGATAACATGCAAAGAACTAAAAGTCATGTTGAAAGGAAACCCTTTGAACCAAAACATAGAGGGAAAAGTATTCAATGCAGGGAATGTGAAGGCTTTGGCATGGTCACATACAAGCTGAGTGTGTGAACACACTGAAGAAAAATAGATTTTAAACACAACATTGAGTGATGATGAAGGAAAAGAAGAAATTTATCACGATAAATGTCATAAAACTGACTTCACTTATATCGCAGCATTTAATGTTGTAGTTGACATGAAAGATAATACTCTGCACAGTGTTGACGATGTTGAGAACTGTGTTGATGATGATGAGTCAATCTACAGTGATGAGGAGGTTACTTTTGATGAGCTTCAGAAAAACACAATCTCATGTACACCAAATGAGTCTAGTTAGCTGAGGTCATCAAGGTGTTGAGAAAAGATTTGCAAAGTGTTTAGAAGCAAAAAGAGTCACTTGAACAATGCAATTATGAGTTGATAGCCCAAGTGAAAGATGTGACTGAGAGATTAAACTGTACTGAATTCAACATCACATGAATGAACACAGGAAAGGCTAAGCTTCATGAGATGTTGCAAATTAGGCGATCCGCATGTGTGAAAATAGGCCTTGGGTATGCTGGAGGAAGTCACAGCAAGCAAAACACTGATGATGTTTAGAGATATGAAAATCTAGTAGGTGCGTTCATAAGGGAAAGTATGACTATTACTGATAAGAAGAAGATGCTCAATAAATACATGCCAAGAAGACCTCCTATTGTGTGAAGTTATTGTATGATGATAGGGCATGTGTGGTCCCGGTGTAATCAAAGAGACAAAGATCATAAGCAAGGAATAAAGCTTCAAACACATTCTCCAAGCTAAACAAAAGGAGAATATAGATTAGAAAGAATGGTCTGAGATGTAATTGGCACACTGTTGAGCACAATGATAATACATCTTACCCAGAATTACAACATAGTGATGAATGTGAAGTCAATGTTGAATCTAACATTGTTGAAGAGGGCAAGAACAATGTTGACAGGTCTGTTAGAACTTCTGTGAGCATATCACTCAAAACTACAAAGGACGAGAAAGGTAAAAGTATTGATCAACATAAGTGCAGAAGCATGATTGGTGTGTATGCTAGATATCAAGTTGATCACAATGAGTTACACAAGAAGGCAGTGAAGCGTGTGATGAGATATGTAAATGGCACAACTGATCATGGTCTTTTCTATAGCAAAGACACCACAACATATCTCTTGGGATATGGTTTATTACAGCAAAGGCACTACAACACGAGTGCAATCAACATCACCAAGCATCTTGTGCAACACATCAAAATGAAGTATATTGCCATCATACACCACTTCATTAGAGAACTGGTTGAGCAAAGTGCTGTGAATCTAGAGTATGTTACCACACAGAAGCAACTGGCGGACATTCTTACCAAATCCCTGGATGTTGTGAGATTTGAAGAACTCCAGCAAGCCTCAGAAATCAGTGTGTTCCAGTAGCATGACATGAACAACCTGTTCAACTCTGTGCTAACTTTATCACTTTGTGTGTTAAACAGGTAGAATAAGTGTGTGTAGTGCCAATATCACAACTTGTTTCTCACACACATTATGACTCTCAGCATGTGCCATTACACTATTGTTTTCGGTATAAGGATTTCTTTGTTAGATGTCATATTATGGATTCTGTTACTGATTGCAATGGATTTTTTACTCTCAAGGCAGCATTTTCAACATATGCTTCTAGTATATAGAGTGTGAGCACCACCAAGATCTCATGACGCCCTCACACTCACAATCTGGGGTGTCGCAGCAATCATCACACTGTGGTTTTCTACGGGTACTCCTTGTAGCATGCTATTTTAATCACCCAGTGTGATAACTTTCTCACATAGCTTGGGCCAGACAATACAACTCTCAAAGAATAGACTTTAACTTTAATGTCATGTTAAACAACAGAATCAACATATGCTTCTGGTGAGTCTCTTATTCTTAGTGCATCCATGACTATTGAAAAGTACTTTGCATAGCTACACTAGAATTGTTGGGAAAATCTTTATGGGAGCATTTTTGATTCAACTTCGAGTTACTTTGAACATCATATGTGAAGTTGTTGATGCTCATTCAACATGGCTGAAAACTTTAAGATTGATGGAGAGGAATTGAGTTTTTGTAATTGGTTGTTAATCTCTCTCAACATCATTGTTGTGGTCAAGGAGCGTGATAGAGTCGATTTTTAAAACAAATAAACACCTTAAGTTTTAATTATTAGCCTTTGAAAATATTTTATTTATTAGTCATAATTATTATATTTAATTTATTTTTTTATTTAGCTTTGTGCAGATTTCTAAAAAAAGAATGGAAAATAAAGATTCCATATTAAATTTGATAAAGGGAAGGAAGAATGTGCAAGGTCATTGGAGAGAGAAGATCAAGAGAAAAAGATAAGAGCTACGCCGGGAGACAACAGCAGCTGCTGCGCAAGCAGCTGCCCGAGCTACAATGAGAGAAAAAGAAAAGCAGCCTCAAGACGGCCAGAATTTGAAGCAGCAAATCTAAGAAGCAGCAGCGAAAAATTATTTGAAAGAAAAAAGTCATGATCTACTCCAAGAAATTAGTTCTTTCTTGCCCTTTAGCCATGAACTAATTTTTTTTGGAATTTTGATTAAAACCTGACTATGTGATTTTGGTTTATTTTATTTTGGGAGATTTATTATATTATTTATGTGATTACATATCTTTGAATATTCTTGATTTGATGCAATTAATTCTTTGTGATTGTTCTTGTAGGATAATATTTTTGGTTAATTGATATTTTTATCCATGCTTAATTCTTATAGTCTTGAGTATGAGAGATATGTGATTTTTGCAAATATATTGTGGGTTTTAGAATTGAATTAGTTCATGCTAATTTTAGATAATTTATGTTATAGAATTGAATAGGTCATGCTAACGGTTAGATGGATTATGTCATGCATTTAAACATAATATATTTCTTTTGTAAATCGAAGCTTCTAGCCTAGATAGATCACCACACAAAGGTTTAATCTTTTCTCCAAAATAAAATTAAATCATTATTATATAGGTTAGTGGTAGATTCAAGGTTCTAAATTATCTCTTTTGTTAAGCTCTGTTGTCATTAATTTAGTTATTTTATTTATTCCTTTAATTTAATTTAGAATAATTTTTTAGATTATAAACTTTGATTCTTCTCTTTTTATACAATTAATTTAGGAAGATAATAATTTAAGTAGTTCAGCCTTTCTCTATGGTTCAATACCCTGATACTTCCATATTACATTGATCTTATGCACTTGCAAGTATTGGATTAAAACTTTGTTCTAAAAATCCCGACCAGAGCGGAATTCCTTGTGCAACTTTCTGATTATATGGTGGAGTATTTAAATGAAGTTATTTGAGTTTCAAAGGATGAATGTTATGTTGAAGTTGTTATGGGCTCTTTGCATGACTGCTGGAATTATAGCTCGTTTGTGTCACACGACATGGCTACAATTGTGATATATAGGCTTTATAAAGATAAAATTGTGATGATATATGGTCAATTATTCCCTATCTTTCCTCTGTCATTGTTTGATACAAAAGGGGAAGAAATTAAGATAAGGGGGTGTTGTTGTGTTAATGGATAGTTGATGTTGTGTTAAGGAGGAGTAATTACTGTGTGTTAGGGGAGTAATTACTGTGTGCTCATGTTGCTGTATGATTTACGTATCCGTGATTCTGTGTTGACTGGTCTATTTTGAAATATTAGTGGCACTAAGCACTTGATGTGTTTTAGAGACTATGTGATGTGAACCTTCTATTTTCTTCTTTTGTCATGTCTACATCAGAATGTGAACTTAACGATGAACTTTGCTATTGCTGAACATTACAGATGAGTTTCTGAACCAAACAATGGAGAAAGGGGAGATTGTAAGGAAATTAAGTTTCGTACCCATATTCGAAGTTGTGGATTGGTATTATTTGGATAAGAAGAAGCAAAGTTCAAAGAAAATAACGAGTTCTAACATTCAAGATCTGGGAAAAGATTCGAGCACATGTTATACAAGTTTCGGCGAAAGACTTGAAGTCTTTTGGCAGTGATAAAGCTACATATTGGAAGAAGTTGATTCAAGTAGAAGACCTCTACCAATAAGGTCTTTGCTGGATATTTTGGTAAGGTTTTTTTTGGTCATGTGTGACCAATTTCTCTTGAGATATTTGGTTTTATTCTTATGATGGTTTTTTGCTTTCTGGTTTTCGGGTTCATTTTATCTAGGATGCATATTTTATAAATCTTATAAAGCATGAAGACCCATTTGATGCATAGCTTTTGATCTTAATGTGTCTATCTGATGTTATTATGTGAGATTGCTCAGAAACAATGCCAAAGGGGGTGATTATAGAATATCAGTACACAGGTGTATGGCTACACGGTCCTGTTGTGTAAATCGGATGACTATAAACTAAGGTTAACATGACAGCAAACGCGTGGGTCCACTTAAAGATTGGATTGGCATTATTTTAGAACTCCTGAAGATCTGCTACATATCCACAAAGATCATAAGACTCGAACTTCTTTAAGTGTTGCATGTTTAATTAGGACACAAATATTTGTGTGTGTTAGTGTCTAAATAAGATCAAGTGAATTAGGAATCTAAGTCTTTGGAAAATCAAAGAAGAAATTGAAGTTGATCAAATCTTTAAAGAATGAACAAAATCCAAGTTTCCTTATTTGCTTATGCTATATATATATATATATAGGGTAGGAAATCTTGGTGATACGTACATAATTGGCTATATTTCTATATGTTGGTTTCATCATTTTTCGATGTTTTAATATGTAAAAATGTATGCTTTAGCTTAATATCCTCTATTATTGTCTTAGGTACCCTCCGGAAGAGAAAACGGTGAAAGGAAACGAAGACGGAAAAAGAACGATGAAAAAGAGTTGTCGATAGCAAGAAAGTTGACCTACCGCGCGAGGTAGGCTAACCTACCATCGGCGGTAGGTCCCGGCTGGCAAAGTGATTTAATCCCATTCAAATTTTGTTTTCTTGTATTTTCCCTTCTATATAAAGGCTAACTCTGTAATTAGGCAGAGTAGAGTATAATAGGACTTAGCATAGCAATAATTAGGAGTAGTTATAGATAATTAGGGTTAGTTTAGATTAAACAATTCTTCAATTTTGATTTTTATACATTCAATTAGTTAAACAAATTTTAGATTTCTGCAATTTTAGTTCTTGGATTTCAAGAATTGAAGAACCAAATTCAAGATTTCGATCTTCAATTTGGCGACTAGAAAGACAAGCTCGGGAGATGTTCAGGATTTCGTTTGCGCCTTCAATTTCAATCCTAGGCTTTCTTTTACTTTCTTGTTATGGAATTTAATGTTGAATTTCAGTTTTTATATAATGTAGTGAGTAATTATTTATGTTTCGATGAGGGTTGAACCCTAATTCTTTTACGAGTTTCTTGGTTTAATTTCTTGAATTTGATGTTTGTTTTGATTTAAGTTGTCTTCCGATTCTTATTGTTTGCAATTTAATTGTCGCGAAATTAGATTAATCGCAAGATCTTTTTTAAATTGAAAAAGGAGGAACGATCTAAGACAACCAATTGGAGGTTAAATGGGGCAATTGACTAGAGATACGATATTGCACTTTTAAGTCCTTTAAATCACCTAATTTTATTATGCTCATAATTTGTTAAGGAGAAAATATATTTTCCTCTAAGGGTTAGTGAGTTGGGTGACTTTTGCCCAGAGATAGGGATGGCCCGATTTGAGTCACAACCCAACTTAATTAATTCAACAGCGCTTTTATTGAAGTGTTTCCAATTGAATTAGTTGCAAGGATTAGGGAAATTCCACCATCCAAACTCTTGCTTAATTAATTTTTAAAATCCTATGTGTTCATTGTTTTCATAGTCGTTTAATTGTTTTCAAATTTTATTTTATTATTTTGTTTTCAACGACCATCCTTTTTTTTAGACTATATATTAGAGACACGATTAGTACTTTAGCCTTTACCGTCCTTGAGAGATTAGACACTCGGGTTGAACTCACCTCTGCAATGTTGGGTCTGTTTGCCTTGAATTGCAGTGATTAGGAATCCCCGTTTTATAATTTTTAAGCACTAATTGGCGTGTGGTCACACTGGTGTATATTGTGAGCTATGACTGTGTGAACTGAAGTCGGCACACCTACATACACATGGGGTCCGTCTAAAGGTTTCTTACAGGTGTTGATATTGTTTTAGAAGTGTTGAAAATCTTGAAGATCCACTGCATATTCTATAAAGATCTCAAGAGTCCTACTTCCTTATGGATTGTATGTTTATTAGGAAACTAAATCCTTATAGTATCTATGAAGATCATGTGCATATTATTTGGAGATCTCAAGATTCCTACTTCCTTTTGGATTGCATGTTTATTAAGGACACAAATCATGTGTTACAGGAAGTACAAGAGGAATAGTTAACTAAATCCTTATAGTATCAAGAAAGATCTTATGACATGAAGGATTTAGGATTCCTTAACAAGTTAAACAGCCCTAAGTATTTAAAGACTTTTTTGCTAAAGATCTAGGGTTAGTAGTACATAATTCAAGTTCTATTATTCAAGCATTCAAACGGCGATTCATGGGATTCAAGTCTATGCTTCCATATACTTTGAAGACCATGATGATCTTCCATTACTAAGTGTTGTTCTACCAACATTAGACATTTGAGTTCTTTTAGAAGACAATCTTGCTTCTTGGGAAAGAAGTTGTGCTGCGTTTCAACAGTGTTAAGGGATGGAAGGAGTTCAAGCCCAAGCAGTCACATACCACGGGGGAGCCTTGAAGAGTGGAAGGAATTTCAGTTGTGCTATGGTTCAACAATGTTGAGGATTGAAGGGAGTTCAAGTCCAAACAGTTACACACCAAGGAGGAGCCTTGAAGAGTTGAAAGAAATTCAATTGTGCAGTGTGCAAAGGGAGTTTGCATATTTCGAATAGGGAAACACTAGATGTGTTAAAGAATTATGTGTTTCTTGTACTAAGCTATCAGTTTATAGTGGATTACTTTTCTGGGCATGGCGCACAGACGTAGGCTTAGGCCGAACTGTATTACCATTCTTGTATGTTGATTTGTTTATGTTATTTATGTGTTGTAACACTGCAAACCAGACATAACACACTATTAAATTGAATAGTAACACAATAAACCTAAGACTGTCACACTGCAATCTAGTCACACCACTCGATAGACCGAAGTACTAAATTAAAACATACATTTCATTTCTTACAGAACCCCGAAAGATGGAATGCTCCTCTAATAAATCAAATTCTTTTATTCTAAAGATGGAGCAATCATAAAAAATATTCCACTTTGCCTAGGAGATGCTAAGGATGAATTTGTATATCACTATACCACATCAAGTGATTTTACTGCGTTATCGGCACATAGAGTACGTAATTCGAGAGGATCAAGAAAGACAAAATGTGTAGTCAATGGCCTCTACCTCAAGAGAAATAAAGGAAAAAATTTGAAAGGATGTCTGGTCCACCGATGCTCAACCCAAAGTCAAGTTAAATCTATGGCGCTTCCTGGCGGGAGCCATCCCAAAAAAAGCTTCTCTTCTACATAGAAAAATCATCAAGATGCCAGCAGAAGGAATATGTGCATGGTGCAAAAAAAAAGATTCAGACAGACATAAAACTAATTATCCATTGCCAGAAGACAAAAAAGATCTAGAGGAGGGCCGGCTTCAACCCTGACGAAATGTAATGCTATGGCCAATCAGTTAAGGAATGATGGAGTCAATAATACAAAAGGCATGACAAGAAGAAGGAAAAATTCGACTAGGGGCTACTCTCGTAGGGAATACATGGAAAGCCAAGAATACAACTATTTCTTAAGACCGACCATCCACATGTCATTATGGAGCTAGCGAAAAGCATGATTGAAGAACAAAAATCTAGCCCTCCAAGAAGAATCTACAGACCAAGGTTTGCAAGTGGTACAACAGTCTCCAGATGGAATACATCATGTATTGATACTGTTGGCCTATTGGGCCATCTTTTTCACATTTTTCATTTTATTTCCTCAGCCCTTTTATCCCTATGATGAATAACCAGACTGGGCCTCATTGGAGTGGAGTGGGCTGGCTGATCCTTGATGCTGGGCGGGCCGGGTTCAACCCGACCCGACCCAGGCGACTTGGCTATATATTGTTCTTTTCTCTCCCAGCCTGCCCTAATTCCTCTTTCTCTGTTGATGCCGCCGCTGTCTCCACACTCTCTCTCTGACCTTTTGTCTTCTCTCTTTTCTTTCGAACCGACTGTCTGTTCGTGTTCTCTTTCGCCCTTCGGGACTCTATCACCGATAGTCTGTGCCGGTTGTCCTCCTTGACACCGTGCGTGTGGCTTGGTTGAGAGAGGAAAGGGCTTGCCTTTGCGGAGAGAGATAGAGAGTTGTTTTGCCTGAGGCTCACCGGCTTAACCTGAGGGATTCATCTCGTTCTTCTCTGGAAGGACATCCAGTGACGGACTGTCACCGCGTACACGGAAACCGAGCTCACCGAACTCGTTCGGTTTCCTCCATTGCTCTGGCCGAGACCTTGAGGGTCTCGAGGTAAGACCTACTGCTTCCGTTCAATTTATTATTACTAACTAATCTACCTTTCTAGTAGTTTCTGATAATCTCTCAGAAAGACAGTGAAGGAAGAGGATCTCATTGTAATAGATAAGATTCTCCATTTTCTGTTTTTCTTCTTATTTGTTCATTTGAGGTTTGTAATAGTAAGTTAGGTGCATTGTAATAGTAAAATATGTTGTTTTGGTTGCTTGATCGACGTAACAGTGGTATTAGAGCCACGGTTGTCTGCAACCGTCCGGCGACCACTCAGTTTTTCAGATCCACGCGAGATCTGATTTAGGGAAGTTTGTTAACCTCCTCTGTTGTTTTTTGTGTTTTTGGCTATTATCAGATCTGTTGTGATTATACCTGTTAGATCTATTATTTTCACTGTTTATTCCTGTTAAATATGCTCTTGGGTTAATCTGCTTCTGTTCCCTTGATGATTTCGTAGATCTGCTCTATTTTCTGTTATAAATTGCCGTTGGTATTAAATCTGCTGTTTCTGATTATCTGGATTTTTCAATTTCTGGTTCACTGTCCTGATTATTCGAATTACTGCATTGCTTCGGTTCTGAACGTGTTCTGTCATTCTGGTAATTTTTTTTGAAATCTAAAAACCCAAGCCTGGCTTGAGTCCAAGAGACTCCAAGTATCTGTGCCTTGGAGATTTTCGTTACCTACTTACAAAACACTGCATTATTCGTGACCGTCTGTGTGTTGTGTGGCTGTTTTTTAGCATTTTCGCCTTTTTTGTCTCGGTTAATTTACTTGTACTTCTGCGCTGTTTTTGTTGTAAGACACTACTGCGTTTCACGTACTTTACCGTGCCATTTTTCTCAAAGCAAAATCCGGGTTATTTTATTTGAGTGACAAACCTTTTTCAAATCTCTCATTTTTCTAGCCATCGATTACTCTTATTTGCCATTCTAATCATGTCCGTTCAAAAGATTGAAACTGACAAATTTGATGGCAAATCTGATTTTGTAATGTGGCGTAGAAAATGAAAGCAGTTTTAGTCCAAAATAAAATCGCACCCGCAATTTGTAGCCCTGAAAAGTATCCGGAATCTTGGAAGGGTGAAGTGCTTTCTGAAAAACTTGGTGATGCACACAGTTGCCTCACCTTGCACTTAACCGATAACGTTTTATGAGAAATAGACCAAAAAGACAACGCCTTTGGGATTTGGACAAAACTTGAAAAATTGTATTTGGGAAAATCCTTATCAAATAAGATTTATTTAAAAGAACAGCTTTTTGATTTTAAAATGAGTGGGTCGAAATCTCTTTCAGAGAACATCGATGATTTAAACAAAATAGTTTTGGAATTACAAAACGTTGGTGAAAAGATTTCTGATGAAAACGTTGCTGTTATTTTATTAAATTCCTTGCCTGAGTCTTTTAATGATGTTAAGTCTGCTATCAAGTATGGCAGAGATGATTTGACTCTTGCTGATGTGAAAAACGCTTTAAAATCAAAAGACCTTGATTTGAGAAAAGAAAACAAATCTAACGGAGAGAACCTTTACGTGAGAGGGAGGGTTGACCGGAGAGAATCTTTTAGTCACCGTTCTAAAAGTAAAGGGAGGTCGAAATCACGAGATAAGAAAGTGAAGTGCTTTTACTGTGGCAAGGAAGGTCATATGAAAAATAAGTGTTTTAAAAGGATCAAAGAAGAAAAACAACGTAAACAAGGTAAGGAGCGATAAAAATGACAAAACTCATGATTTTGAATCAGATGGTAATTCAATGTATTCTGAAGTTCTGTGTGTATCCCCTTCCCTTTCTCCTATTTCTGAACACTGGATTCTTGATTTTGGATGCACTTTTCACATGACACCAAACAAGCATTGGTTTTCAAATTTTAAACCCCTTGAGCATGGAAAAGTTTCTATGGGTAATAATCATGTTTGTGACATCAAAGGTATTGGAAATATTTTTATTAAAATGCTTGATGGTGTGACCAGAAAATTGACTGAGGTGAGATATGTGCCCGACCTTCGTCGGAATCTAATCTCCCTTGGTGTTTTTGACACAAACGGTTTTTCTTACAAATCTGAAAATGGTATTATGAGAGTTTGCAAAGGAGCACTGGTCATGCTCAAAGGTTTTAAAAAGGATGGTTTATATCATTTAATTGGAAAAACTGTTTGCGAAGCATCTGCATTAGTTTCAAAATCTGTTCCTGAAAAGACTTTGTTGTGGCACCGTCGAATTGGCAACATCAGTGAAAAAGGACTACATTGCCTTCAAAAGCAAAATCTTTTGGGTGGTGCCAAAATCGAATCATTGAATTTTTGTGACCATTGTGTTCTTGGAAAACAACATAAAATTAGTTTTTCAGTTGGCACACACAAGTCCACTTCTGTCCTTGATTATGTGCACTGTGATTTGTGGGGACCCGAAAAGCTTCCAACCTATGGTGGCAATGTTTATTTGTTATCTGTTGTTGATGATTTTTCTAGGCATGTGTGGGTATTTCTTTTAAAATCAAAAGATCAAACTTTTGAAAAGTTTTCTGAATGGAAACGCCTTGCCGAAAGTCAAACCGAAAATAAACTAAAGACAATTAGGACAGATAATGGCCTTGAGTTTTGTAACAAAAAGTTTGCTGATTTATGTGCTCTGCATGGCATTCTGCATCATAGGACTGTTAGGCACAATCCTCAGTAAAATGGTATTGCTGAAAAGATGAACCGTACCATTATGGATAAGGTTAGGTGTCTTATGGTGTCCTCAGGAATCCCAAAACCTTTTTGGGGAGAAGCTGTAAGTACAGCTGTCTACCTCATCAATAGATCACCTTCAATGGCAAAAAATTTCAAAACTCCCTTAGAGTTGTGGTCTGAAGAACCACCAAACCTGTCAAACCTTCGAGTGTTTGGATGTGCTGCATTTGTACATCAAAAAGAGGGTAAGTTAGACCCAAGGTCAAGAAAGGGAGTGTTTTTAGGCTACCCTAGTGGGGTGAAGGGATACAAAGTTTGGCTCAAAGGTGAGCCGGGGGTGAGGGTTATTGTGAGTGGGGATGTGGTCTTCAACGAACTTGATATGCCTTGTCTAAAGGCTAAAACCAATCCTGATAGTTCTATCAATGTTCCCACAAATGGGAATATTCCCGTGGAGGTGGAGGACACCTCCGAACCTGCACAAGCTCACGCTCAACCCGAAACCAGTGAAGAGTCGGATATACCGACTAGTCAACCTGAAACCGACATGCCTGAATCTGAAAATTCAGATGATGATGATGAGGATCATCCAGAGGCACAAGCACAAGCTCTAAGAGACTACCAGCTGTCTAGGGATAGGGTTAGAAGAGAGTCGAGAGAACCCGTTAGGTATGGGAATTCCTACATTGTCTCATACGCTTTTGCTGCTGCATCTTACTTAGAAGAAAAAGAACCGGTGTGTTTTTTTGATGTGTTAAAGAGCCCTAATCGCTCTTTGTGGTTGCATGCTATGGAAGAGGAAATGTCCTTGCTTCACAAAAACAAAACCTAGATTCTTGTTCAAAAACCCTCAAAGCAAAAATTAATTGATTGCAAATGGATTTTCAAAATCAAAGAGCCTGAATCTGCTAATAAACCCCCAAGGTTCAAGGCTAGGCTGGTTGCAAAAGGTTTTTCTCAAGTTGAGGGCATCGATTTCAATGAAATATTTTCTCCTGTTGTTAAATGTAAAACAATTAGGATAATGCTTGCAATTGTTGCCTTTTATGATCTTGATCTTGAACAACTTGATGTAAAAACTGCATTCTTGCATGGGGAACTTGAAGAAACTATCTATATGCGTCAACCACCAGGTTTTGAAGAAAAGGGTAAAGAAAACATGGTATGTCTTTTGAAAAAGTCCTTGTACGGACTCACACAGTCACCAAGGCAATGGTATAAACGGTTTGACTCTTTCATGCTTAAAGCTGGTTTTATTAAAAGCAATTATGATAGCTGTTTATATTTTTGTGGTGACAATGTTGAAACTGCTGTTTATCTTTTGCTCTATGTGGATGATATGTTGATTGCTTGTAAGCATAGAGATAAGATTACTTGTTTGAAATCCTTGTTAAAGTCAGAATTTGATATGAAGGATTTAGGTTATGCTTTTAGAATCCTTGGGATGAACATCAGTAGGGATAGAGCTGACCGATCCTTATTCATATCCCAGAAATCCTTTTTGCAGAAAATTGTTTCCAAATTTTCGATGCATTTATGCAAGCCAGTTTGTACCCCACTTGCGAGCCATTTCCAGCTTTCTGAAAAATCTTGCCCCAAAACTGAAAAAGAAAAGAAAGACATGGCAAACATACCTTATAGGATGGCTATAGGATCCGTCATGTATTCAATGATATCCACCCAACCCGATATTGCTTACTCCATAAGCCTTCTTAGCCTATTCATGTCCAGTCCGGATAGGGATCATTGGGCAGCTCTCAAGTGTTTATTACGGTATATTAATGGGACTATTGATAGGGGTTTGCTTGATCATAATTGGTCCGATAATTTTGAACTGGTTGGATATGTAGATTCTGACTTTGCAGGTGACAAAGATGGTAGAAAATCTACCACTTCTTATTTCTTTACCTTAGCAGGCAATTGCATATCTTGGAAGTCACAATTACAGCCTGTAGTCGCTTTATCGACTACGGAGGCTGAATACATTGCTGCCACCGAGGCGATTAAGGAAGCCATTTGGCTTCAAGGCCTTCTATCTAAATTACATGTTTTAAATTCCAAAGCTGTGATTTATACTGACAGTCAAAGTTGTCTCCACTTGTGTAAAAATCATGTTTATCATGAGAGGACTAAACACATAGATGTTAAGTATCATTTCATAAGGGAAAAGGTTTCAAGTGGTATAGTCAATATTGAGAAAATTAGTACTAAAGATAATCCTGCAGATTTTGGCACTAAGATTGTGACAATTGATAAATTCTCTTTGTGCAGGGACCTCCTTCATGTAGATGAAGGTTGACTCTTTGAGTCAGTGCTGGCTGAAAATTCAATGAAAATATGTTCAAGGTGGAGTTTGTTTGCCTATTGGGACATCTTTTTCACATTTTTAATTTTATTTCCTCAACCCTTTTATCCCTATGATGAATAACCGGACTGGGCCTCATTGGAGTGGAGTGGGCTGGCTGATCCTTGATGCCGGGCGGGCCGGGTTCAACCCGACCTGACCCAGGCGACTTGGCTATATATTGTTCTTTTCTCTCCCAGCCTGCCCTAATTCCTCTTTCTCTGTTGATGCCGCCGCTGCCTCCACACTCTCTCTCTGACCTTTTGTCTTCTCTCTCTCTTCTTTCGAACCGACTGTGTGTTCGTGTTCTCTTTTGCCCTTCGGGACTCTATCACTGATAGTCTGTGCTGGTTATCCTCCTCGACACCGTGCATGTGGCTTGGTTGAGAGAGGAAAGGGCTTGCCTTTGCGGAGAGAGATAGAGAGCTGTTTTGCCTGAGGCTCACCGGCTTAACCTGAGGGATTTATCTCGTTCTTCTCTGGAAGGACATCCAGTGACGGACTGTCACCGCGTACACGGAAACCGAACTCTCCGAGCTCGTCCGGTTTCCTCCACTGCTCTGGCCGAGACCTTGAGGGTCTCGAGGTAAGACCTACTGCTTCCGTTCAATTTATTATTACTAACTAATCTACCTTTCTAGTAGTTTCTGATAATCTCTCAGAAAGACAGTGAAGGAAGAGGATCTCGTTGTAATAGATAGGATTCTCCATTTTCTGTTTTTCTTCTTATTTGTTCATTTGAGGTTTGTAATAGTAAGGTAGGTGCATTGTAATAGTAAAATAGGTTGTTTTGGTTGCTTGATCGGCGTAACAGATACTTTCATAATCGATATGGATACAGCAACAAAGAAAAGGAAAGCAGCAACGGGTATAGTTATCAGATAGCAAAAAAAAGAGACCAAAAAAGAAGGGTGACGACATCTATGGTAAGGCCGGTTTTATACCTATGGTGTCGGTAGTAGCAATTGAAGCTCAGACCATCGTTCATTTCTATGAGTTGGCAAATCAACTAGGAATCTCTTACTTTGTAGTTGAATCGGTTAACCAGGATGTAGTTACTTGTTGTAAATCAGACAAACAGATCTCCCATGGGACACATGATCAAAGTGATCCAACAGATGAAAAGAAATTCTCTCCAAACCTAGATTGCGGAACGTCAGTAGGAAAGCTAAGTTCATTGCTGATAAGTTGGGAAAAACAAGATTGGATATGTTAAATCTTCCAGTCTGGATGGAAGATTACCGCGTCATTTGAGACCTCATGTTGCAAGAAACTTCAGTCATAAATTAATGAAGAAATTATGTTGGGTTAAAAAAAAAAGTTTCGAATAATTTTTTATTTATTTTTACTTCTTTTGGTACCGATTTTTTTTCAAGTTTCAAATTACTTTTCATAATTTGCTAAGATTTTCAATTTTTAGGAAATTAAATAAAATTTTCCTTAATAATTCTTTATGGTAATGCATGGAAATCTTATTTTGTTTTTGTAAAAACTTAGTTGAATATTACCTTTTTAGTTTCCATCCCAAATTCTCATCAACTAACCAAGAGAAATCATTTTCTTTAACATTTTCCTCAATTAACTAAACAACATATGAATTTTCAATTTTTAGGAATCTCATTTTCTTTTTCTCTCTTTTCCTCTTCCTTACAAAATCCTTGAACCAAATAAGATCTTAGTATTAAATTCTATAGAATAAAAAATAAATCATACACTCTATGAAATAAACCCTAAGAGGAAAAGCACTATCAATGAAAATGTAATAAAGAATGTATTAGAAGATATATTAAACGAGTGCAGTAAACATGGGTTTGACAGCTCTCCAAGAAGTTGGTGATTTTATATGCTCATCTAATAATAGTGTTTCTTCGATTTTTACTTGTTACATTTCATCCTTATCCTTAATTTTTTTTTTACTTGTTACATTATGAAATAATTCGATATTTAGTGATTTTTTTTTATCATTATGTCCTTTCATAAAAAAAATATGGAAGTTCTCCAGTGGACATTGGAGAGTTACTGGGTATCAAAAAAGGTTACATTTCAAGCCTACCATGGGCAAAACAGCTACCATTGAGAATAATTCACTTCTAGCGGTTCATAATCTTACTAGCCATTCTATTAATATTTATGAGTTAGCGATCTTGGCTTCTGATTTATTGCATAGGATAGATAAATACAAAATCTCTTTCTCTCATATAAAAACTGACGGTTATATATATGCTCATCTTTGAGGTAGGGTTGCTTTAAAATTTTAATTTCTTCTGTAATAGTTGAGGCACATCCCTCATGATGTAAGTAATGCCATTCTTTCTGACCTCAACAAAATATAATTCTATTTTTCCTAAAAAAAAAAAAATACAATATGGAAGAATATATATTTTGAATCGAGTAGGCTCCATTACACAAACTCACAAATTGGGGCGTTTTTTCCCAAAAAAAAAAAATCAATTTTTCTACTTTTGCATACTGCAATTCTTGAATGGAAAAAAAAAATGCAGCCCACAGAGTAAAAAGAAAAAAAAATAAAATTCACAACCTCAAAAAATAAAATAAAATGAAATGAATAATAATCCAAATTCAAGAAGTGAGTGGCTGTTGTCTTCCATTTGAACTATTATCATAGGGTTTGGTTGATTTTCTTGGCTTCTTCTTTAGGAATAAAGTCCAAGTGATGACTTCTAAGCAGATTGCAATTCCACCAAGAGAAGCAATAAAAATTATGTATGCTAATTTCCATTCCCTTTTTGGTGACAAAATTTGAAGCCCTTTGAACACATTAATAATTCCAACAACTAATACACCATATCCAATTCCATGGTGATATATGTTCCAGTAAAACCTGTATTTGTGATCCTTCTTAGGTCTCAAAAACAGGGCAAATATCTGCAACCAAGAACAAAAATGTTTGAATCCTAAAATTTCTAAGGAAATTTTTATAGAAAGTTTGCCCAGGAATTTAGCTCATGATTATCATCCGGTTAGATACTAGTCTTGTTTTATAATCTTTGATTAGCGGTAAATCACTTCACGAGATATATATTGTTATTTTTTTGGGGAAAATATCCTGCAGATAAATAAATGAAATATTATATTATTTATGTTAGATAAAATTTAATTTCGTAAAATTAAATCATTTGTAATAAAAAATGTCGAAGCTAACAAAGGTCAGGACCCAACAAATGTTAATAAAGATAAGGAGGTTTTAAGATGTTAGAGAAATTAGGCTCAAAATCCAACAAAGGTCGATAAACATAAGGAGGGTTTAATATGTTAGAGAAAAAGAGATCTTGATTCATGACTAGATTTTTTTTTTATTTTTTCAAAATATAGGACATGAGTGTGATTCAAATTAGAGATTCTGTTTAGAATATTTCTATCACTAAATTATTACATTGTAACAATCTGTTCTTTTCTTATCAATGTATGACGACTTGTAAGTATAAACAAATAAAATAAAAAAAATTAAAAAAGGGAAAAGTATATTTGCTTTTTAGCTTCTAGGACACAAGGATAATCATTAGGAGAAAATACTAGAAATAGGAGTTTTTTTTATTTTTATTTTTTTATTTTGTGGGAGTGGTAATTTTGTGTGATGAACTAAATATGGCAATAGTTCTTTTTGAATTAGGTTGAGAGGATTACCTGCAAAGTTGCGAGACAAGAAAGGGTAATTCCAAAATCACGGTGAGATGTATATTGAATTCCCTTGGATTGGCTTCCTAACTTGAAACCAGTTGCCCAACCAGCAACTCCAACAATATAAGAAGAAAGTTGGCATGCCACATGAACATAGAACCAAACTGGATCAGCAAAAGTTCTAAGGTATCTTGCAATCATTATCCCAACAGGAAAAAGAATTCCCCAACTTACAGCATTCAGCATCCCATGAACCTAAACCACCCAAAAAATAAAAAATAAAAAATAAAGTTAATTAATTATAAACCACACTGAGGAAGCACAAACGAAAAACGTCTCTTCTGTTCTCAATTCCCCTCCAAGAGAGAGTTCAGATAGAATTCGATGCATTAATTCTGTTTTGATCACATCTCTAAGGATACAACATGAGGACTCAAGGAGATAAAACAGGTATTAAGAAAATTCTATTCATTTTTTGAATTCTGACTTTGATACTGATGTTAAAGATATTTCTATTTTTTTTCTTTTAAAGAAGATGACTATTCATAACCATAAATTAATTTTTATTTATCGTATTATGTTTAAAAATTTTTATTTATAGTTTTCTTCTGTCTAACAATTTTGTACATTACAATTGTATCAAAATTGATAACTCATAAATTTGATATAATTATAAGGTAGAAATTGTTTACATGCGAATACGATAAAATAATTTTTTTGACCTAATACGAAAAGTAAACAATGTGTGTGTGGGGGGATGGGGGGTGCGGGGGTAGGGTTCTATAGTTGATTGAATATCATGACATAGACTTACATTTTTATTCCTTAATCTGGAATTATCTTGGCTACTACTCAAGATGCTTTGTCCCGTGACCAAATCAAGCTTACTCATAGAACTCAAATTCTCAGGTTGAAATGCATGAACTGCAGGAAATTTTCCATTTATTACTGAACTTCCAACTTGCCAAACTTGATTCAAGATTTGTTTTTCCATTGGTAAGCTAATGGTTGCGAAAATCATCATCAACCCTTTATGATATTGACCTTCCAAATCCGAGATCTCGAATTCAATCTCACTTTCTTCAATTGATTTGTAGGAATTTAGTCTGAACTTCTTCAATATCATCCGACCATTAGTCTACTTAAACGCGATTAGTGCCTGCGTACCAATCATGCCGGTTCCATTAGGATTAATTCCCCATGCTATCCATCCATTAGGCTTAGAAGGAGGAGCAATAAATGCTAAACTGAGCAAAGAGTTTTTTGAGTCATAAGTCCAGTGGAGATAAGATTTCAGCTGAGGCAAGTCATCGCAATGCTGGAAAATTCTGTTTTTGGTGAACTTTTGAGAAGTGCAAGTAGCAGAATGTGATGGCTGAATTTGAAGAAACAGAGAAAGAAAAAACAGAACAAGAATTGATGATTGAAATTGAAACAAATTTGCCATTTTGGAGGTGGAAGTGGAAATGAAACTGAATATTGGTATAGGATTGGGAAATCGGCACTTTTTGGAAGTTTGTGGAGGAAGGTTGCTGGTGGATTTGAATTTTACCAACTAAATTGGTTGAAGTTGAAATAGACCGAAGATGAACAAGTTGGGAAGGCATGAGAACAAAAAAGGACACGGCCTAAAATTCTTGCATGTGGACTCTATTGTAATCAAGTGTAATCATATGTTGTAGGGTCCTTTATATAGATGGCAGACCATTTTGCCTTTATTTCTTTTTCTTTTTTTGCTTTCGTTTGGGTTTCTTTCGGCTTTTCTCTATTCATTAGGATGAAGGTCCATGTTTAAAAAATTGTAAAGAACAGTTAAGATTCCTATCTTTATTTTTTTTTTAATAATTTGTGAAGAAAGGAATTTACATATTTATATATTAAGGTCCTTGATTAGGATTATAGGTCTCATGGACATGAACGTTGCGCGTAAATTTTATGAGAACGAATGGGTTATTAAAAATTTCTAAGTGTGTTACTTTAGTCACCAATTGAAAGAAAAATTATCAATCTTTGACATTTTCAGTCACAATTCAAGCCTACCGAGTCGAGCACTATTAAATAGTCGTTTTTATTATGTCAAAATAAATACCTCTGAAAGTTACCATAAGTATTTAGATCCAAGTTAATATATCATTCAAATACAGTTTACACTATCCCATGTGAAATAGAGTTATCACATTCACCTCCTTAAGCCTGTAGTGTCTGGACGTCCTAAATTTAACTCAGGACCAGACCAGGGAAGTAAAATTCTAGAGGCGGCTTCCACTGTCCATGTAAGTGTAAGGTGTAACACTTACTCGAACTCGAATCTCCTGTACCACTCTATGTATCACATTATAATTTGGTCTATTTTATTAATAAAACCCAATAAATAAAAGATAAACTCTAAGGGAAAGGATAAACCCTACAAAAAAAAATATATTATAAAAAGAGGTAGTACATAGTGTTGGAATCCGTAGAAAAAATAAACAAAATAAAAACTACAAAAATCCACCAACAGGATCCGCACATACTAGAAAAACCGATTGGATAGAAACTACCTCAATGTTTTCTACTGTTAGGTGTGGAGGCATTGCTGTTTACACTTCGCCCTCTACTGGTATCCACGCAATGAACTCCTCTGCCAGCGATTGGGATGCTAGATCCTTTTGTGTTTTGAAAACTGATGAGAACGTATCTTGACTATATGGTAATACGTGGAATTTTGGAGAGAGAAAGGCTAGATACTATTATCGCCGTTCTAGGGTTAAAGAGTTCTGCTTTTAATTTGATGAAGACGGCTGCCGAGAAAAGGTTAACGTAACTTTTTATAGCTGTCAATATCAGAACTCTAACTGTCATCTAAACCTTAATGACAGTTTAATCTCGTCGGTCTATTCCTATAATCATCCAACAGTTGGAGGAATATTATTAAGTAATTAATTTCATTTATCTGATAAATAAACGTACATACTTATTAACTTACCGAATAAATACAATATGGAATCTGATTCCCCTTTTACATATGTTTAACGAATCTGGAAATGTTCTAGATTCATTGAATGTGGACATCATGCTCAAAAGATCGTCAATGCGCGTGACCCTGTAAGTTCGCTTAACGTTGACAGTGAATGAAAAATGTCCTAGACATTTATTCACAAAACGTAAGCGGCCTCTATCAAGACATTATGCTTACCCAAGTTAAGTAAAAGAGATGATAACCTAACATCAGTTTTTTTGAATATTTAGTCCTTTTGTCACACGATATCCTAATTAAGTATAAGGCATGGACCGAGTCAACCTTATAAGACTTAATTAACCATTTACTTGATCACCAGGTAAACTGTTCCGATAAATAATATTAATAACACTTATTAATACTTATTTGAGCATGGCCATGCATATTCTCCGGTCTTCCTTATCAAGAGTCCCATGGATATCTCTCTCTAGTAACAGAGGGACAAATCCGTTTCACTATTTCTCATATTCAAGCCATGATAAGAAAATAGCCCAACGAATAGTCATAATAATCACCTAATTAAAAGTGATGTTTGACTATGTCAAAACATATTTTCTCCCCATGCGAGACTCATTAGAAACATTAGGTCAAAGGACACCAAACATAAAACTGAGAATAAATATTTATGACTTAAACCCATATAATATTTCTTCTTCACTTTGGGTCATGTCCAATAAAATATTCTCAATATGTATTTATGAATTGATTTTATATCTCATATTCATGATCAGTAAAACATGATCATCAATCAACTTCATACTAGTTTAATACAAGATGTAATAAAAATAGGGGCAAACTAGAATAGTATTTTATTAGCAAGAAGGGTTTTACTATCAAGTCACATACTTGATGGCCAAGAGCATAAAATACAATTCCAAATACATGCCTTATAAATAATAAATGTTAGTCAATTGGTCTGGGGCATATTATAACAATCTCCCATCTGCCCTACTACCAATTTGACACGGCTCTCAAACCCATTGACCTAGTATGACTCTCATGCTTAAGTTGTGGGAGTGGTTTTGTCAATGGATCCATGACATTGTCATTATTATCTACTTTGTAAATTTTTTCATCTCCACGCTCAATGATTTCTCAGATGAGATGGAAACGCCTGAGAATATGTTTGGATCGTTGATGAGATCTAGGTTCCTTAGATTGTGTAATGACCCCTGTATTATCACAATATAGGTCCACTGGATTCACAATGCTAGGAATCACACCTAGTTCAATGATGAACTGTCTGATCCAAACTGCCTCCTTCGCTGCATTAGAAGCAGCCACATAATCAGCCTCTATAGTAGAATCAGCCACAGTATCTTGCTTTCAACTCTTCCAGGTCACAGCACCTCCACTTAAACAAAATACAAATCCAGATTACGATCTAAAATCATCTACATTAGTCTGGAAGCTAGCATCTGTGTAACCAACAACAAGTTCTCCTCCTGACCTCCGTAGATCAAAAACATCTCTTTAGTCCTTCTTAAGTACTTAAGAATGTTTTCTACTGCAGTCCAATTTGGTTCACCAGGTTTAGACTGGAATCTGCTAGTCATGCTTAATGCATACAAGACATCTGGGTGAGTGCATAACATGGGTACATAATAGACCCAATTGCGGAAGCGTAAGGGACCTTACTCATGCATTTTGTATCCTCCCTTATGGTAGGACTTTGAGACTTACTGAGTTTAATGCCATGTGACATTGGCAAGAATCTGTTGGAATCCGTAGGCAAAAAGAAAGTAAAATAAAACTACGGAAATCCACCAACAGGATCTGCACATACTAGAAAAACTGATTGGATAGAAATTACCTCAATGTTTTGATTGTTCGTTGTGGAGGCGCTGCTTTGTACGCTTCGCCCTCTACTGGTATCCACGCGACAAACTCCTCTGCAAGCGATCGGGATGCTAGCCCCTTCTGTGTTCTGAAAACTATTCAGAACTGATCCTGACTATCTGGTAATCGGTCGTATTTCGGAGAGAGGAGGCTAGATACTATATCGCCATTCAAGGGTTTAGGGTTTTGTTTTTCTTTAATCAGATAAAGGACGACCAATAAGAAAAGGTTAACATAACCTTTTATAGCTGTCAATATCAAAGCCCTAATTGTCATCTAATGACAATTTAATCTCCTCCGTCTATTCCTATAATCATCCAACGGTTGGATGAGTAATATTAAATAATTAATTTCATTTATTCGATTAAATAAAATTCATTACTTATTAACCTACCAAAAAATACAACATGGAATCTGATTCCCCTTTTGTATACGTTCAACGAATCTGGACACAATCTAGATTCATTGAACGTGGACATTATGCTCACAAGATCGTCTATGTGTGTGACCCTGTAGGTTCACTTAACGTTGGCAGTGAATGAAAAAATGTCCTAGACATTTATTCACAAAACATAAGCGGCCTCTAGCAAGAACCAAGTTAAGTAAATGTAATAATAATCTAGCATCAGATTTAATATTTAGTCCTTTTGTCACACGATATCCTAATTAAGTATAAGGCATGGATCAAGTCATCCTTATAAAACTTAATTAACCATTTACTTGATCACTAGGCAGACTGTTCCAACAAATAATATTAATAACACCTTATTAATACTTATTTGAGCATGGCCATGCATATTTTCCAGTCTTCCTTATCAAGGGGCCCATGGATATCTCTCTCTAAAAAGAGAGGGACAAATCCCTTTCACTATCTCCAATATTCAAGCCATGACGAGAAAATAAGCCAACTAATAATCATAATGATCACCTAATTAAAAGTGATGTTTGACTATGTCAAAACATATTTTTCTCCCCATGCAAGAAACATTAGGTCGAAGGACACCAAATATAAAACTGAGAAGAAATACTTATAACTTAAACCCATGCAATATTTCTTCTTCACTTTGGGTCATGTCCAATACAATATTCTCAATATGTATTTATGAATTGATTTTATATCTCATATTCATGATCAGTAAAACTTGACCATCAATCAACTTCACACTAGTTTACAAGATGTAATAAACTAGGGACAAATAAGAATAGTATTTTATTAGCTATAAGGGTTTTACTATCAAGTCACATACTTGATGACCAAGAGCATAAAATACAATTCAAAAATAAATGCTTCATAAATCATAAATGTGAGTCAATTGGTCTTACGACATATACTAATAGAATCCTCTCTTAGAATCTTGCATACTAAGCTTTTTCAGTACCTTGTCAATATATCCACTCTGACTTAGGCCAATTAGGTTTTTAGATGTATCTCGATAGATCCTAATGCCTAGAATATAGGATGCTTTACCTAAATCTTTAATTGAAAAACACTTCCCCAACCAATTTTTTACACTTTACAAAGTGGGGATGCAATTCCCAATTAACAAGATGTCATCGACATAGAGCACTAAAAAGACTATTGTATTTTTTGTAACCCTTTTTTACACACAAAGTCCATCTTCATTCTTGATGAAATTGAATTCTTTAATTGCTTCATCAAAACAAAGATTCCAACTTCGAGATGCTTGCTTCAAGCCATAAATGGATCTTTGAAGTTTACACACTTTACTAGAATTCGAAGGATGAATAAAACCTTCAGGTTATGTCATATACACATCCTCCAGTAGATTTCCATTGAGAAAGGCAGTTTTAACATCCATTTGTCATATTTCATAATCATAATATGCTGCAATGGCAAGTAGAATTCTGATTGACTTAAGCATTACAACTGGAGAAAATGTTTCATCATAATCTATACCACAAGTTTGTTATAGCCTTTTGCTAGCAGTTGTGCTTTGTAAGTGTGCACATTGCCATCCATGTCAGTTTTACACCCTATGGTCTTGCAACCTTCAAGTGGATCAATCAAAGTCCAAACTTGATTGTCATGTATGGATTGCATTTCTGATTTCATAGCCTCTAGCCATTTGCTAGATTCAGGACAACGAATAGTATCTTGGTAGGAATTAGGTTCACCTTGATCAATAAGATCAACATTATGATCCTCAGTCACAAGAAATCCATATCTGTGGTATCTGAGGAATCCTACCAGACATTCTTAGGCCTTGTAGCAAAAGTTCGGGCTCAGTATGAATACGTGAGTCCAACTAAGTGTCCATGCTCAATTTAGAAATAGTCTGCTATCCTTGAGCTTCTTCAAGATGGATTCTACTCCCACTAACTCTTTTTGGAAACGAATTCCGTTTCAAGAAAAATTCTGTTCCGAGCAACAAACACTTTGTATTCAGACGGAAGATAGAAACAGCATCCTTTATTTTCCTTAGGATATCCCACAAATAGACACTTATCTGATTTGGGTGCTAGTTTTTCAGATAATAATTGCTTCACATAAGCATCACATCCCCAATTTTTTAGAATTGCTAAACTAGGCTGTTTCCCGGTTGATATCTCATATGGTGTTTTGTGAACAGCTTTAGATGGAACTCTATTTAATATAAATGCAGCAGTTTCTAGAGCATAACCCCAAAAACAAATTGGAAGATCTATTTGACTCATCATAGATCGAACCATATTTAATAGAGTTCGATTTCTGCGTTCAAACACACCATTCCATTGTGGTGTTCCTGGTAGAGTTAAGTGGGATACTATCCCATAATTTTTAAGATGTTCGTCAAACTCTTGGCCTAAGTATTCATTACCTCGATCTGATCAAAGTAATTCGATACTCCTTCCAAGTTGATTCTGTATTTCATTTTGAAATTCCTTAAACTTTTGAAAGGAATCAGATTTATGTTTTTAGATAGATATAACCATATGTACTGAAATCATCTGTAAATGTAATGAAGTACTGAAAACCTCCTCTAGCTTGTGCGTTCATTAGTCAACATACATCGGTATGTATAAGTTCCAATAAATCGGTAGCCCTTTCACTTTGTCCTGTAAAAGGAAGTTTAGTCAATTTGTCTAATAAACAAGAATCGCATTTTTGCATAAGACTCAAGGTCGAATGAAGATAAAAGTCCATCTTGATGGAGTTTAGATATACGTTTCTCATTTATGTGGCCCAAAGGGCAATGCCAGAAGTAAGTTTGATTTAAATCATTAGATTTAAATTTCTTTGTATTTATGTTATAGATGGACTGACTAGTGGAATCATATAGGTACAGAATGTAAAGTCCATTACATAAAGAGGCATCCCCATAGAAAATATCATTTTTATAAATAGAACTTTTACCATTTTTAGTATTAAACTCAAAACCATCAATATCCAAACAAGAAACTGAAATGATGTTCTTACTCATAGCAGGAACATAATAACAATATTTAAGTTCAATGATAAGCCCACTAGGCAAAAGTAAATTAAATGTCCCTAACAGCAACTTTTGCTCCATTTACTACTCGTAGGTCCACCTCTCCTTTTGCCAAAGATCTACTCCTTTTGAGTCCCTGCACATTTACACAAATGTGAGCTCCACATCTGCTATCTAATACCCATGAAGTAGGAGTAGACATATTAATTTCTATAATGAAAATACCTGAAGCGGCACTCTCACTAGCCTTTTGCTTCTTCTTTTCTTCCAAGTAGAGCTTGCACTTCCTCTTCCAATGACCAGGTTCATAGCAGTGGAAGCAAGTCCCTTCCTTTGGCGGTTTAACTTTGGGCTTGGGCTTCTGCTTGCCTTTATCCTTCTTGGCCATATCCTTTCCCTTGTTCTTCTTGAACTGCCCTTTCTGAACCATCAGAACAATAGGAGTAGATTTCCTAATGTTTTGCTCAGCTTACTTGTGTAACTCGTGCAATTCATTTATGGACTTTTCCATATTATGCATATTGAAGTTCATGACAAACTAATCATAGTCAGAAGTTACAGAGGCCAAGATCATATTAGTAGCCAAGTCATGACTTAAAGGTGCTCCAAGTTTTTCAAGCTGATCAAAATAACCCTTCATCTTAATGGCATGAGCACTAATTGAAGTGCCTACGGTCATTTTACAGCTATTCAACGCCTTAATAGTAAGATATCTCTCTTGACGTGGTTGCTCTTGGAACATTTCCTTGAGCTGTTTCATTATCTCATAAGCCTCAACTTCCTCGAATTGCTTTTGCAACTCAGATTCCATCGTAGCCAACATAAGACATGTTACATCATTAGAATCATCTTTGTGCTTACTATAAGCATCTTTTTTAACTCTAGGAGCGTTGTTAGCTGGTTGATTAGGGATAGGGTTCTCAAGTACATTAGCCATTTTTCTTGTTTAAGGACAATCCTTAAATTTTGTGCCCAATCAAGAAATTTAGTCCCACTAAGCTTATTCTTTTTAAGCACGAATCGCAACGAGGTGTTTGAATTGTTTGAGGCCATTATCTACATAAAATTTGCAAAGTAAAATAAAATAAATGAAGCATTACTTTTCCCAGAAATATTCAACACTTGATATAAATCGTGGGTAGAAAAATTCCATTCTATAATAATCATAAGTAAGCTTTAGCTTAACACCCATAACTAAAGAAAAATGGATTAATGGGATTTACATCTATATGTACTAGCAAAATCCCATGTGATGCCCTAGGCTCAAAACCGTTTTGATAGCCTAGTTAAGCCAAACCATTCCAAGCATATGGAAATCACCATTTTCCATCTTCCCCTACTTAGGTAATCACTTATCTCTTGCTTTGGCAGTGAGACAGAATGATGATCCAGGCAGGAGAAGTGGTTATGATCATGGGAGGCATTTTCCGACTTAATTTTTTTTACATGGTTTCAAAAACCTTCTTCTTTTTATATATTTTATAAAACATATATCCCATAAAAAAGGAAATAAACTAAACATCACATGCATACTATATACATAGAATAAAACGTTTCATAGCATGGCCCCAGTCCTATATTAACTTCCACAAGCCTCATGGAAGTCAAAGGTCAATCTAGGTAAGTCTTCATCTCCATGAGCTTGCCTCCAACATCTTGGCCTTCTGATCTTGTTACATAGGATAGAAAAACATACATAGGAATAGGAAATAGAATAAACCTATTCTAGTAAGGCTTGATAATATTACATCAATAAAAACGACAATACGCAGGCCATATTTAAAAGCATTACAACCCATTAACAAAAAAAAACCACCAATCATGAGAGGTAAAAGGCCATGCTATGCACCATGCATCTAAAGATAGAAAGAAGCATGACAAACCCCAGAAGAAAATGGGGGTCCCACTTAATTATATGATTTTGCATAGTAGTTTAACGATTAAACTGCACAGATTATACCATGCACACTAAACAATTCGGCAGTAGCAACATTTTGTTTACTTAATCACATTAATAAGTAAAACAGAATACGATATATGCAAATCCTATAATTCAATTAACTCTTATTACTATACTAATCACAAACCTTACTATAAGGCTGATTGAAAACAACAATGTAATCAAAGAGGTAAAAGATAAAATTAGTAAAACTACTATGCACGAGGCTCTGATACCACTGTTGGAGTCCGTAGGAAAAACAAACAAAATAAAAACTAAGAAAATCCACCAACAGGATCCGCACATACTAGAAAAATTGATTGGATAGAAACTACCTCAATGTTTTCTGCCGTTAGGTGTGGAGGCACTGTTGTTTACACTTCGCCCTCTACTGGTATCCACGCAAAAAACTCGTCTGCAAGCAATCGCGATGCTAATCCCTTATGTGTTCTGAAAACTGTTCAGGACGTATCCTGACTATCTGGTAATACATGGAATTTTGGAGAGAGAGAGGCTAGATACTATTATCGTCGTTCTAGGGTTAAAGGGTTCTGCTTTTAATTTGATGAAGAAGGCTACCGAGAAAAAGTTAACATAACTTTTTATAGCTGTTAATATCAGAACCCTAACTGTTATCTAATGATAGTTTAATCTCGTCCGTCTATTCCTATGATAATCTAACGGTTGGATGAATATTATTAAGTAATTCATTTTATTTATTTGATAAATAAAATTAGTTATTTATTAATGTACCAAATAAATATAATATGGAATCTAATTCCCCTTTTGCATATGTTAAACGAATCTGGACACGTTCTAGATTCATTGAATGTGGACATCGTGCTCACAATATCGTCAACGCGTGTGACCCTGTAGGTTCACTTAACGTTGCTAGTGAATGAAAAATGTCCTAGACATTTATTCAAAAAACATAAGTAGCCTCTAGCAAGACATTATGCTTACCCAAGTTAAGTAAAAGAAATGATAACCTAACATCAGTTTTTTTTTTAATATTTAGTCCTTTTGTCACACGATATCCTAATTAAGAATAAGGCATGGACCGAGTCATCCTTATAAAACTTAATTAATCATTTACTTGATCGCCAGGTAGACTGTTCTGATAAATAATATCAATAACACCTTATTAGTACTTATTTGAGCATGGTCATGCATATTCTCCAGTCTTCCTTATCAAGGGGCTCATATATATCTCTCTCTAGGAACAGATGGACAAATCCCTTTCAACTAATATTCAAGCCATGAACAAGAAAATAGCCCAACCAATAGTAATAATAATCACCTAATTAAAAGTGATGTTAGACTATGTCAAAATATATTTTCTCCCCATACAAGAATCATTAGAAACATTAGGTCAAAGGACACCAAACATAAAACTGAGAATAAATATTTATGACTTAAACCCATGCAATATTTCTTCTTCACTTTAGGTCATGTCCAATACAATATTTTCAATATATATTTATGAATTGATTTTATATCTCATATTCATAATCAGTAAAACTTGATCATCAATCAACTTCATACTAGTTTAATACAAGATGTGATAAAACTAGGAACAAACAAGAATAGTATTTTATCAGTAAGAAGGGTTTTACTATCAAGTCACATACTTGATGACCAAGAGCATAAAATATAATTCAAAATACATGCCTCATAAATAATAAATGTAAGTCAATTGATCTAGGGCATATTCTAACACATAGAATGGTACACAAAGTAATACATAGGTTGTGTCCACTTACCCCATTCTTCTATTTAGTGACCATACTATGATACCATAATATGTGAGGCTAGGGCCGCAGGCTCGAGAGCGTGATTTATGAGACTGGAAAGGCACGTGTCCCTACTTGAGTGTCATTCTCACTACACCAAAATGAATATTTTAAGAGTGATTATAAATACTTACACACTCATATATTATTCAAATACTTCATACATATCTCATATGAGCTGGGAATGATATAACTTTAATTTTCACTCAATTGGGAGTATACAAAAAGAATGAAGAAAAATTGAAAATTAATATTTTAACCAAAAATCAACAACTTATGCCAGTTACACGTGTAGGAATGCGATAGATGAAAACCTCAGAACTGGTGGTTGCAACTAGTACAGACGTTCAATCTAAAAGCAAAAAACTTGCTATATCTCCTCTATGAGTTGGTTGACCACTCAAATTCTTCCCAACATATAAATAACAAGAATAATTATAAATCGTAAACCAAGCATGGCTACAGAATTAAATTAGGACACCAAAAAAATAAAATAAAGAAAATGAAAGAAGTTAATCTTCTCTGAACTTGTCTTGAATTTGCATGATATAAAAAATATTTAAGAAAACATATGATCAATAATTCTTTACTTCTGCTACTGCCTTTACCTCTTCCTCCTCTCCCTCTCCCTCTTCCGTCGTCCTCTTAAAATGACTTCCCAGGCTTCATCTCCACAAGTGAATAATGAAGTGGTTCATCACGTAAATACAAACACCGTGGAGGGTTTCTCCATCCTTCAAAGGAGTTATTCCTTCATTCATATCTATGATGCTTGAATCACATTCTGCAAGCCTTCTTGAGTCATTGTCAGATTTGCGCCATCAGGCAGGAACCGGGGCATGCACAAGTGTTCCACTGCACTCAGTCTAAGCGCAAACTCCTAGTGCAATAAACAATGCCGGCATGTGGATGTGGACATACAAAACGAGCCATGCCAACACCCTTCCCGAGCTTGGTAGGCTTTAGAGACGTCATGTAATGTGAGGAGGGAGTTTGATGTGAACTGTTTAGACATTCAAGAACATCAAAGAGTTGTGACAAGAGCCAAGACAAAACAACTAAAGAGTTACAAGGATCAAATTGAGCAAGAGAAGTTTTAAGGCTTAAATTTTGATGTCAATTTTGATGTCCAAGACTTTATGGGGCTTACATTTTGATTTCAAAGATTTTATGGGGCAATATCGTAAAATTTTGAATAGGTTAGAAATTGAAAATTCACCGTGGTAGATGGTTGGAAACCCTTTTGCCCAAACTGAAAAATTGCCTCCTATTTTTGGCAATGTGTTGACTAGTATTCTAGAATAGTCCAAATGCAATTAAAACACCTCTATTGTCTTATCAAGTATATGTATAGGTTATATCTATCCTTTGGGCTGAAAATATGAGCGGGAAAAATTCCTATTTTCTCCCTCAAATCTCTATAAATTTGTAGTCTTCCATTTTGAAGAAGCTAATCAAGAAATTTTTCAAGACAAAGGTTCTTCTCTTAGTATTCTTAGTTCTTAGCTTAGTTTTTCTATCTTCTTCAATGGTGAACTTCCTTGAAAGAAAAATCACTTTGAAGACTTGTTGAAAGTTCCAAAAGCTTCAAGGTTGATCATCAAAATTCCTTCATACTAGTTACTACACTCTTGTAGAAAACTAGTCTTGAGGTCTTCTTCTTGTTTCATTGAGGTCTAAGATTCAAAATACCTTAGGTTGCTTGAACTTTGAAGAAAAGATTTTGTATAAAACTTCTTGAGGTCTTGGATTTAATATATCCAAGGTTGCTTGAAGTTTAACATTTTCAAGTCCTTTCAAAGGCACTTTCTCTCTTCTACTTATTACACTTGTTTTGTTTGTTCTCTCCCTCACTTCTTGGACGAAATTTTATGCTCTTGAAGATCATTCCACATCATTTGGTATCAGATCCACCTTCAAGTAAGTGTTTTTGAGATATCTTACATACAAAAAAAAATACAAGACAAAAGAAAAGAGACAAGATTGCTGGAAAATGGAATCACAAAAATAGAGTGCTTGAACGACCTGGAATATGACTAGAAATTTGCAATATTTTTACATGGAGTTATACTAAATTGACCTGGAAAACAAATGAAATAAGTCTCATCTAATTTGGACTTCATTTGATGTCTCAAAGTAGTCAAAATTTGAAGGTGTACCTGGCTTTTCCGCAGACAAAAAGTACTGAAATGATCTGAGCATATCTTCTTTTTTACTGATCCTTTTTCTTTTATTCTTGAGCCTAAACTCAAGAATTTTGAGCGAGGATTCTTTCTAGACAGACTTCATTCAATTTAGACTAGTGGTTCAATACCAATTTTCAAAACTAGCCAAGTATGTCATCTACTCTGCTTACTGGAAACTTTTGTTGTGTATTCTTTTGTGTTCTTGAAGTATCCTAGCTTTGTGTTTGTATTTGTGGTCGAATTTCTTTCCTTTTTCAGTACTTATTTCTTCATTTGGTCAATCTACCATTATTGACTCAAATGCTCTTGGAAATGTTGTTGAACTTCCTTAAAATGAATGGATGACTCAATATCATTTTCCTTGCTTCTTATATTTCTCAACTAGTTTTTGTTTGTGATATTTTTTTATTTTGGTTGTTTTAAACTTGAGTGAAGGTGTTAAATCTTTGTTAAGAACCCATAGAACTCCTTGAGACTCGAACCTTTAGAAAAAGGCAAGAGTTGTGAGAATATCCTCTAAAAAAGCCAAAGAGAGTTAAACAAGAGAGTTTTGTGAGGTAAGCACTATCAAGATGTCAACCCAAGCTCAAGCACCAACTCTTTTTGAAGAAGACTCTAGCAACTCCCAACATGATGACCCTTTGAGGCTCATAATACAAGAGTTACAATCCTTAAGAGATCAGATGAGGGATATTAGAAGGGATGTCACTAATCTCTCTAATCAACAAAGGAAGGTTAGTCCTCATGGTAGTCTCAATGTTACTACCCCAAGGAGCAATGGACCAATCAATTGCTCTAGGACAACCGAGTTTCACCAACCTCCACATTTTAATGAAGAACTTCATCCACCTCCTTACGGTTGTAGAAGAAGTGGTTTTGGAGGAAGAGGCGTGCCTAGACACTTTGAAGAAGTTCCAAGACCACAAGCTAGGCATGGAGAGCCATTAAATGATGATCATGAACATGTTCCATTTGTTGCCAACCGTAGAAGAGAACAAGGTGACCAAACCTTGGACCGAATGAAGTGGAAGCTTTCTAGTTTTAAGGGTAAGAATGACCCTAACATTTTCTTAGATTGGGAGAGGCAAGTAGAAAACATGTTTATGTTAAAAAATTGTAATGAATTCTTAAAAGCTAGACTTGTAATAGCCGAATTTTCTGGCTATGCTTTACATTGGTGGAAAAGGGTATTAAGCCAAAGAGTTAGAAGTGGTAGACCACCGGTTGATACTTGGAGAGAGTTAAAAGCTTTGATGAGAGAAAGATTTGTGCCCGAGCACTACTATGGAGAGCTTCATTATAAGCTCATGACTTTAAAACAAGGTGCAAAAAGTGTAGAAGAGTATAGACAAGAGCTTGAGCTCTACATCTTGAGGTTAAACTTGGAAGAAGACAAGGATGCTTCAATGGCTAGGTTCCTTAATGGTCTCAATAGGGTGATAGCCAACCAACGTGAGTTGTATCCACATACAACTTATGAAGACATGTGCCACCTTGCCAACAAGATCGAATCACAAAGGAAAAGAAGTGGGATGATGCGATCCTCATTTCCCAACCATAGACAAGTTGCAATAACAAAACCACCTACTTCCAACTTCAAGCTATGGCAAAAAAAGGAGGAGGTTCCTAGAGGTACTTTCCAACCTCCAACCAAACTAAAGATGGAAGAGAGACGTAAAATCATTTCTAACCCTCCAAAGTGCTTTAAATGTAATGGTGTAAGACACTATGCAAGAAGGTGTCCGGCAAAAAGAGATTTGATCTTTAGGGAGGATTTGAATGGTTGGATTGAGAAGGAGGAGGATGAAAGTAGCGAATGTGTTGAGGGTGAAGAAAATGGTGAGGATGATAAACATATTGATTTGAATCCTTTAGAAAGTGATGATGATGTCTTGAGCTTAGTTACCATAAGAGCACTAAGTGCTCAAGCTTTCGATGATAACATGATTGAACAAAGAGAAAACATCTTCCATTCTAAATGTAAAGTTGAGGGAAGGATTACCAACCTTGTCATTGATAGTGGTAGTTGTGTAAATGTGGTTAGTGCTTATCTTGTTGAGAAGTTAAAACTACCTACTACAAAACATGATAAACCCTACAAACTCCATTGGTTAAATAATAGTGGAGAAATTTAAAGTGTTGAGACAAGTAGTGGTACCAATAGAAATGGGAGCTTACAAAGATGAGATACTATGTGATATGGTGACCATGCAAGCATGCCATCTCCTCTTGGGAAGACCTTGGCAATTCAATAGAAAGTCCCTCCACAATGGGGAGAAAAATACTTATTCTTTTGTGAAAGATGGAAGAACATTCACTATGAATCCTCTTACACCTCAACAAGTGAGAGATGAACAAAAAAAGATGAGGGAGAAAGAGAGGGCAGAAAGTGAGCTCAAAAGAAAAAAAATTGAGGAGGAAAGAGAGTTGAGGAAAAAGAAAACTGAAGAAAGAGTGATGAAAGCAAGAGTGAAAAAAAAAGAGTGACCAAAAAAAGAGAGTGAGATGAATGAAAAGAATTGTTTCTTTGCAAAACCTAGTGAGGTGATTGAAGCAATTGAAAGAAAAGAAGTGGTGTTGCTTTTGTATTGTAAGGAATCTTTTACTTCATCTAAAGAATACTCACCTTCTTTTTCAAGTGAAATTTTGCAGGTTATTGAAGATTACAAAGACGTATTTCCCGATGAGATGCCCGGAGGTCTTCCACCAATTAGAGGAGTCGAACACCAAATCGATTTTGTCCCTGGGGCAGTCTTGCTAAACTGACCCGCCTATAGAAGTCCACCGGAAGAGACTAAAGAGCTAAAAAGGCAAGTTGAGGGTCTAATTTTAAAAGGGTATGTGCGCAAGTCTATGAGTACTTGTGCGGTTCCGGTTTTGCTTGTTCCAAAAAAAGATGGTACATGGAGAATGTGTATAGATTCTAGAGCCATAATCAACATTACTATTAAGTATAGACATCCCATACCTAGACTTGATGATTTACTAGATGTGTTGCATGGTTCTAATCTTTTCTCTAAAATTGACTTGAAATCCGGATACCATCAAATTAGGATGAGAGAAGGGGATGAGTGGAAAACTGCTTTTAAGACTAACTTTTGTTTGTATAATAGATGGTTATGCCCTTTGGATTAACTAATGCTCCTAGTACATTTATGAGATTAATGAATCATGTGTTGAGGAATTTTATTGGGAAATTTGGTGTTGCATACTTGATGATATTTTGGTCTATAGCAAGACATATGAAATGCATGTTCAACATTTTAGGGAGGTACTAAATATCTTGAGAATTGAAACACTTTTTGCTAACCTTGACAAATGTGAGTTTTGTTTGGAGAAAGTTACATTTCTAGGTTATGTGGTGACCTCACAAGGACTTTAAGTAGATGAAGGTAAGGTCCAAGCAATTAAGGAATGGCCAACACCAAGAAACGCATCGGAAGTGAGGAGTTTCTATGGCCTAGCAAGTGTCTGTAGGCAGTTTATCAAAAATTTCAGCATACTTGCTAGCCCTTTGATCGATGTGATCAAGAAAACCGAAGGATTTAAGTGGGAAACAAACCAAGAACAAGCATTTCAATTGTTGAAGGAAAAGTTGTGTAGTGCACCCCTTTTGTCACTACCAAACTTTGAGAAGACTTTTGAGGTGGAGTGTGATGCATCCGGCATTGGTATAGGTGGTGTACTTATGCAAGATGGAAAGCGCTTGGCCTATTTTAGTGAAAAACTTAATGGGACAGCCGTGAGGTACTCAACTTATGACAAGGAGCTTTATGCTTTAATAAGAACATTAAAGCATTGGCAACACTACCTATGGCCAAAGGAGTTTGTTGTGCACACCGATCATGAGGCTTTGAAGTTTTTCAAGGGCCAACATAAACTCAATAAGAGACATGCAAGATGGATGGAGTTCATTGAAATATTTCCATATGTCATCTGTTACAAGAAAGGTAAGGAGAATGTGGTGGCTGGTGCTCTATCTAGAAGGTATACTCTCTTATCCACCCTTCAAACAAAAATTTTGGGTTTTGTAATGCTTAAAGAAATGTATTCTAGTGATCATGACTTTAAGGAAATTTTTGAGAAATGCTTGTTAGCACCTTTTGGAAAATATTTTTTGCATGAATGATTTCTTTATTGTGAAGGTAGATTGTACATACCATCTTGCTACTAGAATTCTACTTGTCAAAGAAGCACATTGTGGGGGTTTTATGGGACATTTTGGTGTCACTAAAACCTATGAAATTCTTCATGAAGATTTTTTTGGCCACATTTAAAAAGAGATGTAGAAAAATTTGTAGGAAGTTGTATTGAATGTAAGAAAGCTAAATCTAAAACTCTTTCACATGGACTTTACACATCATTAGAAGTTCCTAAAGAACCTTGGGTTGATATTTCTATGGATTTATTCTTGGATTACCTAGGACCTCTAGAGGTGTGGATTCTATTTTTGTTGTTGTGGATAGGTTCTCTAAAATGGCACGCTTTATTCCTTGTAGGAAATCCGATGATGCTAGTCATGTAGCTAGCTTATTCTTTACTTGGATTGTTAGATTCCATGGAATTCCAAGGTCTATTATGTCGGATAGGGATACCAAATTCTTGAGCCATTTTGGAGAGTTCTTTGGAAGAAGCTTGGTGCTAACTTGCTTTATTCTATAGCTTGCCATCCACAAACGGATGAACAAACCGAAGTGGTAAATAGAACAGTTGGCCAACTTCTAAGGGCTATTTTGAAGAAGAAATTGAGGCAATGGGAGGAGTGTTTGCCACACACTGAATTTGCTTATAATAGGGCACCTCACTCTACTACTTCTCATTCTCTATTTCAAGTTGTTTATGGTTTTAACCCTCTAGCTCCCTTTGATTTGGTTCCTTTACCTATAGATCAAGCATTAAGCAAGGATGCAAGCAAGAAGGCTGATTATGTGAAAGCAATTCATGCAAAGGTCCATGAAACCATTGTCAACTCCAACAAAAAGCTTATAGAGAAAAGAAATGTGGAAAGAAGAAAATTGGTATTCAAACCCGGTGATTGGGTTTGGGTGCATTTTAGAAAGGAAAGATTTCCTCAACAAAGGAAGTCTAATCTTGATTATAGGGGAGATGGGCCATTTCAAATCCTTGAGAAAATTAAGGACAATACCTATAAAGTTGATCTTCTAGGACATTATAATGTTAGTGCCAATTTTAATGTTTCCGATCTCTCTTTATTTGATATAGGTGATGGAGATTCGAGGACGAATCCTTTTCAAGAGGGGGAGGATGATGTGAACCGGTTAGACATGCAAGAATATCAAGGAGTTGTGACAAGAGATAAGGCAAAACAACTAAAGAGTCACAAGGATCAAATTGAGCAAGAGAAGTTTCAAGGCTTAAATTTGGATGTCAATTTTGATGTCCAAGACTTTATGGGGCTTACATTTTGATTTCCAAGACTTTATGGGGCAATATCCTAAATTCTTTAATAAGCTAGAAATTGAAAATTCACCTTGGTAGATAGTTGGAAGCCCTTTTGCCCAAGCTGAAAAATTGCCTCCTGTTTTGGGCAATGTGTTGACTAGTGCTCTAGAATAGTCCAAATGCAATTAAAACACCTCTATTGCCTTATCAAGTGTATGTATAGGTTATATCTATCCTTTGGGCTGAAAATATGAGAGGGAAAAATTCCTATTTTCTTCCTCAAGTCTCTATAAATATGTAGTCTTCCATTTTGAAGAAGCTAATCAAGAAATTTTTCAAGACAAAGGTTCTTCTCTTAGTATTCTTAGTTCTTAGCTTAGTGTTTCTATCTTCTTCAAGGGTGAACTTCCTTGAAAGAAAAATCACTTTGAAGACTTGTTGAAAGTTTCAAGAGCTTCACGGTTGATCATCAAAATTCCTTCATACTAGTTACTACACTCTTGTAGAAAACTAGTCTTGAGGTCTTCTTCTTTTTTCATTGAGGTCTAAGGTTCAAAATACCCTTAGGTTGCTTGAACTTTGAAGAAAAGATTTTGTCTAAACCTTCTTGAGGTCTTGGATTTAATATATCCAAGGTTGCTTGAAGTTTAACATTTTCAAGTCCTTTTAAAGGCATTTTCTTTCTTCTACTTATTACACTTGTTTTGTTTGTTCTCTCCCTCACTTCTTGGATGAAATTTTATGCTCTTGAAGATCATTCCACGTCAGAGTTGTACCAGTTTCATGGCCATGCACCGAGAAGATCAGAAGCTCGAAATAATCCAGAGGGCAAGTTCCTCATACAGTTGTATGTAGGCCACAACTGTTAAACACAGTGTGTGATATATATAAAATGAAATAGAAATATAAAACAAAAATGCTAAAATAATAGTAAGGAAATAGAAATCAAACCCGAGTATTTAATAAACTTCAATTTCCTTAAAACAGATTCGTTCTCTCTACCGGAAGTGTAAGAGATGTTTTGAACGTCTGTTTCCCAGGATAAAATGGGCTTCGGAAAACAGTTTAGCACTTGAAGCTGTTTTCCCTTCGAACTTGAACAAATTGAAGATGAACAAGAAGAAGATATATGTATGCAAGTTAAGAGAGAATGCTAGAGAATTGCAAAAGAAAATTTGCTTATGCCTTCTGCTATGGAAAACAGTAGTATTTATAGATGGAAAAACTCTTCAACTGTACATTGAATTAGTTCTGTGCACTAAATTCACCCTTCAGTTGTTACATTGAATTAGTACTATACGTTGAATTCACCCTTCAGCTATTACATTGAATTAATTCTTTACACTGAATTCAGCTATACAAAATTAATTTTGTATTTCAGCATCCATGAATATGGTTGTACATTGAACTCAATAGAAATAAATATGGTAGTTCATCGAATTCAACAGTCATTGAATCCAGACAAAAGAAGAATTTGGCACATAATTTGGTGAAACTGTGGGTCTGATAAGGCCCCCTGTTCTTTTCCAATGTGGGATTCAAATTTCTTACTTGCAAACCTTTTCCTCTTTAATATATTTTTTTTTTCATTCACTTCCTTTTTCCAAATATTTTCCAACAATCCCCCACATGAATGTTAAAAAATTGTTTTGACTCGTAGTTTATGTTCATCAATTGTCTTATGCATAGGAGAAGTAGGATTCACCTTTGAACTTTCCCCTTGTAATATACGTATACTTTACTAGCTGTCCAGTAGACATGATGTCCTTGAACTGTCCTGCTTTCTTATGTAAAGAGTCCACAAATTTTACACATAAACCATTTATTGTTCAGTTCTTATGGTTTTGTTCATTTTTGGCCATGAACACGTCTTGGTTCTGCAAGAGTTTCTAAATAATTGAGCCTAGGCAATTCTCCTTCAAAGCGGCCCCACTTTTCTATCACATAGGTGATGTCTTAAATATATATTTATATACATATATAATCATTAGAGCAACATAATGCTAACCTTAATTGTTCCATCACTGTCATTATGACAAGAATAAGCTGAGGTTTCCCCCACAGTGATACTCTAAGTCTTACAATTAGGTTGTCCCTTTGAACCTAGATCTTGGGATCTCCAGTCAAGTAGGTAGGGTTTTCCTTCATAAAACTTTATCCTTTATAGGCTTTTAATCTCATTCCTTTTGTCAGTCTTTCAACCGCCTCTCTATTTAACCCTTTGATTAACGGATCCGTGATGTTTTCTTTTGACTTTATATAATCAATCGAAATAACACCTGACGAGAGAAGTTGTCTAATAGTGTCATGTCTGCAACAAAGATGTCTAAACTTACCATTGTAAATGGCATTATGTGCTCTCCCTATTGCTGATTGGCTATCACAATAAATGCAGATAGGGGGCACAGGTTTTTCCCACTTAAGAATATCCTCCAAGAAATAGCGTAACCAGTCAGCCTTTTCCCCACACTTATCTAATGCAATGAATTTAGATTCCATGGTGGATATAGCAATCACTATTTGTTTTGAAGATTTCCATGATATAGCTGCTCTAGCTAGTGTGAACACATACCCACTGGTGGATTTGGAATCTTTTATATTTGATATCCAGTTAGCATCTCTATAACCTTCTAACACAGTTGGATATCTGGTATACTGCATCCCATAATTTCGTGTATACCGGAGGTATGTCAATACTCTTATTATTGCTGTCCAATGTTCTACACTAGGATTACTCGTATATCCACTCAATTTGCTCACTACATAAGCAATATCTGGTCTAGTGCGACTCATTAGATACATTAAACTTCCAATTATCCTTGCATATTCAACTTGAGAAACACTTTCTCCCCGATTCTTGGATAAATGAAGACTAGTATCTAATGGCGTTTTTGCAATTCCAGAATCATTCTTGTTAAATTTTTCAAGAATTTTATCTACATAATGAGTCTGGCTTAAAACTAATCCATCTGCTGTTCTTATGATTTTAATATCTAAAATCACATCAACAAGTCCCATATCTTTCATGTCAAATTTTGAATTCAACATGTTTTTAGTATATTTGACAATTTTGTCATTACTACCAACAATGAGTATGTCATCTACATAGAGACATAGAATGACGTATTTATTTTCAATCTCTTTGATATAAACACACTTATCACACTCATTAATCTTAAATCTACTAGAAATCATTGCATGGTCAAACTTCTCATGCCACTTTTTCGTCGTTTGTTTCAAACCATACAATGATTTAACCAGCTTACAAACTTCTTTTCAGTACTTGGAGATCTAAAACCCTCGGGTTATTCCATATAAATTTCTTCATCTAATTCCCCATTCAAGAAAGCTGTTTTAACATCCATTTGATGTACATTTAGATTTCTTAAGGATGAATAGCAAGTATCATCCTTATTGAACTTATTCTCGTCACAGGAGAATAAGTATCAAAGTAATCTAAGCCTTCTTTCTGTCTATATCCTTTAATGAAAAGCCTGGCTTTATACTTATCAATGGAACCATCTGGTTTCATTTTCTTTTTAAAAATCCACTTAGACCCTAAGGTCTTACATCCAGGTGGGAGATCTACTAACTCCCAAGTATGATTCTTTCAAAATAGAATCAACTTCGCTTTTTATGGCTTCTTTCCATAGATGTCCTTCCGAAGAATTCACTGCTTCATCATTAGTTAATAGCTCTTTTTCTAACAAATAAGTCTCAAAATTATCTCCAAAAGTGTTTTCTATTCTTGGTCGTTTGCTATGCCTTAGTTCAACTTCTTGAACTTTAGTTGGATCTTGAACTTCTTCATTAACTTGTTTTAATGAACTAGATCCACTCATGGACTTGCAAGGAAATATATTTTCCAAGAAAGATGCATTTCTCGACTCGATAACTGTGTTTTTATGTATATCCGGAATTTTTGAATCATGCACAAGAAATCGATATGCAGTACTATTATGTGCATACCCTATGAAGATACAATCCACTATTTTTGGACCTATATTTATTATCTTAGGTACTGGTACAGCCACTTTTGCAAGACACCCCCACACTCGTAAGTGGTTATAGGATGGTTTTTTTCGACTCCATAATTCATAACGAGTTTTATCTTGTTTCTTGCATGGTGTCCTATTCAAAATATAATTACTAGATAAGATAGCTTCACCCCACATGTTTGATGGTAACCCTGAACTTATCAACATCGCATTCATCATTTCTTTTAAAGTGCGACTCTTACGTTCAGCCACTCCATTAGATTGAGGAGAATATGGTGCAGTTACTTCATGAACAATTCTATGTTGTACATAAAAGTCACTAATTGGTGCCTCATACTCTCCACCTCTATCACTCCTTAATCTTTTAATCTTTTTTCCCAGTTGATTTTCAACTTCATTCTTATAAATGATAAACTTTGCTAAAGCCTCATCTTTACTCTTTAGCAAATACACATAGTAAAATTTTGTACTATCATCAATAAAGGTTATAAAATATTTATTACCTCCACGTGTTTGAACATATTTCAAATCACATACATCACTATGAATTAGTTCTAGTGGTTCTGTGCTTCATTCAATTTTATGGAAAGATGTTCTTATCAATTTTGCTTCAATGCAAATTTCGCTTTTGTGTTTTGAATCGATTTGGAATGTTGGAATATGGTCCATATTATTTAATTGTCGTATTGAATCATAATTAGCATGACCTAATCTACCATGCCATAAATGAGAAGACTCAAGCAAATAAACAAAAGGAATATCTTTATTGATCATGGTCATTACATTAAGTTTAAACAACCCATCAGTTGCATACCATTTTCCTAAATACATTCCAGACTTAATGAAAATAATTTTATCAGATTCAGTCACAATTCGGAATCCAAGTTTGTTCAACAAAGAACCAGACACAAGATTCTTACGAACTTCTAGCACATAACACATTTTTAAGTGTTAAGACTTTGCCAGAAGTCATCTTTAACAACACCTTTCCTTGACCTTCAATAGCAGCTGAAGCACAATTACCCATGTAAATCTTTTCCCCTTGAACTGGCTCAAAAGTTGAAAACAGGTCTCTGTTAGTACAAACATGTCTGGTGGCACCGGTGTCAAACCACCATTCCTTCGGGTTAGAATCAGCCATGTTTACTTCAGAAACCACTGCAACTAAATTCAAGTCATCCACTTCTTTAGTAATGTAATCAACCATATTTACTTCATGATGTTTCTTAGAAAAACAACAATCAGAAGACCTGTGACCTAATTTGCCACAGTTAAAACATTTCCCTTTAAATTTTTGTTTCGGTTTGGAAATACCACCAGATGCACCAATCTTGCCTTTAGTTTTATGATTGTTGAACTTGGTTTTATTTTTCAAATTTTTACCATGTTCAACAATATTAACCTTTGGATTTGAAGAACTCATCATTTTATGATCGGCATTTCTGTTGTCTTCTTCAATACGAAGTCTAACAATAAGATCTTCCAAAGACATTTCCTTCCGTTTGTGCTTGAGATAGTTCTTAAAGTCTTTCCAACTAGAGGATAGCTTTTCTATGACAGCAGCCACTTGGAATGCTTCACTTAAAATCATTCCTTCTGCAAGTATTTCATGCAAAATAATCTACAATTCTTGCACTTGACTTATTACAGTTTTAAAATCAACCATTATATAATCAAGAAACTGTCTCACAACAAATTTCTTTGTGCCAGCATCCTCAGTTTTATATTTTCGATCTAATGATTCCCATAGAGCTTTAGCAGTTTTATATGCACAATACACAGTATATAATGAATCACTTAATGCATTCAAAATATAATTACCATAAAAAAAATCAGAAAGATTCCATGCGTCAATAGCAGTTACTGTTTGTGCATCATCAATACCCTCTGCTACCATAGGAGCTACCTCTGTTAAGAATTTTGCAAAATTCAAAGTAGTCAGGTAAAAAAGCATTTTCTGTTGCCATCTTTTAAAATTAGAACCAGTAAACTTTTCTAGTTTTCCAATTGACTAGCCGAAATTGTTGTCAGAGCACCAGCAGCAACAATAGGGACATTTCCCGAACCAAAAGTAGCACTATTCACATTAACAATGTCTATTCCAGTTGCTATTTCAGTAAGAGTAGAAAAGAGATTCTGTTTTTAAGATTCTAGCCACAACTGTTAAACACAGTGTGATATATATATAATGAAATAGAAATATAAAACAAAAATACTAAAATAATAGTAAGGAAATAGAAATCAAACTCAAGTCTTGAATAAACTTCAATTTCCTTAAAACAGATTCGTTCTCTCTACTGGAAGTGCAAGAAATGTGTTAGAACGTCTGTTTCCCAAGATAAAACGGGCTTCGAAAAATAGTTTAGCACTTGAAGCTGTTTTCCCTTCGAACTTGAACAAATTGAAGATGAACAGGAAGAAGATATATGTATGCAAGTTAAGAGAGAATGCTAGAGAATTGCAAAAGAAAATTTTCTTATGCCTTCTGCTGTGGAAAACAACAGTATTTATAGATGGAAAAACTCTTCAATTGTACACTGAATTAGTTCTGTACACTGAATTCACCCTTCAACTGTTACATTGAATTAGTACTATACATTGAATTCACCCTTCAGCTATTATATTTAATTAATTCTGTACACTGAATTCAGCTATACATAATTAATTCTATATTTTAGCATCCATGAGTATGGTTGTACATTGAACTCAATAAAAATGAATGTGGTTGTTCATCGAATTCAATAGCCATTGAATCCAGACAAAAGAAGAATTTGGCATATAATTTGGTAAAACTGTGGGTCTGATAAGGCCCCTGTTCTTTTCCAATGTGGGATGCAAATCCCTTGTTTGCCAACCTTTTCCTCTTTAATATTTTTTTATTCACTTCTTTTTTCCAAATATTTTCCAACACTGCAGACAAAGGAAGAGATATGAAACTAGAATCACTTTTAAAAGAGTTATAGTTTGTATGACTTGAGAGAAGGAAAGATCAGGAATAAATAAATTTACAGCCCGAAGACTAGCATTTAATCCATCAAAAACTCACATCAAGATCTCACTATCAAAATCTGAAACAAAAATTGTTTGAACAAATTTACTTAAAGCATTTTTGAAGACTTTCCCCATCAAATTTTAAGGAATAACTGAAAGGTGCACCACTTTTATATATATTGACAAGTATTGAGATATCCAACCCAAGTTATAGATCACAAAGCTGCTGGTTGCAAAAGAAATCATGAGAATGTCATGAACCAATGTATAACTCTCAATTTCAATTTGATCCTCATATAGCACAACTCACAAGAAATTTAAATAATGAAAATTCATCTTTAGAATTCTAATTAAATGCTTTCTATGAGCAATCATCATTAAAGTGTAACTAAATGCTGTTTATCATGTTACTTTATTGTCCTGGAACAATGGGGGTTAGTCTCATATGTTCTACACCTATACGGCCATACAATGATCAGCAAATAACTATTTACCTTGTCTATCGTTCGTACAAAAACCTATACACAAATGTGCATGATAATCATCTTATGAAAGTCTCATGCAATAAATACATATTTCTTCTTTAATTTATCCATTTTGCTTATCTTATCATCTCTATTTATTAGAAGAGGTTCTAGAGAGGTAATCTGATTTACACATTTTGGGTTTCTTTCTTTTTTGTTTCGCCTAATATACTTTTTGTCAATTTTAAATGAATTTTTCCCTGGTCATTTAAATGAATTAACCATTTGGTCATTTAAATAAATTGTAGATTCATAGGATTGTAACTTACAAATATAAATCATTCTTTGTGGTTACTTTTTTTTAACTTAAATGGCTTAAATTGACTTTAATTATAATAAATTAAAGAATTGTTAGGTGTGATAGTGAAGGTAAATGAGTATTTCATATATTTAATTCTTTTTGGTAATTCATGTAGAAGGTCTTATTTTTAATTCATTTAAATGAATTAACCCTTTGGTCATTTTAAATAAATTGTAGATTCATAGGGTCGTCTCTTACAAAGTATAAATTGTTTTTTTGTGGTTACTTTTTCTGACTTACATAGCTTAAATTGACTTTAATGATAATAAATTAAAGATTTATTAGGTGTGATAGTGAAGGGAAATGAGGCATTGTGTATATTTAATTCTTTTTGGTAATTCATGTAGAAGGTCTTATCTTTGATAAGAACAGAGTGAAAAACTTTAGGGGGGGTGAATAAGGTTTTTGGCTAATTTTTTTGAAAATCTGTTGTAAATTAAAAGATAAACCTTCAATTTTGTTTGAGAAAGAATTCTAAAACTCTTTTTAAATAAAATTCCACACCAAAAAAAATCTTGTGGTTAAGACAATTAAGTAAAAAGCTTAGAAAGAAATGCACAAAGATTTATAGTGGTTCACTCTCTTAAAGAGTTATATCCACTACCTTGAGCCAACACCCAAGGATTTTCCAAATCCACTATAAACACAATATACACCAAGTACAAATTAGAGGACCACCCTACAAGGGTTTTGCATACAACCTCAATTCACAATACAATATAAATCAAAGGATTACCCAAGGGGTTTTTCAACACAAACCTTTGATATCAATAAGAGAAAGAGATAAGTTTAAGAAAAATATTACCAATGTGAGCTTGACAAATAGAAGATACAACTCAATGGAATGTTTCTACAAGTTCCTCTTTACTTCTTCTTTGATGAAGATCAACAATGAAGCTTAAGAAGATGTTTTTGAGATTGAAAGTGTTTGAAATAAATGTGCTTTAAAGCTCTTTAAAAGTCATAAATGATCTCAATAAATATTTCACCAAACTTCTTACTTTTTGGCTAATCAAAAAGTTCTATATATATTTTCTAAAAAATATGACCGTTGTTGAGTGCAACGATAATATTATTTCACAGTAAACGTGAAAATCAGACAACAATAGGGCAAAGTTGGGCTCAATTTGAGATAATAGGGCAAAGTTGTCAATAAAATACCTTCTTGTTCTTACCCCTTGTGATCCATCACCAATAATTTCATCCTTGGAGTGTCCCTTTGGATATATCATATCTTGAGGAAGATTTTGAGCTTCTTGATTGTTTCCTTGTTTTTCCTCAATCTCTTCTTCCTCCATTGCATGTTCTTCCATTGGTTAAGTGTACAGTGGTTGGTTTCTTAGAGTGCTATGTATGTCATCATCATCAACTTTCTTGTCAAAAATGTTAGTTTCATCAAAATTAACATGAATAGACTCTTCAACACATAGGGTTCTTTTGTTGAAAATTCTAAATGTCTTTTCGTTTGAAGAATAACCAAGAAAAATTCCCTCATTGGATTTTGATCAAACTTTCCAAGATTGTCCTTGGTGTTTAAAATAAAGCATTTGCATCCAAAAACTTTAAAATAGCCAATTGAGGGGGTTTTGTTAAAAATGAGTTCAAAAGGAGTTTTCTTTAAGGAAGGTCTCAAGATTACACGATTCATAACGTAGCATGCGGTGTTAACGGCCTCGGCCCAAAAGCATTTAGGAAGGGAGTTTTCACAAAGCATTGATCTTGCCATTTCTTGTAAAGTGCGGTTTTTCCTTTCCGCAACACCATTTTGTTGTAGGGTTTTAGCGGCCGAAAAGTTGTGTGAATTACCAAAATCATCACAAAGTTTTGTAAAATCTTGGTTGTTGAATTCTCTCCCATTATCACTTCTTATAGAAATCAATTTGCAATCAAGGGAGTTTTGAGCCTTTTTGAAAAGCTTTACAAATTCTTAAAATGCCTCATCCTTTTGGCTAAAAAACAAAGTCCAAGTAAATCTAGAGTAGTCATCCACTATAACAAAAGCATACCTCTTACCACTAAGACTAGTGGTACTCATTGGTCCAAATAAGTCCATGTGAATAAGTTCCAAAGATTTTGAAGTTGAAATCATGTTCTTTGGTATAAAAGAGGTCTTAATTTGTTTTCCAAATTGGCAAGCATCACAAAATTTAGTTTTCTCAAAGTGAAGTTTTGGTAAGCCTCTAACAAGTTTTTTTGAAGAAAGTTAGTTCAATAAATCCATACTAACATGACTAAGTCTTCTATGACACAAAAATGCATCATCATCATGAACTGAAAGACACTTTAAGTTTTGAGAAAGAAGATATTCAAGATGAAAGACATAGACATTTCCAACTCTTTTAACAACAAAAATAGTTCTGTTTTTATGCTTATCAATGATAGAAGAAGAATCACTTTCAAAAACAACCTTTTTTCCACTATCACATAATTTACTAATACTAAGCAAATTGAATTTTAAACCATCAATTAGAAGAACATCCTTAATAAGAGAAGAAGAATTGTTACCAATATTGCCTATACTAATGATTTTTCCTTTGTTCTTATCTCTAAAGACAAATCCACTTTCGGTTTCTTTGAGTTCACTCATAAGCGATGAGTTCCCGGTCATGTGCCTTGAACAACTGCTATCCAAGTACCACTTAGATGACCTTGATTTGTGTTCCTACAAAAGAAGAAGTAGAGATGACTTTTGATACCCACATCTTTTTGGGTCCATGAATGTTGTTGGATTTTCTTTTACCTTCCAAACGGTTTTCACTCCCCGTTTAATCTTTTTCTTTATAAAACACTTTGTGGCTTTATGACCACTCTTTTCACAATAGGTGCAACAAAGGTGTGAGTAAGATGATGAAGCCTTTACAAATCGTGTTTGTTTAGAAAAAATATTGGAATGATTATATCCAGTACCATTTTTATCAAAAGGTGATCTTTGAGAGCAAAGAAGTTTTTCAAAGTTTTCTTTACCTTTTGTGAACTTTTCAAACATATAATGAGATCACTCACCTTTTTCTTCAAAACATCATAATCTACCATGCATTTTTCAAGTGAGTGAACTTTTTCACAAAGTTTCTTGTTTTCTAAAACAAGTTTCTGAAAATCATTGTTTGAGCACTCTTCTTCATTTTTCAAGATTTCTAAAGATTCAAGGAGAGATTTGTTTTCACAAATAAGTTTTGAGTTTTCATCATGCAAAACTTGATTTTTGTTTTTCAATTCTTTTTTTCTTTTAGAAACATTTTCGCATTTACCATACATTTCAATAAGCAGTACAAGGATCATCATCACAAATATTATCAATGAGACTAGAAGAGTTAGAGGGTGAAGATTGTACCTCATTCTCCATTGCCATGAAGCATATGTTTTCCTTTTCATCACCTTCACTTTCACTTGTATCTTGATCCCATACACCAATATGTCCCTTGCCTTTCTTCTTTTTCTTTAATGCTTCAAGCTTGGCTTCCAATGCTCCTTTTCCTTTTTCAATAGCCTTGGATAATTGGCTACAAGGTGCTCCATGCTATTGCATTCAAAGAATCTTGATTTAAATAATGAAGATTTTTGTCATCCTTTCTTAAATGGAGGTTTCTTTCCCTTTTTGTTAAAACTTTGCTTGTAGAATCTTTTGAATTTTCTCATAACCAAGGCCATATCTTCATCGTCATCATGATCATCTTTATTATTGGAAGAACTAGCTTGTTCTTCTTCATTTACTTTGAGAGCTATGCTTCTTTTTCCCTTTTCTTCTTCTTCCATTTCATTTAGCCTTTTTACTTTCAACTCATAGCTGAGAAGACAGCCTATGAGTTCTTCAATTGGAAGAGTTCTAAAATCTTTTGATTCCTCAATGTAAGAGTTTTTGGTTGTCATGCTTTCGGGAGTGCATCAAGAATCTTTCTATTTACTTCTCCCTTTGAGTACTCTTTTCCATAATCCTTGAGTCCATTTGTGATGTTTGTAAATCTAGTGAACAATTCACTAATACTCTCATTTTGCTTTATCACGAAGAGTTCATAATCTCTTACTAAGAAGGCCAACTTTGATTCTTTGACTTGGTTGGCTCCTTCATGAGTGACTTCCAATAGCTTCCACATGTTATGGGCCGAGTCACATACACTTACTTGATTATATTCATTAACATCCAGTGCACAACTTAGGATGTTCGCTTGGTAGTTCAATATCATCCTTCTTGAATCATATTCATCAAATTCTTCTATTTTCTTGATACTTCCATCCTGTTCATTTCTCTAAAATACTCCAAAGATCAAAGTTAATAGAACAAATATTTATATTTTGATTCTAGATTTCCAAAAGGTATAATTTGTACTATTGAAAAGAGGAGGTCCATTTGTAGGAGAGCCTTCTATATATGGTAAACTAGAAATATTAGCCATAGTAAAATAAAGATCTTTTGCCTTACGGATGTTAGTCCTTTTTTAGAGAAGCCACGTTCTAATACCAATTGAAAAACCTTAGAGGGGGTGAATAAGGTTTTTGACTAATTTTTTTGAAAATCTTTTGTAAATTAAAAGATAAACCTCCAATTTTGTTTGAGAAAGAATTCTAAAACTCTTTTTTAATAAAATTACAAACCAAACAAAATCTTCTGGTTAAGACAATTAAGTAAAAAGCTTAGAAAGAAATGCACAAAGATTTATACTGGTTCACTCTCTCAAAAAGTTTCATCCACTACTTTGAGCCAACACCCAAGGATTTTCCAAATCCACTATAAACACAATATACACCAAGTACAAATTTGAGGATTACCCAACAAGGATTTTGCACACAACCTCAATTCACAACACAATATAAATCAAAGGATTACCCAAGGGGTTTTTCAACACAAACCTTTGATATCAATAAGAGAAAGAGATAAGTTTAAGAACAATGTTACCAATGTGAGCTTGAGAAATAGAAAATACAACTCAATGGAATGTTTCTACAAGCTCCTCTTTACTTCTTCTTTGATAAAAATCAATAATGAATCTCAAGAAGATATTTTTGAGATTGAAAGTGTTTGAAATAAATGTGCTTTAAAGCTCTTTAAAAGTCTTAAATGATCTCAATAAATATTTCACCAAACTTCTAACTTTTTGGCTGATCAAAAAGTTATGTATATATTTTCTGAAAAAAATGACTGTTGCTAAGTGCAACGGTAATATTTTTTTTATAGTAAACGTGAAAACCAGACGACCGTTTCCTAAAATCGGACGACCGGTTTTGAAAAAGAAAGATTCGGACTCATCTACAGAAAATCGGGTGATCTATTTTCTAAAACTAGAAAAAATCAGACGACTGGCTTTAAAACCGGATGGCCGATTTTTTAGAGTTTTTACATCCAGTTTTTTTAAGATAAGAGCTTTCCTTTCTATTTCAAAGACAGGTATTCTTGATACTCTTTTTAGAGATAGAAAAACTTTCAAAAGCATCAAAAATTCTATCAAGAATACTTAGATTTTAAGAAAATTTTATATTGAGAAAATCATTAAAAGAGCTTCACATATGATCAATAATCAAAGATTAAGGTTAGGGAGTTTTACAAAGAAATACCTTAGAACACCCTAACTTATACATAAGTCTTCAATGTCTTCAATGACTTGATCTTGGAAGGGCTTGGTCTTTTCTCCTTCATTTTTGCCTTCATCACCAGGATCTTTTGATTTTTGAGAATGCAGACTTCAGACTCCAAAAGTGCTTCTTTTGTTCTATGAAAGGTTAGCTTAATACTCACACAAACATATGTTAATCATAATCAAAATCATAAGTAATAATGCCCTTAGCGCTAACAAAGAGGATAAAATGGAAATTCATTATTTCTCTTTCAATAATTATTTTGGCACACAATACTAATAAAAAAAATAATCCTCACATTTTTTAATAAGAAAAGAAAAAAAGTTTGTACTATCAAATATTAAAATATTGAGTAATAAAAAAATTTTGTACTATCAAATATTAAAATATTGAGTAATAAAAAAATTTTGTAACTTTCAAATATTAAAAGAATGTGTATATATTCATTACATTTAAATTTAAGTACAAACCAACACTAAATATATACTAAATATCTACTATTATAAAAGTAAGGTTAATAAGAGTAAAGAGGATAAACAGTTTGTAATTTTCAAATATTAAAAAAATAAGTATATATTGATTATATTTAAGTTTAAGTACAAACCATCTCCAAAAATATACTAAACATCTACTATTGTAAAAGTGTGGTTAATTAGAGTAAAAATGATAAAAAGACAAATTCATTATCTTTTCCAATAATTATTTTGGTACATAACATTAATAAAAACATATACAATAATAAAAGTGTGGTAAGGGGTCATGGTGATTCACTCATTGGTTCCTTCCTTTTTTAAATGGACAAATTTAACATTGGTAGTAAAATTGAATAATGAGAGTAAAGAGGATAAAAGGTAAATGCATGATCTCTCTTTCAATAATTATTTTGGTTCATAATATTAATAAAAACAATAATTCTCTCATTCTTTCATAAGAAGAGAAAAAAGTTTGTAACTATCAAATATTAAAAGAATGAGTGCTAAAAAGAGTTTGTAACTTCCAAATATTAGAATGAGTATATATATTCATTACATTTAAGTATTAAGTACAAACCATCACTAAAAATATACTAAGCATCACTATTATAAAAGTGTGGTTAATGAGAGTAAAGAGGATGAAAAGGCAAATTCATTATCTCTTCCGATAATTATTTTCACACATAATATTAATAAGAATAAAAATAATAATAATAATAAAAGTGTGGTAGGGAGTCATGGACTCATGGTGATTCACTTTTTGGTTTCTTCCTTTTTTGAATCGACAAATTTAACATTGGTAGTAAAATTGAATAATGAGATTAAAGAGGATAAAATGATAAATTCATTATCTCTCTTTCAAAAATTATTTTGGCACATAATATTAAAAAAAATAATAATCCTCACATTCTTTAATATGAAGAGAAAAAAAAGCTTGTAACTATCAAATATTAAAAGAATGAGTACCTAAAAAAAGTTTGTAACTTCCAACTATTAAAAGAATGAGTATATATTCATTACATTTAAGTATAAACCATTACTAAAATGTACTGAGTATCTACTATTATAAAAGTATGGCTAATAAGAGTAAAGAGGAGAAAAAAGTAATAAAAAAAGTTTATAACTTTCCAATATTAAAAAATCATCATTAGAAATATGTTAAGCATCTACTAATTATAAAAGTGTGGTTAACGAGAGTAAAGAGGATTAAAAAGTAAACTTAGTATCTCTTCCAATAATCATTTTGGCACATAATATTATTGAAAATAAAACAATAATAAACTTGTGGTCGGGGGTCATTGTCATTCACTTTTTGATTTCTTCATTTTTTAAATAGCAAATTTAACCTTGATAGTAAAATTGAATAATGAGAGTAAAGAGAATAAAATAGTAAATTTATTATCTCTTTCAATAATTATTTTGGCATATAATATTAATAAAAACATAATTCTCACATTCTTATAAGAAGAGAAAAAAAGTTTGTAACTATCAAATATTAAAAGAATGAGTAATAAAAAAAGTTTGTAACTTCCAAATTTAAAAGAATAAGTATAACACTACAAGAAATGACAAATTACCGACCCATTTTACCGACCGAAACCGACCAATTACTCACTGAAGAGAAATCAGTCGACAATTTTTTAAAGTTACCGACTGAATGTCACTTCAATTAGTAACCGGTCGGTATAGTTTTAAAGTTATCGACCGATCACCATTCAGTTTGTAATTATATAAATTTTTTTACTTCTTAATTATATATATATATATATATGTGTGTATACAATATTGTATAGGTGTGTATAATATTGTAAAGGTTGTACAAGAATTTCAATAGACCAACTAGTTAGAGCCCATGAGCTTCAAGTTCAAGACCTATTCAAAGCAAATTGAAAGAATTAAATTCCATCCTCTTATAGGGCGGGTCAGGATTCGGGTTTGGGCAGGTTGGGTCAGGTGGTACCAGGTCGGGTCGTGGTTGCCACGTGTTACGTTTTTTATTTTGGAATCGGTCGGTAGCTAAAAAAAATTCGATCAGTAAACATTACCAACCGACTAGAAAATCTGTCAAGGCTAGTTACTGACCAAAATTTTCAGTCGGTAACTCGACTTTACCGACCAATTGTCCAGTCAATGAATTGTGTTTTTCGGGTAGAGTATGTTCATTACATTTAAGTATAAACCATCACTAAAATATACTAAGTATTTACTATTACAAAATTATCGTTAACGAGAGTAAAGAGAATAAAACAGTAATAAAAAGGTAATAAAAGAGTTTATAACTCCCAAATATTAAAAAAATAAGTATAGATTCATTATACTTAAGTATTACTTAGAAACCACGACTAAAAATACATTAAGCATCTACTATTAGAAAAGTATAATTAATGAGATAAAAGAGGATAAAAAACGTAAATTCATTATCTCTTCCAATAATTATTTTGGTACATAATATTAATAAAAGTAATAATTTGCACATGCTTTAATAAGAAGAGGAAAAAAGTTTGTAGCTACTAAATATCAAACAAATAAGTAATAAAAAAGTTGGTAACTTCCAAATATTAATAAGAGTATATTCAAAAGAATAAGTATAAAATGAGTGTTAAAAGTGTATATATTTCAAAAGTTTGCGAAAAATAAGTATATATTCATTACATTTAAGTATTAAGTACAAATAACTTCTAATAACATAGTATTAGTGAACCTTGGTAGTATAAATAAATAATGAGTGTAAAAAGGATAAAAAGGTAAATTCATTATCACTTCCTATGAAGAAACTTAAGTACAAACCATCACTAAAAATATACTAAGTATTAAGAGCTTGACAGGTGAGAAGGCTTTTAACATGTTAGTGATTAAAAATTTTCAGTTATATTTCTTCATATATGATGACCATGAAAATCATGTAAATCATGAAAGCAATCGTTAAAATAATCTCATGAACACGTTATAGTTGACATAGTGTATAAACTAAATATAACTATATTATAACAAATACCATTTAAAAAAGAGAAATTAGTTACATATAGCCTTAAACTATTTTTATTTTTTATTTATAACCATAAACTTTTATTTTACCTTTTTATATGCATAAACTATATTTAAAATTATAATTATAATCATTTAAATATTTCTTGATAAAATTTGATACATTTTGATATGTGCATCAAATAGAATGATAAAAAATAACTAACAAATAATAAATAATTATTTTTAAAATAAATATCAATTTTAATTTTACCAAAATTTTATTACCTAGTATGCACATACATGATAATGGTGCATTTCATGTGAGTGAATAATGATAGACAACAAGACCAAGGCTTGAAAGGAATCCTGCCTTTGCATTCATAGGTGATTCTAAAATAATAAGCCCTGAAAACAAAATCATGATACTTTGCTTTGCTACCTGGATTATACCCTGTTGTGGAACATAAAAATCAATGTTGAAAAAATTTGAGGTGTAGACTTTGAATCGAAAAGCCATTGATTTACAGATTTATTGGTTTAATTGGTTGAATTAGTGGTCGAACTAATATGATATCATAATGACATTATAAGTATATAATAATTATAAATATTATAAATATATTAATTATTTATAAAATTTATTCTACATTAATAGAAAAAAAAAATTCTACTTTCTCAAAAAAAATTAAAAAAATCCAAGTAACATATAGAGAAACCTATGATTCTAAAAAGAAACTTAAAAACACAAATAACATAAAAGTTAAAATCTCATGCAATAGGCATAAATTTGTTTTTCAAAACTTTTTCCGCCTTCATTTATCAATTTTAAAATAACAGGTAAAAACTAAAAACTAAAAAGTAAAAAAAAAAAAAAACTAATAAAATCAAGACAATCTACCCTTTTTCTTTTTAAATCTGATGAATTGATCTAATGTTGTTGGATGGTAAATTCTATGACTATTTTGGGATTATTTTTGTTTAGGCAAATAGAAATGGTGGTTGGTTTTGGTTGGTGTAAAAGAATACAAGTTTCTTGTTATTATTTGTTTGTTATAATTGTTGTAGAATTCTGGGATTAGACAACACATCTGATTCTGAGCTCTAGTCAAATAGATGTAATTCAAGTTAATAACATAGTCAGTAGAACATGCTTTTGAGTTTTTTTTTTTTTTAAAAAAAAAAAAAAGCTGAACGGCAGCCGAAGTAAAAAAAAAATCAAAAACACAGGAATCAAGTTTTTTTAGTTCAATCGGACCGAACCTTTCAACATTGATAACAACAGACTTCTCACATGTACCATAGGAGAGGTTTGATGGCTGCATGGACATGTACGTACTTCAGGTAGCACAAGCATTCCCCACATTTGCCTAGTAAATATTTGCCCAGATTATGAGAGAAAATTATGCATCGATCCATCCATGTTTCCGATCTAAATAAAAAAAAATAAAATTAAATATAGGTGCTGTTCAAGTTGTAAAGAAGAAATACATGACCAGCTGCTCAGAAGCATACATTTGAAGTGCCAATGACATGCTATAAACCATATTGCGAAGGAATGTAAAGTAAAGATCAACATAGGAACGTCAAATTTATGTCATTTCAATAAATGTTTGGTAACAATTTATAATAAGCACCACTTTTCACAAAAAGGTCCAGATTCCAAGAAAATAAATCCCTAAGATAAACAATTCCAATTGAGTCAAATCCAGTCCGCAAAAACTATTCTTGCATTAGAGATAAAAAATCAAATCCTTAATGCAAAATCTCAGAATTGATCATCTCATTTAAACCACAAATACGAATCACTTAAACAAATTCCACTAGCTTTTTCTTTCTATTTCTTTTACTCATCCTAAGTGAAATGTGAGTAAATTAAAATGAATCTGGAGCATAAGGAAAAAAATGCTGCTTTAATCAACTGGCCAACATTTTCATATAAACTTTCAAAGCAGAAAGAGATCACAACTCAGTATTTTTTAAAATAAATAAAAAGACCAAACTGTAACTATTCTATTCATTGTGAATTTATTCAGGCATGATCAGGATAGAGATATACAATCATACGATTACATCCAAGGGTGGAATTTCAAGTATTTCAAGAAAAAGAAAAAAAAGATCTCCAAAAATCTTTAGCGATTCGGATCCTCTATTATATTCTCTAATACACTTTTTTTAATATTAATTTTTTTTAAAGTTTATTTTTTATTCTGTAAGATTTTTATTAATAAAACTATTACAAAAAATGTACCCTATATACAAGTATTAGAGGAGACGATCCGACTGCCTCTAAGCTTCAACCTGCTTTAGATGCCAATACATAAAACTATTGTTTCTATGCAATGTTACAACCATATTCACAAAATTAACACCATGACATATTATTTCATTCACAAAAAAATATAGAGCCACCTACACTGTAAACAGTAAGAGTGAAAAATTTTATCTTGCTGACTAGTTAACAAGCTGCTGAACCAAGAACTTCAGATCAAACTAGATAAAATAGTTAACCTTCTGCTTGCCTTTAGCATACATAAGAGAAAAGAGAGGTCTATGTATTCACTGAATATAAAGAGTACAAGTGTACAACGAAGAACAGAATTCTTCAGAATGAACCCAACATCCCAAATGCAAAGGCCCCAGGTGCCAGAAGAATTGAGTTTGAAGGCTATAAAGCATTACCTGGACAAGTTAAAATTCTGCAATTGCTACTTGCTCCCCTTCAGTAAATTCAGGAAGATTTTTCTCACGGACTGCCAACCATGGCATAATGGATATGAACTCTTTGATTATAACACCATATCCAAGGCAATGAAAGAACTCTTCACTAACTTCAAATACAACTCTTATCCCTGAAGCAGGAATAAAAAACATAATGGCATGTTTTAAACCTATGATCAAAGAGAGAGTAACTGCAATCCACGCCATTCTTCCAGTCCCCAAATCCTACCATAAATAGAGACCTAAAACAAAAACAAAAATTGCAAAACAAAGAAAAACACATTAACTGCTCCATCTGCGGGAGAGAGAACACTGCACAGAGTACAGATGAAGGCTGCAACAAAATGATGCGTTCCGACAAACTATCGTTTGCAATTAACAGAGTGCATGCATAGACCAACACATTGTTCAGGATTGGCTCAAAGTCAAAGATGGATTTCACAGCATAGAAGCCCCAATTGCCTAAATTCATGGACCACACAACCAAAAGTCATAAGTAGTCCAATCCGGGATGTAGATATAATGTTAGGTCGGTCTTGTTACTTCGTTTGCTTCTAAAGCAAAGATAAAAACAGGATGATGTTGGTTTTAATGGAAATCCAAAAGAAGCATAAATATATTACAAAAGTGATGTTTAAAATCGGTCTAAAATAACTTATAAGAGACAAGTGAACTTATCAATGTAATATTAGAGAAGTTCCTGAGTTGTCAACTCAGAGAAGTTATAATAATGATCATCTCTCTATAGTTTAATCAAAATAAAATAGTTGGAAAGAATTTTTAAACAAGAAAAATAAAATATTTTTAAAAATAATACAAAGTAGTTGAAATCAAGTTTTAAAAAGAATGTGTTTAAACGATGGAATCTCCTAGAATCTCTTAGCTAATTCGTTGAAAACTTTGAAAAAATAGTTGAATCGTAGATTGGGTCTCACTCATTAATTATGATTAACCTTATCTCTACGTGAAAACCCACTAATCCCCTAATTGATTATATAAGAATCCATTCTTTCCCTAACCTAATTATGAAGATTAAAGTACATGAGTGATACTAAACACCTAGAAACCGTAGTCATTATCTTTACTAACTACCAAATTTCTATTGTTCAAGTATAGCCTAGATCGTTCTTCCTTTCTCATTTCCAAAAAACTTATGCGAATGTGCCAATTACCAGTAAAATTAGCAACACAAACAACACAATTGAACAATAGTCAACTTTCAATTCAACAAATTAATCCATAATATCCAAAGAAAATAATGTTAAGATCATTAAGGGTTCAACCCATTTAAACACAAAAATAAACCCTAGCCGCTAAACATCATAAATATCATAAATTTCACAGTTGAATTCATAATAAACAAGCGCTTAGAAGGCTTAGAAGTTTCAATTGAAGACTCTACAGTCCTTAATGTTGCCCGAGCTCCTCTCTCGAATTGCACGAAAAATCCTGAATTTGCTTCGAAGAAGCTCTTCAATCTAAATATTAAAACTTGAATTCAAGAACTGACTAATGATATAAGTCGATTAATGGAAGTTTTAGGGAAGGATTTTCTCTTGACAAATCACCTATCTCAGCCTCCAAAAACCCCTAAATGAAGATATATTAAAATTACAAAGAAAGACTATTTAAAAATATACAGAAAATTGCAGAATTAGCCTCTGCTGCGTGACCGGCCAAGTCCCCCTTCTTGGGCAATCGGATCTTGCTTTATGGCTGTTGTTCTGGCCTGTGAAATGGTTGAGTCCCCCCGCCTTCTAAATTTTGTGCGTATCTTCTCTTTTTTCATTCGTTCTTGCTCCATATGCTCCCTTTTCACTTCATTCTTTCTTCTAACTTATCCGGGATGTACTTATAAATAAAAGAGAAGAAACGGAGGATATAAATAGACCATTTTACCAATTAAAGTACTTCGAAAACTGAATATTAAACACTATAAAATGTATATGTATAATGGACATATCAAATTCACCCACAGTTAAGCGTTGCTTGTCCTCAAGCAACACAAACTAAAGCAATAACCCAAAGATACAAAGACTGAACACAACTTTCCAACAAAAACTCATAATCACAAAACAATAAAAGTAAAAAAACAAACTTTTTAAGCATTTAAGAAAAACGACATCACTATAATTGAACAAATCTAAACTTCACAAGAATTACATATAACTCATCCAAGTACGAGTTAAAAAATTTAAATGATCCACCAGACATCTCATACAAACAATTATGAATCAACAGTACATGTGTGTTTGTGACTACATATGTCAAGCTTCAACAAATGCAAAGAAAATGAAAGGAAATTAACAAAATAATTCACTTCAGTAGCATTGCCCTTAAACTTAAATTTCTACTACTTATTAGCTAATTGGTCGTGTTAGCCCTAAGGGCATTATTGTATATGATTTTGATTATGATATACATATATTTGTGTGACGATTATAAGCTTAGTCTCTATAGAACAAAAGAAGCATCTTTGAAGTCTCAAGGCTACACTCTTAGAAGCAAAAGATCTTGGTGATCAATGCAAAATGAAGGAGGAAAGATCAAGCCATTGAAGACCTTGAATGCTTGTGTCCTAGTTAGGGATTTACTAAGGTATTTTATAAAACTCCCTAACTCTCATCTTTGATTGTTGATCAAATATGAAGCTCCTTGGATGAATTTCTTTTTATAAACTACTCTTGAAAAATCCAAGTATTCTTGATGGAGTTTTTGATGCCTTTGAAAGTTTTCTTATCTCTAAAAAAGTATCAAAAATACATATTTTTTAAATAGGAAGGGAAGCTCTTTTCTTGTTAAAACTGACTATAAAATCTCTCAAAAACCGGTCATCCAATTTTTCAAAAGGAAAAGAAAATTTGGGCGTCCTATTTTAAAATCGTCCGTCCGATTTTTCTAGCTTTAGAAAAATGGGTCGTCCGATTATTATAGGGTGTCATCCGATTCTTTCTGTTTCAAAACCGATCTTCCTATTTTAAAAAGGGCTCATCTGATTTTCCTTTTACAAGAAAATCGGACGTCCGTTTTTTAAAACCGGTCGTCCGTTTTTAGTCTTTTACTGCAAAAATGTTACCATTACATAGACAGTAACGGTTACTTTTTTTTTTTCCCTATATATATGAATTCTTGATCAGCAGTAGATAGTTTTTGGTTGGTGAAATATTTATTGAGATCATTTAAGAACCTTTAAAGATCTTTAAAGTACATTCCTTAAAATACCTTTTATCTCACAAAAACATCTTCTTGAGCTTCATTGTTGATCTTCTCAAAGAAGAAGTAAAGAGGAGCATGTAGAAGTATTCAATTGTGTTGTAGCTTTCCTTCTCAAGCTCACTTGGTAACATTGTTCCTTACTCATCTCTTTTTCTATTGATATCAAAGGTTTGTGTTGAAAGTCCCCTTGGGTTATTCTTTGATTTTAATTGTGTTTCTGTTAATATCAAAGGTTTGTGTTGAAAGTCCCCTTGGGTTATTCTTTGATTTTAATTGTGTTTCTGTTAATATCAAAGGTTTGTGATGAAAAACCACTTGGGTTATCCTTTGATTGTGTTTGTGTTGTGGATTGAGGTTGCTTGCAAAACCCTTGGTGGGTGATCCTCAAACTTGTGTTTGTTATAGACTTGGATTATAGTGGATTTGGAAAATCCTTGGGTGTTAACTCAAGGTAGTTGATGTAGATCTTTGAGAGAGTGAACTACTATAAATTCTTGTGCCTCTTTATTCTTAAAGTTTAATTCTATGCTTATTGCTTGTTTGCCAAAACTGTAAAATTTTGTTTGGTTTGGAATTTTATTAAAAAGAGTTTTAGAATTCTTTCCCAAACAAAATTGGAGGTTTATCTTTTAATCACATAAAAGATTTTATAAAAATTTTCCAAAAACCTTATTCACCTCTCCCCTCCTCTCTAAGGTTTTTTAATTGGTATCAGAGCGGGGCTTCTCTAAAAAAGGACTAACATCCTTGAAGCAAAAGATCTTCTTTTACTATGGTTAGTGTTTCTAGTGTACCATATGTATAAGGCTCTTCTACAAATAGACCTCCTCTCTTCAATGGTACAAATTATACTTTTTTGAATCTAGAATCAAAATATATATTTGTTCTATTAACTTTGATCTTTGGAGTACTGTAGAGAAAGGACCTTTTGTCCCTCAAAAGGATGGAAGAATCAAGAAAGTAGAAGAGTTTGAAGAATATGATTCAAGAAGGATGACTTTAAACTATGAAGCCATGAACATCCTAAGTTGTGCATTAGATGTAAATGAGTACAATCGAGTAGTGGATGTGACTCGGCCCATGACATATGGAAACTATTGGAAGTCACTCATGAAGGAACCAACAAAGTCAAAGAATCAAAGTTGGCTTTGTTAGTAAGGGATTATGAACTCTTTGTGATGAAGCAACATGAAAGTATTAGTGAAATGTTCACTAGATTTACAAACATCACAAATGGACTCAAGGCTTATGGAAAAGGGTACTCAAAGGGAGAAGTAAATAGAAAGATTCTTGATACACTCCCAAAGGCATGGCAACCAAAAACTCTTGCATTGAGGAATCAAAATATTTAAGACAACTTCCTATTGAAAAACTTATAGGATCTCTCCTCACCTATGAGATGAAAATAAAAAGATTAGATGAAATAGAAGATTAAGACAAAGGAAGAAAAAGCATAACACTCAAAGTGAATGAGGATGATCAAACATGCTCATCAAACAATGAAGATGAGATTGAGGATATGGCCTTAGTAATGGGGAAATTCAAAAGATTCTACAAGAAAGACTTCAACAAAAGAGGAAAGAATCCTCCATTCAAGAAAGGAGGACAAAATTCATTACTCTTCAAGGCTAGGTGCTTTGGATGTAATAGCACCGACCGTCTTATAGCCGATTATCCCAAAGCCATCGAAAAGGAAAAAGAAGCTTTGGAAGAAAAGCTTGAGGCATTAAAGAAAAAGAAGAAAGGCAAGGGCCTAATTAGTGCATGGGATCAAGATACAGTGAAAGTGAAAGTGATGAAAACGGAAACATGTGCTTCATGACAATGGAGAATGAGGTACAATCTTCACCCTCTAACTCTTTTAGTCTCATTGATGATACTTGTGATGTTGATCCTAGTTCTATGCTTATTGAAATGTATGATGAGTGCGAAAAGGTTTCTAAAAGAAATAAAAATTTGAAAAACAAGACTCAATTTTTGCTAGATGAGAATTCAAAATGATCTGTGAAAATAAATCTATTCTTGAATCTTTGAAAGTCTTGAAGAAAGAAAAAGAGTGTTCAAACAATGATTTTCAAAAACTTGTTTTAGAAAACAAAGAACCTTTGTGAAAAGGTTTCCTCTCTTGAAAAATGTTTAATTGATTATGAATTTCTAAAGAAAAAGGTGAATGATCTCACTTTGTGCATTGACAGATTTACTCAAGAAAAAGAAAATTTTGAAAAACTTCTTGGTTCACAAAGATCTCCTTATGAAAAAAATGGCATTGGATACAACCACTCTAATGCTTCTTCAAAGCAAACATATTTTATTAAAGCTTCTTCATCCTTCTCCCATTTTTGTTGTACTTATTGTGGTAAGAGTGATCATAAGGCCACTAGGTGTTTTGTAAAAAGAAAAGTTGAAATGGGAGCTAAAACTATTTGAAGAGTAAAAACTACTAACATTTATGTCAATGATGAGGTGGAGTGGGAGTCACAAGATGAAGCAACTGAAGAAGAGGAATACGAATCGATTCATGATGATTCTGACTTATTGAATGGTTGTTATTAATCTTGCTGCAATAATGTTGTTGTAATTTATGAGTTATAAATTATGCAACCTTAAACAATGTGTTCATGAGTTTTAAATATTTTAGTTGTACATTATTAGTTATAAGTTATAATTGTAATTTATAGATTTTGCAAGTTATTGGTTATAAGTTTTAATTGGTGTACATTATATATTATATTGTGTATGCTTTCGTAACTAAATTCATTTGTTTCAATGTCATTACAGATATGACTCGCGGACATAAGAGCATGAAGGAAAGTTCGTCGGATGCCTCACCCTTAGACTCATTGACTCATAAAGACACCCCCCACCTTCTATAGCCTCGCCACCTTGGAATTGGGCCCCCACAATCCATAGCCTCACCCACCTTGGACTTGGGACCCCAACCCCCGCAAACTTAGTTGCAGGTGCCTCTTCTGTGCTTACAACTGCAGATGCAACTTACACCGCCTTTCCATCCTTGCAACCCTCGACTACAGCCCAGGGTGAGACGAGTTAGGCACAGTCTACCATATCACGGGGGCGTGCCATCTCATCTTAGAGAGGGCCATCTCATCTCATGGACGGGTCAGCTCATCTGTAGGACGAAGTAACACATTTCAACATCCACCGCATGCTCCAAAGCCCTGGCAGATCCCCAGGGACATGTGCCCAGTGTTAGACATACGACCAGAGAAGTAAGTATATATATATTCTTCTCAAAACATTTGATGTCATCGTGTTATAAATTGAAACATTGTTGTAGGTATTCTAAATATCATAATTGGTAAGTGAAATTGTATTATGAATAGTACTTCTATGTTTGTCCTTTTTTTTTTTCTTATTGACAAAACTTCTTTAACCATTACACGTCTTTTTGTCCAGTATATTTTTTCCTTCACATGATGTGTCTGCTCGGATCACGGATATATTCTATGAGCATCTTAATGGGTCTTACGCTTCTTAGGGTAAAGTTCCGAACGCGATGAAAGAGATGTGGTGGATCAAGTTCACGGTAAGTTTTTCAATGAATTATATCTATATTTAAGCATCTATAATTGCTATTTGTTTTCTTTGTTTTTAACATTTAAATTCTCTAATGCAGAAATACTTTTGTTGAAAGCCTGAGCATTGCTCAGGCGAGGGAATGTTTCATGAAATTAGCAAGTAAGAGGTACGGGACCTGATGTTTACTGTACGGGAACCCGAACTCTTTTGAATGTTTAGTTGTTCATGGGGAAGCCCAGACTCTTTTGAATGTTTAATTGTTATTACAGCAAAGCCCAAACTCTTTTGAATGTTTAATTGTTTATGGGGGAGCCCGGACTCTTATTAGCTTTCCGGAACTAAAAGTAGTTAAATTAGTGTCTTGGTAATATCCATGCTTATTGAAAAAGTTGTTGAATTAGTTTATGAATCATTTCTTGCTTCCTTTCTTCTTCTTTTTGATGTTTAAAGAAGTAAATCCTACTTTATTTGTTAACTGATTTAGAAAATCAATTGACAAATATAAAGCAAAACTTACTTCTTTAAACTTCGAAAAGAAGAAAAATGAAAAATTGTTATTGTGTTTGTTATTCTTTGGTGTTATCTCCTTTCTTCTAAACTCTAAACCCTTCAAATGGCTAGCAGAAAGGAAAGAATAAGTCCATAAGAAGTCCATTATTGTTGTGTTTCTTGTCCTTTGGTGTTATCTCCTTGCTTCCTCTTGGTATGGGTAAACTTTCTTTTGGATCATTATGTTCTGGAAATAGGAATATTAAAAATGGTAGTTCCCTTTCTAAGGTTCCTAGAGCAAATCTAGCAACTATGAAAGGAACAAGGATTAGTAAAAATGCTTTCAGTTTTAGTGTGGAATTGGTATTGCAGGAACTATTGCTTACAATTGAATCATATCCATTTTGTTGTTGGAAGTGGTAGAGGATATTAGGATTTGCTTGCACTTTTTTTTGGAGCTATTACTAGGGAATTTGAAAAACTTCAAAAACTTGTTTATTATATTATTTGGAATCATTTTTGGATAGTGAATTCTTGTTTTAGTATAAAAGTTTCTTGTCAGGAATTTCTTGTTATGGGTATGGTTATCAATGCAAGTTCAGTGACTTCTTATATATCTACTTGCCTACTTTTTGCATTTGAAAAAAAAAAGTTAAAATTTAATAAGGTTATCTAGCTGTTAAATATGATATTCTCTATTTCCTTTGATATATGATAATAGAGTCAGAGGCTCAGTGATGCCTTCGCTCATGATGAGCTTTATCGTACACTCTACACTTATCGAGATGGGCAAGAGAAAGTAGGACAATTTGTTAATCACTGCTCAGATGAGTCTTGGGTTAGTTGTTTTGTTAATAATACTTGGTATCTCATCAACCACCTTATGATTTACTCTAATGAATAAATTATTTAACACTTTTTCTTGAATTTCACAAACAATTTTGCATCATGAAAGCTAGAAAGATGCAGGAGCACAGGGAAAATGGAGCTCATATGTCTATGGACATGGAAATGATGTATGAGGTTGGTTGGTTTGAACCTTAGGAAGGCACATGCTTATAGTTTTAGCGAGCCAGAGTCGGTCCGTTTAAGCCAGTAGGCCCGAGCAGCTGTTGGGGCTCTATTTCCTGTAGCACCATTTAAGCAGCAGATGGAGGACATTGCTCAAAGGGTAATTGTTGAGGTGGATCGGGCACTCAGACTAAAGGTCCAACGGCGGATTGCCTACGCCAACCACCTATTGCATGGAGCCGTGGCTGGATCTCTATTATGTTGGCATATCCATGAGCGACTTGGGATCTCTTGAGCCACCTCCTTATTGGCAGATGCCTGACTATCCTAGTAGTGAGGACATGAGTGGTGAGTGGTCGAGCGATACGGGACTGGCAGGTTAGGATGATGACTATCTTCCTCCTTCTACTTAGCTTATATTGACATATATTTAAGTACTATTTTATACTTTATGATATTATGGTAAGTTTTTTTGGATATGAATGGTATTTTAAAGTATGTATATGATAATTTTTGTTATAAAAATGTTATTTCTAAAATTTTTTCTTATTTTCAAGATGGTTTTTTATTTTTGTCAGTGGTTCATGATTAATATATATAGTTGCGATCGATTAGCGACAAAAAAGTTTTTCAAAAAAGGAAAAAAGCTATCCAATTTAACATCAATGTAATGGCTATTTAATTTTTCAAAAAAAAAGAAAATGTTTTGCAACGGAATGGCGTCCGACTGTCCTGTCACTAAGTTACACAACAATATTGTGACGGAATTGCAACACAATCATCTATCGTGTAGGTACACTATGCACCAGAGTTGCGACAGAATATTCCGTCGTAGGCTATGTATTTGCGACGATATTGAAACGGATAGATCCGTCGTAGGCGCAAAGTTTGCAACAGAAATGCGATGGAAATTCGGTGGCAACATTAGGCGCAAAATTCTTGGCACGAATATTCCCGACGACGCTATCGCCATTCCGTCGCAAAACTATTTTATCTGAACTTTACGACGAGCCGTCGTGATTCTGTCACAAAATACAAATAGTGACAAAAAATGTCATTGCAATGTTGTGTTTGCGTTGGCCATTTAACGACCCATCCACTCCGTCGCAATTCTTGTGTTTGTGACAGATTAGCAACGGAATGTGTCATTGCAATTTTTTACTTTTTCTTTTCTTTCTCTCTTTCTTTTTTTCAATCTTCTTTCTCAGTTTTTTCTTTTCTTCCTCAATTTTTCTTTCTTCTTCCCCAAAACGAGATTGAGAATCACAAATTTCAATCAACACATAGGCTTTTCAACTCACTTCGAACCCCTCATTTGATTTCTTTCTCACAAACTTTCCCAAAATACCCCTTTTACATAGAATACTCATCTCCACTTTCTCCACCAGACTTATCTATGTACCTTACTCAAAAGAGACTCAAAGATGCAAGAATTCATTAGCTCTCGCAATTGAGGGTTTAAAAACAAAGAAAAGAAGGGTTAAAACCCTTATGTAATTTAGGCTCAAAAAAGGTACGAGGGATTTAAAATTAATAGGTAGGCAAGAAAGGATCAAACGGGTCAAAGAAGGCTTAAGACCATTATTTTCAGGGTCAGCCTAAGCTAGACACAACTTTGCCTCAAGGTGGACAAGGTAAAACTCAAGGCATGCACATAAGCAAATTATTAAGCTAATATCCTAAAATTCACAAAGCATTTACCTACTAACAAGTCATTCGTATGTGCAAATAAACCATTAATCAATAAAGTTCACATAAGTGCTTGATATCACATAAGCCAAGCCACAAGACTCATCAAAGTTTCATGTGACAAAAGCAAAAGTTCTACAAGTTCTCAAATGATAACTTTAAAAAAATGAAAACTCTTTTGGATTTTTTGATTTTACAAAAAGTAAAAGGGTAAATCATAAAGTAAAACAAAAATATTTTTGGGTTTTCAAAGCTTTAAACAAAGGGAAAACATGAATTAAAATATTTTTAGAGTTTTTGAGAATATTTAATTTGTTTTGGATTTTTAGCTGAAATAAAACTATCAAAAGAAACTAAAAACCTTAAGAACAAAAACAACAATATTTTTGGAATTTTTCAAAATTTTTAATGTTTCTGGGCTTTTAATCTATAAGAAAAACTCAAACAACTTAAAAAGGACCTAAACTAACCTTCCCCATACCTTAAACTACATTGTCCTCAATGTGGGGCCACAACAAAATAAAAGAAACATAAAGACTAAAAAGAAAACAAATAAAACAAAACACATGCACGAGAAGCAATCCCGGAAAGAAAAACAAGCATACATGGGAAGCAATCCAAAAACTAAAAAAATACAAGCATATATGGAAGCAATCCTAAAACGAAAAGATAAACAAGACATAAAAAAAAGGCAATAAAAATACGGGAAGCAATCCCAAAAACTAAATAAAATAAAATAAAAACAAAAATAAAAGTTAAAAGGGAAAAAGAAAACTCCCTCATGGCACAGCACCGCCACCACTAGATCCCGCATCCGATGAGAAGCATAGATAAAGGTAGCTAAGCATCTCGTGCGGGTGCTGCATCATATCCTCTACACTTTGAAGTCAGTTCTGGGTATTCTCTTAGTGGATGTGGATTGATACTCGATCTCCTCTTGCCAGATTTGGGGATGTTCCAATCGGTCAATCACAGCGGTCTGGAATATCGTCCACTACGTTGTCTTCAGCCGCCTCAGCCGCTTTTGAAGCTTGCTCATCGCCCCCTTGTGGAACCGTCGGGCACCACCTCCTTTCATTTTTATCCCATTAATAATGGATTCATTTTATGGTGGCATCCTTAATTACGTCCGAGGCAGTAGTGGTTTCTCGCAATTCACCTGAAAAATCAATATGAAAGTGGTAAAAGATACGAGATAAAAGCAAGGGAAAATCAATAACCCTATCAGGCATAGGGCTACAAGTGGCGTCACGCCAAAAGAGGATGAGTAGAGAAGAGAGAAAAAATGTAGAATGACTCCTCATTTTATTCACAATATAAATATCGATCATCCTCAAATCATTAGTTTAGTTAAGCGATCAAAGTGCAATATTTGTGCCTATGAGAAGGGGGAAACCTTCCACGTTCTCTCTAAACCAGTGGATTTAACAACCTTCTTTCCCACTGTCTGTGCCTTAACACCAAACCTATCTAATGCCTCAGAATAAACCCAAGTTGGGTTTGTAAAAATATTAGTGGAAGCATGCTCATATAAAACCGTGCAACAGAAAGAAGAAGGAGAGAAAGGGTTAGGAAATTAGGGATTTGAAATTTTTTTTTTAATTCACCTACCGCGCGACGATATCCCCCACCTACATTGTTGGTAACATTCTAGAATCCTAATGCAGCGTGCAAATATGGTCTAGTCGGGTCCCCGCACTTGGGCGGCCGGGTCCGGCAGGACCTTAAAAAATTGATTTTTTTTGCCATTTTGTGCCATTTTCCATCGTGCAACCCTGCATTCATGATATAAAACATATTTAGGCCATAAAAATGTACAATAAACTCCTAATTCCACCTCGAAACTTACACAAAATGCAAAGACTAATGAACCAAAAGAGAAACAAGAAATTGATAAATTAAACTCAAACGTGCACTAATGATACAATATAATTCACAAGTGAAGTAAGCAATACTCCCTTTTAAGTGCCGGAAGCACCTCCCAAATCTTTAAAATACGAATTCGTTTTAGCTCTTTCTCGTTTCTTTTGCCATTTTTGCACCCACTTTTTCAAGCTCTTCTTTATCGAATGAGGAGATATTGACTTCTCCACCTTCTTTATTTCCTTAGAAGCTTTAGGGACAGCAACTTGTTTTCCTGTGATGGATAAGACATTTCAAGATTAGTATGATCTATATAAAATAAAGTGTCATTAAAATGTGAAGGAGTAGGAGTAATAGGAAATTTGAAAACTACTTCGTTCTCTCCAACTCTCAAGCATAATTTCCCTTTGTTCATATCTATTAAAACTCTAGAAGTGTACAAAAATGGACGTCCTAAGATTAAAAGAAAGTTTATATCCTCTTGCATATTGAGAACAACGAAATCAACAAGAAAGACAACATTCTTAACCTTTACCAAAACATCCTCTATAATCCCTCTAGGATGTCTATTACTCTTATATGCCAAACTTATGATCATCCTAGTGGGTTTCGGTTATCCTACGCGTAGCTTTTTACACATGTTATAGGAAATAACGTTTATGCTAGCTCCTAGGCCAGCTAAAGCTCTATCAATAGAAAAACTACCAATCATAAAAGGGGAAGAAAAACTCCCTGGTCGTTTAATTTTTGTGGCAGCTTCTCCTTATTGATCAAGATTTCCAAACATTCCTCCCCATCGTGAATGTAGATGCTTTATCCAACCTCTTTTTCTTTGAAAGCATCTCCTTCAAGTACTTTGCATACTTGGGCACGTGCAAAAGCAAATCATAGAGAGGTAACTTAATTTTTAATTGTTTGAAAATGTCTATGAACTTCCTCTTCTTGTCTTTGCTTTGATTATGAACAAGAGCTTCCGAATAAGGAATTTTCGGCTTATGAACTTCAATGATCGGCTTCTTATTCGGCTCTTTTGTATCCCTTTCATCATAATTCTTCTCTTGGACAACTATCACCTTCTCTTACTTAGGAAACACCTAATCAAATCTCTCCGAGATAACATTAACATGCTCTCTCAAATTCACTTCAATATTGCTCGGGAGAGTTCCAAGAGTTCTCTATGATACCAATTAAACCAATTGTCCGATTTGCTTCTCTAGATTGTGAATAGATGTCTCTTGATTTCTTTGAGAAGCTTCTATACTATTAATTTTGGCATATGTTGCATTCACGAATTTGGCCATCAAATCTTCTAAATTGGTTTTTACTGGCGGAGGATTTGGACGGGGTGCATCATATGGCAATGGCTGAGAAGGACCTCTATTCTAAAATTTTGGAAGTTATTGTGTACGTTGCTGACCTTGACAACCCCAAGAGAAATCGGGGTGATTTCTCCAACCAGGATTGTAAGTGTTAAAATAAGGGTTGTTCCCCTGCCGATTCCCTTGAACGAAATCCACTTACTCCATTGGAGTACCCATCCTAGGGACTCACGGTTCGGATGCCCTCTATTGCACATGCAAAACATGATTTGTTGGGGATTTATATTCGAAGGCATCAAAGTCATATTCCCCATCTTTTGCACAATCACTTATGCTTGTCTAGCTTCTATAGTAGTAATTGCATCAACACTGTGGACCCCAACAGACTTAGGTTTTGCTCTCTATCCTTCCTTAGTGTAGCTATTCATTTCTATCTACTCTATCATATCATACACTTGTTGAGGAGTCTTGTTGTCCATAGACCTACCATCAGAAGCATCAATCAGTTGTCTGGTGATATGTCTCTTTTATACATGTTTTAATGGTGTTTAATCTTTGATTTTTGAAGCATTTTATTAGTAAAATGACATATTATCCTCTGTTTCTTCTCTTTTATTTATAGGTACGTCTCAGATGAGTTAGAAGAAATAATGAAGTAAAACAAGAGCATACTGAGCAAGAATAGATGAAAAAGAGAAGATACGCACAAAATCCAGCATGCATAGGGACCCGGCCGCGAAGGAGAGAGACCTAGCTGCCCAGCAACCAAGAAGGCAAGACTCAGCCGAACTAGGCTTGTCAAGCAGGGGGACCCGGCCAGTCGTGCAGAAAGGCTAATTATTTTCTTATATCTTTTAAGGGGTCTTTGTAATTCTTAACAATCTTCGTCTAGGGTTTCTTGGGGACTGAGAGAGGTAATTTTCGAGAGAAAATACTTTCCTAAAGCTTCCATTAATCAACTTAGATCAATAATTAGTTTAGGCTTTGAATTTTTTAATAGTTAATTGAAGAGTTTCTTTGAAGCAAATTCGGGATTCTTTGGGCGAATCGATAAAGCAGCTCGGGCAACATTCCGGATCCTAGATTCTTCAATTGAAACTCCTAAGCCTTCTAAACTCTTGTTTATTATGAATTCTTGTATGGATTTTATGATTATGATGATGTTTAGTGGCTAGGTTTCTTTGTGTTTAAATGGAGCTGAAACCTAGATGATCTTAGCTTTACTTTTATTGGATTTTATGAATTAATTTGTTGAATTGAAAGTTGATTGTTGTTCAATTGCATTGTTTGAGTTGCTAATTTTTTACTGGTAATTGGCACATTTGCATAGGTTATTTGAAATTGAAAAAGGAAGGACAATCTCTGGCTAAAAAATAAATAATAGAAATTTGGTAGTTAATTAGAGATAATAGCTAAAATTTCTAGGTCATTAGTAATCATTCATATACTTTAATCATTCAGAATTGAGTTAGGGAGAGAAGAGATTTCTTCTCTAATCAATTAGGGGGACAATGGATTTTCACCTAGAGATAGGGTTAATCCTAATTAACAAGTGAGATCCGATCAGTGATTCAACTAGTTTTCCAAAATTTTCTATGAATTAGCTAAAGGATTCTAAGGAGATTCCACCGTTTAAACATATTCTTCCAAAACTTGATTTCAACTATTTTTAAATTGTTTTAAAGTGTTTTATTTTTATTACTTTATAAATTCTTTTCAACACTTTTATTTTGATTAAACATCAAAGAGATGGTTATTAATTTAGCTTCTCCATTCACTGAGTTCGACAACTCGGGAGGTTCTCTAGTACTACATTGATAGGTTCACTTTCCTATATGTGTTACTTTAGAGTAGTCTTGTTTTTAAACATCAAGTTTTTGGTGTCATTGCCAGGGAACGTTAACTTTAAGAATGACGTTAATCTATTGATTTTATCGCTTTTCATTTCTTGTTTTGTGTTTTCATTTTTGTTCTTGTTTTGTTCTTGCATTATTAGTATTTCGTTCGTCGCTATTTCTTGGAAGTTTTACTTTGTTTAGTCTTGGATTGATTTGTATTTTTGTCCATTTCAGGTTTTATTGAACTAGTTTATGCCCTGTAGTAACCAGGGTAAATTAGTTCCATACAACCCAAAGATCGAGCATGGCTAAACTGCCAGTGCATGTTCATAACTTCAAGATGAAACCAAATGTGGTACAAATAGTGCAGAACAACATGCAATTTGATGGACTCAAGAAGAAGATCCAAATACGCATATCGCCAACTTTTTGGATGAGGGCGACACATTCAAAATAAATAGAGTCTGGGACAATGCCATCCGTCTTCACCTTTTCCCATTCTCTCTAAGGGGAAAGGCAAAATTTTTGCTAAAATCACTTTCTTCTAGCTCAATTATATCATGGGATTCTTTAGCCTAGAAGTTCTTGGGAAGATACTTCCCCCTAGTCACACTGCTAAATTAAGAAATGACATATTATCGTTTCAACAAATTGGAGGGGAAAGTTTATATGAAGCTGAGATGGAAAGAGTTTCTTAGAAAATGTCTTCATCAAAGCCTCTACTTGGGGATTCAGATTTAGACGTTCTATAATGGAGTTTCTTTTAGGGCCAGAAAACTGATTGATGCTTATGCTGGTGGGTCCACAAACAATAAGACTCCTCAACAAGTGTATGATCTAATGAAGCAGATAACCATGTACAGCTAAACTTGGGGAGGATAGAGAGCAAAGCCTAAGTCTGCTGGGTCCACAGGAGGTCAGACTAACAACAATGATTAAGAAAAAGATGGGGAATATGAATTTGACGCCTTCGAATATGAATCCCCAACAAATCATGTTTTGTGACTTTTACAATAGAGGGCGTCTGAACCATGCGTGCCCTAGCATGGGTACTCTAATAGAGTAAGTAGAGTTCGTTCAAGGGAATCGGAAGGGGAATAGCCCCTATTCTAACACTTATAATCCTGGTTGGTAGAATCACCCCAATATTTCATCAGGTAATCGAGGTCAGCAACAAACATAACAACTATCAAGATTTCATAATAGAGCTCCTACTCAGCCATTGCTATATGATACACCCCCTCAAAATCCTCCAACAGTAAAGGCCAATTTAGAAGATTTGATGGTCAAATTCATGAGTGCAACAGATGCTAGAATCAATAGTATATAAGATGCTCAAAGAAATAAAGAGGAATCTGTTTGCGATCTAGAGAAACAAATCGGACAATTAGTTAAATTGGTAGAGAGAACTCCTAGAACTCTCTCGAGTAATAATGAAGTGAATCCGAGAGAGCACGTCAATGCTATCTCAGTGAGATTTGATAAGGAGATTCCCAAGGAAGAGAAGATGGTAGTGTTCCAAGAGAAGATCCATGGTGAAAGGGTTATAGAAGAGCCGAATAAGAAGTTGGTTGTTGAAGCTTATAAACCGAAAGGTCCTTATTCGGAGGCTCTTATTCGTGACCGAAGAAAAGACGAGATGAGGAGGTTTAGAGAGATTTTTCAAACAATTAAAAATTAACTTACCTCTCTATGATTTTCTTTTGTAAGTGCCCAAGTATGCGAAGTATTTGAAAGAGATGCTTTCGAGGAAAAAGAGCTTGGACAAAGCATCTACATTAACATTGAGCAAGTAATGTTTGCAATCATGATCAACAAAGAAAAGCTACCACAGAAATTAAATGACCCAGGAGTTTTTCTTTCCCTTGTATGATTGGTAGTTTTTCCATTGATAGAGCTTTAGCCAACCTAGGAGCTAGCATAAATGTTAAAATGTCTAAAAAGCTAGGTATAGGGGAATCAAAACCCACTAGATGACTGTAAGTTTTGCTGATAAGAGTATTAGACATCCTAGAGGGGTTATAGAGGATGTTTTAGTAAAGGTCAAGGACTAATGTTTAAAATAATAAAACAAGATGTGATCCTAATTATTATAATGTAAGGCAAGTGGACCTAACAAAGTAGAGATGAGTTTCAACCTAAGTATTGAATCTCTCAAGGAACGGGCGAAGGTTCAAGTATTAATCGTGTTTCTAATATCTAGTCAGAAAAAGATGATGTCGTCGAAAAAGGGAAATAAAAACAAGTACTTTAATTAAGAGAAAGAATATATAAACGATTTTAAAAAAATTATAAAGACAAGAGTTTGGATTGATGGAATCCCCATAATCCTTGTTACTAATTCAATAGGAAAAATTTTAATGAAAACAATATTAAATTTAAGTTGGGTCATCACTCAAAAATCGGGCAATCCCTATCTCTAGGACAAAAGCCACCCTACTCACTAACCCGTAAAGGAAAATCTCTTTCCTCCCTAACAAATTATGAGTGCAATAAACTTAGGTGATTTAAAGTATCTAAAACTGCAAAATCGTATATCTAGTCAATTGCCCCAATTCTTACATTGTTCTCCCTTTTTTAATTCCAAACAACCTTGCGAATAATCCAATCTCGTGACAATTAAATTACGAACAAACACAATAGGAAGACAACTTAAATTAAAACAAACATCGAAATCAAGACTTGAACCAAGAATTTCTTAATCAAGAATTAGGGTTCAACCCCAAACCAAATAACCAAAACTACTCACAATTCATATGAAAAAAAAACTTAAAATTAATAAAAACAATTCAATAACAAGAAAAGTAAAAGAAAGCTTAGGGTTAAGTCTTGAAACTGCAATTGAATCCCGAACATCTTCTAAGATCATCAATCAAGTCACTAAATCGAAGATTGAAATCTTTAATTAGAATCTTCAATTCTTGAATTCTAGAAATCTTGAAATCTATAAATAAAGAAAAATATAAAAGCTGGAATTTTAAAAGAGTGTTTAAGTAATCTATTCCTAGTATAAAATCTATACTAATCTATCTAAACCTATCTAACTGTGTCTATAACTTGTTACAATAGATGCAAATAAACCCCCTCATATAGAGGAGAAAAATACAAGAAAACCAAATCAAAATTGGAGAAGAAAACAAGAAAATCGAGTTTAAATCGGACTTGAATCGCCCTTACCAGCAATACCTACCGCCGATGGTAGGGCGAGACCTACTGTCTGTGGTATGTCTCTGTCTTTCCATGCCTGCCCTCCTCAGCACCTACTGGCGATGGTAGGTCAGCCCACCTCGCGTGATAGGTGCTATATTTTTGCCGACAGCTTCCATTTTTGTTATTTTCGCTCCATTTTCATTTTCTTTTCATCGTTTCTACTTCCAGAGGACACCTAAGACAAGAATAAGAGGTATTTAGCTAAAATGTATACTTTTACATATTAAAACGCTGAAAATGATTAAATTAACATATAGAAAATATAGACAAATATGCACGTATCAAATACCCTCACACTTATCTGTTGCTTCCCCTTAAGTAACACAAACTAAATAGACAAACGGAGGATAAAACTTTAATAAAAGAAAGACAAAACATGAAATCGACAGAAGCCTGAGTATAATAGTAAAACGATTATAGGCAATGGTAGCTTAAAATAACCAAAACAAGCTCATAAAAAAAAATAATAAAAAACTAAAACTTATCAAAATAGAAAGAAAACTCAGAAAAATAATAAAAGACAAAATCACTTTAATAGACTAATTCACCACCCAACTCCAAAGATAATCCAAAAATAGACAATTACAAAATCACTAAGACCACCATAAGTTACTAAAAATTATTACTGATCAAAGGATGTGTATATGATTTTGCTCATGCCATCTTTCACAGAAAAAGAGGAATGTTAAGTGATTAGCAATATGAAATATTCTCAAAAACAATGCACACAATTCTTGTTTTTTCTATCATTTAGCCACATTAAAGTCTTTTTTAGGTCGCTCCCCGATTAGGTAGGACTTTTTGGCTTGTAATGTTAGGCTAGGGACATAAGTGGGTTACAAACGAAGGTAAAAGGAGACAAAAACAAACGAGATAGAGCTAAAGCAACTGAAAGGAAAAGATAACAACTTTAAAGAACACTTTCTAACTGTCGTTTTCACTCTTTCATTCACCTATGTACAAGTTACTTCGTTCTCTTTTTCTTTTTGCACAACCCACCTAACAACATATTTTTTTCTCAAGATTTTCAATAATAACCAAAGTATATAAGAGAGAGAGAGAGAGAGAGAGAGAGAGAGAGAGAGAGAGAGAGAGAGATGATGCTTGAGTTGTTTCAAGAATTTTTCTATAAAATAGGGCACATAATCTTTTTTTTTTTTTTTTTGCCATTTTTATCATTTTTCTGGCTTTTTCTCTTTTTCCAATTTTTTTCTTTTCAAGCATCAATATTTTTCTTTCTTTCTCTCTTTTTAATAGCCAAAACACCAAATACGTGAAAATACTCAAAAATACCCTTTCTTTTTATAATAGGGCTTTTCTTTCTTTCTTCACCCTTTTTTCCCCCACACTTACTCATTTCTTTCACTCAAGGTGGCCAAAAGTCTATACTAACTAATAGCTCACGAATCGAGGTTCACTCAAAATGGTCAAAAGTCTATACTAACTATTAGCTCCATGAATTGAGGTCCTATATAGTGAGGTTAAAAGAGCAAAGAAAAGAAGGGAGTATAACCCTTGGCATGAAGACACAAAAAAGGAACTAGGGATTAATTTCATAAAGGAAAAATGACAAGAAAGGCACAATAGGTTCAAAGAAGGCCTAAGACCATCATCTCCGGGACCATTCTAGACTAGAATTCTTTGCTTTTAAAGATAGACAAATCATGAAATTGCAGGCAAAGTTCAAAATTCATTAATAATGCTAATATCCTAAGATTCCTAAGTTTCTATTACTCAATAACATTCACAAGTGCATAAAAACCATTGATCAAGTAAGAAACTTAGTAAATATGATTTTCAGAGTACTAAGTAATTTGTCTTTTTTGAAAAACGCGAGGAATTTTTTATGTTTCAAACTATATCAAAAGTGGTAAAAGTAAAATATTTTTGGATTTTCAAATAAGAAAGTAAGAAGAAAAGAACATAAAATATTTTTAGGATTTTTAATTTTTTTTATTTTTTTGAAATTTTTAGAATAAGAGACTAACAAAAAAACTTTTAGAAGAACAAAAAAGAAAAAGAGAATAACAGAAGAAAAACTTAAAAAACAAGAAACATCCCCCACGCTTAAAATCTCATTATCCTCAATGTGGGGGTTAAACTAAAAGAAAAACGAAAATAAACACATACATGGGAAGCAATACCGCAGATATTAAGCGATTAAAGCATATCAGGAAGCCATCCCCATAGAAAAATAACATAATAAACCAAAAATAAATAATACAAAAACAAAGGAAAAAATGAATAAGGACAAGAAATAAAAAGAAAGAATAGAAAATAAAATAAAAGAAAGAAAAACTCCCTATTTTGGACCGAAGTCCATGCCGTCTCTTCCACTGCCGCCTTGATCAGGCATGGATCTTTGGCATAAAGGGGCTAACATAACTTCTTGGCGATCTATTGATACCCTTTGATGTGCCAACTCATCTGCATATCGGTGAGTGGATTATACTATTTTTGTCAACTGCATCCCTTGGATATCTTGATTGATCCGGAGTTGCTCAAAGGTAGCCCATATTTTTATTTGAAATGTATCTATCGGGATCGTATTTAGGCACTGGCCTCGTCTTCCTCATCATCTGAGGCGTTGTAGGACTCATCGGCCTTATCATCATCCTCAACTGGTTGCAAGGAAGAAGTCCCCGGCCAGTTTGGGTGGTTTTCTTTATTTTACGAAAACCGGCCAGGTTGTGGTCCCGCAACCCATCTTCTTCATATGGTGGGATCCACACTTGGTTTCCTCGTCCCAAGACCAGTTATTAAAAGTTGTGAATTAACTTACTGCGGTCCTGTTGAATCTTCATTCTCCCAAAAAATTATCACGACAAGAAGTAAAAAGTCTAGATAAAATTACAAGATAACGAAAAATACGCTTTTTGGTAATATCACACACAGTATTGCGCATTGTTTTCATTACCAAGGAAGAGAGAGACAGGGGTGAGCGGTTGAAAAGTTTATCTAACAAATAGATATCAACAATGCGAACTTCACTAAAGCCACCCCCTTTTTGAACGAATGTGTGCCCAAAGAAATAGGCAAGAGCACGATGAAGAAGATTCAGGAAATCTCCCCCATGGATGATTCTACGACGGTCTAATACTCGTGGCCATATCTCAAAACAGCTACAAGCCATATCAAAATTCCAGTCTGAGTCCTCATCGATTGTTTTTCTATTAGAATCCATGGTCACCAAATTCCTGTTGTCTGGGATCCCAACAATCAAAGCCAGACGTTCCCTATTGAGAGTGATCCTAACCCATTTGACAGTTCAGATTATAGTTTGAAGATCCTTGTTCGTTGTATGAGTCATGTTGGCATAGAATTCTCGAACAAGGTCGGGATAGTACAGGCTTGAAATGTAGAGGTGAGAAGCCCGACCCAACCCTCTAAAAGATTTTGAAGATCAAAATGTTCGATGACTGAGTCATCGAATGATTTTTCAACAATGATTTTGAGTGCTGCCCTTTCGGCCACCCATTCACAGGCCATATGAGAGAGACTATCTGGATAAGGAGGGATATGAGGGTCGGGCAAGGTCCCTGCAACACGAGCCCATTTTGATTCGGAAGAGTAAGAGAGGGATTTCTTGGGGGCCATATAGAGAGAGAGATAAAAATGAAAGGGAGATAAGAAGGAAAACGAAACAAGGGAACAACGCAGCACAAAAGCACCAACACAAAAAAAAAAAAAAAAAATACAAGAACACAATAAATGCAAAAAAGAAATAAAATCCTAACATAGCCCATATGTGTTAAAGTGTTCTAGCTTCACCCATGGGTGTAAAAGTGTAACAGAAAACAAGAAAATAGAACTAACAAATTTCTAAACACAATGCTGTTAATAGAAATCAAGAACATGAAAATAAGTCCAAAAGTCAAGAATTGAATATAAATGAAATAAAAGTAGAAAGAAGGCACAAAGTTTTGGAGAAGTAGCCTGTGTTTGTTTGAGAAAACAAACTACGACCACAAAAATTTGATCGTTTTTCTACCCCGTTTGGATTGCTACTGGAGTTCTGCCAAAATTTCGCCCGAAGTTTGCCGGAAAATCTCTTGGACTATTTTCTAGAAAATTTTGTAAGGTAACACAACAAAACACAAAAATAAAGTTAGTATGTAACAAAAATTAACTAAAATACCTGAAATTATAAGAATTTTCAAAAACAAGAAATTTAAAAGAGGAGGTAGATAGGGAAAGAAATTGAGTGGAAAGGTGGGTTTTTTTGTTGAGAAGGTTGAAGAAAAGGATGATTTTTGGGTTTAATTCGTTTACAATGAGGAAAAGGAGAGTGGAGGAGGTAAAGGGTCTTAGAAGAAAAAGAATAAGCAATAGAAGGGAGAAGAGGAATTACCAACCAAAAGGAGTAGAGAAATACGGGTCCCGCCGTTCTGCTCGTCGGAGGTGGTGTGGTCGCCAGAGTTGGAAAGAGGAGAAATAGAAGACTTGAAGAATTTGGAGAGGTTAAGAGAGTTTGATGGAAGTTTTGAGAGAATAAGAAGAACAAAAGAAAAGTTAAGGATTTTAGAAGAGAATGAGGGGAGCGAAGTGCAGAAAATTAAGCCAAAATCTGCAATTTGGTACCAAAATTGGGTTGACCCGACCCGTTTTACCTTGAAAAGACCTAACCCATTACCTACCTAAACCCTACCGCCAACGGTAAGGCGAGACCTAATGTCCATGGTAGGTCTCGGTTTTGTTGGAGTTGAGAGATACCGAGCCTACCGGCAACGGTAAGGCAAGCATACGGTCCGTGGTAGGTCTCTACCGAAGGATGCCAAATTTTGCCTGTAGCCTGTAGCCTGCCAGGGACGGTAAGGCACCTACCATCCGCGGTAGGGTGCTGTCAAGGCTCTATTTTGCTTCATTTTCTACAATTTTTTATCTTCGTTCGAGCCACCTACCTTATAAACTCAAATATTCTTCATGTAGGCCTTTAGACCATCACTTTTTCTCTTCAGAATGACCTTGTAACACATAATCAACAAACTATCAAAGTAGAAAACAAAAACGTAAAATTTAAAAATACAATTTTACAATTACAATTACAAAGAGTTAGAAGAATATTCCCCTTTTCTTAGGTGCTACTTGCACCTCCCGGATCACGAAAATCCAGGTTGTTCTTCAACTCTTTCTTCCGTACTAGTACCCATTCCATCTTGCCATTTTTTAAATTGGAGGCAGTTTGTCTCCGTTTCTTATGTTTCTTCCTTGGCCTTTCTTTGTTTTCCTTCCAGTGGGTTCCTGCACGTTTGAAGATACTTTATTAGTTTTATGAGTTATAATGCATGAAGTATCTTTAGTTTTGGATGGGGAGGTTCGGAGCAAAGGAAACTTGAATACTATCTCGTTTCCTATGATTCTTAAAAGTTATTCCCCTTTTTCCATATCCACTAATTCCCTAGAAGTACGCAAGAAATGGCGACCTAAAATAATAGGGAAATCAACATCTTTCTTCATGTCCAGAACTACAAAGTTAACGAGGAAGACTAAATCCTTGACTTTGACTAACACATCCTCGATTACCCCTTTAGGATATATGACACTTATATCTGCTAGATTAATTGACATTCCAACAAGTCTCAGGGTGCCTAAACCTAGACACTCACACATAGATGAAGAAATAACATTAATGCTTGCACCTAAGTCCGCTAAAACCCTATCTACTTGAATACTACCAATAGTGCAAGGAAAATAAAAACTCCCTGCGTCTTCTAACTTTTGTGGTAGTGAACATTTCGAGGGCTAAACATTCTTCTTCCATGATAATCCCTTCTTTCTTTGGACTCTCCTCATCAATGGTCATCGAGATAGCATGTATATGCTCTCTCAAGTTTACTTCAGTATTACTTGGAAGAGTTCCCGGAGTTCTTTCAAATACAATTTTATCTAGTTGCCCAATTCGATTTTCTAAGTTTCTAATTGAGGTCTCTTGATTCCTTTCGGCTGCCTCGATGGTATTCATTCTACTTTCTATTATAGCCATAAATTTTACTAGTAAATCCTTCGAATTTGTCTTATTTGGTGGAGGATGGTTTTGTGGATCCACTTCATGAGGTAAAGGCGGTGGAGGACCTCTATTCTGAAAACCCGGAGGTTGATTCGTCTTTCTTGTCCTTGACCTCCCCAAGAAAAATTGGGGTGATTTCTCCATCCCAAATTTTATGTGTTTGAGTAAGGATTATTTTGTCGATTCCCTTGCACAAACTCTACTTGCTCTATTTGTCCTCCCATACTTGGGCACTCTTGATTGAAATGCCCCCTATTACAAAAATCCAAAAACATGACTTCTTGATTATTCTTACATATCTGTAGACCAGCCGAGTTTCCTATTTTCTACTCAAAAACCATCATTAGTCTTGCTTCAATAGTTGATATCGAATCCACATTGTGTACCCCAGCCGTTTTTAGTTTTCCTCTTTGGCCTCCCAAAGAATAACTATTTATCGCTGTTTGTTCTATTAAATCATATATTTGTTGGGGAGTTTTATGATCTATTGACCCTCCAGCTAAGGCATCTACTAATTGTCTAGTACAAAAAGAAACCTCATCATAGAAACTTTGAATTTGTATCCCCAAATCTAACCTATGCCTCATAGATGCTTTCTCCATCTATTTGTCGAAATGAGAGAATCTCATTGCTTAATTGCGCCGTCCACCCCGGAGGAAAGTATCTCCCTAAAAAATTTTCTGTTAATAAGTCCCATGAAGTAATGGAACCTGATAGTAGGTACTTCAACCAAGACTTAGCCTTTCCCCTTAGAGAGAATGGGAAAAGATGGAATCGAACTGCGTCCTCAGAAACTCCGTTAATTTTAAAAGTATCACACACCTCAAAGAAATTTCTATATGCGCATTGGGATCTTCATCAGGAAGTCCGTCAAATTGAACATGATTTTGCAACATCTGAATTATGTGCAGTTTAATCTCAAAGTTATTAGCCTCAACCCTAGGCCTTGCTATAATCGACTACGTTCCCAAGATGGACGGTCGAGCATAATCTGCCATTGTCTTTCCGGTATTGGTTGTGCCGCCATCGGAAGTGTTGATTCGAAAAGAGGATTGTCGAATGGAAGTGCTTTTTGTTCTTCTTCCACCTTAACTTCAGGTGCTACTGCACTAGTTCCTATCGTTCCGAACTAAAGAGCGCGATGAGCACTCCGTAGTGTACATTCGGGCTCGGGGTAGAATCACACTAACTCACCCCTTGCGAATAATCCAATCTCATGACAGTTAAATTACAAACCAATGCAATTGGAAGACAACTTAAATTAAAACAAACATCGAAGAATTATGCAGTGCTAGCATGAGATGCTCAGCTATCTCTATCAGCATTTTTCATCGGATACAGGATCTAGTGGTGGTGGTGCTGCGCCATGAGGGAGTTTTCTCTTTTAATTTTTACTTTTAGTTTTTAGTTTTACTTTATTTTATTTTATTTTATAATTATTTCTTGGGATTGCTTCCTATATCTTTATTGTCTTTGTTTATGTTTTTGTTTGTTTTATGTTTTGTTTATCTTTAGTGTTAGGATTGCTTCCCATGTGTGCGTGCATTTTCTCATTTTGGGATTGGTTCCTTTATATGGTTATTTTCATTTCCTGGATTGCTTCCTGTGCATGTGTTTTGATTTATTTGTTTTCTCACTTTTTTTATGTCGTTTTCTTTTGGTCTTTATGTTTTACTCATGTTTGTTTAGTCGCCCCCACATTGAGGACAATGTGGTTTAAAGTGTAGGGGGATATTTACTTTAGGTCCTGTTTAAGTTGTTGAGCTTTTCTTAGAAATAAAAAATCCAAAAACATCAAAAATTTTGAAAAATCCCTAAAATTTTGTTGTTTTTATTTTTAAGGTTTTAAGTTCCCTTTGATAGTTTTTATTTATGTTAAAAATCCAAAAAAAATAAAATACTTTCAAAAACTCCAAAAATATTCTATCTTGTGTTTTTCTCCTTTTGTTTAAAACTTTGAAAGAGAAAACAAAAATACTTTTGGTTTAGTTAGTAGTTTACCCTTTTAGTTTTTCATAAAATCAAAAATCCGAAAAAAATTTTCTTTTCTAAGTCACCATTTGGAACTTGTTGAACTTTTGCTATTATCGCATGAAACTTTGAAGAGACTTGTCGCTTAGCTTTTGTGTGATATCAAGCACTTGTGTAGATTTTTATTGATAGTTTATTCACACATACAAGCATCTTGTTAGTAGATAAATACTTTGTGAATTTTAAGATATTAGCTTAATAATTTACATATATGCATGCCCTGATATTTACCTTATCACACCTTGAGTAGATTTTTATTGATGGTTTATTCACACATACTGTGTCTAGCTTAGGTTGACCTCGGAAATGATAATCTTAGTTCTTCTTTGACCCATTTGATCCTTTTTTCCTACCCTTCAATCTTAAATCCCTCGTACCCTTTTTGAGCCTAAATTGCATAAGGGTTTTAACCTTTCTCTTCTTTGTTTTCAACTCACACGATATTTTAAACCCTCAATTATGAGAGCTAATAAATTCTTGTATCTTTAAGTCGCTCTTGAGTGAGGTACATAGATAATTGTGGGGGAGAAAGTGGAGATGAGTATTTTTATGTAAAGGGGTATTTTGGAAAAGTTTGTGAGAAAGAAATCAAATGAGGGGTTTGGAGTGAGTTGAAAATTATATATGTTGATCGAAGCTTGTGTTTCTCAATCTCGTGGTGTTGAATTTAAAGCAAAATGAGAAAAAGAAAAAGAAAAAAAAGAAAGAGAGAAAGAAAAGAAAAAGTAATTAGTTGGAAATATTTTTGCTTGAGTTTCTCTCTTGAAAAAAAAAATAGTTATACACTTCTTCTTACCTTGAAACTTCCTTTTGCTTCATATGAGATTGAGAATAATTGAGATTGTTAGTGGATGGTAATTTGTTGAAAATAGGAAACCAATGAGAGGTAAAGTGTTTCGGGGGTAAAGGGTATAAAAGAGTGAAAATGACTTGAAGGTTTAGATTAGATATCGATTTTGTTTTCCTTTCAGTTGCATTAAGCTCTCATCCCTTTGCTTTTTGTTTTTCCTTTCCCTTCACTTGGTATCCTTTTATGTCTCTAGTCTCACATTATAAGTTTGAAAGTCCTACCTAATCCGCGGATAACGTTAGTTGGACCAATTAGCTAATAGATAGTGGAAAGTTTAGTCTAAGGGCATTGTTGTTGAAGTGAATTATTTGTTAATTTCCTTTCATTCACTTTGCATTTGTTAAAACTTGACATAAGTAATCACACACACATACATACCGTTGATTCATAATCATTTACATGAGATGTTTGGTGGATCATTTAAGTTTTGTGGCTTGTACTTAAATGATTTTTATGTAATTCTTGTGAGGTTTAGACTTGATCAATTATGGTGATGTCATTTTTCATAAGTATTTAAAAAGTCTGTTTTTACCTTGTTTGTTTTTGTGATTTTTTAGTTTTAGTTGGAAGTTGTGTTCGGTCCATGCATTCTTGGGTTGTTGCTTTAGTTTGTGTTGCTTGAAGGCAAGCAAGCTTAAGTGTGGAGGAATTTGATATGTTCATTTTATACATATTTTTACAGTGTTTAATCTTCGATTTTTGAAGTATTTTATTAGTATAATAGCATAATTATCCTCCGACTCTTCACTTTTGTTTATTATGTATGTCTCGAATGAGTTAGAAGAAAGAATAAAGTGGAACGGGAGTATTGAAAGCAAGAACGGACGAAAAAAAGAAGATACGCACAAAATCAAACAAGCAAGGGACCCGGCCGCCCAGCAACCAAGAAGGCAAGACTCGGCCAGACCAGGTCGCCCAAGCGGGGAGACCCAGTCGGTCGTACAGAAAGGCTAATTATGCAATTTTCTTTTATCTTTTTAATGGGTCTTTCTTTGTAATTCTAAACAATCTTCATCAAGGGTTTTTTGGAGGCTGAGAAATGCAATTTTCGAGAGAAAATCCTTTCCTAAAACTTCCTTTAATCGACTTAGACCAATATTTAGTTGAGGATTTCAAGTTTTTAATAGTTATCATTGAAGAGTTTCTTCGGAGCAAATTCGATATTTTTCGGGCGAATCAAGAGAGGAGCTCGGGCAACATTACGGATCATGGATTCTTCAATTGAAACTCCCAAGTCTTCTAAACTCTTGTTTATTATGAATTCTTATATGGATTTCATGATTATGATGATGTTTAGTAGCTAGGTTTCTTTATGTTTAAATGGGGTTGAATCATAAACGAGCTTAGCTTTACTTTTTATTGGATTTTATGGACTAATTTGCTAAATTAAAAGTTGATTGTTGTTCAATTGCGTTGTTTGTGTTGCTAATTTTACTGGTAATTGGCACATTCGCGTATGTTATTTGAAATCGAAAAGGGAAGGAAAATCTATGGCTAAAAATTGAACAATAGAAATTTGGTAGTTAATTAGAGATAATTGCTACGGTTTCTAGGTCATTAGTAATCACTCCTATAATTTAATCATTCATAATTGAGTTGGAGAGAGAAGAGATTCTTCTCTAATCAATTAGGAGAATAGTGGATTTTCATCTAAAGAGAGGTTAATCCTAATTAACGGGTGAGACCCGATCAACGAGTCAACTATTTTTCCAAAGTTTTCAATGAATTAGCTAAAGGATTCTAGGGGGATTCCACCTTCCAAAACTTGATTTCAATTATTTTTAAAATTGTTTTTAAAGTGTTTTATTTTTCTTAGTTTAAAAATTCTTTTCAACTCTTTTATTTTGATTAAACCTTAGAAAGACGGTTATTAATTTAGCTTCTCTGTTCCCTAAGTTCTACAATCCGGGAGATTCTCTAGTACTACATTAATAGGTTCATTTGTATGTTATGTGTTATTTTAGATTAATCCGATTTTTAAACATCATCTAGCCCCAAAAGATCATTATAGAACGTCTGAATCTGAATCCCCGAGAGTATCTCGTTTCTTAACTTAGTAATGCGTCTAGGGGGAAGTGTCCGCCCAAGAATTTCTCAGCTAAAGAATCCAATGATGTGATTGATCGGAAGGGAATCATTTTAACCAAGATTTTGTCTTTCCCTCAGAGAATGGGAAAAGGCAAAGACGGATGGCATCATCCGAGACTACATTAATTTTGGACTTGTCGCACACCTCCAAAAACTTGGCGATGTGCACATTTGGATCTTCTTCTTGGAGCCCGTCGAATTGGATGTTGTTCTACACCATTTGTATTACATTTGGCTTAATTTTAAAATTATTAACTTGCACCGGCGATCTAACTATGCTCAATTATGCCCCAGTAATGGACAGTTAAGCATAGTCTGCCATGGTTCTTTTTGCCATTGGGAGAGGTGGATTACTAGGAAGAATATGAAAACCTACAACGGACAAAAGCACAAATCAATCCAAGAATAGCAAAAGTTAAATTTCCAAGAGATAGCCACGAATGAAATACAAAATAATGCAAGAACAAAAGAAGAACAAAAAAATTAAAAACACAAAACAAGAAAATAAAAGCCGTTAAAGCAATAGATTAACAGTTTTCTTAAAGTTACCGTTCCCTAGCAATGGTGTCAAAAACTTGATGTCAAAAATTGGATTACTCTAAAATAACATATAACAGGCAAGTGAACCTATTAATGTAGTGCTAGAGAACCTCTCGGGTTGTCGAACTCAGAGAACGGGGGAACTATAATAATGACCGTTTCTCTAAGGTTCAATCAAAATAAAATAATTGTAAAAAAAGTTTAAACAAGAAAAGTAAAATACTTTTAAAAAAAATACAAAGTGGTTGAAATCAAGTTTTAGAAACAATGTGTTTAAAACGGTGAAATCTCCCAAGAATTTCTTAGCTAATTCGTTGAAAACTTTGAAAAAATACTTATCTTTGATCGAGTCTCACTCGCTAATTAGGATTAACCTTATCGCTTGGTGAAAACTTACTTCCCTAATTGATTAGAGAAAAATCTCTCTCCCTAACTCAATTATAAATGATTAAAGTACAAAGTGATAACTAAAGACCTAGAAACTGTAATCATTCTCTCTAGTTAACTATCAAATTCCTATTGTTCAATTATAGCCTATATTGTTCTTCTTTTCTCAATTCTAAACAACCTGGAGAATGTGCCAATTACCGGTAAAATTAACAATACAATTGAACAAGAATCAACATTCACTTCAACAAATTAAACCATAATATCCAAAGAAAATAAAATTAAGATCATTTAGAGTTCAATCCCATTTAAAACACAAAAATAAACCCTAGCCGCTAAACATCATAAATATCATAAATTTCACAATTGAAATCATAATAAACAGGAGTTAAAAAAGCTTAGGAGTTTCAATTGAAAAATCCACGATCTCAAATATTGTCCGAGCTCCTCTCTCTCCTCTCTCGAATTGTCCAAAAATCCCGAATTTGCTCCGAAAAAGCTTTTCAATCTAAACATTAAAACTTCAATTCAAAAACTAACTATTGATCTAGGTCAGTTAATGGGAGTTTTAGGAAAGGATTTTTTCTCAAAATATGGCCTCTCTCAGTCCCCAAAAATCCCAAGACGAAAATCGATTAAAATTACAAAGAAATACTATTTAAAAGATGTAGAAAATCGCCTACTGCGAGTCCGGCTGGGTCTTGCTTTCTGGCTGTTGGTTCAGCTGTGTCAGGCTGGTGCCGGGTCCCCCCACCTTCTGAATTTTATGTATCTTCTTTTTTTCATTCTTTTTTCGTTCGTTCTTGCTCCTTATGCTCCCATTTCATTTTATTTTTTCTTCTAACTCATCCAAGACATACCTATAAACAAAATAGAAGAAAAGAAGGATAAATATACCATTTAACAATAAAATACTTCGAAAACCGAAGATTAAACACTGTAAAATAGGTAGAAAATGGACATGTCAGAAAGCAACTACTAGTGCACTTATAGTATGAAGAGAGATCCAGATACAAACTTACCTTCTGAATTTGCAAGCAGGCAACAAAGGCCCTAAATAGTGTTGACTGACATATTCATATAGTCCCCAGGCATTATGCCCTAGAATATCTTCCGTCACTGAGCACATGGGTGTTATTGGACGATATCATCAGTTCCCAGTCTTGGATTGGAATTACCATCAGCTCAAGCTTTTGAGCATAATCACCCCATATAGGATTATGTTTACGGTTTCCAAAGTGCTTCTGTAGTCAAATGAAGAGGATATGATGTGCAGTCTGTGCGTAGATAGCAAAAGGGAGCGAAACCAAGTAAAAGGCAGTAAAAAATACTCATGAGAATCTGCATGTAAATTAAGTTGAGGCAAAGGTATTATAGGACCCCGGTGGTCCAATTCAATCGAGAAGCTTAAATTATATAAGGAGAACCTAACTCTGATTAATCAGCAAAGGAAGTGACATGCCAAAAATACATAAAATGAATTCATTTGAAAATAGAAAAATAGTGAATATTTACTAAACAACAACATAGCTACAGAAGCTATATTTAGAAACTCTACTAACCTGCAAGTCATGATAAATAGACCTATTAGAATAAACTGATGCGCACTCACCCTAATAGAAGAGTACTGTTGAAGGTGAATACAATGTCCAAGCTGCTAGCAGGTCTTATGCCATTCGACAATGCCTGCTTTCCATTTCAATTTGGATAATATGTCATTAAAGTTGACTAAGTGTAAAGTTCTTGTAAATCTTTGATTTGCTGATCCAAAGTCTTTAAAGTCCTGTAAATAAAACCTCTTTGATGGTGAGAGCAGTCTCCAGCAATAAAAATATGTTTTGCATTATCCACCTCAATCCAACTGCAACCTGCTGGCTTTTTCAGATCTCTCATCCGCATCAGCCTCCTCATCTCCTGGACGCCTTCCCACCTAGCATTAGCAGCATATAAATTTGACATAGCTACATAGTTTCTGATATCAGTAGAATTGATATCAAAAAGCCGATCAGCCACAAAACGTGCCATGTCAACATCATTGTGGATTTTACATGCTCCAAGCAGTGTTCCCCATATAGTTGTGGTAGCTTCTATAGGCATTGCGGTTACAAAAGAATAAGCTTCATTAATACGACCTCCACGGGCGAGGAGATCAACCATACAAGCATATTGTTCCATGCTTGGTATCATAGAATGAACTGCCGCTACAGATAAAAAAATTTTTAATCCTTCATCCACAAGGCCAGCATGACTGCAAGCAGATAAGACCGTGGTTATTATAACATGATCCGGCTTCAAACCCAACTCAAGCATATGATTGTATACCCGAACGGCTTCTTCACCTAGTCCGTGCATGGCCAACCCACCAATCATTGCAGTGAACAAAACAAGATCCTTTGGAGTAGTTAACTTGAAGAGCTTATATGAAGAACTGATGCTTCCACATCTAGAGTATACATCCAACAGAGCTCCTTCAAGATGAATGTCATCAAAACAACCCCTAATTAGATAACCATGGCACTGTTTCAGCATGCGGACTGACGTCGTCTGAGCACAAACAGGAAGGATGCTCATAATAGTCATGGCATCAGGCCTTAGCCCATGCCGTTGCATGTCAAGAAAAAGACTTTGTGCTTGACCAGGACAGTTATTTTCAGCATACACTTTGACCATGAGATTCCAGGTGGTCAAATCCTTCTCCGACATCTTCTGGAATACCATTTCTGCACCTTTTGGAGAACTATATTTAATATATCCGGATATCATTGAATTGCATGTAACAACATTTTTCTTTCCAGGTAAATTCTCAAATAATTTACATGCATACTCCAAATTGCCACATTTTGCATATGCATCAAGTAAAGCATTCCAAAGAGTAGGTTGGATATTGCCAAGTGAAAAACCATTCTTCATTGTGAATGCATGAGTTTCTTTGACCTTATCAACTCTGGACACAACAGTGCAAAATTGGACCACTGTTAATATAGTAATATAATCAGGTCTTATCCTTGCTTTGAACATCTGGTCTAAGAGGTCAATAAATTGAGTTTCAGGTTTGTTTTTACTTGAGGCATCCAGTATGGAGTTCCAAGAAATTAAATCTCTCTTAGGACTATACAGAAATAAGCGTAGTGCAGCTCCCATGTTGCCACATCTTGTATAAAAGCTTATTAGAGCATTTTGCACAGCAGTATCTGCATGCAGAACACTGTGACGAATCATATATCCATGGATCTGCTCTCCAGCCTGTAGATTGTATAAGTTGCCACATGCAGGAAGAACACCGAGAAGTGTGATAGAATCTGGTTGAAGTTTATCCAAGCGAACCAATGCATGAAACAACTCCAATGCTTTCAACCATTCACCATTTAAGGTAAATCCAGAAATAATTGAATTCCAGGAAACTAAATCCCTGATTTCCATCCGGTTAAATAAAATTTCTGCATCAGACATTCGTCCGACTCTCAAGTAGAAGATCAGAAGGGCATTGCTAACAGTAATCTCAGTAGCCAACTCAGCTCGGCGCAGGACGTAAGCCTGAATCTCTTTCGCAAAATAATAACCATCATTTCCCCTGATACAAGCACAAAGTGGCAAAATATTTGCAATTGTTGCATAATTTGGTGGTTCCTGGCATTTCATCATCCGCTGGAACATACCAAATGCATCGTCTATAAGTTCATTTTCTACAAGACCCGCAATTATTGCATTCCATGAAATGACATCTTTGTCAACAATTCCTCGGAAAACAGAAGAGGCATCTAAGATAAGCCCAGATTTGGCGTACATGGACATCAAAGCATTTCCAACCAATGTATCAGACTCTAATCCTAGTTTTGTTGCATAACAGTGCACACTTTTCCCAGCATTCAGTCCCCCATACCGTGTGCAAACAGGAAGAATTATAGCTAGGGTTACACTACTCAGTTTAGGATCCTGGGCAGAATGCATTTCACGAAACAATGTCATGGCTTCAGGATCATGAAGATGGGAACCCACAAAACCAGTTAAGACAATGTTCCACATGACTGTATCAGAATTCTGCATTTGACGAAAGAACTTCTGGCAGTCATCAATTGCTTTACATTTGGCATACATGTTAAGTACTCCTTTGGAAACAAGCTGGCAAGAGCCATGGCCTAGTTTTATAACTTGACTGTGAAGAGCCTTCCCTAGGTTGATATCTAATGTGGTAGCACAAGATTTCAAAACATCCACAAATAATTTGTAATCAAGTTTAAAACTCGATGAGTATTGTAGCTTTTGCAGGCAGAGGGAAAAGGCTTCTTTCATGATGTCCAGTGACTACAGAGTATTCTTCCAATGCCCATTAATAGGCGGGAAAAGCTTCATCTCAACTAATTAGGCCAGTATAACCTAATGCAATCCTGACATTCAACTAATTGAATTATATTCATATGAATAATTCGATCACAAAAGCCAGATTTTTTAGCACCCCAAGAACAAAGCAAATAAGAAACATCTATTTCCAACAACCATTATCCCGGCAGAGTTGAAACCCACAAGGACCAGCAACAAATTTTCCCTTCAAAACATCGTAATTGTTATATTGTATCCTTGCTTTTAGAAAACAAACGATTGTGGCCTCTTAAAGTAAGCAATAATACCCTTCCATCAAAAAACTAACATGCCATCCAAATTTGGTTCCCAGAAGGACTTAGATCCAATAAAGAAAGTTTTAGAGAGTTTTTAGGAATACTCTTTCTCAATGAAAAGAATAAAACTCGTAACATTCTTCCTCCCTCAATTTATTCTGCTTCTCCTAGCCCACTTATCAAATTCATTTACAGTTTTCATAAGCTAGATTAGAAATTTCTACTAATTATCTTCTCCAACAACTCGTTTTACCAAATAAACTAACAATTCATTAAAAAAAAAAAGGAAATTTCAAGCATTACAATCACTTCGATTCCACATCACCACATTATTTCCTCATCCTATCTATGATCACATAAGTCTTAAAGAAACCCAGAAACAGAGCTGTCTAAATTTTGCAGCCAGCAACCTTTCTACTCTTCTACTGTACACCTAGCATAAAATCAAACTCCGAAAATAGAGTTCAATGGACAACAAAATATAAAACTACAAAACAACAATCTTTTGTTATGCTTCAAGAATTGCCATTCAACTTAAAAAGACTCAGATTTGACCATCCTAAATCCTTGCTCCTTCATCCTAGTACGCATTTGAGCAAAATGAGACCCATCCTTTTTGTGCCACTACAGAGCATAACATGGGAATACAAAAACTCTTTGAAGCTCACCGAGTTAGTTCCAGTTTTTTCTTTTTTTCTTTTTTTTTTTTTTTATTACACACCACGAATCAACCCAATTAGCCAAAACAATAATTATACTACTCAATTCATGAGACAACATGCGTCGTTCAATAATTTTTCTTTTCGACAGAAAGATATAATTACTAACGGTATTGGTTCTCCCAACTTTCTATATATTTTTAACCACCTGTCTCCTTCCAATTTTAATCATTTTAAGGCCTTAACTATCTCGATCGATGATTAATCTGAAAAACAATGCTGCGACAATAATGAATTCAACACAAAAATTTTTACGTCATCCAGGAAAGGGAACGATAGGCTTACCGAAGTAATTTGCGTCAAAGATACCTGCAGTTTCAAAGGTAGCACGAGGTGAGGCTTTTGGTTGCTGAGAGAAACGGAAGAAGTGGCGGTTACTCGCCGCCTGCACAGCCCCACTGCCGTCGTTATTCCTCTTCTTCAGCTCCATTCCTTGTACTATTTGCTTCTTACTCAGAGCAGCCACCGGGATGGCAAATTATACTATGGATCGGGCAGACGTAGCTATGTGTATCCCGTTACTTACAGTGAGTAGTTTTGGGTTGCCAGTAGTTTTGGATAGGTTTTACAATTTAATTCTAGTTAAAAGTGCTCTGTTATTTATTTTTTTCGCCTACTATTATTTTATAAAAGAATTTCATTTTGTTCTTTGTTCTTGCGATCTCACCTTCCACAATTACTGTGATCCGATTTTCTCAATCGCTGGCATTTCAATCTTTCTTATGTTTTGATAATTTGTGGGATGTAGTCTGTAATTACTCATTTGGAAATTATTTTTTGATGGAGAGTTGAGAAAAACGTTTGTTTTATTGTATATTGATGGGGAAAATGTGAATTGTGATGTTTTGAAACTTTCTTTGTGCAAAGATGATGTTTTGGTAGTTTGAGGCATTGGAAGAAAAAATTACAATTAAGACATTCCTTTTTCCCGTTGGTTGTTGTTTTGGTTATTTCTGTGTGTGTATGTGTGCTTAATTTTAAAACAAGATGTGCCTAATTTGATAACTATATATGCCTTATTTTATAACTAGATGTGTCTATGATTATAACCACCGAACCTTTTAACTTTTCTATTTTGTTTCAATACTTTTAGATGTTTTTGTTGGTTTTTATATAAATTTTTTGTGTTTTTAAGTTTATATTACTTTTAATGTGGCTGGGTTGTTTCATTATATTTTTTATATTTTGAATCTCAATAGATAGTTATGCTTATTTTTATAATATAGTGTGCCTGATTTCGTAAATAGTGTGCCTAATTTGGAAATGGGTGTGCCTACTTAACTTTTTGTTTTTTTAATACTTTTTAGATGTTTTTGTTGGTTTTATGTAAATTTTTGTGTGTTTTTAAGTTTATATTACTTTTAATACAGTTGTGGATTGTTTCATTAAATTTTTTATGTATTTGAATCTGAGTAGATAGTTGTTCCTGCTTTTATAACATAATGTGTCTAATTTTGTAAATGAGTGTGTCTACTTTGATAAGTAACAATGTCTATGGTTATAACCATTGAAACTTTTAGCTTTTCTATTTTGTTTTAATGTTTAGATGTTTTTGTTAGCTTTTGTGTAAAGTATTTTTTTGTGTTTTTAACTTTATATTACTTTTGAAATGGCTAGGGGTTGTTTTATTAGATTTTGTATGTATTTCAATCTCAGTAGATAATTGTGTCTACTTTTATAAGTGAGTATGCTTAAGTTTGTAATCGAGTATGCCTAATTTTGTAGCTGAGCATGCCTACTTTTGTAACTGAGTGTGCCTACTTGGTTCTATATTGTAGATGTTTTGTTGAATTTATTTATATGTTTTATGTATTTTAACCTCATTTATCTGTTAAATGCAATTGTTATGGAAATATATAATGGAGTTTTATTGGTTGGAACTGTTGTAGCATTTGAGGAAGATGCATTCAATTTGTATAATAATTATGCATTTAGATTGGGATTTAGTATTTGTAAGGGTAAACAAAAGTTTAAGGCAGAAAGCAGTACGAAGCACTTCAAGAACGATCACCCTTCTTCTATATATTATGAGCATTCACATTTAATTCACTAGTAGAAATTAAATTTGAAAATTTTCTTAACATATCCCTCCTCCAAACACTGGAAGCAGCAATATCCTTCTTGTTAACTTTCTGCATCACCAACTCCACTATAGCCCCGACTTGAAGCAATATCCTTTGCCCAACTCTTCAGTATATACTTATCCGGTATGGCTTGAATACAATGAAAATTGAACACACCCAAACAATGAGAACAAAGAACACCAACTTCAGTGAACATCTTACATGTGCATGAAATGTTTAATGTGTTCTCATCATATCAAAAACCGGTTATATCAGGATGCCAAACCTCATACACATGGCCGCCATCATTGCATACCACAAGCCGTCGAGAGTACTCTGGGAATTTCATAAATTGGTTTTCAAATAGCTTGTATAATAGTGTATACTCTATTAGCATGTTGCAGAAATTTCGATCAGGGACCTTCATCTAAACATGCCTTTGATTACAGCAAAAATCTTTTATATTCGCGTTGCTCCTCCATTCGAAACGACTTCATAGAATATACGGTAAAAATTGCACAATGTAGTTGTTTTTTAAAGCCTCATGGAAATAGTGTGGTTAGTTGTCTCTCTTCTTTGAGATGATAGAACACCTCCGAAGAAGAAATCCTTATTAAAAGCAGGACACCACTTCTCTCTCAAATTGTACAACTTATTCAACCAATTGTTATTGTGGCAACCAAATTTATCCATCAACTGCAAAAGCAAAAGTAGAACATATCACTTTCGTATAAAAAAATGAAGGCATATATACTAACAAAAGTAAACACACTTAGTAATAAAATTAGGCATACATAGTGATCAAAGTAGCCACACACGGTTATACAAGTAGGTACACATTGCAGGACAAACCATCTTAACATGAAAAACACCCCTGCACTATATTTAAATAAATATGACAATAAAAACTAGTAAATAATCATACACCAATATGAACAAAAAAATCTACATATATAAAAAATGCAACTTTAAAAACACAAACAATAATGCATACACTTAGTCATGAAAATAGACACCCCTTGTTATAAAAGTAGGCACTACCGGTTATAAAAGTAAGCACTACTGCATACTTAATCAAAAGAACAAATCACAAACACATAAAAATAGGAAATACAAACTCAAAAGTAGTATAAATTACCTCTTCCAATAAAACTCAAATTCAGAAATTGTATTAGTGTCATTCAATACATGGTTAAACACCTTGATAAAATCTTGTTTGGACCTTAGCCTCATAATATGCTTCTATGAATTTTTCCCCATATGTCAAATACACAATCGATGCCTTGTCTTTGGAAAAACTATGTCAATAGCAGCAACCATAGCAGTGGACTGGTTAGTCATCAATATAAAGGATGTTTACCTCGCATAGACTTCAAGAACATATTGAATAACCATATAAATGACTCTTTTTCGTTCTTCAACAACCCACAACAAAACATAACATTCCTACAATGATCATGCATCCCTAAAAATAGAGCGCAAATCATTTCATACTTGTTCGTACGATAAGTCGTATCGTGCACCAAGAAATCCCTGAAAACATCACACTCACACCTCATCCAATTATCCTTCCTAAAGAAACAACATAATGAGGAACTACAGTCAACCTTAAAATCAAATAAAAATCATCTTCATTTTCCTTCCTCCACCTAAATATCTGTTTTTTGTCGTAAGCTATTATACGCATCCCTTGACGTAAAGCCGACAAAAGGTGAACCTCTAACCTGTTTCTTCAAAACCCTCAGCCCAACAGCAATTGAAAGTCTGCTAGCCTTCAACTCTTGAAGATAACCAGCATTATTTTTTGTAACTCTCCTTTGAGAACGCATAAAATGCCTTTGATTCACAACATAAAGTCCATGATTATGACTAATATTATGCCTGGTAACTGTCCAACCACCCTCGTCATTCAAACAAAATTTTATCATTGCTTTGCAATCTGTACGAATATCAACTTTAGTATAGGACCTCTCTCCTTTCCCTTTCTCACACTTCCTCCCTTGTTTGTAACAATAAAACTATTTTACTTAATAATATGAATCTCAACCATTCTTTCTAAAATGAAATTTGTCGTATTACTTACATAAGTTATCGAATTGTATTTAAATCACCATTTTATAAAATTAAACATCATGTATTTTTCCAATTAAGTAAATAAAAGAGGTATGTAAATGGCATATGTGAAACATTCAAGAGAAGAGAAAGATAATAGATGATTATGTTCTTATTCAATGATTCATAAGAACATAATTTTTAAAAAATTTGTCAAATTTCACCAAATAATATTTTTGAAGATAGCTAGGACTAAATTATTAAAAGGAAATAATATTGAAACTAAGTTAAGACTTAAACCTATATTTACAAGATATGTGGACCTAATCATTTACTTCCTAAATATATATATATATATATTTTATAATTCAGTCTTGGAGAATCATCAACCAATTCGAGATAGAACGGAGGGTATAAGGCCCTCAAATAGCAACACGAGGCTAACATGCAAAATTAAATTGCTTCTTAAGTGACTCGAACTCAAGACCTCTCACTCAACATGTCAGATGGACGTATCTCTCACTTTTTGAAATGGACACCTCTTGTCACCTCTTAACTATTAAATAGAGAAAAGAGCTCAAAAGTGTCCTTTTGTTAGCCCTAAGGTCATTATTACTCATGATTTTGATTATGATTAACATATGTTTGTGTGAGTATTTAGCTAACTTTTCATAGAACAAAAGAAGCACTTTTGAAGTCTCAAATCTACATTCTCAAAAAGCAAAAGATCTTGGTGATGAAGGCAAAATGAAGGAGAAAAGACTAAGCCATTCCAAGAGCAAGTCATTGAAGACATTGAAGATTTATGTCTAAGTTAGGGGTGTGCTAAGGTAACTCTTTGTAAAACACCCTAACTTTCATCTTTGATTAATGATCATATGTGAAGCTCCATTGAAAATTTTCTCAATATAAACTTTTCTTAAAATCTAAGTATTCTTGATAGAATTTTTTATGCTTTTGAAAGGTTTTCTATCTCTAAAAAGAATATTAAGAATACATGTCTTTGGAAAGCTCTTCTCTTAAAAAAACTGGCTGTAAAAATTCTCAAAATCGGCCATCCTGTTTTATAACCGGTCGTCCGCTTTTTTTCTAAGTACAGAAAAAATCGGCCGTCCAATTTTTTGTAGGACAAACCCGAATCTTTTTGTTTTAGAACCGGTCGTCCGATTTTTCTATTTACTGTAAAAAATTATTACCGTTACACAGAGTGCAACGGTCATTTTTTTAAGAAAGTATATATAGACTTTTTTTATCAGCCAAAATGCAAGAAGTTTGGTGAAATACTTATTGAGATCATTTAAGACTTTTAAAGAGATTTAAAGCATATTCATTTCAAACACTTTTAATCTCAAACAAACATCTCCTTGAGCTTCATTGTTGATCTTCATCAAAGAAGAAGAAAAGAGGAGCTTGTAGAAACATTCCACTGAGTTGTATCTTCTATTTCTCAAGCTCAAATTGGTAACATTGTTCTTAAACTTATCTCTTTCTCTTATTGATATCAAAGGTTTGTGTTGAAAAACCCTTGGGTAATCCTTTGATTTATATTGTGTTGTGAATTGAGGTTATATTCAAAACCCTTATAGGGTGATCCTCAAATTTGTATTTGGTGTATATTGTGTTTATAGTGGATTTGGAAAATCCTTGGCTGTTGGCTTAAGGTAGTGGATGTAACTCTTTGAGAGGGTGAACCACTATAAATCTTTGTGCTTTTCTTTCTAAGCTTCTTACTCAATTGTCTTAACCACAAAATTTTGTTTGATTTGGAATTTTAAAGAGTTTTAGAATTCTTTCTCAAACAAAATTGGAGGTTTATCTTTTAATTTACAAAAGCTTTTCAAAAATTAGCCAAAAACCTTATTCACCCCCCCCCCCCACCCCCCCCCCCCCACCCCCCCCCCCCCCCTCCGCTCTAAAGTTTTTCAATTGGTATCAGAGCAGGGCTTCTCCAAAAGGACTAACACCCTTGAAGCAAAAGATCTTTATCTTACTATGGCTAATGTTTCTAGTTTACTATATGTAGAAGGCACTTCTACAAATAGGCCTCCTCTTTTCAATGGAACAAACTACACTTTTTGGAAATCTAGAATTAAAATATATATTTGTCCTATTAACTTTGACTTGTGGAGCATAGTAGAGAAAGGTCCTTACATTCTCAAAATTGATGGAGTAGTCAAAAAGGTTGAAGAATTTGATGACCTCGACTCCAGGAAGATGACTCTAAACTTTCAAGCTATGAATATTCTTAGTTGTGCCTTGGATGCATATGAATATAATAGAGTGAGTGGATGCGATTCGACTCATGAAATGTGGAAGTTACTTGAAGTAACTCACGAAGGCACCAGTCAAGTAAAGGAGTCAAAGTTGGCCATGTTGGTGAGAGACTGTGAGCTATTCATGATGAAACAAAATGAAAGCATTAGTGAGATGTTCACAAGGTTCACCAATATCACAAATGGCCTAAAGGCATATGGGAAAGAGTACTCAAGAGGAGAAGTGAATAGAAAGATTCTTGATACATTTCCAAAAGCATGGCAACCAAAAACACTTGCTATTGAGGAATCAAAAGATTTGAGACTACTTCCTATTGAAGAACTCATAGGATCACTACTCACCTATGAAATGAAAATAAAAAGGTGGAATGAAATGGAAGATGAAGACAAAAGAAGAAAAAGCATTGCACTCAAGGCAAATGAGGATGATCAAACATACTCATCAAAAGATGAAGATGAGATTCATGATGATGAGGAAATGGCCTTGATAATGAGAAAATTTAAAAGATTTGTAGGCTTTTCAAGCCCATGTTCTCCCAATATTTTTCCTTTTCCAGCCCAATTTCTCCTTCCCCTTTTTCTACCCTTTGATGTTAATGGGCCTCAGCCGTTTGGAATAGGCTTTTTTCTTTTCTTTCTTAACTGGGTCAAGGGATGCCCGGGCGGTTTGGGTTGGCCACCAGAGCCGTCCGTTGGCCACTTGCGGACTCCCCCTATTTTAATGCTGCTGCTTCGTTTTCCGTGCAGCCTCTCCCTCTCCTCCTCTTGACCGTCTCTTCATTCTCTCTGTCTTTTGGAGTCTTCTAGACTCTCTGGTTTTCTCCTGATTCTGCGGCTCCGCCGCTGCTCTCCTCTCTCTGTTCCGGTGTTCTATATTTCTCAGTTGTTCACCGGTCTTCTTTGTCGCCTTTGATTGTCTGTTGGTGTGCTTAGAGAGTAAGCCGTGAGGAAAAGAAAAGGGAGAGAAATAGAGAAAGAGGGTTGCCAGTGATTTCTGTCACGGCTAAGGCCTTTTCTGAGGGTATAACACCCGATCATCCCCTTGCTTACCTTCAGCGCCTCGACGCGGTGTTGCCGCTGCTCGGCGACATTACATTTCTGGTGACCGTTCGATTTCAGCTCCTTGGTCATCTCTTTGATTTTTTTTTTTCTGTCGCGGTGATAAGTGGAACAACTCTTTGTTCATTTGGTTTCTCTTTGGTCTTAACCGGGTGTTGATTTTGCAGATTATCTTTTTACTTTGTTTTGGTTTCTGTTCTTGAAGATTGAATCTTCTGTTTCGGTTTTTATTCTTCCGCTGATTTCTTATGGTTTTGTAATAGTAATTAGTATATTACAATAGTAATTAGGAGCATTATTCTTCAAAAGGTTGTATCAGAGCCTGGTTCCGGCTCATCGGCGCCAGCTTCTGACAGCAACCTTTCGGATCTAACGAGTTCCTCAGATCTGGCCAGTGAAGTTACTCTTACTCACTCTATTTTACAGTTTTGATTATTATTGTTTCTGTTGATTCGGCTTGCCGCCAGTTTATGCTCGTTGTTTCTTTTGTTCGGCTTGCCACCGATTTTCTATTCTCTGCTTCTGAGTTTACTTCTTTTGGCTTGCCACCGGTTCTACATTTCTGGTTGTTGGTTGTTACGGCCTGCTGCCGATTCTTGCTATTACTGTGATTACTATTATTATTATTATTTCTACTTTTGTTTTTTCCTTTAGTTTGTTATTCTAGTTTCTCCTTTCTCTACTTCTTCAAAAACAAAAACCCAAGCCTAGCTTGAATCTGGGAGATTTCAAGTATCTGTGTCTTGGCAGTTTTCTTTCTAATTTCAAAAGTTTATATATATTTTATATCTTTTTCTTTGTTGTTTGCGGAATCTTTCTGTTTTAGCCTCCTTTTCTCGTTATATAGTTTGTTTCCTGTTTTCTGATTAGGTATTCCTGTGTGTGTTTTTTCTGTTACACTATTTTGTATAATCAAAACCAAACCTAATCACACAAACTAAAACAAACAACGCCGTTTTTCTTTGAAAGTTTTTCTCTGTTTTGAGGAAAATCCAGACAGTTTTATTCAAAACTTCTTTCAAATCTTTCATCTTTCCTAAACCACCGAATTATACCTATTTTCCTTTAAAACATGTCAGTTTCAAAAATTGAAACTGATAGGTTTGATGGATGTGGCGGAGGAAAATGAAAGCAGTTTTGGTACAAAATAAAATTGCTCCCACTATTTGCAGACCTGAAGAGTATCCAGAATCTTGGAAGAGCGAAATTCTTAAAGAAAAACTAGGTGATGCTCATAGTTTCCTCACCTTGCATTTGACTGCTAACGTTTTACGAGAAATTGATGAAAAAGATAATGCTTTTGAAATCTGGACAAAATTGGAAAAACTGTATTTGGGAAATCTCTTTCCAATAAAATTTATTTAAAAGAACAGCTTTTCGATTTCAAAATGAGTGGGACAAAATCACTTTCTGAAAATATAGACGATTTGAATAAAATCATTTTGGAACTTCAAAACGTCGGAGAGAAAATCTCTGATGAAAATATTACAGTTATCTTACTAAATACCTTACCTGATTCTTTTAACGATGTCAAATCTACTATTAAATATGACAAAGATGATTTGTCTCTTTCTGATGTCAAAAATGCTTTAAAATCAAAAGATTTGGATTTGGAAAAAGAGAATAAATCTCATGGTGAAAATTTTTTTGTGAGAAGAAGGATTGACCAGAGAGAACCTCCTAATCATCGTTTTAAAAGCCGTTCCAAATCACGAGAGAAAAGCAAAGTAAAATGTTTTTATTGTGGGAAAGAAAGGCATATGAAAAATAAGTGTTTTAAACGAATCAAAGATGAGAAATAACGTAAACATGGTAAAGGAGGAAATAAAGTTGACAAAACTCACGTTTTTGAATCAGATGGTAACTCTATGTTTTCTGAGATTTTGTGTGTTTCTCTTTCTCCTTCATGTACTGATGTTGTTAATCATTGGATGCTTGATTCTGGTTGCTCATTTCACATGACACATAACAAACACTGGTTTTCTGAGTTCAAACCTTTAAACCAAGGAAAGGTTTTTATGGGTAGTAATCAGGTTTGCGATATTAAAGGCATTGGTAACATTTTCATAAAAATGCATGATGGTGTGGCTAGAAAACTCACTGAAGTGAGGTACGTGTCCGACTTACGTTGGAATCTTATCTCACTTAGTTATTTAGACTCTCTGGGTCTCTCTTTTAAATCCAAAAACGGAATTTTAAGTGTTTGTAAAGGAAACCTAGTCATGCTAAAAGGTTTTAAAAGGGAAACTTTATACATCCTTCTTGGTAAAACAGTTTGCAACTCTACTGTTTTGGTTTCAAAATTTGTCCCTGAGAAAACTATGTTGTGGCATCGAAGGATCGGCCACATTAGTGAAAAGGGGCTTTATCATTTACAAAAACAAAAACTTTTATGTGGTGACAAAATTGATTCCTTGGATTTTTGTGATCACTGTGTTTTGGGAAAACAACATAAAATCAGTTTTTCAACCAGCACACACAAGTCTTCTGCACCTCTTGATTATGTGCATTGTAATCTGTGGGGGCCTGAGAAGGTTCCAACTTACGGTGGTAACGTTTATTTCTTGTCTATTGTTGATGATTTTGTAGGCATGTATGGGTTTTTCTTTTAAAAACCAAAGACCAAACGTTTGAAAATTTTTGTGAATGGAAACGTTTTGCTGAAATCATTCTCGAAATAAACTAAAAAGTATCAGGACCGATAACGGTCTTGAATTTTGTAACCGGAAGTTTTCTGACTTGTGTGCATCGCATGACATTTTACACCATAGAACGGTTAGACATAACCCACAACAAAAGGGAGTTGCCGAAAGGATGAACCGTACCATTATGGATAAGGTCTGGTGTCTTTTAGTTTTTTCTGGTATCCCAAAACCTTTCTGGGTGAAGCTGTTAGTACAGCAGTATACCTCATCAATAGATCTCCATCCACAGCTATAAACTTTAGGACTCCTATAGAACTCTGGTGTGGTAAACCTCCTAACCTTTCCAATCTGAGAGTTTTTGGTTGTGCAGCCTTTGCTCATCAAAAAGAAGGAAAACTAGATCCAAGGTCTAGAAAGGGGGTGTTCATAGGATATCCTAGTAGGGTAAATGGTTATAGAGTATGGTTAAAGGGTGAACCGGAGGTGAGGGTTATTATCAATAGGGATGTCATCTTCTACGAGTTAGAGATGCCTTATCTTAAGGATAAACCCATCACCGATAATCCTCCGAGTATTCTCACTCCTAGTAGCATTCTGATGGAGGTGGAGACCATCTCCGAACCTTCCTTAGATCTGCCTCAGGAACCTGAAACCAATTCTGAGTCTTCTGCTCCTTCCAGTAGCACTCTTGTTCTTGAAACTTCTGACCCTATTCTAGATGGTTCTAATGAGGAAGAGGAACATCCTGAGGCTCAAACCCAAGCTCTTAGGGATTATCAGCTCGCTAGAGATCGAGTCCGTAGAGTACTTAAGGATCATCCTCGGTATGGTTACTCCTACATTGTATCATATGCTTTTGCTGTTGCATCTTATGTTGAAGAGAAAATACTTTTATGTTTTTCTGAGGTTTTGAAAAGTCCTAATCGTGTTTTACGGTTACGTGCGATGGAAGAAGAAATGTTTTCTTTGAACAAAAATAAAACCTGGATTCTTGTTCCAAAACCTTCAAAACAAAAACTTGTTGATTGTAAATGGGTCTTCAAAATAAAAGAATCTGAGTCTTCTAACGAACCTTCTAAGTTCAAGGCCAGACTTGTTGCAAAAGGTTTTTCACAAGTTGAGGGCATTGATTTTAATGAAATCTTTTCTCTTGTTGTTAAATACAAAACAATCAGGATTGTTCTTGCTCTTGTTGCCTTCTATGATCTGAATCTTGAACAACTTGATCTGAAAACTGTCTTTTTACGTGGTGATCTTGAAGAAACCATTTATATGCGTCAACCACCTGGTTTTGAAGTAAAGGGTAAGGAACACATGGCGTGTCTTTTGAAAAAGTCTTTATATGGGTTTAAACAGTCGCCAAGGCAATGGTACAAGAGGTTTGATTCTTTTATGTCTAAAATTGGTTTTTCAAAAAGCAAGTATGATAGTTGTCTTTATTTTTCTAGTAATAATGTGGATTCTTCTATTTATTTGTTGTTGTATGTGGATGATATGTTAATAGCTTGTCGTCACAAAGCTAAGATCGATGACCTGAAATCGCTGTTGAAATCTGAGTTCGATATGAAGGATTTAGGAGTTGCATCCAAAATTCTTGGGATGAGTATTTCAAGAGACAGACCTGATCATTCTCTTTTTCTATCTCAAAAGCCTTTCTTTCAGAAAATCGTATCCAAATTTTCAATGCAACTGTGTAAACCCGTTACAACTCCTCTTGCTAGCCACTTTAAACTTTCCGACAAAACCTGTCCTAAAACTGAAAGTGAAAAGAGAGATATGGCAAATATCCCTTACAGAATGGCCATAGGCTCAGCTATATACTCAATGATATCTACCCGTCTTGACATTGCTTTTTCTATAAGCCTTCTTAGCAGATTTATGTCGAATCCTGGAAGAGATTATTGGGCTGCTCTCAAGTGGCTATTACGTTACCTAAATGGAACTGTGGATCGGGGTTTACACTATCATAATTGGTCTGATTTTGAATTAATTGGATTTGTTGACTCTGATTTTGCAGGTGACAAGGATGGTAGAAAATCTACCACTTCCTATTTCTTTACCCTTGCGGGTAATTGCATTTCATGAAAATCACAACTGCAGCCTGTAGTTGCCTTGTCAACCACTGAGGCTGAGTATATCGCAGCAACAGAAGCAATCAAAGAAGCCATCTGGCTTCAAGGGTTATTGAGTGAATTAAATATTTTACATTCCAAAGTTATTATTTATACAGATAGTCAAAGTTGTTTACATTTGTGTAAAAATCCGATCTATCACGAATGGACGAAACATATTGATGTCAAATACTACTTTATTAGAGAAAAGGTCTCTAGTGGTATTGTTGACATAGATAAGATTAGTAATGATAATAATCCTACTGATTTTGGTACTAAAATTGTAAACACTGACAAATTTATGTTTTGCAGGGACTTTCTTCATGTGGAAACAATTTGACTCAAAGTGAGTCATTTCAGGGATGGAAAATATTGTTCGAGGTGGAGATTGTATGCCTTTCAAGCCCATGTTCTCCCAATATTTTTCTTTTTCTAGCCCAATTTCTCCTTCCCCTTTTTCTACCCTATGATGTTAATGGGCCTCAGCCCTTTGGAATAGGCTTTTTTCCTTTCTTTCTTGACTGGGTCAAGGGATGCCCGGGCGGTTCGGGTTGGCCACCCGGGCCGTCCGTTGGCCACCCGCAGACTTCCCCTCTTTTAATGCTTCTGCTTCGTTTTCCGTGCAGCCTCTCCCTCTCCTCCTCTTGACCGTCTCTTTATTCTCTCTGTCTTTTGGAGTCTTCTGGACTCTCTGGTTTCTCCTGATTCTACGGCTCCGCCGCTGCTCTCCTCTCTCTGTTCCGGTGTTCTATGTTTCTCTGTTGTTCAGCTGTCTTCTTTGTCGCCTTTTATTGTCTGTTGGTGTGCTTAGAGAGTAAGCCGTGAGGAAAAGAAAAGGGAGAGAAATAGAGAAAGAGGGTTGCCGGTGATTTTCGTCACGGCTGAGGCCTTTTCTAAGGGTATAACACCCGATCATCCCCTTGCTTACCTTCGGCGCCTCGACGCGGCATTGCCGCTGCTCAGCGACATTACATTTCTGGTGACCGTTCATTTCAGCTCCTCGGTCATCTCTTTGATTTTTTTTTCTGTTGTCGGTTTCACTGCGGCAGTGGTAAGTAGAACAACTCTTTGTTCATTTGTTTTCTCTTTGGTATTAACCGGGTGTTGATTTTGCAGATTGTCTTTTTACTTTGTTTTGGTTTCTGTTCTTGAAGATTGAATCTTCTGTTTCTATTTTTATTCTTCCGCTGATTTCTTGTGGTTTTGTAATAGTAATTAGTATATTGTAATAGTAATTAGGAGCATTATTCTTCAACAAGATTCTACAAGAAAGGTTTAACAATAGAGGAAAGAAACCTCCATTCAAGAAAGGAGGACAAAGTTCATCACTCTTCAAGGCTAAGTGCTTTGAATGCAATAGCACCGATCATCTTGTAGCCGATTGTCCCAAAGCCATTGAAAAAGAAAAGGGAGCTTTAGAAGCTAAGCTTGAGGCATTAAAGAAGAAGAAAAAAGGCAAGGGCCAAATAGGAACTTGGGATCAAGACTCAAGCGAAAGTGAAGGAGAAGAAAAGGCTAACCTATGCTTCATGGCATTAGAAAATGAGGTACAATCTTCACCCTCTAACTCATCTAATCTCATTAATGATATTTGTGATGATGATCCTTGTACTATGCTTATTGAAATGTATGGTGAATGCGAAAAGGTTTCCAAAAGAAACAAAGAATTGAAAAACAAAAATATATTTTTGCTTGATGAAAACTCAAAACTTATTTGTGAAAACAATTCTCTCCTTAAGTCTTTAGAAATCTTGAAAAATGAAAAAGAGTGTTCAAACAATGATTTTTAAAAAGTTGTTTTAGAAAACAAGAAACTTTGTGAAAAAGTCAAAACTCACTTGAAAAAAGCATGGTAGATTATGATGTTTTGAAGAAAAAGGTGAGTGATCTCACTATATGTGTTGAAAAGTTCACGAAAGGGAAAGAAAACTTTGAAAAACTTCTTGGCTCTCAAAGGTCACCTTTTGATAAAAATGGTATTGGATGTAATCATTCCAATATTTTTCTCAAAACAAACACTATTTGTAAAGGCTTCATCATCTCACTCACACCTTTGTTGCACCTATTGTGAAAAGAGTGGTCATAAAGCCACAAAGTTTTTTATAAAGAAAAAGATTGAAAGGGAAGTGAAAACCATTTGGAAGGTTAAAGAAAATCCAACTAACATCCATAGACCCAAAAAGAGGTGGGTACCAAAAGTCATCTCTACTTCTTCTTTTGTAGGAACACAAATCAAGGCCATCTAAGTGGTAATTGGATAGCGGTTGTTCAAGGCACATGACCAGGGACTCATCGCTTATGAGTGAACTCAAAGAAACCAAAAGTGGATTTGTCACCTTTGGAGATAAGAACAAAGGAAAAATCATTGGTATAGGCAATATTGGTAGCAATTCTTCCTCTCTTATTAAAGATGTTCTTCTAATTGATGGTTTAAAATTCAATTTGCTTAGTATTAGTCAATTATGTGATAGTGGTAAAAAGGTTGTTTTTGAAAGTGATTCTTCCTCTATCATTGATAAGCATGAAAACAAAACTATTTTTGTTGCTAAAAGAGTTGGAAACGTCTACGTCTTTCATCTTAAAGATCTTCTTTCTCAAAATTTAAAGTGTCTCTCGGTTCATGATGATGATGCATTTTTGTGGCATAGAAGACTTGGTCACGTTAGTATGGATTTATTGAACCAACTCTCTTCAAAAGAACTTGTTAGAGGCCTACCAAAACTTCACTTTGAGAAAACTAAACTTTGTGATGCTTGCCAATTTGAAAAACAAATTAAGACCTCTTTTAAATCAAAGAACATGATTTCAAATTCAAAACCTTTGGAACTTGTTCACATGGACTTATTTGGACCAATGAGGACCACTAGTCTTGGTGGTAAGAGGTATGCTTTTGTCATAGTGGATGATTACTCTAGATTTACTTGGACTTTGTTTTTGAGCCAAAAGGATGAGGCGTTTCAAGAATTTGTAAAACTTTTCAAAAAGGTCCAAAACTCCCTTGATTGCAAATTGATTTCTATAGGAAGTGATAATGGGAGAGAATTGAACAACCAAGATTTTACAAAACTTTGTGATGATTTTGGTATTTCACACAACTTTTCAGCCGCTAAAACCCCACAACAAAATGGTGTTGTGGAAAGGAAAAATCGCACTTTACAAGAAATGACAAGATCAATGCTTTGTGAAAACTCCTTTCCTAAATACTTTTTGGTCGAGGCCGTTAACACTGCATGCTACGTTATGAATCATGTTATCTTGAGACCTTATTTAAAGAAAATTCCTTTTGAACTCATTTTTAACAAAACCCCCTCAATTGGCTATTTTAAAGTTTTTGGATGCAAATGCTTTATTTTAAACACCAAGGACAATCTTGGGAAGTTTGATCGAAAATCTGATGAGGGAATTTTTCTTGGTTATTCTTCAAACAAAAAGGCTTTTAGAATTTTCAACAAAAGAACCTTATGTGTTGAAGAATCTATTCATGTTAACTTTGATGAAACTAACATTTTTTACAAGAAAGTTGATGATGATGACATAGATAACACTCGTAGTAACCAACCATTGTACACTCAAGCAATGGAAGAGCATGCTATGGAGGAAGAAGAGATTGAGGAAAAACAAGGGAATGATCAAGAAACTCAAAATCTTCCTCAAGATGTGATATATCCAAAGGGACACTCCAAGGATGAAATTATGGTGATGTATCACAAGGGTAAGAACAAGAAGGTATTTTATTGACAACTTTGCCCTATTATCACAAATTGAACCTAAGTTTATTGATGATGCTTTATGTGATTATTTTTGGATTATTGCTATGCAAGAGGAGTTAAATCAATTTGAAAGAAACAAAGTTTGGACTTTAGTCCCTAGACCACGTAATCACCCCACTATTGGCACAAAATGGGTTTTTTGAAATAAACTAAATGAATTTGGAGAAGTTATTAGAAACAAAGCTAGACTTGTTGCCCAAGGATTCAATCAAGAAGAGGGCATAGATTTTGATGAAACCTTTGCTCCGGTTGCTAGACTTGAATCCATTAGGATGCTTTTAGCTTTTCATGTTTTAAGGGATTCAAACTTTTTCAAATGGATGTTAAGAGTGCCTTTCTAAATAGCTATATTGAGGAGGAAGTTTATGTTAAACAACCTCCTGGTTTTGTGCATGAAAAATTTCCAAATTATGTTTACAAACTTTCAAAAGCACTCTGTGGTTTAAAACAAGCTCCAAGAGCTTGGTATGAAAAGTTAATGGTTTTCTTCTTTCAAATAACTTTTCAAGGGGTGTGGTGGACACTACTCTTTTTACAAAAACCTCTTGTAACAATGATCTTCTTCTGTCCAAATTTATGTTGATGATATTATTTTTGGTGCTACTAATGTCTCTTTATGTGAAGAATTTGGCTCCCTTATGCAAAAAGAATTTGAAATGAGCATGATGAGAGAATTGACATACTTCCTCGGACTACAAGTCAAGAAAACGAAAGAATGAATCTTCATCAACCAAGAGAAGTACACCAAGGAACTTCTCAAGAGATTCGGGATGAGCAATGCAAAAGGTATTGGCACTCCAATGCGCTCATCATTGAAGCTTGACAAAGATGAAAAAGGCAAAAAGATTGATGAAAAGACATATAGAGGTATGATTGGTAGTTTACTTTATTTAACGGCTAGTAGGCCGGATATCATGTTTGTCGTATGTTTGTGTGCTAGATTCCAAGCTTGCCCCAAAGAATCTCATTTAATAGCTGTAAAACGTATTTTGAGATACTTAATTTCATCATATGATTATGGCTTGTGGTACTCTAAACAATTTTGTTTTGATCTTATTGCCTACAGCGATGCGGATTATGCCGGATTTAAGGTAGAAAGGAAGAGTACAAGTGGAAATTGCCAATTCTTGGAAGGATGCTTAGTATCTTGGTGCAGCAAGAAGCAATCGTGCGTATCCCTATCAACCGCCGAAGCGGAATACATCTCAACCGGTTGTTGCTGTGCACAGGTACTTTGGATGAAACACACATTGATTGATTTTGGTGTTTCTTTTAAATATATACCTATTATGTGTGATAACACTAGTGCCATAAACATTTCCATAAACCCTGTGCAACATTCAGAAACAAAACATATTGAAATCAAACATCACTTCATTAGAGATCATATTGCTAAAGGTGATGTATTTTAGAATATATTTGCACAGAGGATCAAATTGCCGATATTTTTACAAAACCACTTTCGGAAGATTGCTTTTACTATTTATGAAAATTACTTGGTATCGGAAAATTGAATGAGTAATGTGTGTTGTTTATGTTATCTGTTTTTCCCTTTACATTTCTTTTTGTTTTGTTCTTGCTGTGATTTTTCCCAAAATCGGACGCCATTCTTAAAAAACCCGGAAGTCTGGTTTCAAAACCCGACTCAAGGATTTCTCTTCTAAAATTCCAGAGATATTCGGATGACAAAACCGGACAACTTCAAAAAAACTCGAACGTCCGATTTCTTCAAATTTACAAAATACCGGACGACCGACTTTGAAAAATAGTCGACCGAGTTTTAATAAAACCGTCGGGTCTGCGCTTTTAAAATCAGATTTTTCTTTAACTTTTCACACTTTTCTCTCAACTCCCTCTCATTCTCTCGACCGAGAACTTCCTCCCTCACAAAACCCGTCTGATTTCTTGCTCCAATTTTCACTCTTATTCTCTATTTTTTCAAATCCATCTCTCAACACAGCAATAAAACTGTTTTTTGGTTAAAATCTGCTCCATTTGAAACTCTCCATCTCCTCTCAAACCCTAGCCGAGTTTCTCTCAAAAATGGTAAAAACTAAGAATGCAAATGTTGGTCATGGCTAAAATCCTGAAGAAGGAGGTACAAGTAGAGAGAAAGGAAAAGCAAAAAGGGTACCCTCTGGAGGTAGGGTTCAAGAAGTTAGGGCTCCAGATAGGTTCATTTCAGTAAAGGAGGCTGCAAACTTTGAAACATGGACAAGGAATCGAAGAAAAATAGCACCCGGTCACCGAGTTGATTTAAGCGATATGCAAGGTATGGAGGCTATCCCTCATCTATTTGAACTGGTTGGTTGGACACCGTTGTTAATTGTAAATGAACTGTATTATGTTGAGATGATATATGAGTTTTATGCTAATCTCCATAAGGGAAGAATTGAAAGAGTGGATGATATTCCTCATCAATGGGTATTAAGTAGGACTGGAGGTAGAGATATTGCATTTGATTATAGGTTGTTAAATCACATTTTGGAAACTCCTCAAGATGGAACAAGATTCTACACTAAGAACAAGAAATGTTTTGATCAAAACTTATATAGTGAAAGGCGTTTTGAGGAAATTTTCACTAGAGAAGAAGTTTTGAAGAAACATGATGATAGGAATGTTAATAAGCTTGATGCATATGGGAGATTGCTTCATCACATGATCTCTAACATCATTATTCCTAATGTTAGGCATAAATCATCTATCACCAACATGCACTCATTTGTATGCTAGCCTTACACGAATATAGGAGGATGAATTTTGGGTATATGGCTATAGAGCACATGCTAGCCACATAATCCTCCTCAACAAAATGCTTGCCTTATGGATGTTTCATCACTAGAATATTTCAATACTTTGTGATCAATATGGTTGGCATTAGTGGTCACATTGGTCATGGCAGGATCTACAATCAACAAACCTTCAAAAGAATGGGGTTTGAGAAAAATGAAGAATGGGCATTCATACGAGGTGGACAAGAAGGTGATGACGATGATGAGGAAGATGATGATGAAGACCAAGAAGGTATAAATGTGGAAGAAGAAGAAAGTGAAGAGGAAACAGAGGCTGAAATCCATAGAAGAGAAACAAGACAAAAGAAGAGACAAGAAAGAATAGAGAAAGGCTCATCTTCGGGGAGTATGAGTCAACTAATAGACATGATAGCCTCTCTACAAACTTCAATAAACACTGGGTTTGATGCATTCGACGGTCGCTTTGAGGTTTTGGATGGGAAAGTCTCCAACATCCAAGAAAGGCTTGATGTATTGGATCACAAAATGACCAACACACAAGAACGAGTTATGAGACTCGAGTAAGGAGAAGGAGATAGAGATGATTGAGATCTTTTTTTTTTTCCTTAAAACCCTCTCCGTTCCCCTTGTTTTTTCTATGACTCTTTTCAAACTCTTGTGTTTTTCTCTTAACGTTATGCTTTTTTTTTTTTGTCTTAATATATGTCATCTTTATTTACTTTTGATGTGCTAAGTGATCCATTTGTTGCTACTTTTTATTGCTTTGACTCTTTTGTTATGGACTTCATGATGATTGTTACGCCGATCCGGCAACCAAAAAGACAAAACCTATTTACTATTACAAACCGCTCTTATTTACTATTACAGATTCCAAATGAAAGAAGCAAAGCAGAAAGGCAGAAGACCTAATCTGTTACAATCAGCTTCTCCTTCTTGAACGTATTCTCGAACACAGATCGGAGTAAAACAGTAAAAACAGAAGCGTTAGTAGTAAACAGAATGAAAGCTATAATCTTTACCTCGAGACCCTTCAGGTCTCGGTTAGAGCGGCAGCAGCGGGAGCCGAACGAGTTTGGCGAGTTCGGCTTCTATGTGCGCAACGAAGAACAGCCAAGGAGTGTTCTTCCGGTGAAGAATGACGGGAATCCCTCAGGCTAACCAGTGGCCTCAAGAACAGCTCTCAGTCTCTCTCTCAGCAAAGCCCCTTTCCTCTCTCACCCAGCCACACACACGGTACCACGAAGGTTAACCGGCAAAGACCAGCAGAGAAAGAGTCCCGAAGGGTCACACAAAAAACGAACAGACAGACTGTTGGAAAGAAGAGAGAGGGAAGACAGAAGGTCAGAGAGAGCTTAGGGAGGCAGCGGTGGCTCAAGCATAATGAAGAGGAGATTAGGGCAGGCTGAGGAGAAAAGAAAGTATATATAGCCAAGTCACCTGGACGGGTCGGGTTCAACCCGACCCGCCCAGCATCAAAGGCCTGCCAGCCCACTTCCACTCTTAATGAGGCCCACTTGGTATTCATCATTGGGATAAAATGAGGGCTAAAATGGAGAAATGAAAAATGTGAAAAATGGCCCAATAGGCCAACAAACTCCACCTTGAACATATTTTCATTTAATTTTCAGCCAACAATGACTCAAAGAGTCAACCTTCATCTACATGAAGGAGGTCCCTGCACAAAGAAAACTTATCAGTTGTCACAATTTTAGTACCAAAATCTGCAGGATTATCTTTAGTACTAATTTTCTCAATATTGACTAAACCACTTGAAACCTTTTCCCTTATGAAATGATACTTAACATCTATGTGTTTAGTTCTCTCATGATAAACAAGATTTTTACACAAGTGAAGACAACTTTGACTATCAGTATAAATCACAGCTTTAGAATTTAAAACATGCAATTCAGATAGTAAGCCTTGAAGCCAAATGGCTTCCTTAATTGCCTCGGTGGCAGCAATGTATTCAGCCTCCGTAGTCGATAAAGCGACTACAGGCTGCAACTGTGATTTCCAAGATATGCAATTCCCTGCCAACGTAAAGAAATAAGAAGTGGTAGATTTCCTACCATCTTTATCACCTGCAAAGTCAGAATCCACATATCCAACCAGTTCAAAATTATCAGACAAATTATGATAAAGAAGACCCCTATCAATAGTCCCATTAATATAACGTAACAACCACTTGAGAGCTGCCCAATGATCCCTACCCGGGTTAGACATGAATCGGCTAAGAAGGCTTATGGAATAAGCAATATCAGGTCGGGTGGATATCATAGAATACATGACGGATCCTATAGCCATCCTATAAGGTATGTTGGCCATGTCATTCTTTTCCCTATCAGTTTTAGGGCAAGATTTTTCAAAAAGCTGAAAGTGGCTAGCAAGTGGTGTACAAACTGGTTTGCATAAATGCATCGAAAATTTGGAAACAATTTTCTGCAAGAAGGATTTCTGGGATATGAATAAGAATCGGTCAGCTCTATCCCTACTAATGTTCATCCCAAGGATTCTAGACGCAGAACCTAAGTCCTTCATATCAAATTCAGACTTCAGCAAGGATTTCAAGCGAGTAATCTTATCTCTATGCTTATAAGCAATTAACATATCATCCACATAGAGCAAAAGATAAATAGCAGTTTCAACATTATCACCACAGAAATATAAACAACTATCATAATTCCTTTTAACAAAACCATCTTTAAGCATGAAAGAGTCAAAACGTTTATACCATTGCCTTGGTAATTGTTTGGGTCCGTACAAGGACCTTTTCAGAAGACATGCCATGTTTTCCTTACCCTTTTCTTCAAAACCTCGTGGTTGACACATGTAGATAGTCTCTTCAAGTTCCCCATGCAAGAATGCAGTTTTTACATCAAGTTGTTCAAGATCAAGATCATAAAAGGCAATAATTGCAAGCATTATCCTAATTGTTTTATATTTAACAATGGGGGAAAATATTTCATTGAAATCGATGCCCTCAACTTGAGAAAAACCTTTTGCAACCAGCCTAGCCTTGAACCTTGGGGGTTCATTGGCAGATTCAGGCTCTTTGATTTTAAAAATCTATTTGCAATCAATTAATTTTTGCTTTGAGGGTTTTTGAACAAGAATCCAGGTTTTGTTTTTATGAAGTGAGGACATTTCCTCTTCCATAGCATGCAACCACAAGGAGCGATTAGGGCTCTTTAACACATCAGAAAAACAGAGAGGCTCTTTTTCTTCTATATAGGATGCAGCAGCAAAGGCATATGAGACGATGTAGGAATAACCATACCTAGCGGGTTTCCTCGACTCTCTCCTAACTCTATCTCTAGACAGCTGGTAGTCTCTTAGAGCTTGGGCTTGTGCCTCGGGATGATCCTCATCATCCTCATCTGAATTTTCAAATTCAGGCGTGCTGGTTTCCGGTTGCTGACTGGTCGGTATATCCGACTCTTCACTGGTTTCGGGTTGATCGTGGGGTTGTGTAGGTTCGAAGGTGTCCTCTACCTTCACAGGAATATTCCCATCTATGGGAATGTCAGTAGGGCTATAAGGATTGGTTTTATCCTTTAGGCAAGGCATATCAAGTTCATTGAAGACCACATCCCTACTCACAATAACCCTCACCCCTGGCTCACCTTTGAGCCAAACTTTGTACCCCTTCACCCCACTAGGGTAGCCTAAAAACATTCCCTTCCTTGACCTAGGGTCTAACTTACCCTCCTTTTGATGTGCAAAAGCAGCACATCCAAACACTCTAAGGTTTGACAGGTTTGGTGGTTCTCCAGACCACAACTCTAAAGGAGTTTTGAAGTCTATGGCTGTTGAGGGTGATCTATTGATGAGGTAGACAGCTGTACTTACAGCTTCTCCCCAAAAGGGTTTTGGGATTCCTGAAGACACCTAAAATTATCCATAATGGTACGGTTCATCCTTTCAGCAACACCATTTTGCTGAGGGTTGTGCCTAATAGTCCTATGGTGAAGAATGACATGCAATGCACATAAATCAACAAACTTTTTGTTACAAAACTCAAGTCCATTATCTGTCCTAATTGTCTTTAGTTTATTTTCGGTTTGATTTTCGGCAAGGCGTTTCCATTCAGAAAACTTTTCAAAGGTTTGATCTTTTGATTTTAAAATAAATACCCACACATGCCTAGAAAAATCATCAACAACAGATAAGAAATAAACATTCCCACCATAAGTTGGAACCTTTTCAGGTCCCCACAAATCACAATGCACATAATCAAGGACAGAAGTGGACTTGTGTGTGCCAACTGAAAAACTAATTTTAAGCTGTTTTCCAAGAACACAATGGTCACAAAAATCCAAAGATTCGATTTTGTCACCACCCAAAAGATTTTGTTTTTGTAGGCAATGTAGTCCTTTTTCACTGATGTGGCCAATTCGACGGTGCCACAGCAAAGTCTTTTCAGGAACAATTTTTGAAACCAATGCAGATGCTTCGCGAACAGTTTTTCCAATTAAATGGTAAAGACCATCCTTTTTAAAACCTTTGAGCATGACCAGTGCTCCTTTGCAAACCTTCATAATACGATTTTCTGATTTGTAGGAAAAACCATTTGTGTCAAAAACACCAAGGGAGATTAGATTCTGACGAAGGTCAGGCACATATCTCACCTCAGTCAATTTTCTGGTCACACCATCATGCATTTTAATAAAAACATTACCAATTCCTTTTATTTCACAAACATGATTATTTCCCATAAAAACTTTTCCATGCTCAAGGGGTTTAAAATCTGAAAACCAATGCTTGTTTGGTATCATATGAAAAGTGCATCCAGAATCAAGAATACAGTGTTCAGAAACAGGAGAAAGGGAAGGGGATACACACAAAACTTCATAATACATTGAATTACCATCTGATTCAAAATCGTGAGTTTTGTCATTTTTATCGCTCCCCTTACCTTGTTTACGTTGTTTTTCTTCTTTGATCCTTTTAAAACACTTATTTTTCATATGACCTTCATTGCCACAGTAAAAACACTTCACTTTCTTATCTCGTGATTTCGACCTCCCTTTACTTTTAGAACGGTGACTAAAAGATTCTCTCTGGTCAACCCTCCCTCTAACTTAAAGGTTCTCTCCGTTAGATTTGTTTTCTTTTCTCAAATCAAGGTCTTTTGATTTTAAAGCGTTTTTCACATCAGCAAGAGTCAAATCATCTCTACCATACTTGATAGCAGACTTAACGTCATTAAAAGATTCAGGCAAGGAATTCAGCAAAATCACAGCAACGTTTTCATCAGAAATCTTTTCACCAACGTTTTCTAATTCCAAAAGTATTTTGTTTAAATCATCAATGTTTTCTGAAAGAGATTTCGACCCGCTCATTGTGAAACCAAAAAGCTGTTCTTTTAAATAAATCTTATTAGATAAAGATTTTCCCAAATACAGTTTTTCAAGTTTTGTCCAAATCTCAAAAGCATTATCTTTTTCATCTATTTCTCGTAAAACGTTATCGGTTAAGTGCAAGGTGAGGCAACTGTGCGCATCACCAAGTTTTTCAGAAAGCACTTCGCCCTTCCAAGATTCCGGATACTTTTCAGGGCTACAAATTGCGGGTGCGATTTTATTTTGGACTAAAACTGCTTTCATTTTTCTACGCCACATTACAAAATCAGATTTGCCATCAAATTTGTCAGTTTCAATCTTTTGAATAGACATGATTAAATGGCAAATAAGAGTAATCGATGGCTAGACAAATGAAAGATTTGAAAAAGGAAGTTTGTCACACAAATAAAAATGCCCGGATTTTTTGCTTTAACGAAAAACGGCACAATACAGTACGTGAAACGTAGTAAGTTTTACAACCAGAACAGCGCAGATGTACACAAGATTAACCGAGACAGAAACAGCGAAAAAATGCCAAAACAACCACACAGTACACAATCAATCACGAATATTGCAGTGTTGTAAACAGGTAATGAAAATCTCCAAGACACAGATACTTGGAGTCTCTTGGACTCCAGCCAGGCTTGGGTTTTAGATTTTAAGAAAAAATTACCAGAATAACAGAACACATTCGAAACTGAAGCAGTGCAGTAATACGAATAAACAGGACCATAACCAGAAATTAATCACAGCAGATATTCAGAAACAGCAGGTATAACAAAATGAAACAGATCTGCAAAAAACGTTGAGAGAACAGAAGCAGGTGCAACCCAAGAGCAGTTTAACAGAAAACAGTAACAAACATTTAGATCTAACAGTTATACGCAGTAGATCTAACAATAATAACCAGAACAGAAACAGATAAAAGAAAAAGGAAGGTTAAGAGACTTCCTTTTATCAGATCCCTTGTGGATCTGAAACCGAGTGGTAGCCGGACGGTTGCTCCGACAACCGTGGCTCTGATACCACTGTTACGCCGATCCGGCAACCAAAAAGGCAAAACCTATTTACTATTACAAACCGCTCCTATTTACTATTACAGATTCCAAATGAAAGAAGCAAAGCAGAAAGGCAGAAAACCTAATCTATTACAATCAGCTTCTCCTTCTTGAACGTCTTCTCGAAGACAGATCGGAGTAAAACAGTAAAAACAGAAGCGTTAGTAGTAAACAGAATGAAAGCTGTAATCTTTACCTCGAGACCCTTCAGGTCTCGGTTAGAGCGGCAGCAGCGGGAGCCGAACGAGTTTGGCGAGTTCGGCTTCTATGTGCCCAACGAAGAACAGCCAAGGAGTGTTCTTCCGGTGAAGAACGACGGGAATCCCTCAGGCTAACCAGTGGCCTCAAGAACAGCTCTCAGTCTCTCTCTCAGCAAAGCCCCTTTCCTCTCTCACCCAGCCACACGCACGGTACCACGAAGGTTAACCGGCACAGACCAGCGGAGAAAGAGTCCCGAAGGGTCACACAGAAAACAAACAGACAGACTATTCGAAAGAAGAGAGAGGGAAGACAGAAGGTCAGAGAGAGCTTAGGGAGGCAGCGGCGGCTCAAGTAAAATGAAGAGGAGATTAGGGCAGGCTGAGGAGAAAAAAAAGTATATATAGCCAAGTCACCTGGGCGGGTCGGTTGAACCCGGCCCGCCCGGCATCAAAGGCCTGCCAGCCCACTTCCACTCTTAATGAGGCCCACCTGGTATTCATTATTGGGATAAAATGAGGGCTGAAAGGGAGAAATGAAAAATGTGAAAAATGGCCCAATAGGCCAACAATGATAACCTAATATTGAAAGTCCAATTGCTACCTCTTCTATGATTCCTTGATGTTTCTCTCCTAAGGTCCTTTTTGATTTATGACAAAAATGGGAGAAAATAGTGGAAGATGTAAGGGGCAGAAATTGTTATATGATGAGATATGTTGATGTTTAAGTTAATGATGCTTTTCATGTTTATGCCTTGTTGGTGTCTTAGTATTTCTTATACTTTGTGGAGTGCTATATAATGATTGTTGCACCCTTTGGGCTATTTGTCTTACTTTGGACTTGTTATCTTCTTTAGCCATAATTTGATATAAAGCGTGTCTCTAGGGGGAGCTATCTCTCTCTTGTAGTGATTGTTGTGCTTTGCTCTCATTATTGATCTTTTTGAAGCATCACCATACTTTTACTCTTGCTCTTTTGTTCTTCTTGCACATGTGTTTGTCATAATCAAAAAGGGGGAGATTGTTAGCCCTAAGGGCATTATTACTTATAATGTTGATTATGATTAACATATGTTGTGTGAGTATTTAAATAACCTTTCATAGAGCAAAAGAAGCACTTTTGAAGTCTCAAGTCTACATTCTCAAAAAGCAAAAGATCTTGGTGATGAAGGCAAAATGAATGAGAAAAGACCAAGCCATTCCAAGATCAAGTCATTGAAGACTTATGTCTAAGTTAGGGGTGTGCTAAGGTAACTGTTTGTAAAACTCCCTAACTTTCATCTTTGATTAATGATCATATGTGAAGCTCCATTGACAATTTTCTCAATATAAACTTTTCTTAAAATTTAAGTATTCTTAATAGAATTTTTTATGCTTTTGAAAGGTTTTCTATCTCTAAAAAGAGTGTTAAGAATACATGTCTTTGGAAAGCTCTTCTCTTAAAAAAATTGGCTATAAAAATTCTCAAAATTGGCCATCCGGTTTTAGAACCGGTCGTCCGATTTTTTTCTAAGTATAGAAAAAATTGGCCGTCCGATTTTTTGCAAGACAAGTCCGAATCTTTTTGTTTCAGAAGCGGTCGTCCGATTTTTCTGTTTACTGTGAAAAATTATTACCGTTACACAGAGTGCAATGGTCATTTTTTTAAGAAAGTATATATAGGCTTTTTTTATCAGCCAAAATACAAGAAGTTTGGTGAAATACTTATTGAGATCATTTAAGACTTTTAAAGAGCTATAAAGCACATTTATTTCAAACACTTTCAATCTCAAACAAACATCTTCTTGAGCTTCATTGTTGATCTTCATCAAAGAAGAAGAAAAGAGGAGCTTGTAGAAACATTCATTAAGTTGTATCTTCTATTTCTCAAGCTAAAATTGGTAGCATTGTTCTTAAACTTATCTCTTTCTCTTATAGATATCAAAAGTTTGTGTTGAAAAACCCTTGAGTAATCCTTTGATTTATATTGTGTTGTGAATTGAGGTTGTGTGCAAAACCCTTATAGGGTGATCCTCAAATTTATATTTGGTGTATATTGTGTTTATAGTGGATTTGGAAAATCCTTGGGTGTTGACTCAAGATAATGGATGTAATTTGAGAGAGTGAACCACTATAAATCTTTGGGATTTTTTTCTAAGCTTCTTACTTAATTGTAATCACAAGATATTGTTTGGTTTGGAATTTTATTAAAAAGAGTTTTAGAATTCTTTCTTAAACAAAATTGGAAGTTTATCTTTTAATTTACAAAAGCTTTTCAAAAATTAGCCAAAAAATTTATTCACCACATTTAAGGCTTTTCACCTTTAATTGTATATACTTAGCCACTTTAATAACTAATATGTGCACGTGCTTAAAAAAGATAAATAGATAATTTTACCCTTCAACGATATTATATGTGTTGAATAAATATAAATGATGATCTAAATAAAAAATGTCTAAAAACATATTTAAAACATTTTTAACCACTTTCTCTATTGAATGCAGTCAAATGCTTTTTTTATCTCTATCTCTATCTTTATTTCTATTTCCACTATTCTTGAAGTGTGAAAGAAAGTCATGATAATTTACACTTCTTTATTTTTTTACTTATTTGAAAGATTATCTTTTAGTTACATAAAATTTTTTAAATATAGTAGAACGTTGTCAATGACTTTGAAAATACCTTAATAATAGTAGATACAAAATAGAGAGTAGAAAAATTAAAAAAAAAAAAATTATAATTAACCCTAAACTATTTTCGCTTCAAAACTTTTTTTTCATCATTTTATGCACATAAACGATTTTCAAACTTCAATATCCATCAAATCTTAGATTTTATGACCAAATCCGGCAAGAAATGCTATCCGTCCTGAACGCACCATCGTCATCAAGTGTATTTCTGTCATTCAAATTCCTTCCTCCTAATTTGAGACGCAACCCATTTTGAATGCCCAAACGACCCGACCCATATGTTTGTTCTCATTCTTCTCATCAAATACACCAAGAATCAGTGATCTATGGATAAGCTGCGGAAAATCCAATCCAAGTAGAGGATAGTATTGCATCGCCCTACTTAAATCAAAAGCAATAATCCACAAAAATCATAATCGTCATTTTCATCAACAAAGCAGCACATGGAAAGAAACAAAGCAAAAAGAAAAAAGGTTTTCTTGTTTCCTCCGTGCCATTACATCAAAAGATTTCTCTATTCCTTTCCTTTACCCCAATAATCATCTTCCACAGTAGACCTCAACTCTACGGCCGATTAATTGATACTAGAAAACTATCGGCCTCAAATCTGCACTAAAATTTGCCTATTTTTTATCTTTTTCAATAAATTTCTTTTAAGAACTCGATTAAAGAAGACAGATGATGAAATCAGCACTAAAAAATTGCCTCATTTTTTAATTTTTTAACACAGTTTTAAGAACTCGATTAAAGAAGAAAAAGTTGAAGGCTCGAAAAATATTTCTCTTGCAGTATCGTGCTTCAACCTAGCTCCGGCTACATCGAGGAATTGGTGGTACCTTCCTCTCGGTTGTATTTCATTCTCAAGAATTTTGTATGAGAATGGAAGTAATTTTTCCCCAAAAATAAAAAGACGAAAGAGTAGGAGAGGCGGAAAAGGGGAAAGAGTTAAGATAGAGAAGATTGGTTTTAGGTTTCAGAGTAGATGGGTTTCAACTGTGAGGAGACAAAGCAAGAAGAATAGAAAAATGAAAAAGAAAAATATTTACTGTTAAATTCACAGAGAGATATGAATTGGCAAAAATACCCTTGAAGATAGATGATTGACGATATTTCTTGGCGGATTCCGTCCAGGAATTCCAAATTTGACAGATAGAAGTTTGTAAATTATTCAAGTGCATAATGCACTGAAACAAAAGTTTTAGTTATGATGAGAAAAATGAAAATAATTTATGATTAATTAGAGTTAATTTTTTAAAAATTAAATAAAAATTACAATGCAACAATAGTTTATCAGATAGAATTGGAGTGTTTTTAACCATTACGTACTATTAAAAATTACACAAGATAATAAAAAATAACAAAAACTTACATGAAGTTTGTAAATGAATGGAAGAATGAATTTTGGAAGGTTGAAAGATTTTCTTTACAAAATATAAATTAAAAAATATTAAAATAAGTTAAAATTTGAGATAATAAATAACTAACCAAAAAATTATAAGACAATTAATAATTAATTAAAATTAGATGATAAGAACTAAATAGAGAGAAGATCAGGAAATTACTTAAGGTAACACTTAATTTAAAGGTATAACATTAAAAGGTTTAAAAAGTTAATTTAATTTTCTCCTTCTTCTCCAACTCTAAATGCTCTTAAATCTCATGTACAAATCTATAAATTGGAAGCATTATATAACGAATCTTCACAAAACAAAGTTAGTATATCAATCTTAAGTGTTTCTTCATTTTTACAAATTTAAAATTTAAAAAACAAACTTAAATCATCCTAGATTTGATTTTAAAAAATGTCAAAATTCTGCACCCAAAAAAGGACATCTCTATCGCTGGACCAGGGGAGCTGCGGCTCACCTGGTCCTGCGCTAGACTCGATCCAAGCCAACTTTAATTTTTTTTAACTATTCAATTTTATTTTTTTAATTTTTTTAAAGCTTTGTTTTGTTTTAATTTTACTATAATGTATTATTTATTTAATTTTATTTAATATATATTGTAGTAAATAATGCTTTATTTGTTTGATTTATTTAATTTGTTTTAAAAAAATCGGTTCGAACCTTGTAATTTCTCAAAGGGCTTGCTCATAGTGCTCCTGGTTGGTTACAAGGGGAATGGCTAGCAGTCCCCTCGTGACTAACTATAAGCACTGTGAATAAGCCCCTTATGAATTGTAAAGGCTAACGTACAGAATTTTTTAAAAAAAAAAGTCATAAATTTTATTTGTTTGATATCAAATTTTACCTCAAAATTGATTTTTTTCCAAAATCCACGCATCGATTATGTATATATTTTCATCCGTATCAACTCAAAATAGCTAAAATTATCACAAAATTATGAATTTTAGTTTTAGAGTTTGAAAGGAAAGAGAAGAGCTCCAATAAATTTTTAATAGTAAACTAACCGTTTGAATCTTTTAGGTGTTGCACCATTACATTAGATGTTGCATTAAGCATTCTCCAAAGATTAACTTGAAAAAAATGTTTCTAAGAGTATTAAATAGAGAAGTAAAAAATATATTTTATTTGAGAATTAATAATTATATAGAGCATAATAAAAATTAGATAAAGCCCTTCAAAAAGAAAAATAAAATAAAAATTACATAAATAAAATAATTAGGTGAGAATTCTTTATAAAAATACATTTAGCACATAAAAGAAAGAAAATATTTCATTTAAGAGTTATATAAATAATTTCGTTTATATAGAAAAATAATAATTCAAAATAATTATTTTACAAGTTTAGTTTAACATATAAATGAAAAAAAAAATTGTCTTTTAAACTTTGTCACATACAAGTTTATATAGAAATATAATAATTCAAAATAATTATTTTACAAGTTTAGTTTAACATATAAATGAAAAAAAAAAAAAAAATTGTCTTTTAAAGGTTATCACATACAAATGCACGGGAATATAGCTGGAGTTAAATCAATTCAATTTCAAAACCAAAAAATATTCTAATTCCACAAGAATTTCCACACCTTACTGTTTGAATTAGTTAATTATCAAATCAATCTCTTCTCCAGCGGAAACTAAAAAGAAAATGTTATTTTCCTTCTTGTAAATATTTATAACTCAAAAAAAAAACTATCCAAATACATCCCAACGACGGTCCTGGGATATATTATACCCTAGTATGAGAAACAACAGTACAATGCAAATCTAGAAGACATTTTCACTTCAGAAATCTCTGAAACTCATTTTAGGGTCTTGCTTCATCCTACTCCCTCTACCTCTTCCTCCTCTCCCTCTACCTCTTCCTCGTCCTCTTGAACGCCTGACAAACGACTTCCCATGCTTCATCTCCACTAGTGAATGGAGCAGTTCATCACATAAAATGCAACCACTGTATAGGGTTGCCCCATCCTTCAAAGGAGTTGTTTTCTTGTTGAAATCCACTTCTATGATGGTTGAATCACATTCTCCACAACGATCCTGAGTAGTCATGATTCTATGTGCGCCTTCAGGTAGGAAAATAAGACAGTTGCACATGTTGCAGTAGAGCCTCCATTTAGGTGCACTCACTGGATCAAGAACAAGTGTTCCACTGCACTCCGGGCAGGCACAGACTCCTAGTGCGATAAGAGAATGCCTGCATGTAGGATGTGGACATAGGAAACAAGGCATGCCAGCACCCTTTCCGAGCATGTTAGGAACCCCAGCCTTAGAGGCGCCATATAATGTGCCAATACCTTCAAACGGAGAAGAGTTGTAACAGTATGGACAAAAAGAGAAGGATTTGCCTTCAGGTCCAGGCATAGAGAAGATCAGAAGCTCGAAATTATCCAGAGGGCAGGTAAGTTCCTTGTACAACTGTAGAAGAAAGAGGAGATAAGAAACCAGAATCATTTCTAGAAGAGTTTACTGCCCAGAGATTAGCATTAAATCCATCAAAGAGTCCCATATCAAGATCCCACTATCAAATTTTAACTCTAAAACCATTCTTTGAACAATTTGCAAAAGTTGAATCAGATCATTATTTGTTCAGCATTGTCAAGACTTCCAAATAAATTTTAAGGAATACCTGAAATGAGCATCACTTGTATAGCGACAAGATATACAAAATTAAAGATTACAGCAAGGCTGGTTTGCAAAAGAAATGAGATTGTCATCCGCCAATCTATATGCTAGTGCAATCTGCTCTACCGCTTATGCAAAAATTTTCAGAATGAGAAATCAAATATATTTTCTAGTATATCATACTTGATTTCTTAGTAGAAATTAGTCTTACTTAAGATACTATAATCTCATATGTTTTACGACCATACCATAACAAACAAATAACTATGTACCCTGTACACTGCTCATACTAAAAGCAGTTTTACAGATGTTCATGATGATCTTTCAAATAGAATTCGTGCAATAAATCCATTTTTGTTCGCTGATTTTTCCATTTTTCTTATCTTATGCGATGAATAAATAAGTAATCATAGACATCATGGCCAATGCTTGAAGAGAATCTTGCCCTTGTGTTTACATGGGCAGTAATTTGAAAAAAAGGTGAAGTATTCCACCTACAAGATTCTAAAATAATAAGCCCGGAACAAAATCATGATGCTGAGTTTTATTACCTTGATTGTACCCTTTTGAGGAACATAATATATTTCTTCACATGTACCACAGTAGAGCCGTGATGGCTGCACAGATATGTACTTCATGTAGCGCAAGCACTTTCCACATTTGCTCAGTAAACGTCCAGATTCCGAGAGTGGGGAAAATTGTGCCTCGAATAAAGCATCCATGTTTTCAATCTAAATAAAAAATTTAAAAATATAAGTGGCATTAAAGTTGTAGACAAGATATTCATGACCAGCTACTTTTTTTTTGGCTGAATTCATGAGCAGCTACTCAGAAGCATACATTTGAAAGTGCTAAGAACTGTGACATACCATATTGCAAAAGGAGTTGAAAGATCAACATTTACATTTCAAATAAATTTAATATTGTGAACATCTATTCTCAAAAAGGATAAAGTGAAGTCAGCTAATATCATCACATGCAAACATAGCTCAACCACATAAAATTTGATCAAAAGAAGGTAGACAATTTCAGGAACTTATTTTACAAAGTGATAGCGGCGGACCTAACTAAACAAGGATTTTGTCCTGCATCACAAAGCTTGGGACTCTCTCTCTTTCTTTCTCTCTGTCACACACAAACACATACACACACACATTCATTCCAATCAAGCTAAATTCAGTCCACTATAAGAAGGCTTGCATTAGGGAGTAAATGGAGAAACAAATTTATCAACAGTCTTTCCTATAGTAAATGCTCAAAATTGATAATTTCATATCAAGCACAAATACGAATCAACCAAATGAAATTCCACTAGCTTTTTCTTTTTCTTTCTTTTACTCATCCTAACTGAAATATGAATTAATTCAAATGAACCTGTAACTTAAGGGAAAAATTTTTGCTTCATTCATCTGGGAAACCTTTTCACTTAACCTTTCCAAAGCAGATAAGAGATGCCTATTATTCTATTAGCAGTCAATTTATTCAATATAATTTAATAAGATTAGGAGAGAGACAATACAATCATCCAATTACATTCAAGGAGAGAAAGATAAAGAAAATGATTCCAGTAAATTTTAGGGGAATTACATGCAAGATACTTTCGGAGTTATTATGGATTTAGCACATATACATACATATGTAGGTTAAAAAGAAGGTTCACAACCGTTGAAGAAGAAGTTGGAAACATCAACTCTTCTCACCTTCTTTACAAAATAGCTAAACTTCCTCTTGAACTGCTCAAGTACATGTTTCACTACCAAAGCATGATGTGCTTGACCTTTAGCCACAAGCATGATCTGGTGCTCAATGAAACTACGAATGTCAGGTAAGCAAAGATCTTGATCTATACATTGATAACCTCTTATTAAGGTGATCCCTAAAGCAGTTGGAACTAATCTCCTTCCAGCCTGTACCTGATTTTGTATAAGATAATTAATTAGAAGAATCAATAGATCAAGCCTTCAGCAGCAAGAAATTCAGATTCAGAGTATTACTAGCAGTGAATTACTCGGAAAGGACAAGTCATTTCTTTGCTTTTGCACAGCTGGAGAAAACAAACCTGAACATAATTGCGTTCACATATGTTGTTAATATGCACCGGAATGGATGCATCTGTTCCTATTCCATTCTTCTCCATCAATGAGATCAATTCACTTTCGCATAGGTAATCTGGAGGTGCAGTATTTCCCTAAAGAAAATTACAGATTATTATATAAAATCAGATAAGACAAGCGGAAAAAAAAGAAAAAAAGATATCACAAAACCTTTACCTGGAACACCTCTAGGCTTGAAGATGTCAATACATAAAGTTTTCTATGCAAAGTTGCAAGTAGATACACACAATTTACACAATGATTCATATTATTACATTCGCTAAGAAATAGGAAGCCCACACTAGCCACAGGGTAAGATTGAACCATTTTAGCCTACTGACCAGCCCACAAGCTACCAAACCAAGAGCTTCTAAATCAAACTAAGGATAAGATGGTTAATCACTTCTTTTTTTCTGGGTAAATAATAAGATGGTTAATAACTCTTCTGTATACTTTCAACATATATAGACGAGAAAGGAGAGGATCATGTATCAAGCAAATATGAAGCGTACAAGAAAAAGGAAGAACAGAATTCTTCAAAATGAAGCTAACATCCTAAATGCAAAGGCTTCATATCCTAAAAAGAATTCAATTTGAAGGCTATAAAGCATTACCTCGTGAAGTTCAACTTTTGCAATTGCTATGTTCTCCCCTTCATTAAAATCAGGAAGATTCTTCTCACTGACTGCCAACCATGGCATAATGGCTGTGAACCCTTTGATTATAACACGATATCCAAGGCAATGAAAATACTCTCCTCCAGCTTCAAAATCTATTTTTAACCTAAAGCAGGAATCAAAACATAAATGGTCTGTTTTAAACTTATGGTCAAAAAGAGAAAGGTAACAGCTACCCATGTCATTCCTCCACCCTCCCTCCCACCCACCCCCCCCCCAATACACACACACACACACACAAAAGGGAAAAAAAAACCCACACATCCCACCACTCATGGAACCTTGAAAAGACAAAACCAAAAACTGCAAAAGAAAAAGAAAAACGGAACATGTTAATAGCTGCATCAGTGTGAGAGAGAAGACAACATGGATTACAGGTAAAGGCACCAGTCGATGAAAGTGTTCCAACCAACTAACTTTTACAATTAACAGAAATATCTTTCAAGCAACATATCTGAAAATTGTCTCTGCTACATTAGACACTACCAAGGAAAGGACACATGGAAGGAATAAAAAAGGAAGAATAATTGAGTATTCTATTCAGTTTAAATTATTTTATTCAAAATAAGATAAAGTGAAATACCCAACTGGGTGGCTATCTATAAATGAGTTAACCACTATGGTGATTATCTACCCCACCATGGACAGAAGAAGTCGTCCATTGTAACTTAAACAGATGAACATGTAGTTCAGTACTAGCTGAAAGTGAAAGATATACTTCACCGTGTAAAGAAACTGCCACTAGTTAGCTAAATTCGCGGACCAAACAAACACAAATCAAAAGTACTCCAGTTAAGAATGTAGACATTATGTTAAGTCTTCACACATTGCTCGCTTCTAAAGCAAGATAAAAGTAGGAAGACTGCAGTTCAATGAAAAAAGAAAAAAAAATTGGCATAAAAATGTAATCAACGCAACTGATGCTGTTACAGAATGAAGATAAAGATACAAACTTACCTTCTGAATTTGCAATCCGGTGACAAAGAACCCAAAAAGTGCTGACAGACATATTGATATAGTCTCCAAGCATCATGCCCTAGCATATCTTCAGTTGCTGAACGCATGGGTGTTATTGGAGGATGATCACCTGCATCAGTACCCGATCTTGGCTTGAAATTACCATTAGCTAACAGCTGTTGAGCATAATTACCCCATATGGGATTATCTTTTAGGATTTCCAAAGTGCCTCTGTAGTCAAAAGAAGAAGGATACGCCGTGCTCTCTGTACGTGGATAGCTAAAGGGAACAGAAACCAACAAAGTGACAATAAAAAGATAATCATCAGCATCTGCAGGTAGATTGAGCTGCCGCAAAAGTAATTATAGGACTCCACTGCTCCAATTTGATACATGAAGCTTAAATTATAAAAACATAAATGTACGCCAATTTCTCTCCTAAATAATACCACATAATTTATCAGAAAACGAAGTGACATATGCACCAAATGGATATCAATTCATTTGAAAGGAAATTAGAAAAAATAGCAAATATTTACAAACATTGATATAATAACTGGAGAAGTTACATTTAGAAACACTACTAAGCTGAAGTTAAGAAAAATACAATTATTAGGACAAACAAATGCACGACCACCCTAATACAAGAGCACTGTTACAAGTGAAATACTAATTGTTACTAAGAAATGTTAGTCTAAATATAAATCAGTCCACACAAAAATGATCTAATGACTGTACAACACACCCACTTATCCATAAAATAGATTAGATTGTTTCTCAGAATGTACCATGTGTGAATATAGTATTAAATTTTGCTGATCCTCAGATATTCAGATTGTAGATCATAAATAAATCAATTCTGGTATTATTCCTTTGGTATTGTCAAAAAGATAAAGGGTATGATCAAGTGAAAAGGTAACTGGTTTCGTCCCACTATTTGGAGGTCAGAATCCTTCTTCATATACTTCCCGTTTGTAGTGTGTCCATGTTGTATCCTAAGCATATGCAAGCCTGAAGAAACTAAAACCATAAAGATTGGGTAGGAAAAGTAATTTACCCAAGATACACTATTTTTCTTACTTTAGCGGTCATGACGTGGAGAATTCTTTCTAAGCAGTAAATGTAGGCAAAGTCCAGAAGATTATGTAAGCAATCAACTTCAACAGAAACGACATTCCAATTAGACATACACCAGTGTGGAAATCCCCAAAAATACTACAAACCCAATTGACTTTTATACCAGTTGTATTTAGTTAACAGGAAAGTGCACATCATGAAAAGCCTTCCTTTATTTCCCCATATAATTTTCACACTCAGTGTTGTTGACTTTGTGAAGAACACACACTTGACAGCTGAAAGGCACCATCCCTGAAGGAGATCTCAATTCTTCACCAGATAATCAACAACACTAAACTTATTGGCAAAGATGTTAGCTAAACTGTTAGGAAAGCACGAACAATTAACTTTAAAAGTAACTTCTTGAGTATAAGGATCAATGAAGCATTCCATACAAAAATTGCTGAAGACAAAGAAGCCAAGAAAAGAAGTAAAGACCTGATAAAACCTTGAGTGTACAAACGCTCAGCTAACTGCATGGCCAACTGAGGTCCATAACCTAATGCGCTTGAAGCAACCTGAAGTAGAAAAATATCATTCATTTCCATGATTCAATAATTTTTAGGAATCAGGCTTTGAGGAGCATGTCTAATTAAAAAACAAGAGCAATAGTTAAACTCACTGAATTGACATCCCTACTTTGGCAATGAACATTATCATTTATTTTAAGAAGGTATATGAAATTGGTTTAATTTTGCAATAGATGGAATAACCTTTACGATTGTGCCATTACTAGAAATCCCAAATGTAGATAAAGGCCCTTTATGCAAAATAATGGCACCAAACAGTCTTCTTTTTCAGGTTCACATTGCTACGAGGAGTGGAATAATATTATTCAGGAAAAGTGAGTGGATAGATAAACAAAATTGCAAGCATCAATTTCATCATAGGTGAAGTTTCATCAGGATCTTCCTGTTAGTTGGTTTTGAGTCTCTAGGAGCAATTTCCGATTACAAGTGTGACCTGAGCTTCCTTAGCTGCTCGATGCACATAACTACAGACTTCCCTAGACTCCACATCCATCAAGGTGATTTCTGTGTCTCTAAACTTACTCTTTTAAATATTTCATTAGCTTTGCAGAATCTCTAGTTTGGCAAAATTAAAGTTAGTTACTAAATCTTTCCGTATATATCTCCTCTTCTCCCGCTACCTACTTCTATCATTATATTGCTACTTAAGCTAATACTATTGTATCCATTTGACTAGGCAGACAAAAACATACTCCAGAGGCGAATAAGTCAGATGAACCCTTGCAGATATGGCACAAAAAGAAAGAGGAGCTAAACCCAGTTTTCCTCTACCTTCAAGAGGTTTACTGTATTAAGACCAGAAGGACGAGTTTTGCACTCGTCTTTTTCTGATATGCTTGTAACCCTGATAACTCCATCCTCCATTACTAGGTTCCGAAACATTACAGCAACCTGCAATCATTAAAGAGACAGATGCATGAACAGGCATACAGATATATTGACTAAAACTGGCAAACAGTCAGAGACTCACATCTAAGTCAAACAGCCTGTTCCGCTCCCATTCTAATTTAAGTTCATAACCTCTGTGTATTATGTGAGGATGCAAAACCCAATACTTCTCTGGTTTGAAAGAAGTGATTTGCAGGTGACGCTGCACACAAAATCCAAGGGTAGGGGTTTGACAAGGCCCATAGCTGAAATAGGCAATCGAAAGCTTTATCAGTTTTGTTATACAAATGAACAGAGAAGAAAGCTTCACCAGAAACAGTTTAGTCTCACCAATATTGTTGCCACTGTGATGATCAACCAATTTGCAAACGTCAAGAAAAAGGTGATGTATTCATGCTTGTTCAGAACAAAAGGTATACTTTCAGCATGTGGTAACAAACCAAAAAGTAGAAGCATTCAATTTTATGGAAAAAGCTATTGGAAAATAAAAAATGCAACCAAACACCACCCCCCCCCCTTTCCAAAAAAAAAAAAAGGGGAAAAAAAGGAAGAAAAAGAGAAAGGTTTGAATAGCATAATGTAAAGATACAATTCTTAAAAGGTCTGATCGTTTCTTCAAAAATCAGCTGTTCCAAATTTTAAGAGTATCTTCAGAGATGGTGTGTTAAAAGTGCTTTGTGCCTATGGATGCTTTTTGAATAAACGTGCCAGTTCAAGTTTTCCGTACCAGTTTCATTTTGCATCTTCTTATTTCACCAGCAATAAACAGTCAAAGGACAAAAGAGAACAGTCATAAAATCCAATAAAAATGTATACAACATTTGGATTAATTAAATAGCACAACTTGATTATAGACCACAGTTTAGACAATGCAATGGTTATAAAACAATTCATAATTCGGAAGCAAGACACTAGAGCAATCAGGCATTCCATCACAAAGTGGCTGCCGAAGATTCAAAAGATAGCCTTGCAGTTGTCAGCCAGATAATTTTACCACTGCAATGCCCCCCAAATCTTCTTGAACAGTCCATAAAAGAAAGGAGGCTGTTTCAAGATGGTATCAAGACACAGCAAAAATTGTACAATCATTAAGAGAGGTTAGAAAACTTACGAGATAACTCTAGAATCAAGATTGCCATATTTTCCATTGAAATAACTTGTTTGGAATCGTGTAAATGCAACTCCAACTTTCAAGTCAATCTCCTGACGTGCATCTACAGCCAACGCTTCATCCTTATTTGGTTCAACAAGGTCTCTCATCGCTTTCAGAATATCTTTCTCAGTAACAGAAGAAAATCGAGCCCGATGAACCCTTCTGCCATCATTTGTATGAAACCCAGTGCACTCAATGACTGAAAAAACAAATATAAGTAGGAATCATGGCACAAACATGTCAAAGATAGTTTGGCATGAATATAAGCACCAGACATGATGCCAATAGTAAAATACCCTCAACCAGTAAAAGCAGTTGCACTCCTGATGCAGCATACTCATTCAAAGTATTGTTCGTTCCTTTATATTAAAAGGGCACTAAACAGATCTTATCTTGGCTGTCCCTTTAGAATTTTGATGAGAAAAACAATGCACCTTAAACAATGCTTGTATATTCAACATTGTCTTACAGTCATAATCTCTAAGCACTAAGAAATTTTCAGGAAGCTGGATGTATTTCTGGGTAGGTAACCTTTTTTCATTGCCTTTCTTAACAAATTTCAACTAGCTTACCTTTCTAGAGCTCTAATATCTTCCTTCTATTCCTCAGAATGCTGTCATATTTCCTAGGATCTGCATTAATCTCAAAGTCTAAAAAATAGGAAATTCGAATCAATCCTTTTTGAACCTTTTATTCTCCGTCCTACCAACCTCAAGAATAGATTCTAGGCCATGGATGCTATGCAAAAGTAAATGCCCTAGTTATACTGATTATAAAAAAATAAAACATTGTTTTCCAGAATTTATGTACAGCTATGAGGCATATGTCTCATAGAAGTGCTTCTCATGTTTCCCAGAATACAATTGTAGAGGAATCAATGCTCCTCAAGGCATGCATATACAACTACTTGCAACAGTGTATTTAAAGAGGGAGGACCTTCAAAACATATGTTTTCTCCCTCTCGATCACAATCCAACCATAACACCAAGTGTCCACAACCACGAGCTTCTTGGCTTAAGTGCCTACAAACATGAGCCTTCATTCAGAAGATTAGTTGGCCATCTTATAATGGAATATCAGGTGATAATGACAGAGAACTACATAAGAGAGTAGGAAAGATTACACAATGACTCTTACTACAAAGAAAAGCAAAGATGCAGGCTTCAACATCTGATTTGAAATACAATTTTACTCTTATTTCACTATCAATCCAAATAAAATTCAACTTTTTCTTTCCATTTTCTTCCATTAATAGTCCTATTTTTTTCCTTCAGAAAAGTCAACCTTAGACCCTAAATTACACAATATACCGTAAAGCAAATTGAATAAAAATATGCAGCTTAAACAGCGGCAAACATGCAGGTAAACTTTTGCTTAGCAACTGGATAACCAGCACAATTTATGTCACCTACAAAAATACAAACATAGGCAAGGGTTTTCAGTAGTTCTACCAATAGGGCTCTCAAACCGGTAGATAAATTACAAATGAGGCACCCAGCAGGAGCAACCTATAATTAAGAAAGATCATCCATTTCTTATGCAATGGAATATATTGTCCAAAAGATCAACAGGAGATTGGATTACCAATTTTCTCATCATGGTTTCTTTAAATCAAATGAAGTATCTACAGTTATCCATTTAGAAACTCGGCCAGATGAAAGTAGAATGGTTCCATAATGCTTTCATTTGATGACATCTTTAAAGTAACTAATATACCGATCAAGTAAGTACTGCAACTAATGCCTAGAGATCAAACCAAAATAATAAAGATAGTGATGACAATAACAATAAAAATAATACTACGTGCTCCTGATGATCCATAACCTTATGCAACACAAAGTTTAAATGAAATATGTAAATTACTGAAACACAAAATCAACAACAAAACTGATATCCATGAAAGTTGAATGAAAGATTCACCTTTGGATTTGATTCAGCTTTAACTATTGGTGCTTCAAAAAGGTCGAGAGGATCTGTAGTAGTCCAATCTTGATAAGAACCAGGGAAATCTACACTAGATTTTCACAAACACATTATGTTCAGTTCCAACACAAGAAAGGTGTGAAAGGCATTTGCAATTAAGAAAGCCATAAAATTGAGGGCATAGAGTTTACACACATCAGATTCAATTTCAGCACATGAATTATGGTAAAAAGATAATTCAATTGAAGAAAGTGTAACAACTGAGAGCACCAAAATGTTTGAGGAAACCCCAGAAGTGGGGAAGGGGTGACCAATTCAATTACAAGCTGATGTTAGGACAGAATTAAAGTTTACATCAAAGATTGTTCCTTTGAACCTAGGATAAAAACACAGATCAAGATCCAAAGCATTGGAGCAAATAGTAACTGAAAAATTTTTCAAGTAAAATTGTTAGAGTTAACAACCACTAAAGGTATCTGAGGATAAAATAAAGTGATAAGAGAAAAGGAAACCTGAAAACATGACCAATAACTGATGTTACTTTAAATTGCACATGAGATCCCATAAATGTTCCTTCAAACTCATGAACCTCCGTAGTTCCTCTCCGAGTTGACATCTGCACCAAACAACCCCAAGAGAACCTCAAGTTAGTTACAGGCAGATGCACAAAGGTACCAGGAGGACAAGAGCTTTAAGAACTGCAATGGAGAATTAGCAAATATTGAACTAGTGCCAAGAAATGCATGCATTCATACTGAACCTTCAAATGATCCCTTTTAGTGAATAACTTAAAAACCAATGCACCTGCCTCCCTATCTAAACCCAAAAAATGGGAAAACAAAAATTTCAAACTAAAGGTAACATTTGGTTCTAGCTTTGGGATCTTGTTCCCAAAACTCTTCCATGCTTACGTCATCTCCCTTTGTGAAACAGGAAAGCCACATACAGTTACCTAACTTAACAACGCTATTTTACACACATATAAGACTCCACGAGAACCACACTATAAACAACTTTCACAGGCCCAAAAATTTCAAATGTCTAGACCAAAATGAGATACAGAGTAATTGAATCATCCAGTTCAGTTCTTTTCAGACTGTTATAAACAAAAATGGCATGGTTTTTTGTTCAATTTAATTAAAATGAAACACATAATGATGCAGACTAATTTCTAGTTCATGAAACAAACAAATTTCACATTAATTGCCGCATAAAACTACCAACTTGCCCCAAAAAGTGAACAGAATTAACAAATTTAGTAAGCAGAAATCCCAATGAAAATAAGCAAACATAAAAAGTAAATTTTTGCAACCTAACTAATGAGCAAGAACTGAAGAAAAGTAATATAGAAACATACATTGCCACAGGAGAGAACTGTGGCGATTGAGAGACCGATGCTTGGCTTTTCTGCTACCTAGAATTTGTAAGCATTAAGAAAAAGAAAAAAGTAAAAATCAATATTACACAATCTTATAAAGAACAAATCGATCATGAAAAAGAAACAAGAAAGATTGAACAACATATTAGATTCTTTTTTTTTTTTCTGTGTTACCATTAGAACTTTGGGCGCCATTTCGCAGTAAAACTGACGTTTTGAGTTGCATTCATCAGTTGCAGGGTTTCCAAAGGAATGCAGGGAAAGGGAGTGAACGAGTTCGCAGCTAGGACTATAATTTGTAAATCAGGCGGGTCGACTCGAAACATTTCGGCCTAAACCTACTTCGGGCTATAGCTGGGAATGACCAAGTGTAGTTAGGGTTGTAAATGGGTACAAAACCCAAACTCATACCCGACCCTCTATAGTTCAGGGTAAAGTTTGGGTATATCTGTGCGCGTATGATATTTTTTTATTTTTTTCTCTATTAAACAAAAAATATATAAAATAATGTATAACCCTAAAATACAAATTTTAACATAATTAAGATAATCTCTTCAACATTTTTTTTAACAAATACAATCATTTAACATCTCTAATTCAAATGATTAAAAGTTCAAATACACACAAAATCTTCACAGTACATTAATTGAATAAGAATAAAAGTTCTAATTCAATACAATATATTAGTCAAAGTATTTGGATTTTGGATACCACTCAATTCTATTTATCTCCTACAAAAGAAATATAGAAGTGAGTATATATTACAAGTGTATGTAAAATAGAAATAATTATGAATATGTAACTAAATATAAAAAACTCACATCAATAGGTATTAATATAATATAATATAATATAATATATAAATAATATAATATATAATGTTTGCTTAGAAACGTCATGTTTAAAATCTTTATTGAACATAAATTTGGCTGCTTGGCAGTCTGTTTTAATAATAAATTTTTGATTATATAAATCATCTTGAAATTTTAAAATACATTTTACAATAGCTAAAATTTCTTTAGCTATAGTAGCATAGTTTTTTTTTTACTATCAGTCCATTTTCCAGAATAATATCTAACTAAATGTGGTATGTTATTAACAGGACTGATTTGAGTTAAGATACCTCCATACCCTATATCAGAGGCATCTGTTTCTATAATCTTTTGCCAAGTAGGATTAGCTAATATTAAACAAGGCAAAGTTTTAATTTTTTCTTTAATCTTCTTGACTGTCTCAGTATGCTGAGAAGTCCAAGGTTTGGGATTCTTTTTTAGTCTTTCATATAAAATAGCTGTATCATAAGCTAAATTCTTATAATATGGTAGAATATAATTCAAACTTCCTAAAAATCTTTGTAACTGAGTTTTATCCAGAATTTCATCTGGAAATTTAGAAGCAAAGTCGATACTTGTATTAATAGGAATTATTTTTCCCCTTTCAATATTATGACCTAAAAATCTAATATTGGTCTGGAATAAAACCATTTTAGGTTTAGATATAACTAAGCCATTTTGTATAACTAATTTTTTAAATATATCTAAGTGTTCAAAATGTTGTTGAACATTCTTAGAAAATACTAATATATCATCAATATAGACTAATATAAAGTCACTATAAGGAATGAAGATATCATTCATAATCTTCTGAAATTCAGAAGGGGCATTCTTAAGTCCAAAGGGCATCACTTTCCATTCAAAGTGTCCAATTGGAACATTAAAAAGTCATGTTTTATACTTGAGTCGACTTCACTTATCTCGAATCGCCAATATCCTGATTTTAAATCAAACTTAGAAAATATTAGAGCATCATATAATCTGTCTAATAAATCCTTTTTATTTGGAATTGGATGTCTTATCCATTTTAAAACTTTATTTAGAGGTTTGTAGTTTATAACCAATCTAGGTACGCCTCTTTCTATTTCACTATGTTTATTAACATAGAAACCTGTACAAGACCAGGGTGAGTTGGACTTTCTTATTAATTTTTTACTTAACAAAGAAGCTATTTCTTCTTTACATAATGCTAAATAATTAGAATTCATTTGACAAGGGCGTGCCTTTGTCGGTATTTGATTTTCATTAAAATCATCTATATAAGGAAGAGTTACCTCATGCTTTTTCCTCTCAAACTATGAGTTGTTTTTTCAAAATATTTAGTAGGAATTAATCCTTCCTGTATAACGCTAATATCTGCTCCTGTATCAATTAGAGCAGTGAATTCTCTGATTTCATCATGATTTATTGATAAAGTGATTTTCACATAGAATTTAAAAGATGTGATCATGTCTAAAACTGTGAGAAAATTTTCTTCACCAATTTTATTAAGATTATCAAATAAATTTGGTGTAACCAAGGTATAATCCTTCTTAGTTTCTAAATTAGAAACTCTAATATCAAGATTTTTATTAATTTGTTTTAACATTTTAATCTCATCTTTAAGATTATTAATTTCGCCATATAAATCATTTAATGTAGTAGGAGATTTATGAGAATTATCATATCTCTGTTTCATAAGTTTATAAACTTCTATCATTGTATAAGGATTATTATTAGATTTAAATTCTTCTTCTATTTTAGTACTATTAGTACTAGTAGATGGAATCTCATCTAATTGTTCTATTATTCTAGACCTTAATTCTTGGTCTTTTATTGACTTTAAGAATTCTAAAATATTATTATTACTTAAAACATTTATATCAGAATTTTTAAATTGAGATATTAATTTATAATATTCATCTTCTGAATTTTCTTTTTCAGAATTACTATGTCCCTGTTTACAAGGACACATATTTTCTTCTGAATTTTCAGAAGGATCAGTTATATGATCAATTTCTGAGTCTGAAGTAATATCTTCAGAATCATCAGATTCCAAAAATAATTTTTCTAAAGAATCTTTTAATTCTTCACTAATATTAAGATTATTAATCTTTTTCTTTATTTTACACTTATTAGCGTAATGGCCTATTCTTTTACATTTATAGCAGACAATATTATTCTTGTCTTTCCTTCGTTTGAATCTATCCGATTTTCTTTTAGCTTTTTTAATCTAATTTTGCTTGAGAATATTTTCTCCTTTTCTTTTTGATATATTTATCATCTTTTCCATAGTTATTAAGTATTTTCCTTTGCGATGGAATATCCATCCCAAATTGACTACAAAATTGGCCTAACTGATTTCTTTCAGTTAATCTTTGGCGTTTAAGTTGTTGGTTTAATTTGATTTCATTACATAAGGCTATACCCTCATGTATGCAAGCAGATATAAGATTGCCATAAGTATAACTTTCATAAGGAATAGATATTCTATCCTTCCTAAGAGCTTTTCTAACTCTTTCAGCAAATAAGGGTGGTAGTCCATCTATAAACTTGGACTTCCAATGAGTACTATTACTCTCAGGCAATTCCATAACCCGATTAAGGAATTGGTCTTTATACCACCTAAATTCTGTTAGTGTTTTACACTTAGAATTTTGTAATAACGTTCTAATAGTTTCATTATCATTAGAAATTCTTCCTGTGAAATGTTCTAATATAGTAACTGTCAGTGTATAAACTGCCTGTTCGCTAGTGCGACCATCTTCTTCTTGTTTAAGAGTATGATAAATTTCTTCTTTTTCTTGGGAAGAGAGATAATGATCCCACCAACCTTTAAGTTGGCCAGTAAATCCTGCAACTATCATTTTGGCAATATTACGGTCACTGTTTCCAATCAGTTTACTGACTGTGCTATACATAAGCATCATATGAGTCAGATTATAAATCTGTTTTTCTGTATATCCATCTAAATTCCATTCATAAATGCTTTTCCCATTATAACAATTATTTCCTATATATTCCTGTTCTTCATGTAGAATATCTACAGGAGAAGGTCTACTATAATAATTTATTCTTTGGATTGGCCTATCAGCAAACATATATAATTTATTAATTTCATCTTTTATGACTTGTTTATTTTTATTCTCTATAAATCTGTCAGAAAATTCATTTTGTAATGTATGAATATTTAATTTTTAAAATTTTTGTTCTATTAATGTTTCAAGATCAGACATAGTCTGTAATTTATAATTTTTTATTTCAGGGGGAGGCTGCAAGGGTGGAGTGGCTATAACTACCTTTTTCCCTGAAGAATCTGGAGACGAAGATTTATCTAATTTTTTTAATAGTAAATCGATTCTCTTATGAAGAGAAAGAATTTGTTCTCCTAAAACATTCAAATAAATGTTTGTATAATTTTGTTGTTCTATAATTTGATTAATTTGTTTTACAGTAATACTTAAAGTATCATTTTCAAATATTTTTGAAAATGCTGTAAAACTAACAATATTATTTTCCTTTTCTAAATAAAAAGGTTGTTGAGGAGGCAATATGCCTTTAATTATATTTCCATTTAAGAGTTTATAATCTCTTTCTAACACAGAAATATAAGGTTCAATATAATTGGACATAAACCACGGAACAAATGGAAATAAAATATTATGTGAAGCTAAGAATTTATAAAATTCATCAGAAAAATAATTTCTTAATCTATTATCAAAATTAGGGAAAAACCACTTTCTAAATGGTTCCCACCTGGGTAAATTAAATTCTGCTTTAACTTTTTGCCTGGCCTCAGATCCAGGGCTAAAATCAATTTTAATTCTATTCATAATGAAAAATTCATTTCTGATTCGGTTATTCCGCATCTTTAGTATTATAAATACCTTTTACAATATTTTTTTTTAGTTTTAAAAACTTTTTCTACATGATGATTATGCTCATCACGTTCACTTACCTGAGAGGTAGATACTCTGTACGGCATATAATCCTTATCCTCTATAAGAGGTGAAATATAGGATCTTTCAGATCTTGTTGAAAAAGTCCTTGGGATATTACCCAATTGAGATGGAGTATGACCCATCTGTATATAAACAGTTCCTTCTGGAGTTTGTGTAATATTGTCAATATTATATTCAGTCTTGGACTGGATATGACCAGTACGTTCAAGTTTCCATTCTTGAGGCATTGGGATTTCATCCCATTTTATAATTCTTCTAGTGGAGATCTTAGATCTATTAAAATTAGTTTCTATTAAGACAGTTTCATTTATCTTTTTATCCATTAATTTACAATTAGGATTTAATGTAAATAATGGTTTATAATAAATTCTATAACAGATACATATAAGTTCTGAACCAGAAACATAGTTATATCCATGAGTTTTAACATTTAATGTTAAAGTGTCAAGTATATTAATATCACTTAAAGAAAGTGATAAATTAGGATATACATTAAAATATACTGGGCCATGGGCCAAACTAGATTGAATAACGCCTATAAGAGATTGTTTCCAATTTAAATTTCTTGCATCTCTTAGACATGCGATAAAACTTTCTGGTAAACCTTCCAGAGTAAGAGGTTTAAATGCAATTTGCACTAATCCAATATGGATAAATTCATATAAATCTTTATAACGATTTATGTCATGAGAAGATAATAATTTAAGTTTAGTTTCTTCATTATCTAAAGAGACTGATTCTTCAGTAGTTTTAACTACTTGTTTTAGACCAAGTTTTTCAAATGTTCCTAACTGATATACAGTTTTAAAATCAATCCTAGGGATTGTCCATTTATTAAGTCCTTCAAGATTTTCTGGAATATCCAGTTCTTGCTTATGAGCATTTTTAATATTTCTTTTATGATTAAATAAATTCATTTGAATTTGATAAAGATTCATGTTAAACTATGAATCATACACATACTTCATAATTACATGGCTCTGATACCAAATCAGGTCCGGCTGGTAGTCTTCCATGTAACAACTCAGGTTATAAGGTAGAAATTTTACAGAACAGCTAGGTCCGTCAGCATAACTATAGAAGATGAAACCGGGATCAGCGCCTTAACACGCCTTCCCAACGGCTTAAAACAGGCTAACCCTCATCTTCCAATAATTATGGCCAGATCTAGATCTTATAACCCAAACCGTGAATTTTTACATTAGACTACTAACCAACCAGACAAAATAAGGATCTTCACAACATACTTATGAAAATATGTATATAATTACATAGTTTAACATGAAAGGATTTAGCCTTTCATTAGGCTAATCCTAAAAACAATATATAAAAAACAAAGAAAGAAAGAAAAGTCTTTAAGACTTACCAGGGATAATGAAGAGAAATCTTGAAAAATTCTTGTATTAAAAAGATAAAATCTTTACAAAGAGAGAAGAGGAGAATAGCTAGAAATTCTTTTTCTGAGGTCCTGCCTTTGTAGGATGAGAATGCATCCTTTTATAGACAAAGGGGAAAGGCGGACTTCATCTATCCTATCTATTACAATTTACAAAGGATTTTAAATCCGTAATAATGTCTGGCACTATTACGTGGGTCCCTTTAAGGGTACAATAATTGGGGTATAACAGTAACTTATTTTGTCCTAATCACTTTAAGTCTTTTCGGACAGCGTCTTCCATATTTTGGACCATGTGGTCAATATCTTCCTGTGAGAAATCCTCCATATCAGGATCTTGTGATTCACCAGCTAGACAGTCTTCATTAGAGGAGCTTGTCATAGATACATCAGTTTTATCTTCTGGGAGCAAATTTTTAACCAGCTGCTTCTTTAATTCTTCCATATAGGATTTAATCAGATCTTCCTTGGATATAACATCTTTCTGCAATTTTAATCTTGTGGTAATATGATGAAAGGGGCTAATAGATTTAATCTCGCCTTGACCTTTTATTTGTCTATAAGACTTATTATGCTGTTGGATTTCATCCAAAATATTTTTCCCATAAATATCTTTTGTTTCTGGGTCTATTTTAATTAATCGATCCTAGAATCTACTATAAGTAGTGCGTTTTAAACAAGGTATATTTTGCGGAGTATAACTCACTTCAGGTGTCCATTTCCACACCCATGGTATGGAAAATTCAATAAAAAATATCATAGAGGCTATTTCCTCAGAATATTGATCAAGACTGATATAATCAGTTATCTTAGGGGATATATTAATCCACTCAGCATATAATGACTTAAATTTATCAGGGAGTATTTTCCCAGATGTACCATATATGGTCCACCAATGTAAAAACCAATTTGGTAAAGGGCTGTTATAAACATTATCACATACTTTGATAAGCCAAGTATGTTTCTTAATAGGATTTTCATAGAGGAATGCTTTATAAAAGGCATCCACATAATCCCAATAATTATATTTTAATGGAATTTTTGTATCAAGAATTATAAATTCCTTCGGTCGGAGAGGAGAAATACCCTACTCTTCAATGGGTATAATCCTTTTAATGATAATCTTGCTAAAATTATAAATCTTAGCATCAGTACGAGTACTGGGATAAAAATGCGTTATATCGCACGAGCTTACTTTAAGTATCTGTTCATAATATAATCTGTGTTTATAAGATGTTTCAACATATGATGCTGTATCCAGGTATCTTTGCATTAATAACCATGGATCATGCTTCCATTGTAAGTCTTTATTCTCCCAAAGAAATATAATTTCTTTATGGGGATGAGTATAATAAGAAGTGATATTTTCTTCTTCAGATATAATCTGGGCACATGAGCCTGATGAGGAGGTTTCATCTGCCTGCTTCTGTTTATTGGCAAGATACTGCTTTTTGAATTCCTCATATAAGAGGGCTTCATCATCATTAATATGAGCAATATTTTCAGCTATTAGCTGTTTATTGCCTCGTTGTATAATCACATTTTTTCCTTTGGGTTGAAAGGTATTACCTCTCCCTCGTCCTCTGGAATTATTTCCTTGTCCCCGCGGTATCATGCTGCAAGAATTCACAGGTTAGAAAATCAGGAAGATTATTTTCTTCTCCTTTTTTATAAATGATTTCAAAATCAAATGGGCTAAATGAGCCTGCCACCTAGCAAACATTTGCTTAGAAACGTCACGTTTAAAATCTTTATTGAACATAAATTTGGCTGCTTGGCAGTCTGTTTTAATAATAAATTTTTGATTATATAAATCATCTTGAAAATTTAAAATACATTTTACAATAGCTAAAATTTCTTTAGCTATAGTAGCATAGTTTTTTTTTTTACTATCAGTCCATTTTCCAGAATAATATCTAACTAAATGTGGTATGTTATTAACAGGACTGATTTGAGTTAAGATACCTCCATACCCTATATCAGAGGCATCTGTTTCTATAATCTTTTGCCAAGTAGGATTAGCTAATATTAAACAAGGCAAAGTTTTAATTTTTTCTTTAATCTTCTTGACTGTCTCAGTATGCTGAGAAGTCCAAGGTTTGGGATTCTTTTTTAGTCTTTCATATAAAATAGCTGTATCATAAGCTAAATTCTTATAATATGGTAGAATATAATTCAAACTTCCTAAAAATCTTTGTAACTGAGTTTTATCCAGAATTTCATCTGGAAATTTAGAAGCAAAGTCGATACTTGTATTAATAGGAATTATTTTTCCCCTTTCAATATTATGACCTAAAAATCTAATATTGGTCTGGAATAAAACCATTTTAGGTTTAGATATAACTAAGCCATTTTGTATAACTAATTTTTTAAATATATCTAAGTGTTCAAAATGTTGTTGAACATTCTTAGAAAATACTAATATATCATCAATATAGACTAATATAAAGTCACTATAAGGAATGAAGATATCATTCATAATCTTCTGAAATTCAGAAGGGGCATTCTTAAGTCCAAAGGGCATCACTTTCCATTCAAAGTGTCCAATTGGAACATTAAAAGCTGTTTTATACTGGTCAGCTTCAGCTATCTGAATCTGCCAATATCCTGATTTTAAATCAAACTTAGAAAATATTAGAGCATCATATAATCTGTCTAATAAATCCTTTTTATTTGGAATTGGATGTCTTATCCATTTTAAAACTTTATTTAGAGGTTTGTAGTTTATAACCAATCTAGGTACGCCTCTTTCTATTTCACTATGTTTATTAACATAGAAACCTGTACAAGACCAGGGTGAGTTGGACTTTCTTATTAATTTTTTACTTAACAAAGAAGCTATTTCTTCTTTACATAATGCTAAATAATTAGAATTCATTTGACAAGGGCGAGCCTTTGTCGGTATTTGATTTTCATTAAAATCATCTATATAAGGAGGAGTTACCTCATGCTTTTTCCTATTCCAAAAAGCATTAGGATGGTCATTGCAAATTTCTATAGAAATATTATTCTGAATTTTTTTAATTTTTTCCTGTAATTTAGGATTTTGTAATACTTCTTCAATGGTAGAAGAGTTTATTTCAAAATTTATAAAATTAATTTGATTTTGTTTTCTTAGAATGATATCTTTAATTTCATTTACAAATCTAGTATTTGGTTCATCTATAAAATGAAAAGAAACTGGGGTGTTTTCATAAGTACCTATAAGGCAGTCTGTTCCTATATGAGTAATAGGGAAAATCTTTTTTATAAAAGAAGTTCCAAGTATAACTTGATTAGTTATATTTTTAGCTAATAGAAAGCTTTCAGGAATACAAACTTTATTGTTACAAATATATGCACGTGGTAATTTAAAATTAATTTGTAATTTTTCACCACCTGCATGTCTCAAACTATGAGTTGTTTTTCAAAATATTTAGTAGGAATTAATCATTCCTGTATAACGCTAATATCTGCTCTTGTATCAATTAAAGCAGTGAATTCTCTGATTTCATCATGATTTATTAATAAAGTGATTTTCACATAGAATTTAAAAGATGTGATCATGTCTAAAACTGTGAGAAAATTTTCTTCATCAATTTTATTAAGATTATCAAATAAATTTGGTGTAACCAAGGTATAATCCTTCTTAGTTTCTAAATTAGAAACTCTAATATCAAGATTTTTATTAATTTGTTTTAACATTTTAATCTCATCTTTAAGACTATTAATTTCGCCATATGAATCATTTAATGTAGTAGGAGACTTATGAGAATTATCATATCTCTGTTTCATAAGTTTATAAACTTCTGTCATTGTATAAGGATTATTATTAGATTTAAATTCTTCTTCTATTTTAGTACTATTAGTACTAGTAGATGGAATGTCATCTAATTGTTCTATTATTCTAGACCTTAATTCTTGGTCTTTTATTGACTTTAAGAATTCTAAAATATTATTATTACTTAAAACATTTATATCAGAATTTTTAAATTGAGATATTAATTTATAATAATCATCTTCTGAATTTTCTTTTTCAGAATTACTATGTCCCTGTTTACAAGGACACATATTTTCTTCTGAATTTTCAGAAGGATCAGTTATATGATCAATTTCTGAGTCTGAAGTAATATCTTCAGAATCATCAGATTCCAAAAATAATTTTTCTAAAGAATCTTTTAATTCTTCACTAATATTAAGATTATTAATCTTTTTCTTTATTTTACACTTATTAGCGTAATGGCCTATTCTTTTACATTTATAGCAGACAATATTATTCTCGTCTTTCCTTCGTTCGAATCTATCAGATTTTCTTTTAGCTTTTTTATCTAATTTTGCTTGAGAATATTTTCTCCTTTTCTTTTTGATATATTTATCATCTTTTCCATAGTTATTAACTTTTTTCCTTTGCGATGGAATATCCATCCCAAATTGACTACAAAATTGGCCTAACTGATTTCTTTCAGTTAATCTTTGGCGTTTAGGTTGTTGGTTTAATGAATCTTCTCTCTTTGTAAAGATTAAAATTGCAGAAAGATGTTATATCCTAGGAAGATCTGATTAAATCCTATATGGAAGAATTAAAGAAGGAGCTGGTTAAAAATTTGCTCCAGAAGATAAAACTGATGTATCTATGACAAGCTCCTCTAGTGGAGACTGTCTAGCTGGTGAATCACAAGATCCTGATATGGAGGATTTCTCACAGGAAGATATTGACCACATGGTCCAAAATATGGAAGACGCTGTCCGAAAAGACTTAAAGTGATTAGGACAAAATAGGTTACTGTTATACCCCAATTATTGTACCCTTAAAGGGACCCACGTAATAGTGACAGGCATTAAATGTAATAGTGCCAGACATTATTACGGATTTAAAATCCTTTGTAAATTGTAATAGATAGGATAGATGAAGTCCGCCTTTCCCCTTTGTCTATAAAAGGATGCATTCTCATCCTACAAAGGCAGGACCTCAGAAAAAGAATTTCTAGCTATTCTCCTCTTCTCTCTTTGTAAAGATTTTATCTTTTTAATACAAGAATTTTTCAAGATTTCTCTTCATTATCCCTGGTAAGTCTTAAAGACTTTTCTTTCTTTCTTTGTTTTTTATATATTGTTTTTAGGATTAGCCTAATGAAAGGCTAAATCCTTTCATGTTAAACTATGTAATTATATACATATTTTCATAAGTATGTTGTGAAGATCCTTATTTTGTCTGGTTGGTTACTAGTCTAATGTAAAAATTCACGGTTTGGGTTATAAGATCTAGATCTGGCCATAATTATTGGAAGATGAGGGTTAGCCTGTTTTAAGCCGTTGTGAAGGCGTGTTAAGGCGTTGATCCCGATTTAGGGTTTAGGGTTTATATATAAATAACATGAACAAATTATTAAATTCAAATGAAATTATTAAGAAAAAATGAGAGAAAAATTAAAAATAGTCATAAACAAGAAATGGATATTCCTCAAAATTTAGAAGAACTTAATAAATGGACAATTCCTAAAATTGAATTAAATACTGTATATCAGTTAGGAACTTTTGAAAAATTAGGTTTAAAACAAGTAGTAAAAATTACTGAAGAATCCGTCTCATTAGATGATGAAGAAACTGAAATTAAATTATTAAATCATCATGACACAAATCGTTATAAAGACATATATAAATTTATGCATATTGGATTAGTTCAAATTGCATTCAAACCTTTAACATTAGAAGGTTTACCAGAAAGTTTTATTGCATGTCTAAGAGATGCTAGGAATTTAAATTGGAAACAATCGCTAATATGTGTGATTCAATCAAGCTTGGCACATGGCCCTGTTTATTTTAATGTCTATCCTAATTTATCAAAAACCGAATATAATATTGATCATATTGAGCAAACTCCAGAAGGAATTGTTTATATATAGATGGATAATATACCATCAAAATTGGGTAATATCCCAAGATCTTATTCTATTAGATCTTATTCTGATCATTCTTTTATTTCACCTCTCATAGAATAAAGGGATAATATTCCCTACAGAGTTTCTACTTCACAAGTAAGTGAACGTGATGAGAATAATCATCATGTAGAAAAATTATTTAAAAATAAAGAAAATATTGTCAAAGGTGTTTATAACACTAAAGATGCGGAAATAACCGAATCTGAAATGAATTTTTCATTATGAATAAAACTAAGATAGATTTTAGCTCTGGATCTTTGGCGAGACAAAAAGTTAAAACAAAATTTTATTTACCAAGATGGGAACCATTTAGAAAGTGGTTTTTCCCTAATTTTGATGCTGAATTAAGAAATCATATTTCTAATGAATTTTATACATTTTTGTCATATCATAATATTTTATTTCCTTTTGTTCCGTGGTTTATGTCTAATTATATTGAACCTTATATTTCTGTGTTAGAAAGGGATTATAAGCTTTTGAATGGTAATATCATAAAAGGAATATTTCCCCCTCAACAATCATTTTATATGGAAAAAGAAAATAATATAGTAAGTTTTACAGCATTTTCAAAATTATTTGAAGATGATACATTAACTCTTACTGTAAAACAAATTAATAAAATAATAGAACAACAGAATTATACAAATATTTATTTAAATGTTTTAGGAGAACAGATTATATCTCTTCATAAGAGAATTGATATATTAATACAAAAACTAGAAAAACCTAATATAGATGCCTTGGGAAAGAAAGAACTTATAGCAACCCTAACACTTCAACCTCCACCTGAAATAAAAAATTATAAATTTAAAACAATGTCAGATCTAGAGATGTTAATAGACAATAAATTTAAACAATTAAAAATAAATACCCTAGAAAATGAATTTTCAGAAAAATTAGAAGAAACTAAGGATTATAAATCAGTTATAAATGATGAAATTAATAAATTAAATAAATTTGCTGATAGAGCAACACAAAAGATACATTATTATAATAGACCATCTCCTGTAGATATTCTACATGAAGAACAGGAATACATATGTAATAATAGTTATAATGGAAAATGCATTTATGAATGGAATTTAGATGGTTATACAGAAAAACAAATTTATAATTTGGCTCATAGAATGTTGATGTATAGTACTATAAGTAAAACAATTGGTAATACTGATAGTAATATAGCAAAAATTATAGTTGCAGGATTTACTGGACAGTTAAAAGGTTGGTGGGATAATTATTTATCTCCACAAAATAAAGAAGAAATTTTTAAAAATATAAAGCAAGAAGGAAATCAAATAACTGAAAATTCAGTTTATACATTAGTAGTTACTATATTAGAACATTTTACAGGACGAATATCGGATAATAGTGAAAATATTCGTACCTTATTACAAAATTTAATATGTAAGACACTATCTGATTTTAGATGGTATAAGGATGCCTTTCTTAACAGAGTCATGGAATTACCAGAGAGTAATAGTACACATTGGAAGTCAAAATTCATAGATGGAGTACCTAATTTATTTGCAGAAAGAGTAAAGAAAACTCTTAGGAAAGATAGAATGGCAATTCCCTATGAAAATTATACTTATGAGAATTTAATAGGCACTTGTGTACAAGAGGGTATAGCCCTTTGTAATGAAATAAAATTAAATCAACAAATTAAAAGACAAAGGTTAACAGAAAGAAGACAACTAGGTCAATTTTGTAGTCAATTTGGGATGGAAATTCCATCAGAAAGAAAATTTATAAGAAACTATAGAAAAGATAATAATTATTTAAAAAGACAAAAGAGAAAATATTCTCAAGAAAAATTAAATAAAAAATTAAAAAGAAAAACTAATAGATTAGAAAAAAGAAACGATAAAAGTAATATTGTGTGTTATAAATGTAAACAAATAGGACATTACGCTAATAAGTGTAAAATGAAGAAGAAGATTAATAGTTCAGATATTAGTCAAGAAATAAAAAATTCTTTAGAAAAATTATTTTTAGAATAAGAGGATTCTGAAAGCATTAGTTCAGAATCAGAAATAGATCAGATAAATAACACTTCTGATGATTCTGATAATTGTGATAATTTTGCATGCTGCATTCCTTGTAAAAAGGAAATTAGTTCTGAAAAAGATGATAATGATTATTATAAAATCATGTCTCAGTTAAGAGAATCAGATATAAATGTTTTAAGTAATAACAATATACTAGAATTTTTAAAATTAATAAAAGACCAGGAATTAAGGTCCAGAATAATTGAACAAATAGATGATATTCCATCTTCTAGTACTAATAAAGAAGAATTAGAATTAATAGTAAATAATAATCCTTATACGATGTCAGAAGTTTATAAAATGATGAAACACAAGAATAATAATTCTCAAAAATCACCTAGTACAATAAATGATTTATATGAAGAGATTAATACTCTTAAAAATTAAATCAAATTATTAAAACAATTCAATAAAAATCTAGACACTAGAATTTCTAATTTAGAAATACATAGAGAAACTACTTTAATAAAACAAAATACATTTGATGATATAAATAATATTGGGGAAGAAAATTTTCTTTCTATCTTAGATATAATAACATCTTTTAAATTTTACGTTAAAATCACATTATTAATAAATCATGATGAAATAATGGAATTAACTGCATTAATAGACACAGGAGCAGATATTAGTGTTATACAAGAAGGTATAATTCCCACTAAATATTTTGAAAAGACTACTCATAGTCTAAGACATGCGGGTGGTCAGAAATTAAAAATTAATTTTAAACTACCACGAGCATGTATTTGTAATAACAAAGTTTGCATTCCTGAAAGTTTTTTATTAGCAAAAAATATAACTAACCAAGTTATACTTGTAACTCCTTTTATAAAAAAGATTTTTTCTATTACTCATATTGGTACAGATTGTATTATCGGAACATATGAAAAAACTCCGGTATCTTTTCAATTTATAACTGAACCTAATACTAGATTTGTTAATGAAATAAAAGATTTTATATTTAGAAAACATAATCAAATTAATTTTCTTAATTTTGAAATAAATTCTTTAAATATTGATGAAGTTTTACAAAATCCTAAATTACAGGATAAGATAAAGAAAATTAAAAATAATATCTCAATAGAAATTTGTAATGAACATCCAAATGCTTTTTGGAATAGAAAAAAACATATTGTTAGTCTTCCATATATGGATAATTTTGATGAAAGTAATATACCAACAAAGGCAAGACCTTGTCAAATGAATTCAAAATACTTAGAATTATGTAAAGAAGAAATAACTTCCTTATCAAGAAAAGAATTAATTAAAGAGTCAAACTCTCCTTGGTCATGTACAGGATTTTATGTTAATAAACATAGTGAAATAGAAAGAGGGGTACCAAGATTGGTAATTAATTATAAACCTCTAAATAAAGTATTAAAATGGATTAGACATCCAATTCCTAATACTTATTAGATAGATTATACAATGCAATAATATTTTCTAAATTTGATTTGAAATCAAGATATTGGCAGATTCAGATTGTTGAAACTGACCAATATAAAACAGCTTTTAATGTTCCAATAGGACATTTTGAATGGAAAGTCATGCCTTTCGGATTAAAAAATGCACCTTCAGAATTTCAAAAAATAATGAATGATATTTTTATTCCTTATAGTGAATTTATAATAGTTTATATAGATGATATTTTAGTATTTTCTAAAAATATTCAACAACATTTTGAACATTTAGATATATTTAAAAAACTAGTTATACAAAATGGTTTAGTCATTTCCAAACCAAAAATGATTTTATTTCAGACTAATATAACATTTTTAGGTCATAATATTGAAAAAGGAAAAATAATTCCTATTAATAGAAGTATAGATTTTGCTTCAAAATTTCCAGATGAAATCTTCGAAAAGTCTCAGTTACAAAGGTTTTTAGGGAGTTTAAATTATATTTTACCCTATTATAAAAATTTAGCCTATGATACAGCTATTTTATATGACAGATTAAAAAATAATCCCAAACCCTGGACAATACAACATACTAAAATAGTCCAGAAGATAAAAGAAAAAATAAAAACACTACCTTGCTTAATATTAGCAAATCCTAATTGGGAAAAAATTATTGAAACAGATGCTTCAGAACTAGGTTATTGCGGAATTTTAAAACAAATTTGTCCTGATGATAAAAAGGAAAGATTGATTAGATATCATTCTGGGAAATGGACTGATAGTCAGAAAAATTATGCAACTATTGCTAAAGAAATTCTTGCAATAGTGAAATGTATTTTAAAATTTCAAGATGATTTATACAATCAGAAGTTTATAGTAAAAACTAATTGTCAAGCAGCAAAATTTATGTTTAATAAAGATTTTAAGCATAACGTTTCTAAACAAATGTTTGCACGATGGCAGGCTCATTTAGCCCCATTTGATTTTGAGATAATATATAAAAAAGGTGAAGAAAATAGTATTCCTGATTTTCTAACTCGTGAATTTTTACAGCATGATACCGCGGGGAAAATATAGTCATTTCTGAGGACGTGGTGGAAGAGGTAATACCTCTTACAATCAAGGAAAAAATGTGCTAGTCCAAATGGGCAATAAAAAGCTAATAGCTGAAAATATTGCTAATCAGGATGCCTCATTATATGAGGAATTTAAAAAATTTATTGCTGATAAAAAGAAACAGGAAGGTGAAACCTCCTCCTCCGGATTATATTCCCAGATTATAACAGAAGAGGATAATATGGCCTCATATCATACAAACACTAACAAAGAAATTATATTTCTTTTGGAAAATAAAGATCTTCAATGGAAGAATGATCCATGGATACTCATAAATCGGTATCTCGACACAGCATCATATGCTGCCACATCATATAAACAAAGACTCTATTATGAGAGTATACTTAAAGTAAACTCATGTGACATTACACATTTTTATCCTAATACAAAAGTTACTAATATTTATAATTTTAGTAAAATTATAATTAAACGGATTATATCTGTTGAAGAATGGGGATTATCTCCTCTTAAAGAGAAGGAATTTATACTTTCTGACTCTAAATTATCATTTAAATATAATTATTGGGATTATATCGATGCCTTTCATAAAGCATTTTTGTATGAAAATCCTAATAGGAAACATACATGGTTAATAAAGATTTGTGGGGATGTTTATAACAATCCCATACCAAATTGGTTCATACAATGGTGGAATATTTATGACACCTCGGGGAAAATACTCCCTGATAGATTTAAACCATTATATAGTGAATGGGTGAATATTTCCCCAAAGATAGCTGATTATATCGCTTCAAATCAATATACAGAGGAAATAGCCTCAATGATATTCTTTATTGAATTCTCAATACCATGGGTATGGAAATGGACACCAGAAGTGGGTTATACCCAACAAAATTTACCATGTCTCAAAAGGGTTACTCATAGTAGATTTTGGGACAGGTTGATTAAAATCAACCCAGATACGAATCAAATTCATGGACAAAATATACTGGATGAAATCCATATGAAAAATGATAAATATCACACAATGAAAGAGAAAGGAGAAATAAAGGAACTAAGTCCTTTTCATCATATTGCAACAAAATTAAAATTACAAAAAGAGGTCATAACCAAAGAAGATTTAATCCGATCTTATATGGAGGAATTGAAGAAAGATCTGGTCAAGAATCTGATCGAAGATAATAAATCAGACGTGTCAATGAGAGGTTCTTCAAATGAAGATTGCTTAGCTAGAGAATCTCAAGATCCTAATATGGAGGATATATCAGAAGAAGACATCGACCAAATGGCCAGAGACATTGAAGAACAAGCAAGAAAAGAAATTTTTCAAAAAATTGTATAATAGGACAAAATTCATAATAATAATTGTACTCTCATAGGACCCCTTCATAGCAATAATTGTACTCTCATAGGGACCATGTAATAGTAGTAGTACTATTCGGATTTAAAATCCGAAGGTAAAATAGAATAGATAGATTAGATAAAGTCCGGCCCTTTCTATGTCTATAAAAGGATGGAAACTCATCCAAAAGAGGCAGGACCAAAAAAGTATTAGATAGCATAAAAACTCTCTTTGTAGAAATTTTCTTGAATAAATAAAGATTGAAGTTTTCAAGATTATCATCCCTGGTAAGTTTTCTTATTAAAGTTTCCTTATTATAAGTTTTCTTATTATATTTTTATATTATCAGATTTAGCCTAATGACAGGCTAAATCCATTCATGTTAAGCTATGAAATCACATGTATCGTCATAACTATATTGTGAAGATCCTGTTTTGTCTGGTTGCATAGTTTTATGTAGGAATTCAAGGTTTGGGTTAGGAGATCTGGAACTGGCCACAATTATTAAAAGATGAGGGTTAGCCTATTTAAAAGCCGTTGGAAGGCGTATTAAGGCGTTGATCCCGGTTTCATCCTTTGTTAATTGTGTTGACGGATCTGGATCCCCTGTAAAATAAAAAGATCTTTCTAACCTAGAATCTTACATGGTGACTATAAATAATATAATATAAATTATAATATAAAAATTATATAAATTACAATATAAAAATTTTATAAATTATATATTAATATAATATATAAATAATATAATATATAAATATATTATTATTTTATTAATACGAGTATATGGGTCTGGGAATCATTATACTCTGCCCAGACCAATATAATAGAATTAATATGGACACGAGTCTGCGAATATAAAATTTAAACGTTACTCGCTAAAAACAGGTATAGACCCTCGCGGTTACAAGTAAGACTCACCCAGTTTACAGCCCTAAGTGTAGTTACCGACCGTTTATCAATTAATTCTATTATGGCTCGATAAATATTTTATTATCAATAATGAAATCGTTAGATAATCAGCCATGACAATAAATTACTAACATGATTACCTATTAAAAAAATTTTCATTTTTATGGAGTTAAGCCAAAAAAATAGAAAAAAATTTCTAAGAGATAAAAAAATCATATTGTAATTATTTAATCAACAAGATTAACAAAAATATCAATGAGAATATATAAATTTTAAAAAATATCAAACATAAAAGTCTAAAATAACATAAAAAATGGCATATAATGTAATCAGTGTCGATTTTTTCTAACAGTAAAAATCCTTCACCAAAATCGATGGATTTTGGTATCAGTCGACCTCAGGAATTATCAAATCTTAACAGATTAGTTGTCAATATCGAAATCAAGAAAAAAAAAATAACAGTTGCCATCCTAGCTATAAGTGAGCGATATCCAACCTCTTTTTATGACATGAATTAAGATATTAGGCCTAACTGAGCTAGATCCAAATTTATCATTAATTATTATTATATCTCAAAATTTATTTTTAGGGTTGTATTATATTTAGTTCCAAAACCCTTGAAGTTTATTTGAATTGGTATTTAATATAAAAAAAATGAATTTTTTTATTCTTTAATTTCGTGAAAGTTAAAATGTTTATGAGATAAGATGCAGATTCAGAGTAAAAGAAGTAAAAATAAGTGTGGTGTTAAAAATCAGTCCAAATATACCCTTAGATTTTTTTTTTGGGAAAATATGTAATACCTTACCCGGTAAGTACCTCACGCGACCCTAAAAGTACGGTCGTCATGAACGTAGAGGTTGGGGTCTAATGTAGTGGAATTTACGAATGTATAGTATGCTTAGTTTGCACCTTTTAACGATTTAAATACTCGATAATCTCATATAAAGTTTAAAGTGGTGAATTTAATAGAATGGTATTAGGATCTAGAAAAGATGTTTTGCAAAAGGTACCATTAAAATCCGAATATAATTACTTTTTATGGGACAATATTAGATATGTTAGACATTCTTTTGGGGACTAAGTTAATGTTATTTATTATTATTATTATTACTATTATTACTCTTTGGTATTTTTTATTATTGTTATTATCATTACTATTATTATTATTATTATTATTATTATTATTATTGTAAAAAAAAAGTGTACTGGCCACTTGTCAAGGTCACCTTGATACTTGTAAGCTTGCATGCTTATCAACCTTTTTGCACCTAAATATATACATATATATATATATATATGTGTATGTGTTTTTGTGTGTGTGGGTGGAATAAGTGTTGGTTTTTCTTTTCTTTTGTTCTCTCCTTTCCTCGGTTCAATGGATTACTAAGGCTTAGATCAGTTTTTGTTTTTCATCTTTTTGTTTTTCCTTTCTCTCTTTTGTCCATTGTACTTCTTGTGGTTTTAGTTGTGTTTTGTGTTTTTTTGTTCTAGTTGATTTTTTATGCTAGTCAACTTATATATATATACACATCTTGTAGTTAGAAGTTAGAGTTTAACTCTTTTTTTTAAGTTAGCTATGTTCTTGGATTTATTTCTCTTTTTTCTTGATAAGTCACATTTAAAATGACATATTTAGGGTTTAATTGGTTTAGGATAAGATTTAATTTATTCTAGTCTCTTGGGCTCATTGTATTTAATTCAAATTATTTATTTTTCTTTTGGTTTGATTCTCTATATCTAAATGATTTAAAGGGATTAGCATTTGGTATAATTGTGAGCTTAATTCCTAACTGTTGATTAATTGTTTTAGTATAGTATGAATTTTTAGGATATATGGTTTTTGTATATGATTTTAGTATATATGGTTATTGTATATGGTTTTAGTATATATGGTTTTGGTATCTATGATTTTAGTATCCCTAGTTGGTTTATACTATTTTTAATATATATGGTTCAAGAAGTTTAGGTGCTTTAGTGTTAGTATATGTGTAGATATATCCTAGGTTCATAAGGAGATATTTATACTTATTTTCGATGGCAAATAGAAATGTTGGAATTCGTAATTAAATATTTTCTTTGTTTTTGTTGGTACCCTATTTGTAGGATCATAGCACTAGATCTACCTTCAGGTGAGTCCACAAATCTCGTCTTATTATTTTACGAACATTGCTGGGGATGTCTATAATTTTATACATATAGCTAAGCTTCTTATAAGCTATTTACTACCTTTGGGATGATATAACTTGGTGTTCTGGAGACATTCTCCACACCATGTTCAACATATTCTTTAGAAATGCACAGCAGCGGTGCTCCGTATAGTTATGCCTACTTCGAAAGAAAATGGTTACGTGTTTCTATTTTGCTGAGGAAAAGTTATTATTGCTACAAGTTGAATACGTTCAGATGTTGTTCAGTTGGTTGGACCTGGTAGATTAGACTTGACATATTTATAAAACTGCATATGTATGTCTTGACTGACGGATGAGAATTTTGTTATTCTAAGGCGATTATAATCTAAATATATGTAAATGGCCGAGTGGGTGGTCCTTTGACTTGTAAATGGATATGAAAACCCTATCCAACCAGGGACAAAGGTTTTGATAGGATTATATGTATCCAGAAGTGTTAGAGGATTGCACTGTATGTGGCTAGTCCCCCATATTAGGGCCTCTTCTGATGACGTGAATGGTTAGACAACTCTGGAAGGTGGATCCACTTGAGAGAGGGCGTAACACCATGGAGGGTTTGACCAATCGGTATTATGTCAAACATCCCATCATGCTCTGCGGTGGGACTTCGCATGGTGGAGAGTAAGGAGGGGCTTGAAACTAAGGTTGGTCTTAGGGCAAACTAGGTGTCCTAGGATCTGTAGCCTGGTTTTATGTGTTTGGAGAGTGCGGTGGTTATGGAATCGAGAGCTCGTAAGATATTTAGCTGGTACTGACTACAGGATGCCGGAACTTGTTTTTGATGAACTCGTTACCGGATCCAGACTCTGTCCGTGGAGCCTGACTTTTGCATGGCATGATTTCGAATTCAGGTGTAGATGCTGCACCGACATGTCTTGATTCGCTCATACTTCCCAGTTGCGATTAAACCCTTCATATAGGCTCAAGTGTCGACCTTTTAAAATAGCTAAGAAAATGCTTTCTTATAACATTGCATGACCTATTTTGTGGAATCACATAATTTCTTTAAAAGAAACGCATCCAGATACACACGTATGTGGACTCACTAACCATTCGCGCTCACGTTTGTAAATGTCATGGTTTTTTTCAGATGACTCTAGATGGAAAACGATGCAGTTAGCTGTTAGGGTATTCTACTTGGAATTTTGGGAATGTGACACGTTGTGTGTAGTTCAATACTCTTGTGCGCGATCGATTTGTAACGTCTTTTGTTGTCTTGGTTTTATAAAGTATTTTCTATATTAGAGATATTATAAGATGCTTCCCTAAACCTTATGTAATGACCGCCCTTTCTGTATTCAATTTACTTATTTTTCCACTGCGTAATATATGTATGTATTTCTAAATGTTATTTAGAGTTTTGCTTTAGTTTTAGGACTTGTAGCTTAGTGTAGAGAGGCACGCTGATATGATACTAAGCCGCAGTTAACCTAGCGGAGGGGTTGAGGGTATCACATGTGGTATCAGAGCTTCTAGGTTCGATACTAAGTTCGAATCGATGGACCTTAGATGAGCTATAAGAGCCAACCGATTAAACCTTGATGTTAACCATGTGCTTTTATTAGTTAGTACTGACCCTAAGATTCTATTTTGTAGGTATTAGATGACACATCATTGACGTTGGTACACCATAAGGGCACGCTTGTGGGCTGGTCTAACGGGACTGCATCATCATCGTCTTATTCTCTTAGAGAGATTATCCCAGAGAGGGGTCCGGTTCCAATAGCTGACCTTTCTAACGTTGAGTCTATGGAGGGACCAGCGAGCCAGGAGGTAGAGGTTGGGGCAAAGATAGAGGAGGATCCCAGCAAGCCCGAGACAGAGTCGGGGATGGTAGTGTATCCGGAGGGAGTGGCACTAGCTGAGAGTGAGGGGATGGACACCCCTATAGCGGATGGTCTCCCGTTAATAGTATCGCCTACTCCTGTTTTGCATGAAGTCAGCATCCTCTTTCCCATTATTACCACTATTAGGCGAGTTTGGGGAACAAGATTTCTGTGGATACTGTATGTAGTGCGAGCAGCGGATTGAGGTCGCGGGTTGGCATATTGTAAACCTGAGGAGTGAGATTGCACGGACATATAGTTTATTCTACTCAACTCGTTAGGCTCGATGACGTGAGACAATAAGGGTCGACAGATTGGAGATTGAGCTAGCTCGGATGAGAGAGAGAGAGAGAGAGAGAGAGAGAGAGAGAGAGAGAGAGAGAGAGAGAGAGGCTTAGACGGTTCTCCACCCAGTTCCTTAGCACCGCTAGAGACTCTGCTGATGTAGCTCGTGCTGAGCTAGAGGCCCGGCCAGGGTGTTCCAGCAGTCAGCACCACTAGGCAAAGCTAGACTCTGATTAGGTTACTAGGATGGTTGTATATTTTGATTATTTAGATAGTTATGACTGATGTTTTGCTTAGTACTTGGTGCGGTAGATTTGGGATCGTAGACATGAGATTTCGAGCGTTGCGTATGTATAGTGACCTGGCCTCATATTTTGGGTGGTAGGACTAGATGATCTACTTATATTAAGATGGTGTAGATGCGGCACTAGTTGTTTTGGAAATCCTCATTTCAATTGTATACATATGTATATATATCTATATGTACGTAATGATGTTTATCCTTGTGATGAGTTTATATCTGCTTGTTATGGTATATCTGTGAACTTAAAGTTTTATTAGTACTGGAACTTCTTGTTATTTAGAAGAATGTCTAGTTCACGATCTCCTAATCATGTAGATGAGGCTACATTTAAAAGTTCTCAAAATAGACAGTCTGAACCAATAAGGGAGGCCATCCCTCGTTCGAAACAAGCTACATGCAGAATAATTGAGAATTTTATGGTCAAGATGACAAAGTTATTAGAAACTTCGATGGCAACTAGGAGGATTGAACGAGTACCTGTTACTGGTGCGGATGAAGCATTAGAGCGCTTCTTAAAGTTTCGACCCCCAGAGTTATATGGAAGGTTGACCAGGAGATCAAAGCTAAATTATTTCTCGAGTAGCTAAACGATATTTACGATACCTTTAAGTACGATGATGCCATGAGAGTAACGTTTGCTGTAACGCACCACTCGGTAAGCACCTCGGGCGATCTTGAGAGGGTGAGTGACGTTAACGTAGTAGCCGGGGTCTAGCGTAGTAAAATCTAAGAATTTATGGTACGTACTTTTTAGCGGTTTGGAATACTCGGTAGTCTTATATAGGGTTAAAGTGGTATATTTTCTTTTTATGGAGAAATACTAATTTTTATTAATTTTAATATTATTATATATTTATTTATTATTATTAGATTTTATGGTGGGTTTAAAAAAAATTTGTTAGCCACTTGTCAAGCATGAAGTGCCACTTGGCATCTTGCATGCATTTTGGTATGCATATATATATATATATATATATGGGTTATGAGGGAAGAGAAAGTTGCTGAAAATTTTCTTTTTCCCCCCTCTCATCTTGGTTTCCCAACAGCAACATGTAAATATTTTTTTTTGTTTTATTTATTTATTTATTTATCTTTTCCTTTCTTATCCTTGTTTTCTTTTCTGCCGTTTTTTCCCCTCTTTCTTTTTGTTGTTTTGATTTTTTTGTGTGTCTTGCTCCATCTTTTTCTTTTTTTTTTTTTAGTCATTTAGTAATAGTATGATTTTGTTAAGATTTTTTTAATTTTTTATTTTGTGTTGATTTCTCTTATTTAATCTTATATAAATTTATTTGTTTAATTTTTCTTGGTGTAATTCTTTTACCTAAAATTGTTTATATAAACACCTAAATTTTTGGTAAATGATTTTAAAGTATTTTCTTTTATATATATATATATTTAGTACATGTAATTATTTATATTTTCAAATATATATGTAGTATATATTTTGCATGTCTAGTTTTAGTATTTGTATATTTTAAATATATGTTTATATGTACAATTTTAATATATAACATTTGTATATATATATATATATATATTTACATGCATGGTCTTAGCATGCATATTTATAGATACATATTTCAAATATTGATATATATGTATATTTTTTTCCCCTCACGTGAAGCTTGTATATATATAAATATATTTGAGGTGTTGTACATCTATATATTTGCATGCATGGGGATTTATACCTAATTGTAGGATATGAAGTCTTAATATATATGTATAATTGTTGTAAATGAATTTTAATATATAACTTTATATATATACATGTTTGTGGTATGTATAATCATTGCAAATAATTTTAATATACATAGTTTGTAAATGTGCGTATATATATTAATATATATGGGATTTTCTTTTTATATAAATAATTTTAGTGAATAAAGTCTTGTTTATCTATATATTTTAGTAATAACTTTATATATATTTTTATATATAACTTTTGTAACTAGTTTTGGCATTCATAAATTTGATACATATTTTTATAAATGACCCTTGAAAATGATGTTAACACTTATGGTTTATGTGTATAATTTTGGTACACTTGACTTGCGTGACTAAACTTGATATATATATATATATACACACCTAATTTTTGTATATAGTGTTAGTATATATATATATTTTTGGTATCACTAGTAGGTTTATATGATTTTAGTATGGATGGGATAAGAAGTGTAGGCTCGTTAGATTAGTATACGTGCAGTTATATCCTAAATTCGTAAGAAGTTATTATCTTTTATATTTTTGGAGATGAATAGAAACATGTGGATTTGTATTTAAGTGTTTGTTGGTATCATGTTTGTAGGATTATAGCACTAGAGCCGCATCCAGGTGAGTCCACAAAATCGTGATTTATAATATTTGTAAATACTACGGGCCTTGTAAGGTGTGTTTCCTGAATCTGTTAGAAAATATTTACTACGTTCAGCATATACAATTTAGCATGTTTTTTGGAGATGTTCTCCACAATATGTTACCTATTTTCTTAGGCAATGCATAGGAGCTGTGCTCTATATAGGTGTGGTTTTTTTTTTTTTTTCATTTTTTTTATTTTTATAATGGTTTATAATTGTTGTGAAGCAGGATTTGACTGTCTACTGATTTTCTAGGAAAATTTATATATGTTGGTAAAATGTTCTAGTTAGAAAAGCTACACTGTTTTGACATGCATGAGTATACATCTGGCATATTTATGTGAGTTTTACATAAACTTAGGGTGAACTGGCGGATGGGGATTTTTATTAAGTATTCATGACTTGATTCTGTCCTGACGGCCGGTCAAGCGGCCTTTCTTTTTGTAAACACATGAGAAAACCCCATTCCCACTAGAGTTATAGTTCTGGATTATGTTGAGGTGTTCGGAAGCGTCAGAGGATTGCACTATATGTGGCTAGTCCCCCGTATGAGGGCCCCTTCCGATGGCGTGGACGATTCAGACTCGAGAGATTAGATCCACTTGAAGAGGGGCGTAGATCGCGAAGGGTGTGGCCCAATCGATCTACGTAGACACCGCATCATGTTCTGCGGTAGGGTTCGACTGCCTAATGAAGAGAGAGTCAGGAGGGGCTTGACATCAAGGTTGGACCCAGGCAGACTTGGTAAGTGCCCCAGGAATCTGTAGCCTAATGTTTTGACCAGTTTTGGGAGAGTGGTGGTTTGGTAACCGAGCACTCGTATGGTGTTGGGCTGGTATTGACTACGAGATGCTGGACTTGTTTCCGATGACCTCGTTTTGGGATCCGGACCTTTTCCGTTGAGCCCGATTGTAGTATTGCATGTTTCTTTGCATTCGGGTGTAGAAGCTGCGTTGATGTGTCTTGATTCGCTCAGTCTTCCCAGCTGTGCTCGAAACCCTTATTCCGGTTCAAGTATCAGTATTGTTAAAATAAAATGTTTTCTTAGAATATTTCATAAAATGGTTTCATGAAATTACATCATCATTATTTCAAAGAAATCACTGAGACACACACACACACGTGGACTTACTGAGCGTTCGCGCTCACGTTTTCCATTTCATGTTTTGTCCTCAGATCAACTCAAGATAGATAGAGGCACGATAAGTCGCTGAAGTTTTGGGCATGGAATCTTAGACAATATCTCTCTGGAAGGACATGTTTATGCCTTGGTAGTCACGTATTATATTTTGTTTTTTAGACTCGGGCCATATGTAAAGTTCTTCTGTTTATATTATCACAAGGTTTTGTTGGTATAAGACTTTTATTTTGTATTGCAACAGTTTTAAGAAGTTTTTTTTTATTTTAAATCTTGTGTTTGGAACGAACTAGCGGTAACAAGTTTATTTAAGTTTTTCCACTGTGTATTTTGTGTATATACTTTTAGTGTTGCCCCGGGGTTGGGCTCTCGTTTTTGGGACTTATAGTCTAGTGTCGAGAGACACGCAGATACCCTACTCAGCCGCAGTTGACCTAGTGGCAGGATTGAAGGTATCATATTTGCAACCGTTAGACTTCGAGGAGTGGTAAAAGATTGGTGGCTTAGAGCTTCCGAAGCTCATGCACTTAAGGTCCAACCATGGACTTGGAATGATTTTCAAGAAGAGTTCAGAAAGAGTACATCCTTGAATTTGCGAATGATGGGAGGATGAGTTTCAACAACTAAGGCAGCGTAGCCTGACAGTTTCACAGTATATGGCGAAATTCAACAGGTTGGCTAAGTATTGTCTAAGTTTGATAGACACTGACGAAAACAAGGCACGACAGTTCATGAAAGGATTAAGGGTTGAGCTGCAATGGGCGTTGGCTCCCTTACCACCGAAGGGATTTGGGGCAGCAGTGGGAGCCACAACACGGACGGAGATAGCAGATCGTACAATTATACAAAGGAAAGAAGCTACCGACCCAGCTACACCCTCATATAAAAGTCTTAGACAAGGACTATAAAGACATGGAGATTCCAAAAGGCCTCGAGGGGAACAAAGGACAAGAAATGGAGGCCGTTAAACCCCAACACCTAGAGGTGTCCATGTAGTATGCACCTATTGCGGATGAAGTGGACATGTTGCAGAGACGTATTATCAGAAGCTAAGATTATGCTACCGGTGTAGAAAGCCCGAACACATTAGGGAAAAGTGCCCTGAGATGCAACGAGCACCTTTGGAAACTTTCAAAAAAGCTGGTCGACCCTCGACCATGAGAGGTACGAAAGAAGGGAGGAATAATAAGCCGCAAGTGAATGCAAAAATTTATGATTGGATGGACAGCCTGTTGACGCCGAAGCTGAGGTGGTTGAAGGTACGATGCATATCTTTTCTCAACCAAAAAAAGTACTTATTGACCCTGGAGCTACGCATTCCTTTGTGAGCATGCATTTTGTAAATCATATTTTATACCTTCTGTTATCATGCATTATCAGTTGATAGTTAGCACTTCTATGGCCATGAGTAAAGCAACAGAGGTAAAGTACCCAAATTGTGACATCTATGATGAGAATGTGATATTACTCGGTGACTTGATTGCCTTACCATTTGAGGGTTATGACATGATACAAGAGATGGACTGGTTGTCTAAACATTACACTCAGGTAGACTGCCGACAGAAGTTGGTTAAGTTTAGCCGACTGAGTATGCCAATCCTTCAATTCCAAGGGAACAGAAAGAAACAAGAGAATTCCTAATTATCAGGGATGAAAGCCAGCAATTTTTTATGGAAGGGATATCAAGAGTACTTAGCATATTTACCCAAAAAGCCTAGAGAAGAGGTGAAGTTAGATACAGTACCCGTGGTGAAATAGTTTATGGACGTTTTTCCTGAGAAGTTAACGACTTTGCCCCCAGAATGAGGAGTGGAGTTCAGCATAGGATTGGTACCCAGTGCTGAACCAATATCTCAAACCCTGTATCGAATAACACAAGAAGAGTTGAAAGAGCAACTACAGGAACTGCTGCAGCAAGAATACATCCGTTCGAGTACATCTCCTTGGGGTCGCCAGTTTTGTAAAGAAGAAGGATGGGACCCTTAGGATGTGTATAGATTACAGAAGGTTGAATAGTGTGATAGTTAAGAACAAGTACCCACTTCCACTCATTGATGAGCTCTTTGACCAACTCCGAGGAGCAGGATGCTATTCCAAATTGGACTTAAAACAAGGGTACGACCAGGTCTGGATAAGAGAAAAAGATATCCCAATGATGGCTTTCAACACATGATATGGGCATTATGAGTTCGTTGTTCTGCCATTTGGATTGACCAATGCACCTGCGATATTCATGACCTGATGCATAAGAACTTTTATCCTTACTTGGATAAGTTTGTGGTGATTTTCATTGATGATATTCTTGTCTATTCACACAACCCTGTAGTACATGAACAACATCTTCGGAAAGTGTTGCAAAACCTACGGGAGCATAAGCTGTACACCAAGTTTAGTAAGTGTGAGTTTTGGATGAGTAAAGTAACTTTCTTTGGACATGTTATTACTCAGGAAGGGATCTTAGTAGATCCGACGAAGGTGGAGGCAGTGACCCATTGGGTGCAATCCAAAACACCAACCAAAGCACGTAGTCTCTTAGGTATGGCAGGATACTATCGAAGATTAATAAAAGACTTTTCTAGGATTGCTAGACCTTTTTAATGCAACTAACCAGAAAAGCAACTGAGTTTAAGTGGACGGAGAAGTATGAGAGAAGTTTGCAAGAATTAAAGCATTGACTAACCTCGACACTAGTTCTGACATTACCGTATTCGAACACGGAGTTATCCCCATACACAAATGCTTCAAGGGAAGGGCTAGGAGTTGTGTTGATGCAAGATAGGAAAGTTGTAGCTTATATTTTGAGGAAACTAAAAGATTATGAACGGAACTATCCAACACACGATTTGGAGTAGCAGCTATCATATTTGCCCTTAAGAAGTGGCGACACTACTTATACATGGCCAAGTATGAGATCTTTACCGATCATAAAAGCTTAAAGTACTTATTTTCCGAAAAAGGACTTGAACATGAGGTAATGTTGATGGATGGAGCTGTTGGAGGAATATCGATGCCCAATTAACTACCATCCGGGAAAAGCAAATATGGTGGCAGATGCTCTGAGTAGAAAGGTAAAGATATTAAGTCTTAGCTTAACATCTACCCTACAACAAGATATTAAAAATGCCCAAAAGAGTAACATGGGATTTTAGGAGTTTAAAAACCATGTTGGAGCTAGGAAATTGGTGGATTTTGGGACATTAGAAGCCGATGGGAGCTTGTACCTTCAGAATCGGTTGTGCGTACCCGATGAAACCAAACTAAAGCGTAAAATATTAGAAGAGGCATACAAAAGTAAGTATACCATACATCCTGGAGAGAATAAGATGTAGAAAGACTCAAAACAAAACTTTTGGTAGATTGGAATAAAGAGAGAGATTGTGGAGTATATGGCAACTTATCTTACATGTCAAAGGGTTAAAGTGGAGCATAAAAAATAAGCAGGATTACTACAACCGTTGCCTATCCCGGAATAGAAATGGGATCATATGACAATGGACTTTGTTACAGGATTGCCCCAAACCATATAAGGATGCTATCTGATCGACTATTGAAGGCGGCGTATTTAATTGCCATTAATATGGCATACCTTTGGACAAGTTAGCACAAATCTACGTAGAAGAGATTGTACGACTTTATGGGGTGCCTGTTGATGTTGTATCAGACCGAGATCCAAGGTTCACTTCAAGGCTTTGGCCTAAGTTTCAATTAGCCATGGTAACCCAACTGAGATATAGTACCACGGCACACCTCCAGAACGCTGGGCAGTCTGAAAGAACGATTCAAACCCTAGATGATATGTCGAGAGCTTGCGCTTTAAATTTTGGAAACAAGTGGGTTGACAATCTTGCTTGCGCTGAATTTGCTTACAATAACAGCTACCAATCCTCGATAGGGATGACACCATTTGAAGCACTATATAGTAGGAGGTGCGGGACACCCCTGTATTGGGATGAGGTTGGAGTTTGATAAATCATTGGAAGCAAAGGAACTTGATGCCGGAGTTGGAAGAGATGCAGAAACAAGTTAAAATAATTCAAGATTGGCTTCGAATGACTAAGAGTAGATAGAAGAGCTACGTCGACAATCAGAGGAGGGATCTGCAGTTTAGTTTGGGGGATAAAGTTTTCTTAAAACTTACACCTCATCGCGAGAAGCTTAGATACCCAAGAGGAGAAAAGTTAAATCCCAGATATATTGGGCCTGAAAAACCTTACAGGGGGGAGGGTGAATAAGGTTTTTCGGCTAATTTTTGAAAAATTATTTTGTGTAATTGAAAGATAAACCTCCAATTTTATTTGAGAAAGAATTCTAAAACACTTTTTAATAAAGTTCTCAACCAAACAAAATCTTATAGTTATGACAATCAAGCAAGAAACATAGAATGAAGAGGCACAACAATTTTTAGTGGTTCTCTCTCAAAGAGCTACATCCTCTACCTTGAGTCAACACTCAAGGATTTTCCAAATCCAATATAATCACAAATACAACAATTACAATTTTGAGGCGCACCCGACAAGGGTTTTTCAAGCAACCTCAATTACCAATACAAGACAATCAAAAGATAACCTAAGGGGTTTTTCAAGACAAACCTTTGATATTAATAAGAGAAAGAGGTAAGTTAAGAACGATGTTACCAATGTGAGCTTGAGAATAGAAGATACAACTCAATGGAATATTTCTACAAGCTCCTCTTTACTTCTTCTTTGATGAAGATCAACAATGAAGCTCAAGAAGATTTTTTTTTTTTGTGAGATTAAAAGTGTTTGAAGGAATGTACTTTAAAGCCCTTTAAAAGTCTTAAATGGTCTCAATAAATATTTCACCAAACTTTTTACTATTTGGCTGATCAAAAAGCACTATATATATAATCTGTGAAAAATGACTGTTGCACTCTGTAAACAGGAAAACCGGACGACCGGTTCCTAAAATCAGATGACCGGTTTTGAAACAGAAAGATTCGGACTCATCTTGCGAATTTCAGACGATCGATTTTTCTAAAACTAGAAAAATTCGGACAACCGATTTTAAAACCGGATGATCGGTTTTGAGAGATTTTTACAGCCAGTTTTTTTAAGACAAGAGCTTTCCTTCCTATTTCAAAAATATGTATTCTTGATACTCTTTTTAGAGATAGAAAAACTTTCAAAAGCATCAAAAACTCTATCAAGAATACTCAGATTTTAAGAAAAGTTTATATTGAGAAAATCGTCAATGGAGCTTCACATGTGATAAATAATCAAAGATGAATGTTAGGGAGTTTTACAAAGAATTACCTTAGCACACCCCTAACTAAGACAAAAGTCTTCAATGTCTTCAATGACTTGATCTTGGAATGGCTTGGTCTTTTCTCTTTCATTTTGCCTTCATCACCAAGATCTTTTGCTTTTGAGAATGTAGACTTGAGACTTCAAAAGTGCTTCTTTTGTTCTATGGAAGTTTAGTTTAATACTCACATAAACATATGTTACTCATAATCAAAACCATAAGTAATAATGCCCTTAGGGCTAACAGGGACATTTGAAGTTATTGATAAAATTGGTAAAGTAGCATATTGGCTGGCCTTGCCGAGGGAGCTTATGGGTATACATGACTTGTTTAATATATTCCAATTAAAGAAGTACAATCCCGCACTTGATCATGTTCTCAACAATGACAAATTGGAGTTATGAACCGATCTATCATACGAAGAAAAAACCAATTGAGATCGTGGAGTGAAGCGTAAAAGAGTTACGAGGGAGGCAGATTCCAATATGTAAGGTCATGTGGAGACATCATGGAATTGAAGAGGCAACGTGGGAGACGGAGGAGTAAATAAAAAAGAAGTACCAGGAACTTATATGTATGTGATTTTAAATTTCAAGGACAAATTTTTTTTAAGGAGAGTAGAATGTAATGCACTACCCTGTAAGCACCTCACGTGACCCTAAAAGTGTAGTCATCATGAACGTAGAGGTTGAGATCTAAAGTAGTGGAATTTACGAATGATAGTATGCTTAGCTTACATCTTTTAGTGATTTAAATACTTGATAGTCTCATATAAAGTTTAAAGTGGTGAATTTAATAAAATGATATTAGGGTCTAGAAAAGATGTTTTGAAGGAAGTACCATTAGGATCCGAATATAATTATTTTTTATGGGACAATATTAGATATGTTAGACATTTTTTGGGACTAAGTTAATGTTATTATTTTTTTTATTGTTACTCTTTGGTATTTTATTATTATTATTATTAATGTAAAAAAAAAAAAAAGAAAATGTGTGTAATGGCCACTTATCAAGGTTACCTTAATACTTGTAAATTTGCAAATTACCCTTTTGCACCCAAATATATATATATATATATATATGCATAGGTTGGATAAGTGTTGGTTGTACTTTTCTTTTATTTTTTCATATATATGCATGAGTTTTTGTTTTTTTCTTTTTCCTTTCTCTCTTTTGTCCATTGTACTTCTTGTGGTTTTAGTTGTGTTTTGTGTCTTTCTTGTTCTAGTTGATTTTTTGTGCTAGTCAACTTCTATATATATATATATATATACATCTTGTAGTTAGAAGTTAGAGTTAGCTCTTATTTTCTTTAGTTAGCTAAGTTCTTGAATTTATTTTGCCTGTTTCTTGATGAGTCATAGGGTGTGATTAAGGGTTCTTAAAATGCCATATTTAGGGTTTAATTAGTTTAGGATATGATTTAGTTTATTCTAGTCTCTTGGGCTAATTATATCTAATTCTAATTATTTATTCTTCCCTTGGTATGATTCTCTATATCTAATGATTTAAAGGGATTTTAGTATGTGGCATAATTGTGAGCTTAATTCCTGACTGTTGATTAATTGTTTTAGTATAGTATGTACTTTTAGGATACATAGTTTTTGTATATGGTTGTGGTATTATGGTTTTTGTACATGGTTTAGTATATTTGGTTTTGGTATCTATGGTTTAGTGTATATGGTTTCAGTATATATGATTTTAGTATCCCTATTTGGTTTTAGTATATTGGTTTAAGAAGTTTTGGCGCGTTGGGGGCTAGTATATGTGTAGATATATCCTAGGTTCATAAGGAGATATTTATAATTATTTTCGGTGGCAAATAGAAATATTGGGATTCATAATTATGTTTTTTCTTTGTTTTTGTTGGTAACCTATTTGTAGGATCATAACATCAGACCTGCCTTTAGGTGAGTCTACAAACCTCGTCTTATTATTTTATGGACGTTGCTGGGGATGTCTATAACTTTTATACATACAGCTAAGCTTCTTGTAAACTATTTACTGCCTTTGGGATGATATAACCTGATGTTCTTTTAAATTGTAGACATTCTCCACATCGTGTTTAACATGTTCCTTAGAAATGCATAGGAGCAGTGCTCTGTATAGGTATGCCTACTTTGAAAGAAAATGGTTACGTGTGTTTTATTTTCTGAGGAAAAGTTATTATTGCTACAAGTTGAATATGTTCAGATGTTGTTCAATTATTTGGACCTGGTAGATTAGACTTGACATGTTTATAAAAACTGCATATGTATGTCTTGACTGGCGGATGGGAATTTTGTTATTCTAAAGCGATTATAATCTAAATCTATATAAATGGCCGAGTGGGTGGCCCTTGAAAACCCCATCCGACCAGGGATAAAAGTTTTGACAGGATTATATTTATCTAGAAGCGTCAGAGGATTGGACTGTATGTGGCTAGTTCTTCATACTAGGGCCTCTTTTGATGACCTGAACGGTTAGACAACTTTCGAGGGTGGATCCACTTGAGAGAGGGCGTAACACCTTGACTGATGAGTATTACGTCAGACATCTCATCATGGTCCATGGTAGGACAGCTGCCTGGTGGAGAGTTAGGAGGGGCTTGAACCTAAGGTTGGTCTCAGGACAAACCTGGTAGGTGCTTTAGGATTTCTAGCATGGTTTTATGTGTTTAGAGAGTGGTAGTTATGGAACCAAGTTCTTGTAAGATGTTTGGCTGGTATTAATTACGGATGCCAAAACTTATTTCTAATGACCTCGTTACGAGATCTGGACTCTGTCCGTGTAGCCTGACTTTTGCATGGCATGATTTCGAAGTCGGGTGTACTTGTTGTACTGATGTGTCTTGATTCGCTCGAACTTCTTAGTTGTGCTTAAACCCCTCATATAAGCTCAAGTGTCGACCCTTTTAAAATAGCTAAAGAAAATGCTTTCTTATAACATTGCGTGACCTATTTTGTGGAATCATATCATTTCTTTTTACATTGCGTGACCTAAGGAAATATATGCAGACACACACACAAACATGGACTCACTGAGCATTCGCGCTCACGTCTGTAAATGTCATGTTTTTTTAAATATGACTCGAGACTGTTAGGCGCAGTAGGCTGTTAAGGTATTTTGCTTGGAATTTTAGAAACGTGACACGCAGTATGTAGTTTAGTACTTCTTGTGCTCAACTGGTTTGTAACGTCTTTTGCTCTCTTAGTTTTGTAAAGTATTTTCTATATTAGAGATATTATAAGATGCTTCCCTGAACCTTATGTAATGATTGCCCTTTCTGTATTTAGTTTGCTTGTTTTTCCACTGTGTAATCTATGTATATATTTCTAAGTATTATTTCGAATTTTTGCTTTAGTTTTGAGACTTGTAGTTTAGTGTGCTTAGAGAAACGCTGATATCCTACTTAGCTGCAATTTACCTAGCGGAAGGGTTAAGAGTATCACACAATACTTTATATTAATAATCATTACATTAGTAACTATGCTCTTTTTTTTAGGAAAGTAATTATGTTCAGTATACCCATTTTTATTGATGTGAAGAATTTGTAAAGTGACTATTATGATCTTATTAAGGTAGTTTCATATTTTTAATAAAGTTATCGAAAGTTAGAAATTTTAGTCTTTTAGTTTTTAGTATAAACTTGTCCTCTTAAAATTCTCATTTAAAATAAAAGTATATTAATATCTGTAATTATAATAAATGTTTTTGTTAATATGCATCAATAATATAAGACTAAAAAGACTTATGATGAAATAGCTTAATTTAAAGAATAAATATAATTTGAAACTTTTGAAAAATTAACTTTAATAATTTTACAAATTAAGAATTTATCTCATTTTCTTTTATTTAATTTCCAACTTAACTTCTAAAATGAAAATTTCCAAACAAAATTCAGATACACTCATACTCAGCTCGAGTTCGCATGGGCTAAGCCCAAGCTTAATATTAGTAAGCATGTTCAAGGCGGGCTCAGACCAGACCAAGCCATGCTCGACGCTCATAAAACTTGATTTTATGCTAGATTACTTATTTTTTCACGAAATCAGATTACTTATTATTTTTAAAGAAATACACGAAATTTGAACTTTGATTTCTATTTTACAATAATTGATAGATTAAAAACTAAAATTATAATTTTTCTTTTAAATATTATTAAATATATTATATTAAGAAATTTTTTGAAAATTTATATGAAGAATTAAATTGTCATATTTTAAAAATAGTTACATATTAATTGTTCTTGAGTTTTCAATTTTTAGTAATTATAATAGAAAATATATTTTAAAGATATGTATTTTAATGGACAACAAAAGAGATATGTGAAAGGTTTACACAATACCTTGGCCAAGTGTAGAGAGAGTAGAGGCATGTCTCATAGAGGTAGGTATTTGCATGAGAAAGCATACCTTTGCCACGATGAGAAAGAGCAACTGTGAAATGGTTATAGTACAAAAGTTGTTTGATAAGATATTGAATGTGAGAGTTGAACCCAAAAGCATGAAAACAAGGATGTTATCCACAGGGACTAAACCAGGATCAAATCTTGGGGGGAGGGGAAGAGGGGGGGGCCTAATTAGCCCTACCCCTACCGTCGTCGGTAGGCTTCTACCGGCACTAAGTTTGGAAGATGTCAATCTACCGCACACGGTGAGTATAACAGGTTTGTCGAGACCCTCAAAATTAATCTGAATTCCTGTTAGACCAAGATTAGGTCGAATTCCAAAGAAACTAATAATTTAATTCTTAACTTAAGAAAAAAAGTTATAATTGGGGAGATTTTCTTGTAAATAAAGTAATAAATTACTAAAGAATAACACAATATTAAGAAAAATTCTAATTTAATGGGTCACCTCTATTCAACTAAATTGTTGATTATCGGCTAAAATAGTAATCTTACTTGTTCAAGCACTCTACCTTAGATTTATTCGGATAACCATAATAAATCTTATATTTTCCTAAATTCATTGATTAAACCAAGAATTCAATTAATACTTACCACAATTTAATTGCTAGGGGGGCTTAATTACTGAAAATCGCCAAGAATATCATGATATGAAAATGTTACTTCTATGTGAATTTTTTACAACTATCTTCATCTATATACATATATATATAAATAAAGTCATAATGATGACATGTGTCACCACCTTTTTTTTTTCATACAAAAATAAATAAATCGAGAATATGAGAGAAAATAAGAAAATAGATAATTATTAATTAATAATAATCAACTCTTTAAAAAATTAATTTTTATCTCCAGTAAAATCCTATGAATAGGTATATTATAAATTCAAAATAAATTTTTTTATCTTTACAATATCTTTATTTAAAGCAATCAAATCTCCAATATCTCTAAAAGCAATCAAATCTCCAATATATCTATAAATTTAAAATTAACTTCTTATCTTTATCTAAACTTATTAATGAATTCAATTACTGTATGTTTTCCGTGCTTGGAGCACAGGTGAATAATTTTTATTTAAATTAATATTGTATTAATTATAAAATTGAAACATTATATCAATCTACAAATAGTTACAATAAATCAAAATTTATATAACACATCTCACTAACTTATTAAAAAAACCAAACTGTCATAACATTTGTAATTCAAATATGCGAAATTTTTAATAAGTATACATATCATTATGCAAAAAATATTAATATATTCTTTTAATTTATTTTATTTGATAATTCTTTTCTGCTTCAATATTTGTTCTATTTAACACAAATAATGGAGACCTCACATTAAAAGAAAAATATATTAGAATAATACATTTTTATATGATAATTATTTATAAGTAAACATAAATTATATTTATACCTTCTGAACCTATATATATATACACATTCATATTCAATCAAAGTTAAAAGAAAAAGGTTAAATTAGGAAAATAAACTTAAAAATAAGTAGCTTATACACTATCTCAATTTCTTAGATTTAGCAATAAAAAAAAAAAATTGCTTAAATTAAAAAAATGAGAAGATGTTCACTTGAAGCACAATATTTATAAATTATAAATTCTATATTAATAATAAAATTTAAAAATTATATTAAAAAATAAAATAATATAGTAAAATAAATATAACATATGTCACTAATTTATTAAAAAAAATCAAATTATTTAGCATTTGTGATTCAAATATGAGATACTTTTAATAAATGTACATTTATCATATATAAAAATATATAAATATATTATTTTAATTTGTTTCATCCATGATTCTCCGCTGCATTACTTATTATTTTCAAAACAAATGATGGATCTCCCCTATTAAAGAAAAAAATATACGAAAATAAATTTTTATATGATGAAATATTTATAAATAACATTCAAATTTATATTTATACCTTATGACACAAATTTTTATGTAGTATCAGCTGTGACACAAATTTTCTATTAATATAATGTCTTCATGTATTGGCTCCTATTATTCTTCTACTTCTATGATACTTTCTTCTAACTTGTAATGATTAACTTAATTAGTCTTGTTACGGAATACATATTTATAAATTATCAAAATTATATTCAAATACAATTTATATATTTTATGCCATGAATGTGATAATGAAATTAAATATCGCATATGAAATAAAATTTTGTAATTTTATCCATTTTCGTAAAAAACCCAAATTTAAAAGATCATGAAAGAAGTCAGGAAACCTATTTGTGAAGGAAAAATGACAATAGGTTATTCCCGTGCAAAAAAAAAAAAAAAAAAATAAATATATATCTATAATAAGGCTAAATAAAAAGACTAAATATCTTTTTATGTTCCATTATAAATATTAAAAATATTTTATTTTTAAGAAATTATTGAAAAAATTGATTGTAATTATTATAATTATTCAAATTTTAAGAAATTATTAATACTATACTTTAGATAATATATTATATCATCTTTTTCATATTATTGTTATAATATATATATTTTTATATTATCTCCTTAATTGAGCCCAATTAAAAGAGAGGAAAAGTAAATGTTTAAGGCCATAATTGGATTGCTATTTTTTTTGTTTGAGTTTTTATTCAAATCTTAACCCTGGTCCTACCTCAAATCTCACAAAAAAATTTAAATTTCACGAACTAAAAACAAAACTGAACTTTATTAAAAAAATAGTAATTTAAGTAGACCCTAAATAAGCACATATTAGATGGTACATGATTTTCTTGAGTTTAATTTTCATATATATAAAAAAGAAATAAATTAAATTGATTCCTTGATTAAAAGTTAGTGTAAATTGAATTCTGTTTTCATTTAGAAAATTATAAAACATAAGATAATTTTTATTACTTTGAGTTTTGAATCATAGAGGCATTTGAACGTGAAGTACAGTCTAATATGGGCTTTTTTCTTGAAAAAATTCATTTTTTTTTAAATGGCTATTAAAGTGGTATAAATTTTTTTTTTATGCCTGATTTGGCCATAACGAATAACGGTTGTGCATTATTAATTAGGATAACAAGATTTGAACCCTTGACCTCATGAAAAATAACATAGAAGACTTACCAATAGACCACCATTGGATCTTATTCAAAAGTGCATGAGATTTTATTTAATATAACGTACTTACTTACGTATTCCAATATTTAACAACTTCAATCATTTGAATTTTTAATTAGAGCAAAAAGAAGACCGCTCATCTGTTTAATTTTCAAATTGATGGCGTAATTTTTTAGTTAACAAGAGAGAAAGTGTTATAAAATTACAAAAACGTAAATTAAAAGGAAAATATGGCGTTTTTGTGGGAACGATTGGTGGAAACCTCCTTAAGGATGTTTCCGACGTGTAGATCTCGAAAAAATACCTGAAATGCCCATAAGAATCACCTCAATCGGACGTCCGAGCGCAAAGTTATGCCCCGTAAAAGTTTTCGACTATACGGAATGATTTTTTTGCCCCAAAACGCGTCCAGATCACTTTTTCGGCCATGCCGTTACGTTCCTCTTTATGAGAACCATCAAAACGAGTGGTCATATGTGTGAAACGGATATCCAATCGCAGAGTTATTCATGTTTAAAGTTTTCCAAATACTTACAAAAAATTATTTCTTCCTAATCAACATAAACAAGATAACGCAAACCATTGTGCGTTATCATTATCATTTACCTCAACACTTAACGCGGATTAAGCTTATGATTAGCTATAACGCACAACACACAACCATTGTGCGTTATAAATAACGCATAATGATTGTACGATATGGCCTTTTCAGGATTTAAAAAAAAAAATAGATCTATTTAGTATCTATTTTTTTAAAATGGGCCCAATAAAAAAAAAACCGTCTAATATGAGAAGGAAAACAACCAATGCTAAAGATAAGCATATATAATCAAATAGGCTATTGAGGCGTCTAACATATCTCTAATATACAAAATATGATATATACAAATAAATATATAAATGTGATCGGATTCTTCTCATATTGAAGAGACAGACTTTTTGGAGATTTTGGCCACTTTGGAGTTGCCATTGCCTCCACTCCTCATGAAAAATTTCTTATTAGATTTGTTCAATAGAAAGAGAAACCAAATTGATAAGGATTCAATTTACTGCAAGAAAGACAATAAAGAAGAAAAGCCTTGGACAAACCAATATGTCTCCGACTTCATGCATTAGGACGAGAGTTAAATATAAAATTTAACTTTCAAACATAATATTAAATTATTATTTTTTATTCTGAATAAATTTGCTATGATAAGATATATTATCTATATTTCATAGAATAATATTATAAGGTAATTTGTTATTATGTCTAAATTAAAAAAAGAAAGTTAGCACTAATTTTAACATGAAAAAAACAAAATTTTATGTACCCTTCATAAAAATTTGGACAGATTCACCCATGTAGAAGGTTGTTCACAATCAAAAATAGACAAATATATAAATTCATATATATATATATATATATTATATTATTAATGCATAATAGACATAATACTTTTATTTCTTAGCTCTCTTGGAAAGGATTTTTATATAAGGTTTTAGTGGGAAAGGACATTATAACTTCTTCCCCTGAAATAAACAGATCTAAAAATAAGAGTTTAACAACTATAAATGCATATCAAACATTAAGTTTCTTTATCAATAAGAAAAAAAACTCAAAAAATATTGAAATTTCGAACCTAAGAATTAAATATAATACCACTGATTTTGCTTAGAGGGATGTAAAATTATAATAAAACAAAATCATCACCAGATCTCATTGCTGTGTCATCTGGAATAAAGGCAGAAGTCATCCTTGGAAGTCTAGCGAATCAAAATTAAAGTTATAGCGGTAGATAAGTTCTCTACAATCAAACTACTAAGTATCCCACTAAAGTTAAAATCGCTACATAATGGAAATGAACAACATCAAATTTCTAGGTAAAGAATACAACAAATACAACTCATTGCAGCACGAAGGGATAATATAATTCTACCAAGTACACATTACAGGATAAAATTTCAACATTATTTTCGTTCTCTCCGGCCTTGGCAGCTAGCTAATCTTTGTCTTCTTTACTCCACAAATCCTCCTCTACTTCATTTGCTTCCTTGATTACTCAACCTTAGAGTCAAGTCCATTCCCGGGTGGAATAAATATCACAGAGAGCAAAACAAAAGTTTTACCAAAAAAGGTACAATAAAAGGGAAGTTGATTTACAAAATTTATAGGTATAATACAACCTCGTATGCTAAGACACAACCATATTACTAATTACAATACCATATGATGTTGCTTCTACTCATCTTGAGATTGCAATGCTGCAACTGCGTTGTGTCCGCTATTTCTTTGAGAGCTTGGGCTGAAGAAATAGAGAGCTCTAGGAGTAGAAAAACACTTCTAATTAATATAACTCTATTAACCTAATCTTCTAGGATTTTGATAATTTCAGATACTTTAAATCCTAATCCGCTAGAATTTTAAACCATATAGTTTCGATATAATTTAAATATTAAATATTTTCTCACCAATCAATACTAAGATCATTTAAGTTCCTATCTAAGTAAATCTAATCTTATACTAATCAAGTACTGCAGTGGACTTGTGTTAGTTGAAAAACTGATTATGTGTCGTTTACTCAAAACACAATGGTCACAGAAATCCAAAGAGTCAATCCTTTCACCACATAAAAGTTTTTGTTTTTGTAATGATGCAGTCTCTTCTCACTAATGTGGCTAATCTGACGATGCCACAACAAAAACTTTTCAGGAACTATTTTTGAAATAAGTGCAGATGAGTTGCAAATAGTTTTTCCAATGAGAGTGTAGAAACTCTCTCTTTTAAACTCTTTTAGCATGATCAAGTTGCCTTTGCAAACTCCTAAAACACCATTCTTTGATTTGTAAGAAAAACCATTTGAATCTAAATAACCAAGAGAGATTAGGTTTCGATGGAGATCGGGCACATATCTTACCTCAGTGAGTTTCCTAGTCATGCCATCATGAGATTTTATGAAAACATTACCAATGCCTTTGATGTCACAAACTTGGTTGTTACCCATAAAAACTTTTCCCTGATCAAGGGGTTTGAAATCTGAAAGCCAGTGCTTGTGAAGTGTCATGTGAAAAGTGTAACTAGAGTGAAGGATCCAATCATTAACAACATTTGAAGTGGTAGGGGATACACACAAAATCTCGGAAATACATAGAATTACCATCTGTATCAAAATCATGCGTATTGTTATTTTTATCACTCCCTTTACCAAATTTACGTTGTTTTTCATCTTTGATCATTTTAAAACATTTATTTTTCATATGACCCTCTTTTCCACAATAAAAACACTTTACTCTATTCTTGTCTCATGATTTGGACCTCCCTTTACTTTTGGACCTATGACTAAGAGTTTCCCTCCAGTCATCTCTCCCTCGCACATAAAGGTTTTCTCCTCTTAGTTTATTTTCTTTTCTCAAATCCGAATCTTTTGACTTTAAAGTGTTTTTGACATCAGATAAAGACAAACCATCTCTACCATATTTAATGGTAGACGTCCCATCATTATAAGAATCAGGTAAGACATTCAACAAAATAACAGCAATGCTTTCATTAGAGATTTTCTCTCCAATGTTTTGAAGTTCCAAGACAATTTTGTTTAAATCATCCATGTTTTCTGAAAGTGTTTTCGACCCGCTTATTTTGAAACCAAAGAGTTATTCTTTTAAATAAATCTTGTTTGAAAAGATTTTCCCAAAAATAGTTTTTCCAGTTTGGTCCAGATTTCAAAAGCGTTGTCCTTTTTGTCAATTTCTCGTAAAACATTGTCTGTTAAATGCAGGGTGAGACAGCTGTGTGCATCACCCAGTTTTTCCGCAAGAACTTCGGCCGTCCAAGATTTCGGATACTCTTCGGGCCTACAAATTGCGGGTGCGATTTTATTTTGGACTAAAACCGCTTTCATTTTTCTTTGCTACATTACAAAATCGGATTTGCCATCAAAGTTGTCGGTTTCAATTTTTGGAATCAACATGTTAAAAATCGCAAATAGGAGTAATTTTATTGGTTAGAAAAATGGAAAATTTTTTTTTCTAAAAAGCAGTCACACAAATAAAATACCCCGATTTTTTTTGCTTTGAAAAACAGCGCGTAATAAAGAATTGTAAATTGCACGAATCTCACAAACAAAAGATAGCGCAGTAGTATTATTTTAAGCCAGAAAATGCAATATACAGATATGAGCTGCACTCCAGCTTATCAGCAGAAACAGAAAAAGACAAAAATAAAGGAATGTTGCAAGAATTTTGAAAAACTGAAAAAAGCGCCAAGGCACAGCTACTTGAAATCTCACGGATTCAAGCCAGACTTGGGTTTTGTATAATTTTCAAACAGAAGAAAACTGCAACAAAAAGAAATCCAGAAAAACCGAAACCAACAATAATGCTATATCACCAGAAACAGTAATAAGAATATATCACCAGAAAAATAGAGGAACAACAAAAGTGGATATAACACAAAAATGAACAAGAAACAGTAAGCCAAAGAACTGAACCGTAATGCGGTTCAGAAAGAAAACAGAAATAGCAACAGTAAACAACCCACAAAGGCGGCAAGCCGAAACAGAAAAACAAACAAAAGCAAGAAAAATAATGATCGGGAAAAGAAAAACAGAGAAGGTTTAGCTATACTTCACTGGCTAGTTCTGAGGAACTCAATAGTTCCCTCAGATCTGGATTTTCCGCGGTTGCCAGCACCGTTGGGAGCACCAAAAACAGTAAATTTCCAGGTTCTGATACCACTTGTTAGGATCTAATTACTATTACACACTCTAATTACTATTAAAAACCAGTAAAAAGAATGAAATGCAACGGAATAAAATACCCTATACTACTACAGAAAATTTTCTCTTCTTTCCCTCTCCTTTCACTGTTGGTTCAAGCCGATCGGCAAGACCGAAAACTGCACACACAAATCGTTAGTAAAAACTGAATCGACAATCGGTAAGGGTTACTTACCTATCGTAGCGGCGTTGAGGTGTTGGCAGTAAAATGTATCAGTTTTAACGAAAAACAACACCCTCAGACACTGGCCTCAAATAAAACAAAGATCACCAGTGTTCTCTCTCTCTCTCTCTCTACTGAAATCACTTATCAATGTAATGAAGTACTGAAAACCTCCTCTGACTTGTGTGCTTATTGATCCACATACATCGGTATGTATACGTTCAAATAAATCGGTAAACCTTTCACTTTATCTTGTAAATGGACTTTTAGTCATTTTGCCCAATAGATAAGAATCTCATTTTTCATAAGACTCAAAGTCGAATGAAGATAAAAGTCCATCTTGATGGAGTTTGGATATGCATTTCTCATTTATGTGGCCCAAACGATAATTCAAGAAGTAAGTTTGATTTAAATTATTAGATTTAAATTTCATGGTATTTATGTTATAGATGGGCTTACTAGTGTAATTATGTAGGTTAAGAATGTAAAGTCCATCAAATAAAGAGGCATCCCCATAGAAAATACCATTTTTATAAATGGAACTTTTACCATTCTTAGATTAAACTCAAAATCATTAATATCCAAAAGAAAAACTGAAATGCTGTTCCTACTCATAGCAGGAACATAGTAATAATATTTAAGTTCAATGATAAGCCCAATGGGCAAAAGTAAATTAAATGTCCCTACAGCTACAACAACTTTTGCTCCAGTGGCTACTCGCAAGTCCACATCTCCTGTTTCCAAAGATCTACTCCTTTTGAGTCCCTGCTCATTCACACAAATTTGAGCTCCATATTCGGTATCTATTACCCATAAAGTAGGAGTAGACATATTAATTTCTATAATAAAATGCGGCAGTCTCACTGGCCTTTTGCTTCCTTTTTTCTTCAAGTAGAGCTTGCAGTTCCTCTTCTAATGACTAGGTTCATTGTAGTGGAAGCAAGTCCCTTCCTTTGGTGGTTTAGCCTTGGGCTTGGGCTTCTACTTGCCTTTGCCCTACTTAGCCATATCTTTTCTTTTTCCCTTGTTCTTCTTGAACTTCCCCGTCTGAACTATCAGAACATTAGGAGTAGACTTCCTATTATTTTGCTCAGCTTGCTTGAGCATCCCGTGTAATTCATTTATAAACCTTTCCATATTATACATATCTACTAGCTCCATATCATGTGTTGGATAATTCCGATCATAATTTTTCAATTTAGTTGGAACCTAAGCAACAACTTATCTATCTTGCACCAAAACTCCCTTTAGGCCTTTCCTTTATAGGGAAAATTCCTCACTTGCATTGGATAATAGCACAACTTTTGCCAAAGTTAGTCGAGGCTTCACTTCTTGGAAACTTCTCTCACACTTCTTTACGTATTTAAACTCGATGCCTTCCTTGTAAGTTGGACTAAAGATCTAATGATTCTAAAAGAATTTTGTTATGAACCTTCCATAATACCCGTCCATACCTAAGATGATATTTACCTCTACTGATGTTCGGGTTACATTCAATCGGTCACTGCTCCACCTTTGCTGGTCCTACTGATACTCCTTCTGGAGTAATCACATGCCCTAAGAAAGTCACCTATCGCCATCCAAAACTTACATTCACGAAACTTGATGTACAACTTATGCACCTGTAGGGTTTACAAGACTCTTCAAAGATGTTGTTCATGTGCTTCGAGATTAGGTCAATACACAAGATTATCATCAATGGAAATCACCATAAACTTTCCCAAGAAAAGACAAAAAAGCCTATGCACTAATTCCATGAATGTCGCGAGTGCATTTGTCCATCCAAATGGCATAAAGACAGACTCATAATGCCTATATCGTGTGTCGAAAGCCATCATTGGAATATCTTTTTCTCTTCTTCTGACTTAATACCAATTGTACCCTTGTCTTAGGTCCAATTTAGAAAAACATCCTGCTCCTCAGAGTTCATCAAATAACTTATCAATAAGTGGAAGTGAGTATTTGTTCTTGACTGTCACACTATTTAATCCTCTGTATTCTATACACATCCTGAGGGTTCCATCCTTCTTCTTTACCTCAGTCCTCTTACTCATGCCTATAGGAGTACTAGCTATCAATTGATAGCACAGGACAACAGAAGGCATAAGAATATGTTTTATGAAAAGAAAACTCTCAAAAGAATGCGTATATCCAGGATTAATAAGTACTCTTGCTAGTTAAGAATAGATTTTAATCGTACTTTCGACTAATTCTATTTTGGTGTCTACGGGTATTCCATCTAATACGTGGTTCGAAACATTGGCTCATCCTCTGTTTTGATTCTATCCTAGGCTCAACTTCCCATTCCGGACGTGAGGTCGTCAGTTTCTTTAGAGATATATAATACCTCCCTTATCATTGATACAAGTTACAACTTCAACTTCTTGCCAAACCAGTTACACAAGTACGTTAGATATCCTTAGTAGTGTTCTATCGTCAGTTTCTAATATTAGTCTTGCGTGTAAAGTGATTCTCTAAATATTAGAAACAATGACTGATTAAACTTAACTAAAATTCCTCCCACAATACATATATTTTGATGTCTAGTCAACCAATATGTTCTTATTATCATACCCTATCCCTCATATGATTGAAACAATTATTATCCCCTTGCACTTCCACCGTCCTTTCCAAAAGCATCTACTCAATATTAAAAACCTAAACTTTAACTTATAGGTTAAAGCTTACATACAGAACACCGCACACTGGAACTGTACATCAAATAAAGAGTGGAACATCCTCTAAGTTAATAAAAATAGTTTTTTTTTGTGCACGGGGTAGAGCATACATACAAAATAATCCATTGATGTACCACACCTAACATAATTTGCGATCAAGACGATCCTAGGCTCTTCCAGATTATACACAGCTACTAAAGAATCACACTCACAAAACTAGATTTATACTTAACACATATGTAATGTTTAAACTAAAGAATCCTAGAAAAATGCAAGTACACCAGCCCAGTTTAGGTATATCTTCTTCCTAAAGACTATGATCTAATACTGAGCTTATCAAAAGTACTCTGGATGAAACTCATAGCGAAAATACAGAAATACCTCAACAACTATAACAATGGTTTCCCCACTCTCATATTAGGTTGCCGATCTCTCACTCACAAGATATACTAATATTTCAAATCCTAAGAAACTTAGCTTCTAGTTTACCTACCGTCATCATCCCTTATTGTTTTCCTTATCAAGCTAACGTATCATTAGCTCCATCCTAATAGGCTCACCTCCATCTTTACATTCACCGATCGACAGCGTGAAATAATACTTAATATATATTGAATACAGAACTAAGGATCGGAATGCTCTTTCTGTTATGACAACAACAATAAAAATGTTAACTTTACAAGGTGCATGAAGTTCTTTGGTATTATTGAAGTAGGGATGACAAAAATCGATACGAATTATCTTATACCTAATAAGAATTTCACACTCACTCTTTGGTGTAATTAATACATCGCAAGTCATCAGAATTTCCCTTAGTATCTTATTTCCCATGAAATCCCTCATTCGAGCTACAAGTCTCAAAACAAATAACTTCTTTTGATGACTCAAATAATCTTGGTACTCTCTTACCTGAACCATTATCAATTCAAAAGCTTAATGTATCTATATGTCCTTTCATTGAGGTTATGGCAAAAGATATGACATCGTATACACAAAGGAGCATTGTTCTCACAAAACTAATAACATGATGAGCAAAACAAGAGAGAAAAGAGAATTTAAAAATCTTCGAGAAAAATAAAACTATGCCGCTGACTCCTAGTACTCGTCTAAGATCGAATAACTCTAACCACAAATCGAACCTAGAGCTCTGATGCCACCTTTGATACCCCCAACCCTGCCACTAGGTCAACTGCGACTGAGTAGGGTATCTGCGTGCCTCTCGGCACTAGACTATAAGTCTCAAAATAAGAGCATAATCCCCAGGGCTACATTTAGAAGTATATATATAATACGTAGAGCAAAACTAAGTAGACCGAACACTAATAAAAGGGCTCAAGACACAAGGTTCCAGAAAACTTCTTCTGATCATTCCAATACAAAAGTGGAAGTACTTTACAAACGGCTCGAGCACAAGAAATCAAAATAGAATCACATGTCCTTCTGGAGAGACTTGAACCGAAAAGTCCACCTCTAAAACTTAGTAGTTTATTGTGCTTTTGACCGTCCTGAGTTAATCTGAAGAGGAAGCATGATATGGAAAAACATGAGCATGAACGCTCAGTGAGTTCACATGTGAGAGTGTGCGTTAGTGGTTTCTTTAAAACAATGATAATGCAGTTTAATGACAAACAGTTCATGCAATGTTTTAAGAAAACATTTTTCTTTTGTTACTTTGTCAATGCTGATGCTTGAACCTACATGAAGGTTTTGAGCGCAGCTAGAAAGTCTGAGCAAATAAAGACACATCAGTGCAGCTTCTAAGCCCAAATTCAAAAGAACATGCAATACAATAGTCGGGCTCCACGGACAAAGTCCGAATCCTATAGCATAACGAAGTCATCGGAACCAAGTTCCGGCATCTCGTAGTTATATGAGCCGTACACCATACGAGCGCTCGATTTCCAAACAACCACACTCTCTATATCACTGGTCAAAACAGGCTACAGATTCCTAGGGCACCTTTCAGGTCTGCCCTGGGACAAACCTTAGTTTCAAGCCCCTCCCGGCTGTCCAGAAGGCGCTCGACCCCACCGCAGAGCATGATGTAATTTCCATGTAGATCGATTGGGCCACACCCTCTACGGTCTACGCCCCTCTTCAAGTGGATCTACTCTCCCGAGTTTGAAATGTCAAGGCCATCGGAAGAGGCCCTCGTATGGGGGACTAGCCACGTACAATGCAATCCTCTGATACTTCTGAACACATATCATAACCAAAACTATAACCCTGGTCGGATTGGGGTTTTCATATGTGCTTATAAACCGAAAGGCCATATGCCCAGTCATAGGAACATAATCAAGTCATCACATAAATATTTGAGATTAGCAAAAATCCCCATCTGCCAGTCATCACATGCTTATGAAAATTTCACAATTATGCCAATGTTAGACCTATATTCATGCATGTCAAAACATGTAACTTTCCAAGGCTAGAGTATTTTCCAACTTATGCAGATTTATAAATGTGCCATGTCAAAATTCATGCATGCCAAATCATATAACTTTTCAAAACCAAGGCATTTTCCAACTCATAAATACTTTTAGAAAGCTCGTGTACAGGCTAGTTCTCTTTCACAACAATAATAGACTGTTTTAACAAGAAAACACCTATGTAGAGCACCGCTCCTATGCATCTCTAATGAACATGTAACACATTGTGGAGAACATCTCCAAAAACATGCCAAGTTACATCGTTCCAAAAACAGTAAATATGTTGGGACATGTTTAGAAAACAAATTTACATAGCCCATAATATTTGAAATTAACTAAAATAGAGTTTGTGGACTCATCTGAATGCAAACCTGGTACTATGATCCTACAAACAGGATACCAGTAGAACACTTAATTATGAATCCCAATATCTCTAATTGTCCCCGAAAATAAATAAAAGATAAACATATCTCCTTTTGAACCTGGGATATTTCTAAGCATATACTAATTCAAAGAGCCTAAACTTCTTAACCATATATATTAAAAATAGTACAAACCCACTAGTGATACTAAAACTATATATTCTATTACCATATATAAAAACTAAATATATATATATATATATTAAGACCAGTTACAAAAGTTAAGTGTACTAGAGCTGTATATATAAAACTATAAATGCTAAAATCATTTTCAAAGATCATTTATACTAAAAATACGTGCAAAACTATGAATACTAAAATCATTTACAAAAGTTACGTATATAACATATAGACAAAGTTATATACTCAAATTATTTGCAGCAATCATATATGTACTAAAATAAATACGAGACTTTATATACTAAAATTATTTCTAAAATTCCCATATATACTAAAAAAAAAAATTACAAACGATATATACAAAAATTACGTATGCTAAATATATATAAATATATATACACTAAAATCATTTACCAAAAATTATGTATACTAAAATCATTTAGATAAGTGAATCATACCAAGGAAATTGAATAAATAAATTTATATAAAATTGAATAAGAGAACCAAAAAACAAAATTAACTAAATTTTAACCAAAATATACCTGAAATACCTCATCTTAAGAATCTAAAAGCAAACCCTACAACTCCTCAACAAAGAGAAGAAAATAAATTAGGACTTAGCTAACCCAAATAAATAAATAAAAGCTAATTCTAACTCCTAGCTTCAAAATAAAACTTGTAAGTATATTTGTAAATACATATATATATGTATATAGATACTAGCTAGTGAAAACAGTTATTAGAATATTAAAGCCAGCACAATACTACACCAAACCAAAACAACACAATTCTAAAATGACTAAAAGAGGAAAAGAAAGAACAAAACAAAACTAAAAAAAAGAAAACGAAAAAAAAAAACCTTACTTGGATGTTGAAGCCGAGAGGAGGTAGGAGAAAAAACATCAGCCATTTTCTCCTCCTCAACTCATATATATATATATATATGTATGTATATACCTACATGGTCATCCAAGAGGCCAAATGGAACACCCCTCTTGACAAGTGGCAAATTGTTTTTTTTTTTTAAAACAAACCATAATAACTCTAATATAAAATAATATTAATAATAATATTAATAATAAAAGATAATATCCTTCTATAAAAAGAAAACACAACATTAAAACTTACACGAGACCACCGAGTATTTAAATTCCTAAAATGTGCGCACCATAAATTTCGTAAATCTTACTACGTTAGACCTCGACTCCTATGTTCACGACGATCCCCCAGTCAAGTTTGTTCCAGGTGCTTACAGAGTGGGGCGTTATAGAGTTAGTACCAAAATTTCCTTTTGAGTTACCATGTCCCTTTCCTATCCTTTGTTGAAACGACAATTGCCTTCTTCTTTGAGTTCTCTCCTCCTGCATCACAGAATTCTTTCTTGAGGGATTCTTCCACGAGTTTGGAATGACTCTCTCTCTCTCTCTCTCTCTCTCTCTCTCTCTCTCTCTCTCATCCAGTTGGTCAGTTCATTCTGTCGAGCAACTGAGTTTAAAAGGAACTAGACATTGATTTCATATAGAATATGGCAAGAAAGGCGCAAACGGTACAAAGAAGGCCCAAGAACCATCATTTCTGGGACCATCCTGGATCAGACTTCTTTGCTTTTAAGGACAAGAAAATATGAAATTGCAGCCAAAGAACGAAAAATTGATTATCATTATGGTAATTACCCAAGATTCCTAGGCTTCTATTACTTAAACAATATTTACAAGTGCATAAAAACCATTGATCATGTAAGGAAATTAGTAATTATGGTTTTCAAAGTGATTAAATAATTCACCTTTTTAAAAAAACCTAAAGAATTTTGTAGTTATGTACTCTACTGAAAATGGTGAAATAAAAATATTTTTCGATTTTTCTAAGAATAGGAAAAAGAAAAAGAAATAAAAATTTTTTGATTTTTCAAATTTTCTGATATTTTTGGAACTTTTCAAATAAATTACTAAAAGTTAAAATAAATAAGAAAACTAAAGACAAGAAAAATAAGACATATATACTCCCCCACACTTAAAATCACATTGTCCTCAATGTGGGGGTCAGATAACAGGATAAACAAATAAAACACATACATGGGAAGCAATCCCGCAGATATAAAGCAGTAAAGCATATTGAGAAGCCATCCCCACACGAAAATAAAACAAGGAAAAGAGACAAAAAAAATGACTAAACAAAAGAAAATATAAAACATGAAATAAACAAAAGAACATAAAAAGAGACAAAACCAAAAAAAAAAAAAAAAAGAAAAGAAAAGAAAAGAGAAACTCTCTATTGCGGACCGAAGTCCGTACTGCCACCTCCGCTACTGCCCTGTCAGTCATGAATTCTGTTGCACAGACAGGCTAGCATCACCTTATGGCGATCAATAAATGCCCTTTGATGGGCCAACTCTTTCGCATATCGGCGAGTTGATTCCACTATTTCCGCCAGCTAGGCCCCATGGATATCTTAAGAAGCATGGAGTTGCTCGAAAGTAGTTCGTATCTCAGCTTGGAATCCATCCATATGGACTGTGGGAGATGCATGCTCGTTTGAAAGGTCATAGGACTCATCGTCCTCACTTTCTCCATCATCGGGCTGTGAGGAGGATGCCTCAATGCAGGTGTCAGTGGTTTTCTTTTATTGATCGAACACCGGCATAGTTGCAGTGCTGCAGCCGATTTTCTTCAGTCGAAGCTATCCGCACTTTGTTCTTCTCGTCCCAGGAATAGTCGTAGTTATTTAAGGTCTTGAATTTGATTACCTACGACGATCTTGTTGATGATTATCGTTCTCCTGTAAAGTTAACATTAAAAGAAGCCAAAATTTGAGATAAAATTACAAAGTAATGATATGCACATTTTTTGGTGGTGTCACACCTAGTATTACGCATAGTGTATATCATCAAGGAAGCGAAGGAAAAGGGGGGGATTCATTTTTGATGTTGTCAAGCATATAGAGATCAATAATACGGACTTCACTTAGTCTGCCTCCCTTTTAAACAAGAGTGTGCCCGAAGAAATAAGCAAGGGCACGAGAAAGAAGGGATAGGAGATTGCCCCCGTAGAGGATTTGACATTGGACGGGGCTAGATATCAAAGTGGTTACATGCCTCTTCGAAATTCTAGTCCAGGTCCTTGTAATAGTTTTTCTATTTGAGTCCACGGTGACTGAATTCACATTGTCTGGAACCCAAGAATGGATGCTGAATGTTCCCTAGTTATAATTATTCGAACCCCTTTTATAGTAGAAATGATTGTTTCAAGATTCTTGTCCGTTTTGTGGGTCATATTAGTATAGAATTCACGGACAAAGTCGGGATAAAATCGTCAAAAATGAGAAGAAGAGAGACCCAATCGAACCCCCAAAAAGTTGTTCTAGATTACAATGTTCGATGACTACCTCATCAAATGATTTTTCGATAGCCATCTTGAGCGACTCCCTATCGGTTACTCATTTACGGGCTGCCATAGAAAGACACTTTGGAAAAGGAAGAATATCTGAGGCGGTTGGGTCAGGCGAGTTCCCCTCAATAGAAGCCCGTTTGGATTTAGAGGAGAAGGCAAATAATTTCTTTGGAGCCATGAGGAGAGTGAAATCCGACAAAGGAACAAGAGAAGGATAAAGGATACAACACCGTAACACAACAACACTAAGACAGTAAAAGAATAAAATACAGAAAGCACATAGATAGAGAAAAAAAACTAGACGTAGCCTATATGTGCTAAGTATTCTAACCTTGCCCGTGTATGTTAAAGTGTGGCAAAAATAAAGGAACTAAAACTTAGTAGAGCAGTACTAAATCTAAAGCTATCAGAAAGCAAAAATCAAAATAAAGCCCACAATATTAACAAAAACATGAATAAGCAACTAAAATGAAGCGGAGGGAAAAAGTTAAGGAATTAGCCTGTATTTGTCTGAAGAAACAAACTATGCCACAAGTAACGTGCATTTTTTGCCTTAAACGAATTGCTGCCAGAGTTGCCGGAAGTTCGCTGGAAAATTTCCTTGGAAACCTGTTGCAAAATTTCGTTAGGAAACAAAATAAAACACACACAAAGTTAGTAAATATAAAAAATTTAACAAAAAGAACTAAAAATAAGAGAAACTAGAAGAAAAAGAAATAAAGGGAAAAGGGTTAATGGGTGAAGAAAATCAGGAAGAAGGGGAAAAAGGTAGAGTCTTTTAAAGAAAGGGTGGAAGAAAAAGAGGGTGTTATTGCAAGATTTTGTGGTGGTCAGATGGAAGAATAGAAAAATGGAGGAAACGTATGAACATGGAGGTAGGGGAAGAAGGTGAAAAAGACGACGAAGAGGAAGAAGTAGAGAGAGAGAGAGAGAGAGAGAGAGAGAGAGAGAGAGAGAGAGAGAGAGAGAGAGAGAGAGAGAGAGAGAGAGAGAGAGAGAGAGAAGTACACAAACCAAGAAGTATGGATATGTTACTGTTGGAGTTCACCGGAGAGGGGAGAAGGCCGTCGAAAAATTGAAGGAGAAGGAGAAGGGAGGAGGGTTAGGGGAGTTTAGAGAGAGGATAAAGAGGGGGAAAATGTTAGGGATTTTTGAAAGATGGCTGAAAATTTTTTTGAACCGGGTTGACCCGACCCATTTTCCTTTGGAAAAATCCAACCCAATGCTAAAAAGTCCACAGTAGGCTTCTTCTTGTACCATCTTGAGAAGTGCCAATGTACCTACTGTTGGCAGTAGTTTGGACCTATCGCTTGCAGTAGGTCTTTGCTGAAGAAGCTTTTTGTTTCTTTGGCCCTACCGCTGGCAGTAGGGTACCCTACCGTCCACGGTAGGGTTCTGCCTGGACTCTATTTTTTTTCTTCTTTTCTGCGACTTTGGACCCTGTTCATGCCCTTTCGCATTATGTACTCAATATGGCTCAATGTAAGCTTTAAAGAGAGCTTTACTCTCTCCAAAATTACCTTATAACAGAAAAACAACAAACGACCAAAGTAGAAAAGCAAAGCAACAAAACTAAACTACAATTTCAAGGGACTAAGGAGTATTCCCCTTTGTTAGATGCCGTGACAAACTCCCCGGTTATAGAAATCCGAGTATTTCTTTGGCTCTTCTTTCTCTATTCTCCATATCAGCAACCATTTCATTAATTGAACCTTCAATTTGGAGGCAATTTTCCTTCTGTCTTCTTTATGCTTCTTCCTTGGCTTTTCCTTTGCCTTCTTTATGGGGATTTCCTGTGCATGTAAAGATACTTTATCAGTTTTGTGATCTATAGCACATAAAGTATCTTGGGGTTAGAGGTAGGAGTCAGGATCGAAGGGAACTTGATCACTATTTCGTTTCCTCTGACCCTTAAAACTAATTTCCTCTTTTCCATATCTATTATTACCCTTGAAGTACATAAAAAAGGGAGACATAATATTATGGGGAAATCAACGTCGTCCTCTATATCTAGTACTACAAAGTTGACCGGGAATACCAAATGCTTAACTTTGACTAAAACGTCCTCTATTACCTCTTTAGATTGTCTGACACTCCTATCTGCCAGATTGGTTGACATCCTCACAGGTCTCGGGCTACCTAGACCTAGATGCTTACACATAGAAGAAGAGACGACATCAATACTTGTGCCCAAGTCTGCTAGAGCTTATCAATAGTAATACTACCAATTGTACAAGGAAAAGAAAAACTCTCTGTGTCTTCTAGCTTTTGTGGTCGTATGTATTTCTTGATTAGGAGGGCTAAACACTCTTCACCAAGTATGTGCATTGATGCTTCCTGAAGCTTGTCTTTCTTCTCGAGCATGTCATTTAAATACCTTGCATACTTGGGTACTTGCAATAAGAGATCACACAAAGGTAAGTTTATTTTCAATTGACAAAATATTTTGATAAACACCCTCATCTCATCTTGGGTACTTGTATAGAGAAGGATTTCCCGCGGCGCTACAGTTCTTCCATACCAACTTAGCTGCCCGGCGCTCTATTGGCATAACAACCGGTACACCATAGGTTGGCCCAACCCAGTCCTCTCATACTAGGGTTGGCTCCTCGCAGTTCTCCCTTTAACACCAACGGTAGATAGGAACCGAACTGTCTCACGACTAACTAAACCCAACTCACGTACCACTTGAATCGGCGAACAACCGAACCCTTGGGACCTTCTTCAACCCCAGGCAAGTGCTCTTAGGAATGGGATCTTCGGTTTATAGTTACGACTTGTTGACTTCCTCTTGCTTTTATCTTCATCCACTTTTTCGGATGATCGTCGTTCTTCCTTAGTGCATTTTCTTCTTCTACGATAATCTATTCTTTCCTAATTGTTGGAATCTCCTCAACGGATATCACCAAAATAGTATTTACATGCTCTCTCGGGTTTACTTCTATGTTACTCGGGATGGTTCCCGGAGTTCTTTTAGACATTATCTTCACCAGCTGCCCAATCTGTTTTTCCAAGTTTCTTATGAAGGCTTCTTGATTCCTTTAAGCTGCCTTAATGGTATTCATCCTATTATTAGTCGCACTCATAAATTTTACCATCAATACATCCAAATTTGCCCTAGTCAGCAGAGGATGGTTCTATGGGGTCACTTCATAAGGCAATGGTGGAGGACCTATTTCGAAAACCCGGGGGTTGATATGGCCTTTGTTGTCCTTGACCACCCGAAGAGATGTTGGAATGGTTCCTCTAACCTGGATTACATGTATTCGAATAAGGACTATTATTAGGCAGGTTCCCTTGTACGAAATCAACTTGCTCATTTGGTTCTCCCATACTTGGGCATTAATGATTTGGATGCCTACCATTGCAAAAATCACAGAACATGGCTGTTTGATTATTTTTTCTTGCTGATGTAGTGATCAGGTTCCCTATTTTATGTTCTATCACTACCTTTCATCTTTCTTCCATAGCAGAAATTGCATCCAAATTATGTACTCCAGTTGTCTTTAGTTTTGTTCTTTGCCCTCCCTAGGTATAACTATTCATGGCAATTTGTTCTTTTAGATCGTATACACATTGAGGGGTCTTATGATTTGTAAACCCTCCAGCTAAGGCATCTATCAACTGTCTTGCCCCAAACGAAACTCCATTATAAAACTTTGAGTTCGTATCTCCAGATCAAATCTATGATGGGGACATTTCTGTAGCAGCTTCTTTCATCCTTCCTAGGCCTCATAAAGGCTTTCTCTATCTATCTATTGGATGATAGAATTTCGTTCCTTACCTGTGCTATGAGCCCTGGAGGAAAGTGCCTCCCCAAAATTTTTTTTGCCAATTAGTCCCGTGAGGTTATGGATCCTGGTGGCAGTGATTTAAGCCAGGACTTCGCCTTTCCCCTTGGAGAGAATGAGAAAAGACGAAGCCAAATGGCGTCTTTAGAAACTCCGTTTATCTTAAAGGTGTCACACACCTCTAAGAAATTTTCGATATGAGCATTTGGATACTCATCAGGAAGTCCGTCGAATTGGACGTTGTTTTGAGCTTTTGTATAATGTTTGGCTTTATATCGAAATTTTTTGCCTCTACCCATGGCATTTCTATACTTGATTGCATCCCAGAGATGGATGGTCGGGCATAATCCACCACTATTCGTTCCACCATGGTCGCTCCAGCATCGGTGGTGGAAGTGATATGAAGAGAGGATTATGAAAGGTGGAACTGCTCGTTCTTCTTCCGTCTTATTGACGATCACTACGGCACTAGTACCTGCCTTTTCGAAGGATGCGGCAAGCACTCCACAGTGTATATTTTGGCTCTAGATCAAACGATACCAATTCACCCCTTTTCTTTCGGGGCATAAACAAGTATCACATGATCTGCATGAAAGAGCAGGTGATCAATTCCACAAAGATAGAGCACAATTTAAAAAGATAAACCAAAATAACTGAATGATACAAAGACAAAGACAAATTCAAACAAGAAAAACAAAAACTGAAACAAACACAACATGACTAAATCACTAAATAAAAATGACTTTTCCTTAAGTTGCCTCATTCTGGTAACGACGTCAAAAACTTGATGTGTACATTTTAAACATGTGGGATGCACTACTAAACTAAACAATAGGCAAGTGGACCTATCACTATAGTAAACAAGTTATACCTGAGTATCGAATCTCTTTAGGGCCATAAAAGCATAAGTACTAATCGTGTCTCTAATGTTTAGTCTAAAGAAAAATTAGTTTTAGAGAATAATTAATCAAAAAAACTGAAAATAGTTTAACAACTAAAGAAAGCAAGTAATAAAATTATGGTTGAAAAACTTTATAAAACAAGAGTTTGGATAGTGTAATCCCCTTAATCCTTGTTACTAATTCAATTGGAAAACTTTAAAGAAAACGATGTTGAATTAATTAGGTTGGGCCATCACTTCTAATCGTGCAATCCCTATCTCTACGCCAAAGCGACCTTACTCACTAACTTTTAGAGGAAAATCTCTTTTCTCCCTAACAAATTATGAGTGCAGTAAATTTAGGTGATTAAAGAACCTATCTCTACGCCAAAGCGACCTTACTCACTAACTTTTAGAGGAAAATCTCTTTTCTCCCTAACAAATTATGAGTGCAGTAAATTTAGGTGATTAAAGAACCTAAAAGTGCAATATCGTATCTATAGTCAATTGCCCCAATTGACCCATAAATTGTTGCGATTAATCTAATCTTGCGATAATTAAACTGCAAATAAGCACAATTAGAAAACAACTTAATCAAAACAAACATCGTAATCAAGAAATCAAACCAACAACTTCATAATCAAGAACTAAGGTTGAACCCTCATCCAAACATAAAGAACTACTCACTATTCATTGTGACAAAACCAGAATTAAACATTAAATTCAATAACAATGGAAAAAAAACTTAGGCGTAAAATTGAATATGCAATTAGAGTTTCGAACGTCTCCCGAGCTTGTCTCACGAGTCGCCTAATTGAAACTCAAAATCTTGAAATTGGATCTTCAAATCTTTGTCTCCAAGAACTAAGTTGTAGAAAATCTAATAAATACTCAACTAATTGAATGCGAGAATTGAAGAATTATATAACCTAAATCTATCCCTAATTATCTACTAACTACTCCTTATTGCTGCTCTTTTAAATTGCAGAGTAATCTCATAAATAGATGAAAGTTTATAGCAAAACGAATTTTGAAATGGATTAAAACTGCCCCTCAGCTGGGAGCTACTGCTGATGGTTGGTCGAGCCCTACCATCTGCGGTAGGGTTCTGCCCAAAGATTTCTTCTCGACGTCGGGACCTACAGCCGATGGTAGGGAAAGCTTACCATCGTTCCGGTAAAGTTTTTTCTTGGCTCTGTTTGTGATCCCTAGACCTACCGCCGATGGTAGATTGGCCTACCTCAGGCTGTAGGTCTTTATCGTTGATGGTGCCGGCTTTATTTTTGTCGTTCTTTGCTAAGTTTTTGCCCATTTTCCTTTCCTTTCATTGTTTTCTCTTCCGAAAGGCACCTAAGACATGAATAAAGGGTAATAGCTTAAAATATGGATTTTTACACATTAAAAAATCAAAAAACAATGAAAGTAACATATAAAAAAATAGATAAATAAGCACATATTTGATGTCTGACTCGGACTCCTCTATCCGTGCCACCCTCGAACAAATGTAAATAAGGCAGACCCACCATTCGGATTCCTCGGCGAGTATTAAGGGCACACTTCCTCGGCAAGAGCTCATGCTATCTCGGATATATGGGCGCCTTTTTTCCATATGAAAGCTGAGTGCCGGTAGAGGTGGAGAGGGCGGATCGGCCCTGTAAGGTGTTTTCTTTATCCCTACTCACTCTTTGTTCTTTAATGTTTACGTTATGTGTTTTGTTTGTTTTCTTTTTGTTTGTTAGTTTTTTTTCTTTTACCTTTTTGGTTTTGTTTCGTTCTGTCCACATTGAGGATAATGTGTTTCTAAATTGGGGAGGGGGGGAGGGGGGGGGGGGGGGAAGGATTTATTTGTTCTTTATAGTTTTTATTTTATAAAAATATGAAAAACATCGAAAAATCTCAAAAACTCCAAAAACATTGAAAATTTTTGAAAAAATCAAAAAATTTGTTTTCTTTTAAAGTTAGATTTTGTATATGATTGTTTCTATTATTCTTAAGAAAAAAACCAAAAATATTTTTCCTTTTGTCACTAGAAAAGCATTAAAAGAGGTATATTTAACTTGCTAAAACTTGGAATAGCTATATTACATAGTTAACGTCTTATCCTCTTTTGCTTATCCCTTGTGAATCAATGGGTTTTATGCAATATTCTTTGTTTTTATTAGTAGAAATTATGCTTTAAGAATTGTGAAATAGGATTATATGATTCAATTTTAAAAGCATCATTCTAGAATTTATTTTTTTACACCTTGAAAAAAGGAGTCTGATTTTTGTTAACCCCGGAGATGATGGTCATATGCATTCTTTGATTTGTTTGAACTTTTCTTTCCTACCTTTTTAAACGTTAAATCCTTACTACCCTTCTCGAGCTTCATGACAAGGGATTCACTTCCTTCTTTTCTTTGTCTTTAAACTAAAGCTTAAATATTTGAGTGAGCATCACCGATAAGTGTGGGGAAAAAAGTGAGAAAATAAAATTTTGAGAAAAAAAGGGTACTTTGGGAACTTTTGAGAGAAAGCAATCAAAGGAGTGAAAATAAACAAATGAGTGATTTGATGTTCAAAGAAACATTTTGAAAAAAGAAACCTTATGTGAGAAAGCTTATATTTTATCAATCACTAGTGGAAATAGAGAAAAAAGAATGAGGAAGTTGAAAAAGAAAATGATGAAAAAAAAAAAAAGAGAAAAGAGAATGAAAAAAAATTAAGAAAAGAAAAGGAGAGAAAATGAATGAGTTCAAAAGAAAGATTCTATTAGTCCTTTATCTCTCAATATTTTCTATTCCCTTCTTCTCACATATGCACTTCCTTGATTTGTGAGTGATTTATGTGTTATATAGTTTCATAGGATTGTGAGCACTAAAAGAAAGGTAGAGAGTGTTTCGAGAGATTTGAGTGAAAACGACTTAAAGGTTATAGATAACTTAGAGTTTATTCTCCTTTTCGTTGCATTAGCTCATATTCTCTTTCATCTTGTTTCACCTTTCCCTTCGTTTGTTAACCATATATCTTCGAAGTCTAACGCTGCAAACTTTAAAGTCCTACCTAATCCAGGGATGACTTTAGCTAGTACTTGAAATAGAAGGGTGTTTGAAAAATCAAGTATATAGAGTATAGCTTGATACAGTGAATCATATGGTTGATTTCTTCACGTTCTTTTTGCATGTTTATGAAACTAAACATGAGTAATGCACACACACACACACAAGTGCTTCTCTTGTACTAAAATGGAATGTTGGATGTGTGAGTTGGCTTTTGAATTATCTTTTGATGAGTTTTAGCAATTTTGGTAACTGTTGGTTATGTTTTGAAAGTGTCAAGCCTTTGTTATTTTTATGGTTTTAGTTTCTTTTGTAAAGTTTGTTTTATAGAGTTCTTAGTTATTGTTATGTGACTTTGTGGGTATATAGTCTGCAAACCCTCAAGAGACCTTACTCCTCCTCTTTGGTAACTTAGGAGTTTAGAAGGCCTGTTGCACGTGCAAAATGCAATCTTCAGACCTACGAAAATGTCTAGTTAGTTTTTGTTTTTCTTGATCTTGTTTGCTTTTAGCTGTTGCTCAAGGACGATCAAAGCTTAAGTGTGGGGGAGTTTGATAAGTCTAATTTTACCCTCTTATCTCATTGTTGTTTTTATCGGTATTTGTGTTCAAATTTTTTCAAAATAATGTTATTTGATCATGTTTCCTCTCTTATTGTTATAGGTATCTTCAGAATGAAAACATAGAAGAATGGACAAAATTAGATTTGCTGGAACACAGACATTATCTGGATCCGGATAGAACTATCCTAGTCCAGATAGTGCGGTCAATTGAAAAAGAGTTTCCAGAAACTATCTAGATCCACATAGTCCCACTATCCTAGTACGGATAGTCTCACATACGTGTTGAATTACAATTTTTGTAACTTTTCCTTTTGTACTCTAATTTTATTTCCTTTCGTAATTGGATTCAAAAACCTTTTTAGAAATGCATTAGCGTAATTCTAGAATAGAATTAGTAGATTCTTCTCCTATATATACCCCATTAAACACTTAATCCATTAACTTAGGTCTTAGTTTTTAGTTTATATTTTTTAAGAAGACCCAATTCGGGAGATTATTCAAGCCATTCGAGAGACAAGTTTGAGCAACCATTGGGATCGTGGATCTTCAACCTTTTCTCTTAAGCTCCCTAAACTTATTCTTTTATAGAAATTTATCTATGAGTTCATGTTTTGGAATAATGTTTAGTGGCTAGTTCGTTTTATGTTCAGATGGGCATGAACCCTGGAATTATTGATTAATCTTTTATATGAATTTGTTGTTTAGATTATTTAAATCTTGTTTTGTTGTTATCCGTTTGTTATGATAGTTTGCCGATGTTCGTGAGAGTGGTAAATTCACAACATTAACTGGAATTGACAAAGGAAAATTAATCTAGGGCATAAATTAAATAATTAGAATTGGTAATTCAGTAGACATACTAGTTATGGTTCTTAGGTCATTGATTAATCACTGCAATCTATTATTCGTTCATAATAGGGTCAGGGTTAGAAGACATTCTTCTTTAAGTGGTTAAGTTGAATGGGAGGATTTTCGCCTAAACATAGGATTTGTCCGATTTTTGAGTGAGATCCAACTAACGAGTTTTAATAATAAATTACACAAATTTTCTAAATAAAGTTAATTAAAGGTTTTAGGGAGATTCTACCACTTAAATGCCGCTCTCCAAATTTGCTTTTAGAAACTTCTTAATTTCTTTCTTAATTAGTTTAATTAATTTTCAGTTATTTCTTCATTTAAAACCTTTTCAAAAGTTTTATTTAATTAAGTAGTAAAAAAGGTAGTAAGTATTAGTGCTTGGCCATCCCGAGAGTTCAACAATCCGAGGAATTTCCTTCACCTTATTAAACTGGCAGGTATGCTTGCCTAATAGTGGAATTTTGTTAGTGTGGAAACCACATATAAATGTATTATTTTCTTCTAACTCCTAAATTGCAGAGGTTTTATGCTTCTCAAAGAACGGGTACATATGAGGTGGAACTCAGAAAGTGTACCTGAGCCGGATATGATGAGTCATCCTAGGGATAGAGAAGTTTTGAAACACTTTGATAGCACCCATCCTGAGTTTGCATCTAAATCAAGGAATGTCAGACTTGGATTGTGTCCTGAAGGGTTTGTGCCATTTGTGATGTCCAGAAAGAAGTATTCTTCGTTGCAAGCAAATGTTACGCTATACAACTTGCCTCTTGGGATGTGCTTAAAGAATCCTATAATGTTCTTGCCATGTATTTTTTTGGGCCCTAAGTTTGATGTGTACGTGCAGTCGTTGATGGAAGAATTGAATCAATTGTGGGTTCATAAAGTCAACACCTACGCTATTTTGAAGCAACAAAATTTCAATATGGAGGCTGCTCTTATGTGGACTGTTAGTGACTTTCCAGCATACGAGATGTTGTCCAGTTGGAGTACTGCGGGTAAATTGGTATGTCCATATTGCATTTAACACACAACTTCCTTCAAACGACAAAGTGGGGAAAAATAATCTTGGTTCGATTTTCATTGTTGTTTTTTGCCTCTCAATCATCAATTTCAGAGGGATTCGAGGTTTCCAAGAGGGTTAGAGGAGAAGATCATTCTGTACCCCACCTCGTCTTACTAGAAATTAGTTGTGGACAAAGTTCAAAACTTTCCAAAGATAACTAAAACCAGTACGGATATGGGTAAGGAAGAGGGCAGAGGACACCTCACAATTGAACAAGGCATTGTATCTTTTGGGATCTCTATAACATGTTCTCTTCGACACAAATTAATAAATAAAACATTATATGTATATTAGGAATTTATCTATAGATGAACATTATATACTCTTGTTATAGGAATTTATCATGTGTTCTTTTGTTTTCGTCTATCTTTGTTTTAGTACATAGATTGATCTTTAAAGTAAGTTTGTTCTTGTGTTTTTTTTCTATCTTTGTTATGCATATTTTCAAGACTTAGAACGTCGCTTACTATCCATTATATAGAGGTATGGATTATGAAATTATAGTTTTTTTAGTCGTTATTAATGCAGAGCCACGACTCTTAAATATGTCACTATATGAATTATTTGTTGTCTTTATGTGGTAGCCCAGACTATTAAAATATTAAAATATTTGTTTATATTATGGGGAAGCCCGGACTCCTAAAATATATAAACATTGGTTTATATTACGGGGGAGCCGGGACTCCTATAAGCTTAGTAATTGTTATATATGTTAGTCTTTTTTGGTGTGTGGCTATTGTGCCTAGGATTTGTTCATTTTACCAGGGAAACTCTATCAAAATTTTTTCAAAGATTAAATTTTAAAGTCTTTGGTTCTTAAACTCTTAATTTATGTAATTAATTTTGGAAAGTTATGACAACATATTTTGGGAGTGATATTTTGTAGTATGTGTAATACTCAAATAATTAGAGAATTATTTAAACTAATAATTTGTAACTTTAAAAATTTTGATGTATTTGTAATGCATAAATAATTAGAGAAGTCTTTTTAACTTTTAAACTCTTATTCTCTAAAACACTTTGTTGTATTTGTAAGACTCAAATGATTAGAAAAGTCTTTAAACTCTTAAACTCTAAGTCTCTAAAACATTTTGATGTATTTGTAATACTATAAAACGTAAAACTCTTAAACTAAAATATTTCATAAACCACATTTAAAAACTTTAAATGTATTAAATGATGAGTAATGAGTTCTAATTTTAGATTATTCATCTGTAAGTATCATACTTATGAACCGTGACATTATAATAAATGTGCTTTATGTTGTGAAGTTATGGAAGAGGATCGTAGTTAGATTTATAATGGAACTATGCCTGGAATTGTGGAGATTAGCAGTGGTTTGTTAATAGTGTGAAGCATTTTGTGGATTCGTTTATTAATTACGTTCTTGGTAAATTTAATGAGTTTCGGGGTCCGTGTGCAAACTGCAAGAACAAAAAGTATCTAGTCATAGATGATGTAAAGTTGTACCTTTATAAGCCTGGTTTTTAACCTGATTACTATAATTGGACTGCAGATGGTGAGCTATTATGGAGTTACTGACTGAATGTTGGGAATGGTAGCGGTAGAAGCAATGGTTATAGAAGTAATACTGAAAGAAACATGTACTATGAGGGCATATTTGATGTGGTCGATCCAGATTTTGAATATGATGTAGTGTACTATAGTTACGAGTAGGCATCTAACCTTGAGGCTCAACGATTTTATGACATGTTGAAATTTGTTGATACACCATTGTATAAAGGGTGTACAAAGTATTCACATTTGTCTGCAATTACAAGGTTGTTGAACATTAAGTTAGAGAACAAAATGTCTTAAAAGTGCTTTGATCAAATATTACAGTTGTTGAAGAATGTACTACCTGAAGGCAATAAGGTGGTGGATGATTGATATCAGACGAAAAAGTTAGTATTTGGTTTGAATTTGTCGGTGGTGAAGAAAGATGTATGCATTAGTGGATGTATGCTCTAATTGAAGGATGATGCCCAAGCACGTTGATGTAAGTTTTGTAGCAATGAACGTCACAAGAGAAGAAAGAAAACTAAGAAGAAGTTCGAAGAGATTTCGTAAAAGAAGATGTATTATTTTCCGCTAACTCCCAGATTTCAGAGGTTGTATGCTTCTTAAAGAACGACTATACATATGAGATGGCACTAGAAAGTGTATTTGAGCTAGATATGATGAGTCATCCTAGGGATGGAGAAGCTTGGGAACATTTTGATTGCACCCATCTTGAGTTTGCATCCGAATCAAGGAATATGAGACTAGGATTGTGTAATGATGGGTTCCCGCCGTTTGTGATGTGCTGAAAGCAGTATTCTTCTTGGCTAGAAATTGTTACGATGTACAACTTGCCTCCTTGGATGTGCTAAAAGAATCCTGTAATGTTCGTTACATGTATTATTCTTGGCCTGCAGAATCCAAAGCATAAGTTTGATGTGTACTTGCATTCGTTGATAGAAGAATTGAATCAATTGGGTGTTAATATGATTAACACTTATGTTATTTTGAACAAACAAAACTTCAATATGAAAGCTGCCCTCATAAGGATTGTCAGTGACTTTCAAGCTTAGGGGATGTTTTCCAGATAGAGTACTGCATGTAAATTGGCATGTCCATATTGCATGGAAGACACAAGTTCATTCAGACTATAAAGTGAGTGAAAACAATCTTGGTTCGATTTTCAATATTGTTTTCTACCTTCGGATCATCAATTTTGGAGAGGTTCGATGTCTTCAAAGACCAATTGCAAGAGCAAGAGGAAAGAGAATTAAAGAGAAGAATGATCAAATTGCTCATGGATTGCTGATAGCAACTGAAGAAACTATGAAAGAAGGCCTAAAGTTTAAGAATGAAGGTTTGGAAGATGATGGAAATCCTTCTAAGATGCTTATAGTTCAATGCTTAAACTTGGAGCAACCAATGGAGCAAATTGGAAGAGGAAGAAGTCAAGGAGCGGCAATAATAGAGCCTATCGCAGGAAGTAGGTCATGACCTACCGTCCACGGTAAGCTTCTACATAAATTCATTTTGGAAGGCTGATGACCTACTGATGGTAGGGTACAGTTAAAATGTAATACGTTGTTTTAGGTGGAAATTGCCATTCTAATTTAATTTACAGCTTTTAATTAACTCCCTAATGGGTCCTGGGTTGACCCAAGGCCATATTTAGATTGGGGTTTAGCTTAGACTCTATAAATACCCCTTTATAGCCTAATTATAAGAGTTATTAATGATTATATGAAATGTGAGAGTTTTCTAATAGGGATTTGAAGTTTTGTGGCTTTCTGCTTAAACTTCATTAAGGATTTGATCATTCCTTAGATTAATTTTACTTGAATATTTGGAGTCCTTCCTTAGATTAATTTTACTTGAATATTCTCACAATGAAGGAACTAGTGAAAGTCCTCATTCAAACTTGGATCCAATAAGGGTTATTATGCAAGAGCTTCAATAAATGAGAAGAGAAATGGAAGATATGCGAAGGGACATAACTAATATTTCTGTAGAGCAAATAGGTCAAAGCAATATTAGAGGGCATGACAATCCTCATACTCAAAGGGGTTATGGAAACTACAATTATCATGGTTCATTTGAAAGACGGGTTCAAGCACCCATAAGCTCTATGATAGTGGTAGACACACCACTCCTTGAGGTGGAAGAAGAGGAGGTCTAGGAGGAAGGGGATATAATAGACCACAAGAAGAGGTTCGAAGAAATGAAGCATGGCATGAAGATAATTTGTTTGATGATTATGGGAAAAATGATAATATTGGCTGAGAATTCTATAGTGGGTATCAAGGAGGACAGCATAGGGATAAAGCCTTAGATAACATCAAGTGGAAGCTGCCTAACTTCAAGGGGGAAAGTGATCCAAATGTGTTCGTTGATCAGGAACTTAAAGTGGAGAACCTTTTCATGGTGAGAAATTATAGTGACAATGTCATGGCTAAGTTAGTCATTGCCGAATTTAATGCAGTTTATTGGTGGAAAAGGATTATCACTCAAAAGGTTAGAAATGGACAGCGACCAGTTGAAACTTTGGCTGAATTAAAGACTCTTATGAAAAAAAGATTTGTACCCGAGCATTATTATAAGGAGTTTCACTACAAATTGATTACTCTTAGGCAAGGTAGCAAAAGTGTTGAGGAATATAAGCAAGAGATGGAGTTATACACTTTGACGTTAAGCTTGGAGGAGGACTAGGATGTTCTATTGCTAGATTTCTAAGTGGTCTTAATAGGGACATTGTTAATCAACTATAATTGTACCCTTACACCACTTATGAAGATATGTGCCATCTAGCAACCAAGATTGAAAATCAAAGAAAGAGGAGTGGATTCTCTAAAACTACTCTTCCTTCTTCAAGGAATGTAGTATCTAAGCCTCAAGCATCTACTTTCAAGGGGTGGCCAAAGAAGGAGGAAACACCTAAGGTGGGTTTCAAAGATAATCCTAAGCCTGAAGTAGAGGAGAAACGTAGATTGATTACCAATCCAACTAGGTGTTTTAAATACAATGGGTTAGCACATATAGCTAGAAATTATCCTACCAAGAGGACTTTGGTTATCCGTGAAGACTTAAATGGTTGGATTGAGAAAGATGATGAAAAATGTCTTGAGAACATTGTTGATGTTAAAAATAGCCATGAAAGATGACACTATTGGAGATGCTTCTCAAGACGCCAAGGAAGATCCTTTGAGTTTGGTGACTATAAAGTCTTTGACTACTCAAACTATTGAAGATGACTCAAGCATTCATAAGGAAAATATCTTTAATACCAAAAGCAAGGTGGAAGGTAGACTTGCTAACCTTATCATAGATAGTGGTAGTTGTACTAATGTAGCTAGCACCTATCTTGTGGAAAATTTGAGTTTTTCTACCTTTAAGTATCCTAACCCTTATAAGTTGCATTGGATGAATGATAATGGAGAAATTAGAGTGTGGAAACAAGTGAATGTGCCTATCACTATAGGGACATACAATAATGAAGCGGTATGTGATGTAGTACCTATGCAAGCTTGCCACTTATTGTTGGGTCGTCCTTGGCAATTTGATAGGAAAGTCATTTATCATGGAGAGAAGAACACTTACAAATTTGTGAAAGATAGAAAGTCTTATACTATGAATCCTTTAACACATCAACAATTAGAGAAGGACAAAAGAAAATGAGAGAAAATGAATTAATTGAGAGTGAACAAAAGAGAAAAGTGATTGAGGAAGGAAAAAGAAATGAGTATGGAAAAGACATAAGAGGTAAAAGTGAAAGGTAATAAGAAAATGAGTGATTAAAAGAAAGAGAGTGTTAAAAAAGAAAAGAACGCTTCTATGCAAAGAGAGTGAGAACATAGAAGCTATTGGGAAAGAAGAGTTTGTATTACTCTTATGTTAACAAGGAAGCATGTTATTACCCGGGATAGGCATGAGAACATGGAAAGATTCCAAGGATCAATTATGAGGTCGAGAGCAAGCAAGATAGGCTTGGAAATGCAAAGAAACAAGCTTGGAAGAGTTTAAAGCTATAAAAAGGCCAAACCTACTATCTACCCTACCGTTGCTGGTAGGATTTTGGTCAAAGAATATTTTGAGAGTTCAACCTACCGACGGTAGTTCGAGACCTACTGTACCTGTAGGTCTTAGGAAGCTAAAGATCTTGAAAGTTAACTCATTTGGCCCATCATTTTGATTGTTAAGTTTATTTTTACTTGTACTTAAGTGGCCTAAGTGCCCATCTACTTATCATAAGCTAGATTAACAATTAAGGTTGAGAGTTAATGACGTGGAGCACTATATATATATATGTATTTTTCAGCCATTGAACACAACAATGAAGAAATGAAATATTGAAAGAGACTTGAGAGATAGAAACTAGGGTCCTTGGTTTCTCTTCCTTCCTTGTAAATTAGGAATTTCTCTTATGTAATTCTAGACAAGCAATTTTTTTGAATCTTCAATTCAAGAGTTCTTGTTCTGATCCCAATCCTATTCTTCCTTGAGGTGCTAACTCTCTAGAGTTAGTGTTGCTTGGAAAATTAGGTGTTCCTTGTGTGTGAATAGTAGGTGGGGTTTCCATAAACCTTGTTGATTCTCCCTAAAAATAGGAATGTTTTATTGTTCATTTTGTTTAAAATGACTGCAATTTATTCTTGATTCATCAAGTTCTTCAAAGAAAAATCACTAAAAGGGTGCCTCTTGAAGGGAGTTAATTCTTGGGAGTTATTGAACCTCACACAAGCTTAAGGAAGTCTGTACAATTTGGTATTAGAGCAAAGCTCTCTTTGAGGTGAATATTTATGTGCTTGAAATGTTAGTTTTCATTTATATAATATCCAATTGTTAGAAATTGAAAAAAAGGCAAGTAATTTGGAATTTTTTGGACAAAAAATTACATGTGAAAATATTGAGATGAAAAGCATAGCAAATGAGATTTAAATTGAGTGAATCTATCTAGTATGATTTCGCGTTGAGTTGCAGTTATGTAGAAACAAATTTGACCTGATTTGTATTTGGTTTGGTAGGTCAATTGAATGCAAACTTGCAAACTGTTCAAAAATCGAGACTGTTGAGAACATGTGGATTAAACTGTCTATATCTTTTGTTATTCTCTCTCCAATTGAACGAACTTTATGCCTACATTTATCCTATTCAAGTTTTGCATCTTTCTAAATTGGTTTTAATTGATTTGGAGCTACCATCAATAAGTTATTGTAATGTTTGTGATGGAATGTCTTGCTGCCCTATTTTCTGGAAAATTTTCATAGATACTCATGAAGTATTTGAATTGAGATTTCAATTGTCTTTTTTTTTTGAATTTGAAACTTATTTTGATATATTTATAAGTGTTTTGATGATCTCTTTGTGGGAATCGGACTTATTCTTTGACTCATACTCTTGAATTTGTTTTTGGAACTCTTTGCACTCTACGTGTTCGACAAAATGCCTCTTTGATTTTGTTTTCTTATCTATTGAGAATTGCTTGCTTGAATTGCTTTGAGGAATTTTCTTATAACTTGGAAGTTCTAGAATCACTAAGTAACTCTAGTGGGTGAGTGATAGTAAAAGGCAAGAGGATGAGTTTATTGTTATAAAAGCCGTAGAGAGTGAGAGTAAACACGAGAGTTAAGTGCATTCTTCTTGAGTGAAACACATAGGGAGTGGCAAGGTCCTCTCTCCTTATTTTTTAATGTTCTATGCAGGTTTACCAAGCAGTTAAATGGGGTATACTAGGGCAAATTAAACATGGCAAAGGATGGAGCAATAGGAAGACAAGAGATGGCTTATTCCAAGATTGCAAGAGCAAGGTCTAATTGCAGTAAGGATGGAGGCTATGGTGGGAATGTTTACGGAGGAAGCCACCATAGAGATGGATATTTCACCTATAGAAGTCAAATGGGTATTGGTAACTTCTCTTATCATGCTAAAGCTTTTGGTCATATCCTTCATGAGCATTGTTGTGAGAATAGTCGTTATGATGTTCATAAAGGATATCATGGTAGTCATGATTATAGTGATCAAAATTGTAGTAGAGAAATTAACCATGAAGGATTGATTGGTGAAAATGACTATGTGAGTGGATGTCAAAAAGTGCAATTACTCTATACCAAGTGCAAGGTGCTACACAAGACTGTAATTCTTGCTGTAGATAGTTGTGGTCATGTTAATGTGGCTAGTACTTATCTAGTAGAGAAGTTAAGTTTGCCCCTTCTTGATCACCTAGACCTTATGATTGTCAATGGTTAGATGGTGGTGTTGAAGTTAAAGTTAGCAAGCAAGTATGGGTGCCTATCTTCTTAGGGTTTCTTAAAGATGAAGTGTTATATGACATAGAACCTATGCAAGCGAGCCACCTATTGTTAGGACAACCTTGGATGTGTGATAGAAGAGCTAAACATGACGAAGGCAAGAATGCTATCGACATCACTAAGAATGGCAAGAGGATCACTCTTAAGTCCTTGGCACCTCACCAAGTATATGAAGAGCAAAAGAAGTTAAAGGAGAGGTTAAGGATATTTGAGAATGAAAAGAACATTGAACGAGAGAAGGGCATGGAAATTAAAGAAAAAGAAAAAGTGGAAAAAAAAAGAGAGAATAGTTGAGAGATTATGTATTCTTGATTCTAATTCATCTTTCAAGAAAAAGTAAGAGAGATGAGTGCTCAAAAGAAAAAGAGAGTGAGTTTGAGAAAAGTGAGCAAGAAAAGGAAAATGGGAGTCTTATAGAAAATCAAGAGAGTTATGAAGAAGAGCATCAAGAAAAAGAGAGAGTGGCAATCGAAAAGAGTGCGGAAGTGTATTTTCTTACTAATGAAATTAACTCTTTTCTTGTTAAAGATTCTTTATGTGTGCAGAAATTTTGGAGGCAAAACATGTAGAATGAAGGGAAGATAGACTACTACTCCTACGATATAATAAGCTTTCTTCCTCCACCTTCATACTTATATTTTGGTCGTTTTTGTAAAGAGACTAAATCTTGCTCTGTTGTACTTGATCTTGATAGGAATTCTCTCCAATGTGCTTGCACCATAACATCAATGAGTGGAAGGAGACATACAATGGAGTTCGAAGGCCAAGGCGAAAGCGTTGGAGGAAAACTAGTTTTATGCTACGGAGATTCGTCAATGAGTTTCTCTTCAAACTTATTTTTCTTTTACCTTGTGTTTTCCTTTAAAGAGTTGAAATTGTTCTTAGATGGGTAAGGTTTTCTTGAGTTTGATCTTGCGTATTCTACCTCCTATTCTCGTTGCATATCTTATTCTTGTTATGAGGTAGTTAAGTTTCTCTTTTGTGATGTCATGGGACAAAGGGATCATTCGTTATTCGTTAATGTGCCCCATCAAGTTATTAATCTTGATAGAACTCATCTCTTAGTGGTTCAAGACTCGTTTCATGATCGTCTTGTTTTTATTGCACATGATGTGGAGCTATGGAATATTTGTGATTCCTTAGGGGATGCTAACCATCGCACCATCGGTTTTCTTGGAAACAATTCTTATGGTTTTTATGGTTCCTTGTTTTCCTTAATTGGTGATAATTGTGTTAAGTTTCAAGGGGAAGTAGTTGAACATTTGCAATATATGTTGACTTCTCTTGATCTTATGTGATAAGTTTGATGAGCTTAATCGTGAAGGGTTTAATTATAAAATCTTTTCAAAGGCTTAAATTTCTCCTTGTGGAGATATTATTTAAAACTTTATTTGAAAGGACTTTTGGTTTCAAAATTTTCTTGTGCATTATAAGGAGTTCTTGTTATTGAAGGAGTTTGAAAACTAAATGGTTTCTTATTTTAAAATAAGTGACACTAATATTCATAAGTTTTTGGAATCTAATGAAACTTCTTTTGTGTTAATGTTAGTATATGCCCTAAGACCAATTGACTCACATTTATGATTTATGAAGCATGTATTTTTTGAATTATATTTTATGCTCTTGGTCATCAAGTATGTGACTTGATAGTAAAACCCTTATAGCTAATAAAATACTATTCTTATTTGTCCCTAGTTTATTACATCTTGTAAGCTAGTGTGAAGTTGATTGATGGTCAAGTTTTACTGATCATGAATATGAGATATAAAATCAATTCATAAATACATATTGAGAATATTGTATTGGACATGACCCAAAGTGAAGAAGAAATATTGCATGGGTTTAAGTTATAAGTATTTCTTCTCAGTTTTATATTTGGTGTCCTTGGACCTAATGTTTCTAATGTTTCTTGCATGGGGAGAAAATATGTTTTGACATAGTCAAACATCACTTTTAATTAGGTGATCATTATGACTATTGGTTGGCTTATTTTCTCATCATGGCTTGAATATTGGAGATAGTGAAAGGGATTTGTCCCTCTCCTTCTAGAGAGAGATATCCATGGGCCCCTTGATAAGGAAGACTGGAAAATATGCATGGCCATGCTCAAATAAGTATAATAAGGTGTTATTAATATTATTTGTTGGAACAGTCTGCCTGGTGATCAAATAAATAGTTAATTAAGTTTTATAAGGATGACTTGATCCATGCCTTATACTTAATTAGGATATCGTGTGACAAAAGGACTAAATATTAAATTTGATGCCAGGTTATTATTACATTTACTTAACTTGGGTAAGCATAATGGCTTGCTAGAGGCCGCTTATGTTTTGTGAATACATGTCTAGGACATTTTTCATTCACTGCCAACGTTAAGTGAACCTACAAGGTCACACGCATAGACGATCTTGTGAGCATAATGTCCACGTTCAATGAATCTAGATTGTGTCCAGATTCGTTGAACGTATACAAAAGGGGAATCAGATTCCATATTGTATTTTCTGGTAAGTTAATAAGTAATTAATTTTATTTAATCGAATAAATGAAATTAATTACTTAATATTACTCATCCAACCGTTGGATGATTATAGGAATAGACGGACAAGATTAAACTGTCATTAGATGACAGTTAGGGTTTTGATATTGACAGCTATAAAAGGTTATGTTAACCTTTTCTTGGTGGCCGTCCTTTATCTGATTAAAGAAAAACAAAACCCTAAACCCTAGAACGGTGATATAGTATCTAGCCTCCTCTCTCCGAAATAGGACTGATTACCAGATAGTCATGATCAGTTTTGAACAGTTTTCATAACACAGAAGGGGCTAGCATCCCGATCGCTTGCAGAGGAGTTCGTCGCGTGGATACCAGTAGAGGGCGAAGCGTACAAAGCAGCGCCTCCACAACAAACAATCAAAATATTGAGGTAATTTCTATCCAATCGATTTTTCTAGTATGTGCAGATCCTGTTGGTGGATTTCCGTAGTTTTATTTTATTTTGTTTTTTTTGCCTACGGAGTCCAACAGCTAAGAATGGGACATCAAAGAAAGGGTGGCGGAAAAGGAGTGCTTCTAAGCCCGATGAACTCTTCAATAAACTTTCTTCCAAACTCATCTCCTACTTACCTTAAATTTTATTTTAAGAAGTTGAAGTTATTTTTAAATGCTTATGCTTGCCATGAGATCATAGTAGGAGATTTATGTGCTATCTTTCGAACTTGTGATATGTGCCTTATTGATGTTCACTTGTCTAATTGTGTATCTCTTCATGATTCTCTTCAAAATTAGTTGTTGACTATAGAAGCTAAACCTAAACAATCTTGTTGGCATGATATTCTCAATATTATTTCTTTAGTTGTTGATTCATCTTCTTCTTGGATACCTATGTGGGGCATGATTCCTAGTTACTTTCTTGATCCATTTGTTGGAAATTTTCTTGTTAAGAAATTTGAAGGTTATTTGTGTTCTTTGATTGGAGATCGCCTTAACAAATTTATTAGGAGAAACGTTGAAAGATGTTCTTATATGATACCCTTCTTTGACACTTTTGTGATTGCCTTTAATAGAATTGCTCCTTTCAAAAACCATTTATTGAATGTGAAGGGTCAACTGGAAAATCCTTGTCTATTTGGATTGAAATTTTTGAATGCTTTCTTGATTGAAAATATTCTTGGCTTTCAATCCTACCATTTTCATTTCAAGGAGTCTAGGTTTTTGTTAATTTGTGAAAACAAGAAGAAAGATGGTTTTGGTGTACTTAAAGTTTGTCATGGAGTTTTTATGAAAAACATCTTGAGAAAAGATTTTGTGGAACTACTTTTGAAGAATTTTGCTGAGAAACATCCCTGTTATTTTAAAATTTTCATTGAAATTCTTTGGAAATATGTTTTTCTAGATGGATTGTTAGTTCCAAACAAGAACTCATTTGTTATTTCTATGAAACATGATTCTAGTGGTACCTTGTTGCACCACTCACTTTTTTAAAGAGTTCTTGAAGAAATTTATATGTGAAGAGGAATTTGGAAAGCCTTAAGATTCTAAAGATAACCAATCTTATACATCCTTTGATGAATTCTTGGATTTCATGTCAAGATCCTCATGGCAGAAAGGTCTTGCAAATTTTGTCTTGGATAACTTATTTACTTTCAATTCCATTCTTGGCCTTTATGTGGATAACATTCTTGAACTTTCATTTGGTTTTTCAAATCCTTGAAAATTGAAAAGTTTATGGAATTTTAAGAAGAATTTTGATTGGATGAGGTTTCATTATGTTGGTACCCATGACTCTCTCTTAAGAGATCTGGAAAATGAAAGCTTGAACTCCCATGTTCCTTTTGAAGAGGTGAAGAGTTCTATTATGGGAATTCATGGATGGGTTTTAGGATTTGAAAAGGATGAAAGTTTTCAATTTCGTTATCCATTCTAGGATTATGGATTTAAAGTTTGCTTCGAAACATTCTTAACAAGTGTGTTCTTTAGAAGTTGTTTCTTAAACCTCTTTTCTCAAATTCTTAAAGAAACTTTCGTTGTTTGGAATTTTGAAACTTTCTCTAACTTCTTGTTCGTAACTCTTCAATCCTTTCAAGACCTAAGTTTCTACGATCATATTCCATTAAAGAAATTTTGAGAATTGATGTTATTGCATGGATGCATCTACATGATTTCTTTGTTCATCTTTGTGCCTATCTTGAAAGAAATCAAGTAAAATTGTTGAGTCTAAACTAGAAGATTTCTTTGATTTTAATCGTGTTCTTTCTGAAAGAAGTCTTATCACACTTCGGTGGCATTTGTGTGTTTATTCCATGGATAATTCATCCTTGAACTTCTTTATCTATGCCACTCTTGCATTTCATAAACCTTTTAAGGAAGAGTTACAAATCTTGTTTTCCTTGTGTTCTAGACGATCATTTCCTTTTACTTGTCAAGTTCTTCTTGCAATTCATCATAGTATTCCTTTTTTGGTTAATATCATTTCTAATGTTCCCCGAGTCTTATAGTTATTTGAAGGTATGGAATAAAGGACGAATCCTTTCAAAGGAGAGGCAGATGGTATGATCCAACATAGGCATGAGAACATAGAGAGCTTCCAAGGATCAAGTACGAGGTCGAGAGCAAGGAAGATAGACTTGGAAACGCAAAGAAACAAGCTTGGAAGAGTTTAAAGCTATAAAAGGGCTAACTATACCGTCTACCCTGCCGTCGTCGGTAGAATTCTAGTCCAAGAATATTTTTAGAGTTCAACCTACCATCGACGATAGGTCGAGGCCTACCGTCACGGTAGGTCGAAGCCTACCGTCGCCGGTAGGTGTCGGCAAGCTGGAGATCTTGAAAGATTTTAGCTCCTTTGACCCATCATTTTGATTGTTAACTTTCTTTTGACTTGTCCTTAAGTGTCCTAAGTGCCCATCTACATATCATAAGATAGATTAACAATTAGGGTCAAGAATTAATGATGTGGAACACTATATATATGTACTTTTTCGTAAGAAATGAAATATTGAAAGAGTCATGAGAGATAGAACCTAGGGTTCTTGGTTTCTCTTCCTTGTAAATTTGGAATTTCTCCTTTATAATTCTAGACAAGCAATTCTTGAATCTTCAATTCAAAAGTTCTTGTTCTAATTCCCAATCCTATTCTTCTTTGAGGTGGTAACTTTCTATAGTTAGTATTGCTTGGAAAATTTGGTATTCTTTTTGTGTGGATAGTAGGTGGGGTTTCCTTAAACCTTGTTGATTCTCAGACAAAATAGGAATTTTTTATTGTTCTTTTTGTTTAAAATGACTGCAATTTGTTCTTAAGTCATACAGTTCTTCAAAACAAAATCACCAACGGGGTGCATTTTGAAGTGAGTTTATTCTTGGGAGTTATTGAATCTCACACAAGCTAAGGAGGTTCATACGAAAGCATTTGTTTTTACTAATAATCATTTATCTTCTTTATCTAGTGCTGTAGTGAAGATAATTGAAGAATTCAAAGATATCTTTCTGAGAGAGATGCCTAGTGGACTCCCTCAATTGCGAGGCATTGAACATCAAATTTATTTTGTGCCTTGTGCAGTATTGCCAAAATGGGTCGGCTTATAGGAGCCCTCCCAAAGAGACTGAGGATTTGAGAAGACAAGCGGAAGAGTTGCATTCCAAAGGCTATGTAAGAGAAAGCTTAAATCCTTGTGTCATTCCCGTTTTACTAATTCCTAAGAAAAATGGTACATGGTGCACGTGTGTAGATTTTAGAGCCATTAAAACATCACCATCAAATATAGGCATCCTATCTCTGGTTAGATGACTTGCTTGACGAGTTAAACGGCTCTCAAATCTCCTCAAAGATAGTTTTAAAATCGGGTTACCATCAAATTCGCATGAAAGAAGTGGATGAATGGAAAATGATTTTCAAATTTAATTTTTGTCTCTATGAATGCTTGATCATGCCTTTTGGCTTAACTAATTTACCTAGCATATTCACGAGACTCATGCATCATCTTTTGAGGGATTTTATTGGAAAATTTGTTGTGGTTTACTTTGATGACATCTTGATTTATAAAAAAACTTATGAAGATCATTTGCATCATCTTAAACAAGGTTTGCATGTTTTTAGAAGTGAGAAATTATATGCTAATCCTAGAAATTCTGAGTTTTATTTTCAAAAGGTTACTTTCCTAGCTTATATGTTGAGTTCTCAAGGACTTCAAGTAGATGATGACAAGGTAAGAGCAACCAAGGATTCGCCTACTCCCAAGAGTGCAACCAAAGCGAGAAGTTTCCATGGTCTAGCAAGTTTCTGTAGGAGATTCATCAAGGACTTTAGCACCATTGCTAGTCCCTTGACGGATGTAATCAAGAAGATGGCTAGATTCAAATGGGAGGAAAAACAAGAAAAGACTTTTAAAGTTTTGAATGAAAGGTTGAGTAGTGCCCCTCTATTAGCGCCACCAAACATTGAGAAAATGTTTGAAATAGAGTGGACACTTCAGGGGTTGGCATTAGAGAAGTGTTGATACAAGATAAGAGGCCTTTGGCTCATTTTAGTGAAAATTTGGCCTGAGCGGGATTGAGTTATGCTACGTATGACAAGGAGCTCTATGCACTGGTGAGAACATTGGAGCATTGGCAACAAAAAAAGTCCATTGTAACTTTGTCATATGTCTCTAAAAGCTATTAAAACGTCGGAATAGATCTACACCAACATTTATCACAAACATCGAATAAACGTCACTTTTGCCATAGTCGCTATGGTTTGTGGTGACTACTGTAACAAACTTCGGTACCTATTTATTACGACATTTGTTACATCATTTCAAATTGTTGCAAAAAACTGTTTTCCCAACATTTGTAAGTAGTTGCAAAAGGATACATATAACAACAGTTGTTAATAGTTAGAATAAGTAGTTATTCTGACGTTTGTTCTGTCATTTCGTTGGGTAGCAATAACTATTTCTTCTTACGTGTATAAACAATCACTAAAGGATATAGATATTCCAACAACTGTAAATAGTTGTCATAAATAATTATAACGACATTTATTTTGTCATTTCAATGTAACAAAAATATTTGTTTCAACATTTATAAATATTTTAAAAACTATACATATACCAACATTTTTATATAGTTGGAATAAGTATCTATTTCGACATTTATTACGTCATTTTAAAATGTAGTTTAACATACTTATATCAACATTTATAAATAGTCTCACAATGATAGATATGCCAACTTGTAAATAGTCAAAATAAGTAGTTATTACGACGTTTACTACATCATTTCAAAGCATAGCAAAGTGTACTTTATACAACATTTGTAGATAGTTTCAAAAAGATATATATCCGAACATTTCTAAATAATCGCCATAAGTAGTTATTACGACCTTCATTTCGTCATTTCAAAGTGTTGCAAAAAGGCATTTTTCCGACATTTGTGAATGGTCTCAAAAAGGTATCTATGTCAACATTTTTAAATGTTTGTAAGAAGTAGTTATTCCTATGTTAATTGCGTCATTTCAAAGGGTAGTAAGAATATATTTTCCCAACATTTATAAATAGTCTCAAAAGAATATCTATCCCAACATTTGTAAATGAATCCAATAACTAATTATTTCGACGTTTGACTGTGTCATGCAGACGAAGTTTTATCAACTTTTGTCATATTTGGTAAATGTATCAAATATATTTGAGAGCTTTTAATTACATTATAATAATTTAATATCAAATGAATATGTAAATATAGATAAAGAAGTTAAAAAAATTGGGGAATCTCAATTTATTAAGTGTCAATCTTTAAGCCCCAAAAATATAGGGTACTTAATAAAATAGTTATTACTTAAATATGAAACTATCATATTTATATGCATAAGAGGAAGAGAAAAGTAAGAAATGCTTACGTTAAAAATCAGAATGACTATTTAAATTATCATCGGAGTGGTGAGCACTTTCAAGAGTTTGTAGTTGAACATGAGAAGATCTACTACTTTGTGCACATTCATTTGGAAAATTATTAAATTGAGGTGATTTGCTTGACTCTTACCATCAGAAAAAATATCGTTATTTACTATTCTCCTTTTCTTTTGAGCAAGCAAAGAAAAAAGTGAACTTTGTTTTTGTTTTTGCTTCTGAATACGTTTCAACATTTTAAAGGAAAAAATAGGATTTAATAATTTAATATTTAAATACTATAAATAATTAAAAATGAAAATAAATAAATAGACAAATTAAATAGTGAAGTATGTTTTGGATTGTGTCATGTTCAAAATATTTAACGTTATCAAGGCTCTGCATTATCAATTATATGTCTAATTGTAATAAGATTTAGAACAGTTTTTGTTAATTATAAAATTTAACTTGAGTTAATTGAATCTTGTTCTATAGCATATGTTGATTTAAAAAAAAAATGTCATCTCAATGATATTCATTTAGATACTTAATTTGCTTAGAGAAGCACTTGATGAATTCGGGGATAGTTTCATCATAATTGATCCTTGAAGTTCTAGGCATCCAATTGTGTATGTTTAATGCGGTGATTGGAAAGAATGGAGGACGTTTCAAGGGCCCAACACTAATAGAAGATAAGTAATGGAAATTCGAGAAGCAATTCGAGCTGAGAGGGCTATACAGATTACCATGTTGAATTACAGGAAGGAAGGTACACCATTGTGGATGTTGTTTCATATGTGTCAAGTTTACAACAAAGAGGATAATAAATTGGTTCATTTCCTGGGAATTCAGGCCTCTATATTGGAAAAATTCAGGCGGTTTGGTAGTGAAGTAGTGAGGAACGGGGTGAATTTTTGTGAAGACGAAAACAAATTTCCTAAGCCTATGTTTGGGTGTTGTAGGAGCAAAGTATCTTCCATTACAGTCATGGAATTGGGACGTGGAATTGCTCTAGATTACTTGTTGTATATTCTTGTTCTTTACCCAAACTTGTGCTTTTGGTTAAGATACAAATATTGCCTGATGCTTCTTCTACCATTATTAGTTATATTCTACCACTATCAGTAGTACAGTATTCCTTCCAAAAATATATATATATATATATATATAGTTCTAATATCAATATTTTTATGTTTACACCAAATAAATAAAATATAAATTAAAACTAACTTGTTTACGGTATTGAATCATGAAAAAAACTTTGCCCAATAGAAAACAAAATTTGAATTAAACATAGCAAATAAACTAAAAACTTTGATAAAAACCTATAAATAGAATGAAAGATTCAATTTTTATATCAAAACAATATTCAATTACCAATCTATAAAACAAAGATTTCTAGTAAAATTAATATTAACCTTCTGATTGCACAAAGAACATAAATTATTAATAAGACAAAAAACAAATATAATTTTATAATAGTACTTACATGCAAGTTGATTGATGAAAGCACGACTTAGTGTTGACGAATGAAAACGCAAAGTTTAGAATGGTCTTCTCGTGAGTTCTTGTGAGAAATATAGAGAAAGGAAGAGAGACTAAGAGTAAAAATATAATCGTGAGTTCTTGTGAGAGATATAGAGAAAGAAAGAGAGATACTTAGGGTAAAAATATAATCAAGAAAGATTTAATTGAGATAGAAATTGACGAGATATTTCCTAACTTTTAGGATTTTAGATTTCAGAAGGAATTCTAAAATAAATGAAAAAGAAATTTGGAGGGAGATGAAAATTTTTACTATGGTTGTTCGGCCCAAAATTATCACCAAAAATAACTTTTAAAAATAATTTTTAAAAGTAACAAAAACGAAAGGCCATGATCAGTAATTAGCACACCATGATCCTTCACCGTGAGTGACCAAAAGTAGTGCTCTCTTTTTACTTTTTCATACAAGTTCTTTTTTTTTTTTTTTTTTGAATATCATACAAACATCTTTAATCCACTCATTAAAATCATAAGAATATGATTTACAGGTTCAAATAAAATACAATAATAAATGAAGGCTTTCATTCTTTTCTTGATACATGGGAGGACGGAGTGTGAATTATACCTATGATGTATCACATGATAAAGGGTGATTCTAACCAATTGAGTTACCACATTGTCATATAAAAGAATACTTCATGGTTGGGAGAGTTGGCGCCTATCTTAATTGGATTAAGGAGGAAAAAATGTGTCTTTTTAATCCACAATTTGTTTTACATAGAAAAAAATACTTTTTACCTTTTATAAGAATCAAGTAGAAAATTCCTCAGCTTTTTCACTTTTAAATTTAATCAAAGTATATGCTTATATAAATTATTTAAAATATTATAATAAGAATTGGTACAGAATTGTCTGTACCACTTTGTGTACACTCCTTGTACCACTTTCCTTTTGTAATATATTTTTCACTTAGAGTTTATCTTTTTTCGTTAAGGTTTATCTTTTATTTAATATGTTTTATTGACAAAATATATCAAATAATATGGTACAGAGAAAGGTACACAGAGTGGTACAAACGATTCGAGCCCGTATGAATTATGAGAATTAAAAAACAAACATTTTTTTTAGGGGAAAAGGATGACTAGTGGAAGGAGGATAGTCATAAGAAAAAACCCCCAAAAAAATACTCATGAATTAAGAAAAGGGGGTATGAAACAAAGGTTCTTTAGAAGTGATGAGTACGGTGGAGCATGTTGAGGTCTCAGCTTTGTAAGAAGGGATAATTGTGGTGGTGGCAATGTTTGAAACTGATAACCTGGGTATTGTTCAAGATATTAATTCCAGTGGGAAAAATTTGTCTCCACCGGGAGGTCTTTATTGATAGGTCTAAATTGGGACTAATGGGTATTGAGGGGTACATGTAGATAGGGCAAAGCCAGATTTGGATTCTTATGGGGCCAAAATTCAAACATAAAAATTTGGTGCATCATTGAAATTGATATTTTTTTGGGTACTTAATAATTTAATTTTATTTATTTAGAGGGGCCTATGATAGAAAAATATATAAATTTTTATACAAAATGAATATAATTTTATACCACATATAAAGCATAAAAAACTTGAGAGAGTCGGGCCCCTCCTGGGCCCCTTCATAGCTCCAGCACTGCATGTAGGTTTACCTAGACATTGTAATATGGTGGCTCATCGTTTGGTCATCTATGCTTTAGGCTTTTTTGGATCATATTTCTAGATGCTTGAGGTCCCTAATTATGTTCTAATAATTTGGTCTGAGGATAATTCTCCTCAATTTAGAGAAAATTCGTCGTTTTACAAATGATATGAAAAGTAATTTTGAAACTTTAAACAAAAGGATGAGTTCGTGCGTTTGTATGTATAAATATTACGATTAGTGTTATAAAACCTTATAGCGCTAAAATGATTTAAAAACGAGCTCATATTTTGAATATACATTTTGTACACCTACGAAATAGTTTTCAAAATATTGGGATGGACCAAGATCTCATATCTCAATTTATATGAATTCCTCTTCAGAAATTTATGTGAATCGGGTTGACCAAAGCTAATGGATTGATTCATGATCCAAGCACTAGAACAAGCACAAGAAGATCAAGGCATTTGATTCAAGTTTGGCATGGTTTTATTAAGAAATCAAGACAAACGAGAGCTCTGAAGGTGAAGGTGAAGCCCCAAGTTGCTCATCATCTATGTCATAAACAAGGATTATTCAAGGGAGCAACTTGGATGTGAAAACATGATTAAGTTTGGGAATTCTTGGACCTACCGCTAACAGTAGGCCCTGCCACTACCATCGCCAGTAGGCTTCTGTCGGGGCCACTCTTAGAGGTTGGCAACCTATCGCGCGCAGTATATCTCGGGTTGGAACTTTCTAACTTGCCCTTTTGGACTGGATTTTTTAATTCAAGTTGTTTTCCAGCTTTAAAACAAGGGTTTTATTGGTAAATTAAGTCATTAATCACTTGTTTAGCTAGGGTTAATACTTAGCCTATAAATTCTTTACTATATATTGATTGTGACTAACATTGATGAATTTGCTGAAATTTGAGAGAGATTCTCCAATTGTTTCCAGGTTTCATTACCTTTATAGAATAGCTTGCTAGAGGTTAATACCCTTATTGTTGTGAACAATTGTTGCCTTGGATTTTAGAATCTATGGAACCAATTGATCATTCAAATTCCTTTCAGTAGTTAATTCATAGAGTTTCCTTTCTTTGAATAAATTGATCTTGGGTCTTCTAATTGTGTAATTGGGGGTTTGAGGCCTTTGTTTCCTCACGATTCTAACTATCAATCTAGGAAAGAACTTTAGCCTCTCAATATTAGGTTTATGACCTTATAGGTTTCTTGTTGGAAAGTTGAGTTTAAAATCCTCAATAGAGGTTCTTTAAGAAAAGGAGGTGATCCTTAGAAAGGAGTAGAATCCAAACTACAATCAAAACTAGATCTATATCAAAGTGGTATCAGAGAAACCTCCAATTGAAGGTCAATTTGATTTATACTTGATGATCAAACAAAATGACAAGAAGATCATGTAAAATTAAGTACATAAAAATCAATCTGATAGTCTATTAAAAAATTGAATCCTATTTGTGCGAATTTGTTGATGACATTTCATGGAGATGTTCTCCTTTAAGTTGTGATTCATTTTAAATAATTTTTGCTAAATTTGGAGGTCATTTGCTAGCTCAACTGAATTGAATTGTGGATTGCGTTTTGGGTTCGCGATTGCAGAAGAAGTGTTGATTAATCCAAACATAACTTATGTTATAATGAACCAAATCATTTCAAATTTGTGCTTCATTTCATCCTCTTCAAATGTGGAATCTTCATCGGTTTGTTTTATCTAATTTGGGTTCGTATTTTGTGAGTTATCGTCATTTCAGTGTTAGGGTGTCATTATCCCCTATTTTCTAGAAACTTTGTTTTAGTACTCTTATGTTCTTTGTTTAGCTTAATTGATTTGATTAGCTTTGTTTTGCCTTTTAAATTGTTTCCTTGTGTGCTTCTAAAACTTTTGTTGATTATCAATTATGTTTGTTGGCTCTTTTCTATAGATTTTATTTGAAACTCTTACACCTCTAGTGTTTGATACTTTGCCTCTTTGAACAATTATCCAACTAAGTGCATTGATTATTATGCTTGCTTGGGATTGATGCTCTTGGTTTGAGTTGGGTAAGAAGTTTGAAGGATCTTATAGAGACTTAAGTGTTGAATGATTGGAAAAAGCAAGAGGGTGAGCTTATTTTGATAAAAGCCAATAAGAGTGTAAATACGAGTGACTTGAGTGATCATCAAAGTGTAAATACTAAGGGAGTGATTGAGAGGTCCTTTTATTTTGTTTTCTTTGTTTAATTTACAGGTTATAAAACATAAATTCTAATATGGAAGATGATTTGTGTCATGTGCAACAAGCCTTGAAAGGATTGGAATAACAATTATCATGCCTAGCAAAGGTGTGATGGACTTGAAAAGGGAAGAGGAAGCCACTTTTGAGCAAAGTAGTAGCAGAGACTTTGGTTGACACCCAATACATGATAACCAATGGGGATACGATAACCTCTCTCCTCATGCTAGATCTTATGAGCATAATTCTTATGATTGCTATGAGAGCAATAGATTTGGAACTAGAAATGATTATAACTATACATCTTGTGAAAGAGGTCCAAGACATGACGTTAGAAATAGAGGAAATTATGTGAATATGGATGAGAGTTTCCATAAATGAAAAGGTGATTATGAAGGATACTATGAAAGCTATAACTATGGAAGGTATAATTGTAGAAGAAGTTCTCAAACTTTGGGAACTACATCAAGACCTCTTAGTTACAACAAGCTGAAACCACCTCTTCTGTGTGGAACTTTTTTTTTCTTATGATTATATAGCATGGGAGCAAAAAATGGAAACATTATTCTATTCCTATGGTATAAGAGAAGAAGAAAAGTTCCAATTGGTGTTAAAATCTCTTTCTTAATAGGTCAATGTTTGATGGGATAGTAAATCTTAAATAGAAGGAGAATGGGAGATCAACCAATCAATACTTGGAGCATAATGAAGCAATCATTGAAAAACAAATTTGGAGTTCGAAAACCATGAAAAACAAAGACAAGGTCAAGCAAAGGAAAAATTTATGGAATCTTCAATGGGTGAAATATTTACAAAAGCAAATCAGCTATCACAAGCTCAAGAGGTAATTGATAGAAAAGTCATTCAACTTCAAAAAAACACTTGTACCTTCGTAAAAGAAGAAAAATCAAGAGAGGAAAAATTGAGAGCGTTTTGAGTACAAAAGAAAGCGAGGGAAAAAGAAAAGAGAGTGAGTGCTTGATTGAAAATCATAAGAGTTTAAAAGAAGAACAAAAGAAAGAAAAGAATGATGAGATTGAAAAGAGTGAAGAAACAAAGGAAGAGATGAGCTTAATAATTTTTGGAGGAGATAAAAGAGAGGAAATGAAAGAGAGTTGTTGTGACACTAGTTTACCATTAAACTCACTTTTTAGTGAGGAGTTGAACTTGTTTATTAATTCTAATAACTATTTCCTTGCTTGTTTTTCTCAAAGTCTGCAGAAATTTGAAGCTCAAAACATGAAAAATGAAGGAATTATTGGCTGCAAGCTCTACAAAACCCTAAGCTTCCTTTGTTCTACATCTTTCTTGTCTTTTGATTTCATAATCAATAAATGTAATAGTTTCTATTTTTCTTTCTTTTGTGATAGAATTCAATCTCAATTCTTGAACTTCTTAACTACAACTTGTGGAACAAAGCGAAATCATGGGATGAAAGCTAAAGAAGAAGGCATGGGAAAGGAGCTTAGCAATGGATTTGAAGACACATCACTAAGCCTTTCATTAAACCCTTTTCTTTATTACCATGAGTTCTCCTTTAAGGAGTTAAAGTTGTTCTTAGAGTTGTATGCCTCTTATGTGACTTTTGTTGGAAATGTGTTATTCCTTTCACTTATGTTGGAATCCGTAGGCAAAAGCAAAGTAAAATAAAACTACGGAAATCCACCAACAGGATCTGCACATATTAGAAAAACAGATTGGATAGAAATTACCTCAATGTTTTGATTGTTCGTTGTGGAAGCGCTGCTTTGTACGCTTCGCCCTCTACTGGTATCCACGCGACGAACTCCTCTGCAAGCGATCGGGATGCTAGCCCCTTTTGTGTTCTGAAAACTGTTCAGAACTGATCCTAACTATTTGGTAATCGGTCGTATTTCGGAGAGAGGAGGCTAGATACTATATCGCCGTTCTAGGGTTTAGGGTTTTCTTTTCCTTTAATCAGATAAAGGACCGCAACCAAGAAAAGGTTAACATAACCTTTTATAGCTATCAATATCAAAACCCTAACTATCATCTAATGACAGTTTAATCTCGTCCATTTATTCCTATAATCATCCAATGGTTGGATGAGTAATATTGAGTAATTAATTTCATTTATTCGATTAAATAAAATTAATTACTTATTAACTTACCAGAGAATACAATATGGAATCTGATTCCCCTTTTGTATACGTTCAACGAATCTGGACACAATCTAGATTCATTGGACGTGGACATTATGCTCACAAGATCGTCTATGCGTGTGACCCTGTAGGTTCACTTAACGTTGGCAGTGAATGAAAAATGTCCTAGACATTTATTCACAAAACATAAGCGTCTCTAGCAAGACATTATGCTTACCCAAGTTAAGTAAATGTAATAATAACCTAACATCAAATTTAATATTTAGTCCTTTTGTCACACGATATCCTAATTAAGTATAAGGCATGGATCAAATCATCCTTATAAAACTTAATTAACCATTTACTTGATCACCAGGCAGACTGTTCCAACAAATAATATTAATAACACCTTATTAATACTTATTTGAGCATGGCATGCATATTTTCCAGTCTTCCTTATCAAGGGACCCATGGATATCTCTCTCTAAAAAGAGAGGGACCAATCCCTTTCACTATCTCCAATATTCAAGCCATGACGAGAAAATAAGCCAACCAATAGTCATAATGATCACCTAATTAAAAGTGATGTTTGACTATGTCAAAACATATTTTTCTCCCCATGTAAGAAAAATTAGAAACATTAGGTCGAAGGACACCAAATATAAAACTGAGAAGAAATACTTATAACTTAAACACATGCAATATTTCTTCTTCACTTTGGGTCATGTCCAATACAATATTCTCAATATGTATTTATGAATTGATTTTATATCTCATATTCATGATCAGTAAAACTTGACCATCAATCAACTTCACACTAGTTTACAAGATATAATAAACTAGGGACCAATAAGAATAGTATTTTATAAGCTATAAGGGTTTTACTATCAAGTCACATACTTGATGACCAAGAGCATAAAATACAATTCAAAAAAAAAAAAATACATGCTTCATAAATCATAAATGTGAGTCAATTGGTCTTAGGGCATATACTAACAACTTATGATCTAGCTTTTGATATGATTCATATGCTTAAGTGATCTGGTCCATATGCTTATCTTAGAAACAACTTTTTGTTAGTATTTATAGAATTAAACCATCCTACCATGACGTTGAGTTGTTACATCATAATCTTTTCTTTCATCTTCTTGTTGCTAATTTCTTATCTTCTTGTGCATTTATATGGAGTAAGATTCATATCTTCTTTTGATCTTTTGTTGAAAGTGGTTATGATGAGGGAGTTAGTTGGTTCCCTTGGTCCTTACTCATGCTAAGTTTAAAAGAGAGATTTTTGAGAATTGTGATTATGAAACATCTTTCCTTTATGCTTTTATGAAAAATCTTGATGAGTTTATTCCTTCCATTCAACTCTTGAGCCTTGTGAGTCATAAATTTGAATTTCCTCATGATGAACAAAAGCTTTTAATTGTTGATGGATATTTGAAAGCTTTGTTGTAAGGAAACTTCCTTGGGTTTCAATTCTATCATTTTCATTTCAAGGAATTCATGCAGTTGCTATTTTGTGAAAAGAAAATGAATGGTAATTTTAGGGTACTTAAAGGTTATCCTTGTGATCTTGTGAAAACTACATTCGAAAATGGTGCTTTTGAACTAACTTTGAAAGGTCTTAATGAGAAACTTGTTTACCCTATTTCCTTTATTGATTATCTTTTGAAACGTGACATTTTAGAAGACTTTTTAGTTCAAAACACAACTTCTTGTGTCAAGCTTTTGAATCAATCCTTTGGTGGTATTTTGCTTTATTCTCTAACATTCAAGGACTTTTTGAATGAGTTGATTTACTTCTCTATTGCAAAGAGGAACTCGGCAGGCTCTCTCCATTAAAGGAAATGGAACATCAAATTGAATGGGTGACCGGAGCGATATTGAGTTATGCTATCCATGACAAGGAGCTCTATGCATTATTTCTCAATGGACAACAAAAGCTTAACAAGTGGTGCTCTATGCATTATTGGCGTTTAAAATGTAATTAATTTGGTCTTCTAAAGGCATAGATTCTACATTTGTTGTGGTTTATTTGGATGACATCTTGATTGCTAGCAATAGGTTTTGAAGATCATTTGCGTAATCCTAATCGAGTTCTGTCTATTTTGAGGAATGTGAAACTCTATGCTAACCCTGGGAATTGTGAGTTTTGTGTAGGAAATAGTACTTTCCTAGATTATGTATTGAGTTTTCAAGGTTTTCAAGTGAGTGCAAATATGGAGCAAGCAATTAAAGATTGGCATATTTCCAAGAGTGCATTGACAAAAGAAGCTTAAGTCAAGCTTTTGTGAGAGCGTCCTCAAGGAGCTTAGCACCATTGCTAGTTCTTTGATAATTGTAACCAAGAAGACGACCAGATTCACATGGGAAACTTGTTCACCTTATCTTGACTTTGCTCATAATTCTACTAGTCTCTATACTTCTTTTGAAGTTGATTATGGTGTCTAATATCTTTTGATTTGATCCCTTTATTCATAGATTGTGCTTTGAGATTTGGTGAAGTGAAGAAGATGGAGTTTGCCAAATATATCCTTTTCAAGGATCATGATGCTATTGATGTCCACAACATGAAGTTTGGAATGGAACGACTAGTCTTTGATCTCGGCAGGTGGGATTAGAGTTCCTTTGGATTCTTCTCATCACATGACTAAGCATGATGTCGTTCAGATGAGCCTTGGCCACTCCTTGGATGCTTTAATGCTTTTATAAATGAACTTCTAATTGAATTTCATGTTAGTGCTACCTTAATGTTTGATACATCTTTGTTTGATGAAGGTGAAGATTCGTGGACGAATTTTTTCGAAGGAGGGGTGGATGATGTGAATCGGATTGATGAAAGCTAATGGATTGATTCATGATCCAAGCACTAGAGCAAGGACAAGAAGATCAAGGTATTTAATGCAAGTTTGGCATGTTTTTTATTCAAGAAATCAAGACAAATGAGAGCTTTTAAGATGAAAGACAAGCCCCAAGTTACTCATCATCTATGCCATAAACAAGGATTATTCAAGGGAGCAACTTGGAGTTCTTGGACCTACCACTGACTGTAGGCCTTGCCCCTACCGTCGTTATTAGGCTTCTGCAGGGGCTGCTCTTGGAGGTTGGCAACCTACCGCGCACAGTAGGTCTTACCCTACCATCATCGGTATGTCTCGGATTGGAACTTTCTAACCCACCATTTTTGGCGGGGTTTTGTAGTTGAAGTTGTTTTCTAGCTTTAAAATAAAGGTTTTATAGGTAATTTAAGTCATTAATCACTTGTTTAGCTAGGGTTAATTCTTAGCCTATGAATATCTCATTATACATTGAGTGTAACTAACATTGATGAATTTGCTGAAATTTAAGAGAGATTCTCCAATTGCTTCTAGGTTTCTTTACCTTCTTACACTAGCTTGCTAAGGGTTAATGTCCTTAGTGTTGTGAACAATTTATGCCTTTAGATTGTAGAATCTATGGAACCAATTGATCATTCTTCCTTTCATTAGTTGATTCATATAGTTTCCTTTCCTTGAATCAATTAATCTTGGCTCTTCTAATTGTGTAATTAGGGTTTTGAGGCCTTTGTTTTCTCAAAGTTCTAATTATCAATCTAGAAAGAACTTTAGCATCTCATCATTAGGTTTATCAAGCTTAGATCCTCATAGGTTTCTTATTGGAGTGTTGAGTTTAAAATCCTCAATAGAGGTTCTTAAAAAAAAGGAGGTGATCCTTGGGAAGGAGTAGAATCCAAACGACAATAAAAAGTGGATCTACATCAGAAAATCATATTAATATTTTTTAACAAAAAAAAGGTGGGCCCCTGGTCTACGACTTTGAAAACACTTACGAAAAGAAGGTTAGAGATTGAAGATTTTGATGTTGATCGAAAACCCATACGAGTGGCAAAGTTAAGAATTTGTCAATTTGATGCACAAGAATGGTTATAGAGACCAATAATTTTGAAGGCAAAATAATGGTGATACTACAATTATTGAAAAATTATTTTGAAACTAAGTCTAGGGTCAATGACAATTAAGAACCCTCTCCTTTAATTTTGACAATTTAGTACAAAAAATTAATTTTTTGCCTCTAAAATAAAGTTTAAACTCTTGAAAATTTGAGCAATTTTTCTTATGTATTGAATATTAGAGCCAAAATTCTTAAAACCCCGCTAATTTAAATTTTCAAGTTACTGAATTTCAAAAACCTTAATTTCGTGTTTTTCCAAAAATAACTTTTACTAAAAAAATATTTACCGGGAATTTTCTAAAATTTTCTGGGAATAAAATTTTTTTATAAAATTACCACCTCCCTCCTGTAAAGTATAATCTCTCTTATTTAAATTTTTTTAACTAGTGTGTTATTTATTTATTAATTTTAAAAACCTAAAATCAGATCACCTCGATGTCTGTTCTCTCCTCAGTATGCTTTTCTTCACGACCAAAACTTGAAGTCTGAAAAATTCCCAAACTTTGCCTTAGCTCTTGTCTCTCTTTTTTCTCTGCTAATCCACCACTAGTTGTCTCTCCCTCAGCTCGCTAGCGTCACCTTGCAGTTGCTGAATTCTTCAGTGTTGTGAACCAACCGCAGCAACACATCAACAAACAGGTAGTCCTTCTCTCTATTTCGTTTGTTCTCGCTACCTTTTTTTTTCTTTAAGTTGTTCACCCTGCAATTGTACTTTGACAAGATCCGTTGGATTTGATAAGTTCCTTAAATTATTTTTGATTTTTTATTTTTTGTAGTTCGTTGAAATAGGGGTTTACTAAGGCTATTTCATTTATTAACACTAGGCTATAAAACAATCCAGGTTATATATGTTGCTATGAAATAGTATATGCAGAAATTGGAAACAAAGGGTTTTTCCTTTGTAATTGAAGTATTTTGAGTTTGATATGAGATATCTTGGTACGAAAGTTCTGCCCTATCATAACTTTCTGAGTTTGTTTTGTTCAATTATGTCAGTTTTTGGATTTCTTTACTATGTTTCCTCAACCATTTTCTTCTTTGATTTGATTTTAAACTGGTGGCTTTGTCATTTTTGAACTAGTAGAACTTTACTGCCATAGATTTGAATATTCATATTCTTTTGTACATGGTTTTCTTGACATCATGTTCTACAGAACTATTAGGCATTGTGTTCCTGAAATTAGAGAAGTTCTAGATTTTCTACACTTCTCCTATATTTGCTATAAATCCCTTCTTTATATGCTTAGATGATTCTAAAGCGTTGTCCACTATCTCTTGTAATTTCTAGGGAAATCTAATGTTGTTTTTTTAACAGAAATTTTGATTGTGTTTCTGTTTCTAATAAGAGAATGGTTGTATTTTGCAAGATAGGGACATTACTGATGTCATTCAAACATCTTGAGATATTGTTCGTAAGCACCCCTTGGAACCATTCTAGTAATTTTATATGACTATAGTCACATTGTTATAAAATAAGACGATTAGAAATTATGCTTTTGTGAGTGTTTTAATATAAGCTAAGACCGCTAAAATTTTGGCTTGTATTACTATAACTTACGCTTTTATTCATCAATGGGAGACAAAAAAAATTATTCTCATGTCTTGATCTCTTGTTTCTTTGGAAGTTAGTACTTAGGCAACACATGCAGTGTCACAGATTTTACTATCTGAGTAGTGGGATACACAGTGTGAAAAGCAATAAAAAACACAAACACACAAGAGATAGCAGTTGATAACGCAATTCAGCCAAGCCTACGTCTGTAGGGCCATGCCCAGAAAGAAATCCACTAATAACTGTCAACACAGTACAAGAAACACCTAGCTCTTATACACATCTAGTGTTTCCCTAGTAGAATCAGTGTGAACTCCCTTTGCACACTACACAGTTGAATCCCTTCAACTCTTCAAGGCTTCCCCTGGGAACAAGCTACTTGATATTGAATCCCTTCAAGTCTTCAACACGTTGAATCGCATAACAACTTCTACCCTTAGATAATATAGTCTTCAAAACAAGAACTCCATTGAATTATGAAGGATGAACAACAAGAATCAATAGAGAATCACAATGTTTGAAGTTTATGACTGAATAAACTCAATCCACTGTGAACCGCTATCTTCTATCTTGCAAAATGTCTTCGAAGAATTCCAGAATGGCTAGCCTCCATCTTTAATTATATTCCTCTCATTATAAATGTTTAGGCTGAACAATAGATCTTGAATTACCAATCCTTTTCTAATTAGAATTTTTACCAAGGACTTGTTTCCAAAAGGACTAGTGTTTTACTTCCTTCAATCCTTTTTTACTTAGGATTTTGACCTTTCCTTATTCTTTCAAATCTCCTTAACTGGACTTCAATATTATAGCTCACGATCACAGATTCTTCAAGATATACTGAATTTCCTAAGGCCATGACAATCATAGTGCCGCTTCAAACCTAGAGCTTTGTGTCATCTCATGACCAACCTGGATGGCCACACTCAAGCTGTGTGACAGGTTTCTACAACTCCCTCTTCGACATTGTTTTAGATAAAATACGTGTGAGCTGCAAAGACCTTCATGCTTTTTAAGAACCCATAGCATGCATATTAAACCATAAGCATTAAAAAAAAAGACAAAGTGAATTGTTCGAGTCCTAGTTTTTGTGGCACAAAAGGCAAAATAGATAGCTCAAAGGCTACCACATAAAACAATCCAAAATATAACCCAAGGACACACAGGAGATTAAAAATAGAAATTAAAGTTTTCAGTTCATGGCCACACTCGGCCAACCAGAGACCACATAAGGTCAAGCAAGATAATTTTCATAAACAAAATCTGTTGCCTAATACTCCCACTTTTGATCTGAAATAATGCTCAGGGGAGCTTATCCTTGAGATGTTCAAGTTTTGTTATATTTGAAGAAAAAAGGCCAAAACTGTGGAAAGTTAGTGATTTAGAAGGTCTAGATTGGCGGTCACTTTTGAGAATTCAACACTAGGAGCTGGAAGTGAGGGTGAGGCCCTCTTGGCATTGGGCTACTTCTTTTTAGATAACGGCTGCCTGGTAGACTTTCCTTATGTGGATGGAGTTAGAGAAAGTGGCACCACACCAGGAGCTACTATCTTTGGCATCACCAAACGGTCTAATGCCCTTACCCAAGAATCATAAGGCAAAGAAAGGTCCCTACAACCTAGTAGATATTAGAAAATTAAATTGGGACAAGGAAGAGCAATTTTATTGGCCGTCTTTTGGTATATCTGCTTGAGGATATTTCTTAAGATAATAGTGTATATGTTGATCCTCCTCCTGGTGACAAAGGCATAGGGCATATGAAATCTTTCCTTTAGAACAGTAGTGACTCGTAGTAGGTAGTATTTTCGACCAAATACTCTAAATAGGGCTCTGTACGGCCTTTTCATTAGGTTTGAATTGAGCCCGTTAGTTTCTAGACAGACAGCCCTTGAATCTCCAATTGGGACGTTCGTCACCTCATCAAAGTCAGCTTCCTCTTCCAAACCAGTTCCTTCAATGTCACTAAAGTGTGGGCAGCTTAGGTAGTGTGCTATATTGGCAAGGGAGAAGTGAAAAACATGCCTCCTCACATAGACTTGACCATAAGCTGGGATCTCAGAATTGCAAAAATCTTCAGACAGGTTGGTATAGAACTCCTTGACTAAGTTCTCATTGTATTGTTTAGCAAATAGAGCCAATTCCACACAACCTATTCTAAGTAACAACTCCATCACATTGTACTATTCCAAAATCTCTTGAGTAATCCTTTTCTCAGCCATAATTGGTCTTTCAATTAGTTCCACCATTCTCAATTCAACAGTCTTTGTATAAATGTGTATGTTTAGTGTATTTTGGCTTTAAGAAGAGCAGGCAGAGGAGGAGTGGCAGCTCGTGCCTTTTTAGCACTAGTTTTTTTAGATGAAGCTCCCTTTATTGATGCTCTAGTCCTTTCTTTTTCTCCCCTTATTTAGTCTAGTGCCAGGGTCACCCCTACAACCTCTACGTCTGAGCCAGAGGTTCCTTTTCCTTTAAAATTGTGCTCCCCCTCAGAACCTTCCTCAACTCCATTATCAATGTCTTCCATAGACTGATTTATTGAACTCTCAATTGGTAAATGTGGAACTACAACAATAGGAGATAGTTCATCAATAAAATGGTGCACATGGTATGTATCAACAGACAAAACCTTAATATCCAAATTTCCCACAACAAGCAGAGATAGGGTATTTTCGAAAAAAAAAAATCTAGGCACTGCATGTATCCTCCAACGAAATTGGAAACAGTCAGAACAGGTAATAGGAAAGGATTTAGCATGAATGATATTTGGGTGCCTGATAGTCTTAGCCTGCACATGAGTAAAAATTCATCTGGAGATTCTAAATAATGTCCAAGAGAAAGACAGGTTACCGGCCTGATTATCGAAGTGGCTAGTGTAGCAGACAATGTCACTATGCTTGACGACCCCGGGAGGAGTATCTAGTTCTTGCTAAGGGAGAGAGAGTACAATCGTTATGTCTAAGAGCGAGGGACTTCCTTGGTCCTAACCGATTGTTTGTCTGCCTTTGTTGTTGTCAAAATATACAGAGATGGTGATGTCTTGTAGAAGAAAAAACTTGGAGAGAAACCCTAAGTAATGCAACATAGAATCGTTGAGGACAGAGGTTTGAAAGAGTTTGGAATGTCCGTTGAGTTGATTTCATGAAAGAGAAGATCCTTCCTCTTTTGTCTCAAACTTAATAAAGGACTCTGCCTCCAAGGTCTTTTATATATGACGGAATTGTGTATTGCTAGCTGATGTAGGTGGTGTGACAAGGGTTATTCTGAGTGTGAGATGAGAGTGTTCATTCAGTTCTCACACCACACGTACCGGTCTACCATGTATGTGAATGTGCAATAAGAGCATTTTTAGAAAGACATCTCATATACTAGTTGATCACGCAGATCCCCAAGGCCTGCCTTAGTTCTTCGAATCTTATGGCATCCAGAGACTTAGTTAGGATATCAGCCAATTTTTTCTGTATGTTCACAAACTCCAAGCTCATAATCTATTGCTCGACCAATTCTCGAATAAAGTGATGTCTGATGTCAATGTTCTTGGTCTTGTTGTGTTGCACAGGATTTTTGGTGATGTTGATTACGCTAGTGTTATTGCAATACATGATTAGCTCCTTCTGTGTAATTCCAGTCACTTAGCATAAGTTTATCCAAAATAGTTGTGTGCAATAGCTACCCACAGCGATGTGCTCAGCTTCTATAGTGGATAGTGAGATATAGTTTTGTTTCTTACTATACCAAGAGACCAGATTGTTTCCAACATGGAAGAACCCTTCAAATGTGCTTTTCCTATCATCACAGTTTCTAGCCAATCCGCATTACTATAGCCAACAAGATGAGTAGTGGTATCCTTACTGAAGAATAAACCATACTCAGCCGTGCCATGTACATATATCAGGATGCATTTTACTGCTTTCCTGCATGACTCCTTAGGATTTGCTTGATATCTTGCACACACTCCAACATTATATGATATATCAAGTCTACTGGCTGTTAAGTAGAGTAATCCACCGATCATGCTTCTGTACTCATGCTGATCACACTGGTTCCTATCTCATCCTTGGTGATTGAGTGTGGTACTCATAGGTATTCTTACTGTCTTTCCATTCTACAAACCAAACCTCTTCGCTAAGCTTCTTGCATATTTTTCTTGAGAGAGGAATATATCTTCCTTCATCTGTCTAACTTGTAATCCAAGAAAGGATGTTACTTCACCCACCATACTCATCTCAAATTCAGTTCTCATGGATGTAATAAACTCCTCAATGAGCTCTTTTGATGTGGATCTGAATACTATGTCCTCAACATATGCTCGTGCAATGAGCACATATTGTGCACTTCTTTTGATGAACATATTTTTATCCACACTCCCTCTAATGTATTTTTTGTTGAGTAAATAATTTGTGAGCCTTTCATTCCATGCTCTTGGAGCCTGCTTTAACCTATAAAGAGCCTTTTTTCTACCTGTAAACAAGATTTGGATACTTTGGGTTCACAAATCCCTTTTTCGTTGTTCAACAAATGCTTCTTTGAATGTTCCGTTCATAAAGGCACTTTTAACATCCATTTGCTAAAGTGTGAAGTTCGTTGAACACGCTCAAGTCGTGTGACTGGGGCAAATGTTTCATCAAAGTCTAGTCCTCTACTTGAATATATCGTTGTGCAACCAATCTTGCCTTATTATATGTGATGTTACCTTCTTCATCAGTTTTATTTTGGAATATCCACTTGGTGCCGATTATATTCACACCTTCTAGTCTTGTGACCGATTCACATACATCGTTTCTCTCAAACTGTTGTAGCTCTTCTTGCATTGCTTCAATCCTGTATTCATCTTTCTATATGATCCAAATCCATCTCATCTTGACTTCTCCTTTGGTTAATGCATGTGTGTGTAGATTTCTTTCTTGCTTCAGATCTCTAATTTTCCTGTAGCATTGATGCCAGATATGCCCGATCATTTTGCAGTAATCACACATAAGCGGAGGCTTTCTAAGTTTATTTTTTGATCAAGTTTCTCTTCGCAGCTTGACTCAAGCTGTCTTTGACAAACACTCCTTCCAACTTGCCAAATGTTGTGCAACTGCTATCATGTTATGTGACATGCGTACTCGTATAAACAAGCCCCCATGTCATTCTAGCTGGTCTTCCCATAAAGATTATTTCATTAAGTTCAACCTATCCAATGTTCAATCTTGTCATTTTACCTTTGGTCACATTTACTATCTCCTTTACATCCTTGACCTGAGTTATTAACTCATAGTTTCAAATGGTGACAAAGCTCTAATACTAGCTGTAAGTTAGTAATTAGGCATATATGCAGTGTGACAGATTTTGCTGCGTAAGGAGTAGTGTGGTAGACAATGTGGAAAGCAATAAAAAACACAATTGCACAAGACATAGCAGTTGGTAACGCAGTTCGGCCAAGCCTAAGTTTGGGGGGCTATGCCCAGAAAGCGATCTATTAACTGTTAAAACAGTACAAGAAACACTTAGCTCTTTTACACATCTTGTGGATCCCTTGTGGAATCAGTGCAAACTCCTTTTGCAAACTGTACAGTTGGAATCCCTTCAACTCTTTTAAGCTCTCCCTTTGAACAAGCTCATTGATCTTGAATCCCTTCAAGACTTCAACATGTTGACCTGCAACACAGCTTCTATTCCTTGAAGCTATAGTCTTCAAAACAAGAACTCCATTGAATTATAAAGGATGAACAACATCATCAATGGAGAATCACAGTGTTTGAAGTTTGTGGTTGCACAAACTTAATCTACCGTGAACTGCCGTCTTATCTCTTGAAGAATGTCTTCGAAGAATTGCAGAACGACTAGCCTCTATCTTTAACAATGTTCCTCTATTTATAGATGTTGAGACTGAATAGTAGATCTTTAATTACCAATCATTTTCCAATTATAATTTCTACCAAAGACTTGTTTCCAAAAAGGCTAGTGTTTTAATTCCCTCACAGTCCTCTTTTACTTAGGATTTTGACCTTCCCTTATTCTTTCAAATCTCCTTAATTGAACTTCAATATTATAGATGACGATCACGGATTCTTCAGGATCTACCACAGTTCTAAAATAATGCTAATACATAATGTTGCTTCGAGCCTGGAACTTTGTGTCATCTCATGATCAACCTGTGTGGCCACACTCAAGCTGTGTGTTAGGTTTTTACATTGCTTAATTTAGAGTCAATGGGTTGCACTAATAATATATCACTGAGTGTTTGACTACTTGATTAAAGAGGACAATCAACTTGGAGATTAGAGAGGTAAATTTAATTTGTGGCTGAACTTTACAATGCTGATATTATTTAGTATTTTTCCTTTTTATGTTAGCTCTTTGTTTGCTAATGCACTTTGATATTAATAAAACAAATGTATCTTGAATTATTTTATAGTAATCTCCATGTTGTTTAACATTAAAGTGTGTAGCTAATTTTCTCATATGCAGGTAGTGTGATGAACAGATTAATTAGAAAGAATAATTTTCTATTCATAGTCAAGAGATTTACAAGTTCTTTATGGCTCATTCTTCTATTTATGACATATTGTAAATTACATACTCATATATAATATAAAAGAAGCATGATATGCATCTATTTTTCGCCTCTATTTTTTTAAGAAATTAAAATTGGATATGGTATGTGTTAGTAACAATAGCTTTAGTTAATCTTTGTTGTTTAAGATCTTCACTTGAAGTTAAGATTAGATATTTTATCTACCTCTTTCAGGTGGGTAGATGTTATTAAGATCCCTTTGTTTTCTACTTTATCAATCTTTATATACTTCTTCTAGCATCGAAAATAGTACACCAATTTTAAATGCACTTCATTCAACAAGGCAGTAACTAAGATTCTTGTTGATTTAATGCTAAAGAGTGATACGGAGATAAATATGTTTATATATAATGTTTTTTTTGAGTAGATTTTATTTTTTGTTTTTCTTTTTGAGTGCAGAACAGTAGCTTTATGTACAAAGTTCTTCAATCTTTGCTGATTGACTTTTTACGTTTTAGGTCGTAAGGATTGAGTTCCCAATGTTCTTTTGAAAAGGGGGTAAGAAGGTGCTGTGAAGACACAAAGGTCACTTGCATACTCTCTAAGAAGGCATAAGGATTTATGCTTTTGTTTGACTTGATTTGCAAGAACTTGGAAAAAAGATTGATGATCCACTTAGTTGTACCGAAAAGGCTAAATGTAGCAGGATAGTTGTTTGTTTCGATTTGTTTTTTTAAGAACATGTAGGAATGTATTTTATTTTGGTTTGTGTTTTTTTTTCTAGAGATGTTTAGTATATTATGATTTGTATAGTTTACTAATTATACCTTAATATTTGGACATGTAGCAGGATGGTATTTTGTCATGTAGAAGGATGGTTGTTTGTTTTGATTTGTGTTTTTTAAGAGCATGTTAGAAAGTTCTTTATTTTCTTTGTGTTTGTTTTCTAGAGATGTTCAGTACTATTATCATTTGTATAATTTTCTAATTATACCTTAATATTTGGTCGTGTAACAAGATGGTTGTTTATTTCATGTATTTTTTTGGACATAAATATTGGATATTAAGTATTAAGATAAGACTTATTAAAATCTTCTTAATGTTTAAGCTTTTGACAGTTGTTGAGATGGGGAGAATAAAGTAAAACTATTGAAAATATACCATATTTTCACGATTAACAATCATAGTTATAAAATTACAAGTAACACTTATATCCACGGACACGAAGCTGTGACAGTGATATTTCATGAGGAATGAGTAATTCTCATAATTTTGATATAATTAACGATAGTTTATAATTTAGTTTAACCAGAAGCGTTTTCTTATTTTTCTATACTGAGCTATAAAATGTACACTAAGTTTAAATAATGAAAGGTTTATGAAAAATCTTACTTTAGTTCATATATATGTGTGTGTATAATTTAAAAAAATAGGTTGTTTGTTAATAATGTTGTAAAAATTTCATAATAAATTTATATCTTGTCACGTTTATATGGGAGCGTCATATGTTATAACGACAAAATGCATAAATGTCACCACAAGAGTCGTAAAAATTGGTTTCATAGCAACATTTAATTTAAACGTGAATAACACTTTTTAAAATGTCATAATACACAAATATATACCGACATATATCAAACGTTGCTATGAAATGTCGTATAAGATCTAAATATAACACTATTTACGTAAATTGACGTTTTAGATTGCTCTCTTAGTTCTTAAACGACGTTTGAGAAAAACATTGGTATAAAAACATTGCGATAGACTGTTTTTGTTGTAATATATACCGACTGTGAGTTATTGAAGTTTCTCAAAGGCAAAAGCTCAACAAGAGGCATGCAAGGTAGATAGAATTCATAAAGACTTTTCCATATGTCATTTGGTAAAAGAAAGGTAAAGAAAGCATTGTAGCCAATCCTTTACCAAGAAGGTACACTCTAATCTCGACTTTACAAGCTCAAATACTTGGTTTTGAAATACTCAAAGAGTTATATACTAGTGATGATGACTTCAAGGACATATTTGATGCTTGTTTATTTGTCGCTAATGAAAAATATCTTATACATGATGGTTTCCTTTACCATGAAGGTAAATTGTGTATTCTTTCTTGTTCCTTTGGATTGTTGCTAGTTAAGAAAGCTCATTTTGGTGGTTTGATGGTAATATTGGTATTTCTAGAACATATGACATTTTGCATAAGCATTTCTTTTTGCCTCACATGAAAAGAGATGTAGAAAGGCTTATTGATAATTGCCTAGAATGTAAAAGGACTAAATCTACGTCTTTGCCACATGGACTTTATACTCTTTTGAATATGCCAAGAGAACCTTGGGTAGACATTTCAATGGATTTTATTCTTGGACTACCTAGGTCCCCAAAAGGCATGGATCCTATATTTGTTGTGGTAGAACAATTTTCAAAAATGACTGATTTCATACCTTCTAAGAAAACCGATGATGCTATTCTTGTTGCGGATTTGTTTTTACTTAGGTGGTGCGAACCCATGGTATTTTGGATCGTCACACTATGTTTTTTAGTCATTTTTAGCGTGTTTTATGGAAGAAACATGGAACTAACTTGTTATGTTGTACAGCTTGCCATCCATAAACTGATAGACAAACGGAGGTGGTAAATAGAATCATTGGAGAACTTCTTAGGGCTATCCTTAAGAGGAATTTATGCCAATGGAAAGCTTGTTTACCTCATGTTGAGTTTTCTTACAATAGAGCTTGTCACTCTACTATTTTTTACTCTCTTTTTGAAGTTGTCTGTGGGTTTAATCCTCTAACTCCTTTCAATTTTGTTCCTGTACCTATAGATTTTCTTTAAGCTTTGATGGAAAGAAAAAGACAGAGTTTGTGAAAACTATTTAGTCTAAACTTCATGAAGCTATTTAGACTACCAACAAGAAACTTGTTGCTAAAAGGAATTTGGCAAGGAAACATGTAGTCTTTGAACCTGGTGATTGAGTTTGGGTTCATCTTCAAAAAGTATATTTTCTTTCTCCAACGAAAACAAAGTTAGATAGTGATAAGTGCATTTTTGTCTATATTTTTATATCTTAATTTCATCATTTTCGGTGTTTTTAATATGTAAAAATATATATTTGAGCTAAATATATCTTATTCACTATCTAAGTACCCTTCAGAAGTAGAAACGATGAAAAGGAAACGAAAACAGAGCGAAAAAACAATGAAAAATGGAAGTCGTTGGCCAAGCAACTGCACCTACCATGGATGGCCGGGCAACCTACCATCGCCAGTAGGTGTTGAGAAATGCCTGGAAGCTTAAACTTGAGACCTAGCGCAGAGGGTAGGCCTCACCTTACCATCAGCGGTAGGTAGGGTCGCAAAGGGGCAAATCCAATCATTTTCAAATTCGATTTTCTTGATTCTTAGCCCAACTTTAGCTTGAATTTTTTGTATTTTTACCTCTATAAGTAGGGCTTTTATGCAACCATTGTAACATACAATTTTCAGACAATTTAGATAGTTTAATAGATAATTACTTTAGCTTAGATTAGATTAGATTTTAGATTAGGAGTAGATTAGTTAGGTTAGATTAGTTAAACACTTTTTAAAATTTCAGCGTTCGTATTTTCTTTAGTTATACAATTTCAAGTTTTGTGCAAGTTTTCCTTTCTTGGATTCAAGAATTGAAGACTTTGATTCAAGATTTCGATCTTCAACTTGGCAACTCGAGTGACAATCTTAGAACGTTCAGGATTCGACTTCGGCTTCGAGACTTAATCCTAAGTTTCGTTTACTTTTCTTGTTATTGAACTCTTTAGTTAAATTTCACTTTTTTTAATTGAATAGTGAGTAGTTTTTCTTGTTTGGATTTGGGGTTGAACTCTAATTCTTGATTATGAAGTTCTTGGTTTGATTTCATTTCAATGCCTATTTTAATTTAAGTTGTCTTCCAATTGCGTTTCTTGTTAATTTAATTTTATTCTCGGGCCTAAGGTAGAGTACTGATATCCCATCTTTTTTATGAAATTATGGATATATTCGGCTTCTTTGCTTTCCTTAGTAAATGTCAAAAAGGAGCTAACCAAGAGAAGATTTCAATCTAATTAAGACCAATCAATCTCGTCAAGATCTGTTAGCTGCAACTAATAAAGAGTTTCGACGATAGTAAATAAGATTACGTAGCGGAGTTCAGTTCTTGGAGAAGATTGGTAGATCCTATATAATCTGAATTAGTACCAAATTCTCTTTAGAGTTACCAAGTCCCTTTCCTATCCTTTGTTAAAGCGGCAATTGCCTTCTTATTTGAGTTCGCTCCTCCTGCACCATAGTATTCTTTCTTTAGGGATTCTTCCATGAGTTCGAAATGACTCTCTCTCTTGTCCACTTGGTCAGCTCATTCTACCGAGCAACGGTATGTTGTTTCAGGTCCATCACCATGCTCTCTATTAGCAGTCCATGCTCTCTAGTGGCTTAGGCTTTAGCCTTAAAAAGGGCTCACCTCCCTCTCCCTTATGTAGAGGGATGATTCAATTGATTCCTAAGGCCTCATAGTTTCCTATAATTGTTTGCTGGAAGAATCGCATTTCTAATGACAAATAAAGAAAAAGATCACCACACAAAGCTTGACTTCCCGCTTACCCCTAACTCATGCTTTCCTCTTTATGAGAACCAGCAGTCTTCAGGAAAGTGGTGATTATCACTACAGTTTAAAGGGCGGTATCGGGGAATTTATCTAATAGTATTCCTATCTCTTGAAAGTCAACCCCAAAGGGTCATTTACCACATTAAGGTCCCCTATCAAAATCGAAAATAGAACTCGTGGAAAGCTAGGGCATTTTTATATTTAGAAAACTACGAATTTCAAAGCGATAGGAGTCTATCTCTCACCAAGTGATGATTCACCCTTTTTTATACTTTTCCTGTGGCGTATCTATGAGATTTATACCCTTGTCTTCCACTTGATGTGGATTACCAAGAAATATTCTATTAGCAAAAAAGAATCGACTATTGAGTAGGCACTCGTAGCAGCGCTTATCTGTGCCTCTGTCCTTGAGTCATATCCTAAGAGAAGGATAGACTGATCTATTCATAGCTTTAGTGGTAGCTTCATCGAACACCAAATAGCCGGAGCCCGATCCGAATCGGTGGGTCGCCAAACTACGATGAGAGTTTCACCTTTTGAAGCGCCAGTAGAGGGAAGCCTTAAGCCTATAACGAGAAAGAGGGGTTAGCATGGGTACCCTTACCTATCGATGAAAATAGGAAATGAGCTAATTAGTAGTATAGAAACCTCTGATTCTTCATCCAGATACTAGTCACTCTTAAGGAAATGTAAACGGTACAACTGGAAGGGAAAAGATCGCTGTAGAATAGAAGCTATACAGTAGAGAAGAATCCATTCCGGATCAAAGGAGCGGCTTTTCAAAAGGGTGGTTGTGATCCTCTTACAGGACTTTCATGGATAGGAGATTCTACTAGGAGATAGGATAGAACAAAATAAGGTATACTATCGTAACCAAGAATATAAGGTAAAAATGTTTGCTTTGGGCAGTAGTAGAATACTTTCAGAAACTGCCATACCTAAAGTTAAGGGAATTGAGGACAACACCTTTCTTATTGGTCTCTTAGCTTAGTGTGGGAGTATGTCCTTAAGTGCCAAAGCCAAATAAAACAAGTGATTAGGTAAGCATGAGGATCGGAACCAAACCCACTTTATACCAATGTGGGATGTGAGTTTAAATGTGCGTTAGGAGCTCTGATCCTAAGACTCACTTGACCCTTGATCCTTCCCCTGGGCAAGCCGAAGGACTCCTTATTTTGAGTCTAAAACCTACATAGTAGGGCATGTATCTGGAAGCTATTGACTGCCCCAAAACATCAACATTACATTAAAGGTTGGATATTTTCTTCTTGCTGTCCCGCATGCGGGAATACCACATCTTTATGTAGTTAAGCATATAGTAGGGACTAGTAGCTCTCCCGAAACCGATAGCTAAGCTAGGGTAGCTATCGGATTTGTAATAGTAGAACAAGTAGTGGCAGCGATTCTTTCTTTTATTAGTCTGTGTGTGAGGTCTATTAGTTACTTCACGACCTTTAGTCCTATCCTGCTTTTGTAGTAGTAGCTAACGAGCTGGCATTGGTATGTGAATAGATCTTTTTCTTATGAGGGAACTTCTCTCTCCTTCCCGTCCTGAAGGTTTGCAGCAAAGGGGAACCTCTGGAGTCCCTCTTCATCCCCTATTTCCGTCTATTGCTCCTAGGGGGAGAATTTATTCTTTAAGAACTCCAAATTCCTTTCATTTAAAAGTTAAGATTCGCCCAAGTCGTAGTATAATCAATCGAATTCTCCTACCTCAATTATTCCTTTATCGAAGGGAAGCAATGGAAAGGGACCAATAAATAGCTACACGTGTTGCGTCCATTTAAGAAAGCCTTTATCTACTCCAACAGTTCGCCTTCAACTCACCTTGGATATTCCAACCCTTGGTCAAACACTTGAAGATAGTCCTATCAACACGAGCCATTGTCTTTTGATACTTGATGCTCTGGTGCAGATTTCAATTCTTTAACTGTCATAGAATAGTAATATAATAAGTAGTGCTAAAGTTGATGTGCTAAATGAGAGTTCGAGGTGGGATGAGTAAATTAGCTCGGATTTATTAGTGCATCTCCTTCTATTTTTGTAGTGAATCATAGCGACTCTTCTTGTGCCATGTCAATAAAGTCTGAGGAAGGCTATGAGCGAGGATTTAAGCATCCTTTCCACTGCTCATGGTCCGGGGAAACTGAAATGGGTAGGTACGCATATGTGATCCGATAGATTTTTTTTAATAGAAATCACTAGAGTGAGAAAAGGAAGGAAAAGAGAAAAAGCATGGAAATACCATTACATAAGGTCGCAGGAATGAAGGGAATAAGAAAAAGACAAGCAAGATGAAGTTATGCAGATGAAGAGAGCGACACGTAAATGCTTTGTTAGTTCATACCAATATCAAGGGAAAGGTTATCTACTGCAATAAATTGAGTGTGGTCTATCCAATCTCTTTTGCTTTTATCTATCTTGACCTAGATCGACCTCATGGGGTATGAGGTCGACGTTCTTCTTCTTGTTTTTATATCACCATTCTTGCTTTATTGAAATTTTTCCTTGTCTTGACGAGTGTAACCGTAACCAATAGTATTGTATATTTCATATATTAGATCAGAATTTACCTTCCTCTCAACTCGAATTGGCTAGCTCGTGCAATGAACATATCATAACTCCCATTTATATAATGGCTACGAGCTACTGTAAGCGCTGTTCTGTGAGTACTGTATCACAAGTGCACTACTGAGTCCCACGAGTACAGTAACAGAACTACGAGCAGAAATCAGTAGTCACTCTTCGAGTTAAATAAACAAGTTACATATGAATATAAAGATAGAAAGAGAGAGATAGTAAGTCTCTTAAACGGCCGAGAGTGCTATGTCCAAAGGACCAAGGAGTATTCAGGAGTAGAAGGAGTAGGAGTAGGAGCTAATTTGGACAGAATCAAAGGGAAGAAACTCTGAGTTTATGCCACAACGATCTATATAGAAGGGTAGTTTTGTTGAGGCATTCCTCTTGAGAACGAAGAAGAAGAGAGATCTTCTTTTGAAAAGGAAAATTTGGTCACGTAGATCTTCTATTTCGTCATAATTTGTTGATTGCTCCATACGAATTTACAATGGAAAAAATTTTGTTCATTGTAAGATTACTGAAGGAAAGGTTGGTCATAAATTTTGAGAGATTACTTCTACACGGAAACAAATACCTTCGAGAACAAATATTGGACCAGGAAGAAAAAGGGGGAAAAATAAAGTCTAAGCACATATGGGCGAAAAGGAAATCCGATTTCGGTAAGACTTGATCCGAATCGTAGTTCAGATACAAGTTGGTTCAATGAGGGCGACCGTGAAAGTCACTGAATTGGTAAGTCATTTCCTTTAGTTTGTTCTAGATTTAAAATATAAGGTGTGGGAGGACATTGCAAATGTTCAGGGCGGACACGACTTTTTCTAAGGCTAAGGCTAGAAGACCACTGGAAGACACCCAGGACTAGAGCATAGCGTGAAAAAAGCCCACTGAGAGGGCATGCTTCAATCGTGTCTTCGATGCATAGTTGAATGTAGATATCATGAACACGAGGTACAGTATACCAGGCAGAGAAACCCCAAGCAACCATTCTCCTATGTGTCAATTGCTAGAGCATTCAGGGGCCCCGGCACACAACTCAGCTGAGAGGCCGAGCTTGATCTGGGAATTGCTAATTTGGTTCGGATAGACTTCATTCAATACCCATGGAATCAATAAGAAAAGAAGTGCTCAGTTTTAGATCAGTGAATAAACTAACATGAAAGAAGAGATGTTTCTCGCTCAGTGCCTAAAGCGCACTGTGCTCCGCTTCAATAAATGAGAGTTTTCGGTGGAACTGGTAAACCACACGAGCTGGTTAGATATGTGCGACAGAGAGCTCGTAGTACCTGTTAGTGCATCTATGCAGTGGAAGGGAAGCAGCCTAAATCGACCCCCTTCTTTATTTTTTTCTTTGAAAAAAGTAGTAAAAGGAGATTATACTCTCGGATGAGACTAAGCAGCCATCGATCTTTCTGACGCGCCCTTGACCTATTCTGACTAAGACTAAAAACCTATCTAAAGTGGAACCTAGTTTAAGCTATCAAACAAATGATAGAATAGAAAAAGAAGAATAACTACTAGTAGCGATATAGATGGAGTCTCGCTTAATAAAGGGTTGTAGAATCTTAAAATAGGAGAAGAGCCTTTCCTTTTTCTCTTATTTATATTAGTCAAGCGCACTAGCTGCAATCAAACTAAAGCAAGAAAAGGGATGCGCATTAGCGTTCTTTTTCGTTTTTTTTTTTTTTTTTTTGTAGGGCCTTTAATTTTAATAAAGATATATAAGCTTTTTCATCAGCGTAGGGGAAGTGCTTAACGTCGTCCTACACAAAAGGCCTTTCCTTTCAAATGACAATTGCCTCCTCCTGCTGTGAGGGCGTTGCACGAAACTAAACTGTCCCTTGCCTGATTAAGTACCACTTGCTTCTCTGGTGGGCCCACTTAAGTTAGGGGCATTGTCCCTCAGATCTTACCAACCTGCAGTGTGTAATTGACATGTTACTAGCTAGAACTCAATCGAAAAAGAATTGCATCTCTCTGCTATCAATTTCTTATTCATTCATGGCGCTCAGCTGGTGCTCCTTTCTCATCTCTTAAATTAGAATAACTCTGAACGTTAGGGAAGATGAGAAAAGACCACCTAAGCAAAGGGTCTTGACTTATCCGAACCAAGCGATAGCGGCTTAAAGAAAAGCCTATCATGACCTTAATGGCAATGGCCTTGATCGGCAAGGAGGAACATCTCCAAGTATGGGGCAAAGGATCAAGCGCTTTGACTTCGTCTGCATAGATCCACCATGGGTTGGGTTTGAGAGCGTGTGATGGGTGACTATCCATCACAGTTCGGAGAGCATATTTATTCTGCACTAGTGAATGGAAGCCTCCCTTATCAAGCAAGAAGGAAGTGACTCTTTCCATGGTAGAGTCACCATTGACTCTGTTTATTATTATGGTAAATCGATGTATCAAGACGTCAATCTGAGATCTTATTTCCGTTCGATAAGTCCACCTACGAGACTCACTTTTAGCTTTCATCTCGGTAGGTGTATTATTCTACATTTTCCCAAAAGAACATTCATTCCTTTATTTCTTCCCCGCCAACCACGACAACACGATAAATCCAAACTCGAAAAGGAGAAGGGCCGGTGGTGGCCAATTGGGAAAGTTGGGCTAATTAGGTGTCTTCATTCAAACAATGTTACACTAATACCTTAATTGAATCGATTAAGATAAAATATGTTTATCAAAGTACTTCTCCGATTGCTCAAGACATCTCTTTTCAAACGAGGAACAAAACAAGATCATTTGTTCCATTTTTAGAAAAATAGTGAAGGATATTCCATTAGTAATGAAAAAGGAGGTGGAGGGGGTCCGTATATGTTGTTTCGGTCAAGTAGATGGTGTAGAAATAACTACAACTGGATCTGGAGAGTATGGAAAAACGTCTCCTAATGTACTTAACAAGAAAATAGATTAAGGAAATGTAAGAAATATAGTAAATACCATAAAGGCAGATGTAGTAGGCATTGCAAACCGGATAGTACACAACTTGGGTTTGGATGATATGGTACTAAAAGTGGTATAGCTAGTCGTCTTTTATATCGAGCCATTGAAGTAGCATCGGGCTATAATCGGGCACTTCCATCGTGCTTATAAGCTGAAAATTCTGGAGAAATAGTAAGATATGGGTAAGAGCTCTTGCAGATTTCCCTATTACTGGGAAACCTAGAAAAGTAAAAATGGGAAGAGGAAAAGGAAATCCTACGGGTTGGGCTACTCGTGTGCCCACGAAATAAATCCTATTTGAAATAGATGGTGTGAGTTTGTCAAATGCTTGAGAAGTCGCTACATTAGCGGCGCATTAACCATGTTCATCAACTAATTTAGTAGAGAGTGGTTCAGCTTCAGCATCTGATGAAGTCAAATTTGAGTATCTTACTATTAAAGGATGGTACCTGACACTGACTCAGTGCAGAAGTTTGATCATCTATAACAGAAAGCTCAGTAAATAATCCTTGCTCCTATAGTGCCTAGTGAGAATCCCGCTACGGGCCTTCTTTTCCAATGAGTACTCTCCGGGGAAGGGTCTTTTCATTTGGAAAAAGATTTTATCCATATTACTAGTAAATTGGTACTGCCTGAGAATCTCTGACTTCCTTGACTGCTGACATTCCAGATAAGTTTCTTTGTAGATATAAAGGAAAATAACAAGATAAAATCAAAGCCCCTAATGGAAATTCGAGAGGCATCTTAAAGGTGACACTGGCTGACTTCCTATTTATTCTCTAGGCTCAAGAAACATGATTCTATTCTAATTACCTGTTAAGCATATGGTCTTATATAATTTCACTTTTTAAATATCTGCTCCTTTCTTCAATAGTAAGAGCAGAGTGGCAATAGGAAAAAGGGCGGCGATCTTTTTCTTTATTTAAACTAGTAGGTTCTTATTTGGAAGCAGGCGAAAAAGGAGACTTATCTCTTGCTCTGAGAAGGATAGCCTAGTTATTTCATACTGAAGCCCAAGCAGGAGAATGTTAATTAACTACTTAAGAACTATGATACCACCAAAGTAAAGTAGCACGGACATATTCCTATAACAATAGAACAGTTCGTATACCACTTTTGCTAAATCATAACTTGTCCTTCTTTCGTGCAGTGCACTTTGTTGATGATTGTAGGCATACTCGATAAACATTCCCTCGTGGACCACAAACAAGATATGAGAAAATAGATGAATGAAAGCGATAGCATAAGGCATTTTAGCGCTTCTCTACGAAACAAAATGAAGGTTTATAGCGAACATTCAAAAAAGAAGGGAACCCTATCCTAGTACCCCACTTACGAGAAAGAAGCCCAAGAAGGTAGCTAAGGCCGATAGCTGGATTTAATATAATCCCTATTTTGTACTCGATAGAAGTTAAGGGAGTTGATATGTCCGATGCCTTAAGCTATTCTAAAGAATCTTTGGGAGCTCCATTGTCTAATTCTTATCATAGAGCTGGTGCTGCTTTTGCCGTTGTTTTGAGGCTAGAAAGGAATATTCGAAAGCGAACAAGCCTGTCAATAAAAAGGAAGGCGTCCTAACGAAGAGAAATCACCAACGGAAGAAGAAGAATAGAAGTAAAAATGTAGTATATAGCCATAGAGTTCCCTCAAAAACCCTTCTTGCTAATAAAATACTATTCTTGTTTGTCCCTAGTTTTATCACATCTTGTATTATTAAACTAGTATGAAGTTGATTGGTGATCAAGTTTTACTGATCATGAATATGAGATATAAAATCAATTCATAAATACTTATTGAGAATATTATATTGGACATGACCCAAAGTGAAGAAGAAATATTGAATGGGTTTAATTCATAAGTATATCTTCTTAGTTTTATGGTTGATGTCCTTTGAACTAATGTTTTTAATGCTTCTTGCATGGGGAGAATATGTTTTGGTATAGTAAAACATCACTTTTATTAGGTGATTATTATGACTATTGGTTGGGATATTTTCTTGTCATGGCTTGAATATTAGAGATAGTGAAAGGGATTTGTCACTCTCTTATTAGAGAGAGATATCCATGGGCCCCTTGATATGGAAGATAGTAGAATAAGCATGGTTATGCTCAAATAAGTATTAATAAGGTGTTATTAATATTATTTATCGGAATCGTCTACCTGGTGATAAAGTAAATGGTTAATTGATTTTTATAAGGATGACTCGGTCCATGTCTTATACTTAATTAGGATATCGTGTGATGAAAAGACTAAATATTAAAACTGATGTTTAGTTATCATTTTTTTACTTAACCTAGATAAGCATAATGTCTTGCTAGAGGCTACTTATGTTTTGTGGATAAATGTCTAGGACATTTTTCACTCCTTGCCAACGTCACAGGGTCACACGCACAGACAATCTTGTGAGCACAATGTCCACGTCCAATGAATCTAGATCGTGTCCCAGTCCGTTGAACATATACAAAAAGGGATCAGATTCCGTGTTGTATTTATTTTGTGAGTTAATAAGTAACTAATTTATTTATGAAATAAATAAAATTAATTACTTAATACTATTCATCCAATCGTTGGATGATTATAGGAATAGACGGACGAGATTAAAATGGTCATTAGATGATAATTAGGGTTCTGTTATTGATATCTATAAAAGGTTATGTAATCCTTTTCCGCTGCTAAGCTCTTCTGATTAAAAAAACTTTAAACCCTAGAACGGCCAGAATTGTGTCTTGTCTCTCTCTCCGAAAATTCCAAAGTATTACCAGATATTTAGGGTTCATTCTGAATAGTTTTCAGAATGCCCAGAGGCTAGCATTCTGATCGCTTGCAGAGAAGGTCGTCGCATGGATACAGGTAGAGGGCGAAGCATAAACAGCAGCACCTCCACACCTTGTGGCATCAAAAGTAATGAGGTAGCTTTTCTTTCCAATCGGTTTTTCTAGTATGTGCAGATCCTATTGGCAGTTTTCAGTAGGTTCTTTTATTATGTTTTTGTCTATAGAATACAACAATGGTATCAGAGCATCGTACATGCTAGTTTTACTTGTTTTATCTGTTACCACTTTAATTACATGTGCTGTTTTCAATCGGCCTTATAGTAATGTTTTTTATTAAGTGTAATAATCAAACTTAATTGAATTAAAATATTTGCATATATCATATATTGTTATACATATTAATGTGATTAAATTAACAGAATATTGCTACTGTTAATTGTTTGGCGTACACAGTATAATCTGTGTAGTTTAATTGTTAAACTAATATGCAGAATCACATAATTTAATGTTTAATTGTTAAACTAATATGCAGAATCACATAATTTAATGTTTAATTGTTAAACATAATTTCTGGTGACATGATTATTAGGGTTTATGATGGCAACAACTCATTAATGAATTAGGAAGAAAGCGGGACCACTATTTTCTTCCGGGGGCATAGCCCCCGAAAACCCCTGGAAACCCCCTCGTTGTTTTTTGCATGTTTCTTTTTATCTTTAGATGCATAGTGCATAGCAAGGCCCTTTACCTCTTGTGATTGGTTGGCTTATTTGTTCATGGATTGTAATGTTTTTCTTAAATACGGCCTGCGTGTCGTCAATTTTTTTTAATGTAATATTGCCAAGCCTTACTAGAATAGGTTTATTTTATTTCCTATTCTTGTGTATGTTTTTCTATCTTATGTAACAAGATGAGAAGGTCAAGACTTTGGAGGCAAGATCATGGAGATGAAGACTTACCTAGATTGATCTTTTACTTCCATGAGGCTCATGGCAGTCAATATAGAATTAGGGCCATGCTATGTCATGTTTTATTCTATGTATATATTATGCATGTGATGTTTAGTTTTTCTTTTTATTTTATTGGATAAATGTTTTATAAAATAAAATATATAAAAGGAGGAAGGTTTTTGAAACCATGTAAAGATTAAGTCATAAAATGCCTCCCATAATCATAAGCACTTCTACATGCCTGGATCATTATTTTGTCTCATTACCAAAGCAAGAGATAAAGGATTACCTAAGTAGGGAAAGATGGAAAATGGTGTTTTCCATATGTTTGGAATGGTTTGACTTAACTAGGCTATCAAAATGGTTTTGAGCCGAGGGCATCATATGGGAGCTAGAGATATAGATGTAAATCCCATTAATGAGTTTTTCTAATTATGGGTGTTAAGCCAGAGCTTACTTATGATGCTTATAAAATTGAATTTTTTTACCTACGATTTATACAAAGTGTTGAATATTTCATGGAAAATTATTGCTCCATGTATTTATTTTACTTTGCAAATTGTATGTAGATAATGTCTTCAAATAGTTCAAACACCTCATTGCAATCCATTCTTGTAAAGAATAAGCTTATTGTGACTAACTTTTTTGATTGGGCACGAAGTTTAATGATTGTCCTTAAACAAGAAAAAAGGCTATATGTTCTTTAGAACCCTATCCCTAATCAACCAGCTAACAACACGCCTAGAGTCGAAAAGGATACTTATAGTAAGCACAAAGATGACTCTAATAATTTGACATGTCTCATGTTAGCACGATCAAATTTGACTTGCAAAAGCAATTTGAGGAGTTGAGGCTTATGAGATGATGAAACAGCTCAAGGAAATGTTCCAATAGCAAGCACGTCAAGAGAGGTATCTTACTATTAAGGTGTTGAATAGCTGCAGAATGACCCCAGGCACTTTAATCAGTGCTCATGTCCTTAAGATGAAGGGTTATTTTGATCAGTTTAAAAAACTTAGAGCACCTGTTAGTCATGACATGGCTACTGATATGATCTTGGCCTCTCTAAGATCTGAATATAATCAGTTTGTCATGAACTGCTAAAAAGAAGTCCACCGGGATTCTATATGCAATAGTGGGTCCGATATAGATACCACTTCATGTAACGAGGCATGCAACCGAACAGAGGCATTGCAAGCCATGTCATATGCTTGGAGTCTATATAGTGGCTCGTTGCATCATGCCAAGAGACCCCTCCAAAGGTGTGCTCCACGATGTACCTAACCTTAGTGCTAGCCGGTCGACGATACTCATGTGGTAGGATAATACGGAGGGTGGGAATGCCCTGCAAGTGACCAAACTGCCATATACATCGCTTGGGCATGTGCGGCTCCACAGTATCGAAGAAGGCTAATGTGCCATGGTATGTGTAATATCTCACACCCTGTATTTCTTGAACTGTGTACGGTTTCCACCAAACTTCATATGTTCTCATGGTATCCAATCCCAGTGGATAATTAACACGGAACTGCCACGTGTTGTCCTCCGTAGCTCAAATTACTGGATATATTGACTACGAGCAAGTGCATCAGGTCTCACTAGTAGTTCAAACATGGGATAGAGGTATATCCATGCCTACAACATAAATATCATATAAATATAATACATATGAAAACTTAAAAAAATTCAAAGCCTAAGTAAATCAGGATACATACCTCCAACAGTAAGAAGCAGCCTCCTAAGCCTCTCACAGCTGCGCATGATGCCTGACCAAGGTTCTTGTACAACCACACCAACACCACAACACCCCATGCCATCTTGCTGCACTTCTGAAGATTTTTCACTAAAGGCAATAGATTAGAAGGAACTACATTCAAGCTCTCTTGTCGGTGAGATAAAATTTCTCACTATGGAAATCACGTAACAAGATGCTCTGATATCTATGGGAAGCTAAGGATCATCACCAGCAGCTGAAATAGCTCCATGTGGAATCCCATGTTGGGAATCACCTATACCGGCGAGACTGATGCCAAGGTCCTATTTCACTAACTCGATGAGCTGCGCCTATGGTATCTCAGTGGCAATAGCATCATCATATGTAGGTATGTCGAGTATCTACCCCATGTCATGTAAAGTGATGCTCATCTCGCCAAAAGGTATGTGGAATAAGTTGGTGTCTGGCTGTCACCTCTCAATAAAGGTGCTCAAAAAAGCACACTGTGCTTGTTGTTGGTTACTATCCTATTAAAATTCCACTTTTAGGCAAGTATACCTATCACTATGGCAAAAAAGTTCCCCAGATTATCAAACTCTCGGGATGACCAAAACACTAGTACTTACTATGTCTCTACTGTTTAATTAAAATAAAATGGTTTGAAAATATTTTTTATTAAATAAAGAAACACAAAAAAATTCAACTAGGAAAGCAATAAAAGGGTTTTAAAATAAAGTTTTGAAAAATCGTGCTTAAATGGTAGAATCCCCCTAGAATCTTAAGTTAATTTTATTTAGAAAATCATTGTAATTAATTATTAAAACTCGTTGATTGGATCTCACTCAAACGTTGGATAACCTATGTCTAGGCGAATATCCTCCTATTCAACTTAATTGTTTAAAGAAGAATGTCTTCTAACCCTAACTTGATCAAGAACGAATTATAGGTTATTGTGATTAATTAATGATCTAAGAATCATAGCTAGTATGTCTATTCAATTACCAATTACTATTATTCAAGTCACTGCACGCGGTAAGTCCAGGAACAAAAAGGAGGAACCCGACAAAAGCCTACTGTAAATGGTAGGCTAGATCTACTGGATGTGGTATGTCCCGAGCACTTGAACAATTTTCAGAAAGAATCCTAACGCGAACGGTAGGGCTTCACCAGCCGAATGCAGTAGGTCCAGTCAGCAATGCAGTTAATGCATTTTTAGTTATTTTTATGTGAATTTTTCTATCTTTTTCATAACTCAACAATTTTATGTCTGGAGATGAGGAATTAGGGGTGAACTTTGAAAAGAAAAAACCCTCTCAATTCCTCTTCAATTAGGTAGATGCTCAGTAATTAACATCAAATTGAAGCTTTTGGAGGAAGATTGAACAGATTTTTACGAAGTAATTTCGGGTTTCATCAAGTGAATCGAGAGACGAGCTTGGGTGGCTTTCAGAATCGTGGATTCAATCCTTCTTCAGTCTAAGCCTTCTTTTCTTTTTCTAATTATGAATTCTATCATTGAATTTAGTATTGTTAGGATGTTTAGTAGCTAATTCTTTCGTTGTTTGAATTGAGGGTTGAACCCTAACTCTTGATGATATGAATTTTGATTTAATTTCATGAAATTGATGTTTGTTTTACTGTTGGTTATTGTTCAATTATGCTTTTATGATAATTGATTTGCACGGAATGATTATTGCACAAGATTGGATGGAATTGAAAAAGGAAGGCTAATCTAGGGCAACAAATTGAATAGTAAAAGTTGACAATTGAATAGAAATATTAATTGCACTTTTAGGTTATTAGATCACATAAGTTAATTGCATTAATAATCGGTTAGGGAGAGAAGAGATTCTCCTCTAAAGGCTAGTGAATAGAGTGGCCTTCACCTAGAGAAAGGGACTGCCCGATTTTCATGTGATAACCCAATCTTAGTTTTTAATCATTATTTTAAGAGTTTTCCAATTGAAATAGTTGACAAAAGTTAGGGGGATTCCTTCATTCAAACTATTTTCCTAAATTTTATACCTTTAAACTGTTGCTTTCATTTAATTTTTTTAGTAGTTTTCAAAATAATTTCACAAAATCGATCTGTTATACTAGACATTAGGTAAAATAGTGAATATTTGAGCTTATCTATTCCTTGAGTTCGACAACCTAGATGCATCTCTGATACTATAGTGATAGATACACTTGCCTGTTGCATTAGTTTTAGTTATACCCCAAGAAGATACATCAAGTTTTTTGCGCCGTTGCCGAGGAACGAAACTTAAAGAAAACTATTTTTCTTGTGCTTTAGTCATTCTTTTTTCTTGTCTTTTTTGTTTTTGTTTTGGATTATTGATTATTCTTGCAATTATTGGTCTATTTTTGGCTTATATCTTGATTTGTGATTTATTATTTGTGGACCTTGACTGGGATTTATCTGTTTCAGGTTTCGAGTACTAGTTTATGCCCTGAAAGAAAAGGAGTGAATTAGTTCCATTTGATTTGGAGCCCGAGTGTTTGTTGTGGAGTGTCCGCTGTGCTCTTCGATTCAAGACGACGAATAACAACACCATCATTGCATGTCAATAAGATGGAAGAGGGTCAAGAGGCTCCAGCTTTCATAAATCCATTGTTTGCACCACATCCACAACCACACATAGCGGAGCCGACAATGGCAAACTATGCCAGACCAGCCATTGCTAGAACACAGCCAAGCATAGCCAGGCCACAGGTAGAAGCAAACAACTTTGAGAGCAAGTCGAACGTGATCCAAATATTGGAAAATAATGTACATTTCGATGGACTCCCTGAGGAAGATCCCAATGGGCACATCAGTAATTTCATGGAGGTATGCGATACATTCAAAACTAACGGAGTCTCAAAAAATGCTATTAAACTTTACCTTTTCCCATTTTCTTTGAGGAGGAAGGCAAAATCGTGGTCAAAGTCATTACCTTCCAGCTCGATTACATCATGGGATTCACTAGCCGAGAAGTTTCTAGGGATGTACTTTCCTCCTGGTCGTATATGAAAGCTTCGAACGAGATCCTGTCATTCCAGCAGATTGATGGAGAAAGCCTATATGAGGCTTGGGAAAGATAGAAGTAGCTGCTAAGGAAATGTTCGCACCATGGCTAGATCTGGGGATTCAAATAGAGTTTTCTATAATGGAGTCTCATTTGGAGCAAGATAATTGATTGATGCCTTTGTTGGTGGTTCTATAGATCACAAGATCCCCTAACATGTAGATGATCTCATTGAGAAAATAGCTATGAATTACTTGGGAAGAACAGAGATCCAAGTCCAAACCTGTGGGAGTAAATAATGTAGATGCTATCACTGCTTTGGAAGATTGATTGGCAGCGATGATTGAGTAGAAGATGGGGAACTTGACTACTATACCTTCAAGTAAGAATAATTAGCAAGTAATGTTCTATTGTTTTTGTAGTGTAGGGCATCCCAATCATGAATGCCCTAGATGGGAGGCCCTATGGAGAATGTAAATTTTGTGCAAGGGAATTGACAGGGTAACGACCCCTATGCAAATACTTATAATCTGTGTTAGAGAAACCACTCCAACTTTTCTTGGGGTGGACAAGGACACCAAAGGCCACAACAACCTATGGAATTCCAGAATAGAGGTCCTACCCAACCACTTCCCTATGTGCAGCTCTGCAGAATCCTCCACCAGCAAAAGCTAATATGGAAGAGCTGATAGTTAAGTTTATGAACACCACTGATACCGAAATGAGCACTATAGAAGCTACCTAACGGAACCAAGAAGCCTCAATTTTATAATTTGGAGAAACAGATTGGGCAGCTTTATCTTCCGCGACCCCTCCACGATTTACGGCCAGCACCACCACCAGTTTGTACCGCTCTCTCTATCTCTCTCACACATCTCTTATTATTTTTCTCTTCTTCTTTTGTTTCTTCTTCTTCTCACATTCTTTTGCACACTTCCACCATTAATAATTCTGGTTTTCCCCTTAATTTCTACTCCATCAAACTCCATCTTTCACCTTCCTACCCCTACTGATTTCCTCCCTCTACCCCATTTTTCTCTCTTTTCTTTTATGTTATTTTCTTTTATTTTTCTTTTTCTTTTGATATTTCTTTTTTTAGTAACACGTGTTATCCTTTTCTTGGTTGTTCTAACAAAAACTTTGTAGAAAAATTCAAAAAAAAAAAAAAAATTTCAATGAAGATTCCAGCAACTCTGGCAGCCCAAAATTCCAGGCAAAGTGCCCTTTTCACTAAATTGGCAGCGACTGTTTGTTGTTAAAACAAACCCAGGCTACCTTTAATACCCTTAGCTTAATTTTAGTTTAGTTAATTTTAATTGTTGTTCGTGTTTGTTTTTTGTTGTTTGTGCTTTGTGCTTAACTTGTGTTTTGTTGTTACTATTCACTTAGTTGCTTTACTGGTTTTTTTCTTCGTTTATCTTGTATCACACTTCATCCCACATGGGCAATGTATAAGACACTTAGCACACATGGGCTACGTTAGTTTTAATATATCGTTTTTATGTGTTATTTGTTTTAGCAGTCCATCTGTGTGGGTTGTGATCTTTGTACTACTCCTATCTTGTGTCTTTTTTGTTTAGCTCCTTTATCATACCCAAAAAGTCCACAACCTCCTCCTCCAAATCTAAAAGGGGCTCAGTTGATGATTCTATGCCCAACCCTGCCATTTCTCCTTATCCTGAGCGCCCCTCTACGGAAGCCTGGAAATGATAGCTGATAGGGAGCACCTTAAGCTCATAGTAGAAAAATCCTTCCACACTCTAGTTATCGAACAGTTAGGATTAAACGTTCTTTTTGGTGGGTTAGGGTGGGAACCCCTGTTACATATTTCTGGAACCTATTACGCCGAGCATATCCATGAGTTCTATGCCCATATGTTTTGTAAAACGGACGAGGACCTTTCTACTATCATGTCAACGGTCAAGGAAGTGAGGATAGTCTTAGATAGGGAGCGTCTAACTTCTATTCTGGGGATCTGAGATAAGGGAAATACTATCTCTATAGACTTTAATAAGAAAACCATCGATGAAGACCCGAACTAGAACTACGATACGACTAGTGATCACCTCGAGATCTGACCACTTCCGAGTGATCGGCTACGTATTCTTTACGGTGGTGACCCCACATCCTTAATTATTTCTATGGAAACACTTTGGTCCAAAAAGGCGGTGGGTAGAGCGATGTTAGGATTCTCGATCTTTAAATGAATGATAAACTCCAAAAATAATCCTCCTTTTTCGTAGCATCCCTTATTATACACACTATTCGCAACACTAGTTGTGATACTACTTGCACACGTGTATTTGATTACCCTGTGATACTTTCCTGTGTATTTGCTGTTTTCAATGTTGATTTCATAGGGGAAAAAAGAGTGACGACAAGGTAGCCGCAGATTATAAAATTCACCACTTTCAACAACTGCGCCTATGCTTGGGACGAGGCTTAGAAGATTTGGATAGCTCCGGTCGAGGAGGATCAATTGCGGGAGCGCAACATTGCTGATTTTCATTTGATAAAGAAAACAACAAAAACCAGCATTTGAGCTCCTCTTCCTAGCCCATCGATGATGAGGATAACAATTCTATGACCACTTGGCTAAGGATACACGTCCTACAGTCCCCATGATTGCTTTTCAGACTAAGATGTGGGCTGCTGTAGAGCAGCTCCGTCTCATATAAGATTCCATAGGGCCCAGCTGGCAGAGATAGTGGACTCAACCTGACGCTATATAGACGAGTTGGCGCATCAAAAGGCGTCCATAGACTACCAGGAGGTGATGTTAGCCTATTTGTGCAGTCGATTCCTTCCTAATCAGGACAGCTCTGGAGGCGGCGATGCAGACTTTAGTCCGCAATGATGGAGTTTTTATTCTTTTCTATTTTTCTTTCCCTTTTGTTTTTTTTCACGTTTTCCTTATTCTTTTCTCTTTTCCATGTTGTGCTTGTTATCTTTACTGTTATTTGTTTCCTTTTCTATTTTGACATTTCTTGGGGATTGCTTCTAAATATGCTTCCGTGCTTTATTTCTGCAGGATTGCTTCCCATGTACGTGTTTTAACTGCGTTTTCACTTTGTTCTGGCCCCCACATTAAGGATAATGTAGTTTTAAGTGTGGGGGTATATGTGTCTTTTGACTATCCCCTTTTGTTTTTTATGTATGTTTATGTTTAGTTATTTTTATAGTCTATTGAGTCATTTTACTCTTTTTTCACTTTTGAAAAATAAAACAAATTAGATAATTTGAAAAAAATCCAAAAAATTTTCCTTGTTTTCCTTTTTTCAACCTTCCTATACTTAGAAAATCCAAAAAGATTTTTGTTTTGTCACAGTGGAAGTCTTGATTGCAAAACCCGTAAGATTTAAAAAGTCATTTTATTTGATCTACTTTAAAACCGCACTTGCTTTTTACCCTTACAAAGTTTATGGTTTTTATACACTTGTAAGAGTCAGTCAATAATAGTATAGTGAATTCTTTTTTGAGTCTTTTTCTTCACTCTTGTGTTTTTCTTACCTTTGAAGCGATAAGGTTTAGTCTAGGTTGATCTTGGAAATGATGGTCATAGGCCTTCATTGTACCATTTGTGTGTTTCTTACTTTATCCCTTATAAATTTCAAACCCTAGTTCCATTTTTGTGCCTTCATGCCAAGGGTTTTAATCCCTTCCATTCTTTGCCTTTTAAGATCACACTATGTAAAACCTCAATTCATTGAGCTAATGATTGAGTACTTTGAGTCAGGAAAATAGATAAGTAAGGGGATATCTGTGTAAAGAAGAGGATTTCTAAGTAAAAAAAAAGGGAATTTTGGGATATCTTTGTAAATAAAGTATATGCAGCGGTTGAAAGAGAGAAAGCTAAGTTTGAAAAAAATGAAAATAAGAGAAAACACTTTAAAAAATGAGCATTTGAATATCTTTCCAGTTTATCTCTCAAAAATCTCAATAGTTCTCTCTCTTATATGGTTCGTGAGGAATAGAAAAATTTGTGGGTGGATTATGCGTAATTTGAACTAAGTAAGATATTCAAAGGTGGATGGGAATGAGTGAAAAGCGGGCAGAAAGCGTTCATAATGTTTGACATCTCTCCTTTCAGTTGCATTAGCTCTATCTCGATTGTTTTTTTTTCCTTTCCCTTCGTTTGACACCCTTTATCTCTCCAGTCTAACACTACAAGCTGAAAAGTCCTACCTAATCCAAGAACAACTTAGAATAAAACTTAGTGAAAAGGTTTTGAGAAATTTGAGTTGTGTTGTGCATTCTTCAATAAAGTTTTTCACTATGTTAATAAGTCGATATTCCTTGGTTTCTTTGAAAGGTGACATGAGCAATTCACATACACACACTGTTGATTAGTAAGGATTAGTAAGATAGCAGCGGGATTGTCGATTCTTGTGATTCATTCTTTGAAAGATCTATGTGGTTGAGTAGTCATATCCCCATTGAAGTGATGTATTTCCTCGTTTTTATTCTTGGGTTACTTTTTGTCGTCTTTGTTTGCAAAGTCTTATATTTCTTTGGTTGTCTGTGTTTTCCTTCAATGCATCATTTTCAATGAATAAATCTTTCTACACTTCTCTTTTTATGTTTTCCAGTTTTTGCCTAATTTTGTGTTGCTTGAGGGCTAGCAACAAATAAGTGTGGGAGTATTTGATATGTGCTATATTTTACTATATTTATATATATTATTTTCGTTTTTTATGATATTTTTAATGTATAAAATGTATAATTTATACCATTTACTTCTATTCTTATCTTAGGTACTTGCCGATGAAGAAGACAGAGAATAAAAGCAAAAACAGAGAGAAAATTGAGAAAAACGAAAGTTGTCGGCACCAAGAAGGAAGACCTGCCTCCGACGGTAGACCAACCTACAACATGCGATAAGTCCAAGAACAAAAAGAAAGAACCCGAGAAAACCTGCCGCAGACGGAAGAGCTCGACCTACCGGACGTGGTAGGTCACGTCAGCAATGTAGTTAATATGTTTTTAGCTATTTTTATGTGATTTTTCCCTCTTTTTCATAATTCAATAGTTTTAGGTCTAGGGATGAGGAATTAGGGGCGAACCTTGAAAAGATAAAACCCTCTCAATTCCTCTTCAAGTAAGTAGATTCTCAATAATTAACATAAATTGAAGCCCTTGAAGGAAGATTGAAGATATTTTATGAAGTAATTTCGGGTTTCATCATATGAATCGAGAGAAGAGCTCGAGTGGCTAATTATGAATTCTATTATTTAATTGAGTATTGTTAGCATGTTTAGTGGCTAATTCTTTCATTGTTTGAATTGGGGGTTGAACCCTAACTCTTGGATGATATGAATTTTGATTGAGTTTCATGAAATTGATGTTTCTTTTATGGTTGGTTATTGTTCAATTAGGCTTTTATGATAATTGATTTGCGCGGAGTCGATTATTTCGCAAGATTGGTTAGAATTGGAAAAAGAAGACCAATCTAGGGCAACTAATTGAATAACAAAAGTTGGCAATTGAATAGAGATATTCAACAGTGTGACTGATTTTGCTGAGAGTAGTAGTGTGATGCAAAATGGGAAAAGCAATAAATAACATAAACACACAAGACATATCAATTGGTAACGCAGTTCAGCCAATCCTACATCTACGGGGCTACGCCAAGAAAGCAATCCACTAATAACTGTAAACACAGTACAAGAAAACACCTAGCTTTTTTACACACTAGTGTTTCCCAAGTGTAACCAATGCAAACTCTCTTTGCACACTGCATAGTTGAATCCCTTCAACCATTCAACGCTCCTCTTTGGTATGTGGCTGCTTGGACTTGAACTCCCTTAAATCCTCAATACCATTGAACCGTACAACTTCTTCTCTAGAAGTTATAGTCTTCAAAACATGAACTCCATTGAATTATGAAGGATGAACAACAAGCAACAAGGGAGAATCACAGTGTTTGAAGTTTGTAATTGTACAAACTCAACCACCATGAACCGCCGTCTTCTCTCTTGTAGAATGTCTTCGAGGAATTATAGAATGGTTGTCCTCAAGTTTAATTACATTGCTTTATTTATGTATATTGAAGCTCATTAGTCAGTCTTGTACTTCCTGAAGAATTTTGACCAAGGATTTAGTTTCCAAAACAAGACTTCTAGTTTAGATATCCTATGAGTCCTATTTTTCATTAGGATTCTGACCTTTCTTTACTCTTTCAAATTTCCTTAACCAGACTTCCATATTACAGCTCATAATCTCAGATTCTTCGAGATTTGCCAAGTTTCCTAAAACGATGCTAATACATAGTGCCACGACAATCAGTAGTTTTAGTGCTGTCGCATAACCATCTATGTGGCCACACTCGAGCTGCGTGACAAGTTTCTACAAACTTCCCATTCGGCATTGTTTTAGATCAAATACCTATGAGCTACACGGACATTCATGCTTCATAAGAATCCCATAGCATCCATGTAAAACTATAAGCACAAACAGTAAAAACTAAGTGACTTCCTCATGTCCTAGTTTTGATGGCACACAGGCCAAAATAGATAGCTCAGAGGCTACCACATAGCCCAAAAAACAGAAAGCAATAAAAAATATCCCAAGGCCATACAGGTCATAAAAAACAAAAGGTAAAGTATTCAGTTCAAGGCCACACTTGGCCACTCAAAGGCCACACTGGGTCAAGCAAAATCATGCTCTTAGCTAAGATTTGCAGCTTGAGACTCCCCCTTTTGATCTGAAATAATGCTCAAGGGAGCCTGTCCTTAAGATTTTGCAAGTCTTGTTGCATTTGAAGGACAGTCAGAATAAATATGTTCTTGAACCTTCTCTTTAAAATTCAAAGTGGATGTTCTCGCACGAATCTCAGTAATGACTTGTTCTGATTCTACATATTGATCGTTTTAAACTAAAAGAAAACTTTTGGGTAGAATATTCACATTATGTATAATATCTTCACTCTCAATAGTCACGTACAAGTCTATAGAGCATAGAAAGATAGGATGTCCATGACGTGTACGTGTCGGATAAACAAACAAAGGTCATAACACTTGAAAGTTGCTAATTGAGAAGGTATAAGCTGGTGGTCACTTCTGAAGACTCACGACTGGGAGGAGGAGAGAGTGAGGCCAACTTGGTGCCGAGCTGTTTCTTTTTAGACAATTGCTGCCTGATAGACCTGCTTAGACCAGTGTGTCCTTGTATGGATAGAGTTGGAGAAGTTGGCACCACACCAGGAGCTATAATCTTTAGCATTACCAGAGAGTCTAATGCCCTAACCCAGGAATCAGAAGGCAAAGAAAGGTCCCTATAACCAAGTAGATATTCAAAAATCAAACAGGGATTTGGAAGAGCAATCTTACTGGCCTTATTTTGGTCTATTTACCTGAGGATGTTTCTGAAGATAATAGTACAGATATTGATCATCTTCCTGGTGGCAAAGGCATAGAGCAGATGATCTCTTTCCTTCAGAACAATGTGACATTTGCAATGGGCATCTAGTTTCCACAAAAGACTCTAAACAGGGCTATGTATGGCATTTTCATAAGGTTTAAATTGAGACTGTTAGTTTCTAGCCAGACAGCCCTTGCATCACCAGTTAGAATCTTAGTCATCTCATCAAAGTGAGATTCCTCCTCCAAGCCAATCCCTTCAATGTCACTAAAGTGTAGGCAGCTTAGGTAGTGTGCTATATTGGCAGTGATCAGAAGTGAATAACATGCCCCCTCACATATACTTGACCATAAGCTGAGCTCTCAGGATTGCCAAACTCCTCAGATAGATTGACATAGAACTCCTTGAGTAAGTTCTCATTGTATTGTTCAGCAAATATAGCCAATTCCACACAGCCTATTCCAAGTTGCAACTCCATCACATTGTAATATTCCAAACTTTCTTTAGTGATCCTTTTCTCAGCCATAGTTGGTTTGTCAATTAGTTTAACCATCCTCAATTCAGCACCCTTTGTTTAAAAGTATTTGTTGAGTGCATTTTTAGCTTTAAGAGGAGCAGATAGAGGACGAGTGGTACCTCGTGCTTTTTTACCACTGGTTTCTTAAGATAAAGCTTCTTTTAGACCTACTCTAGTCCTTTTTCTCCCCTGACTTAGTCTAATGCCAGGGGTCAACCCTACAACCTCTAGGTCTGATCCAGACTTCTTTTTTCTTCAGCATTATTATCCCCCTCAGAACCTTCCTCAATATCTTCCATGGAGTGATTTATTGAGCTCCCAACAGGTAAAGGTGGAAGTACAGCAATAGGAGATGGTTCATTAATAAAGTGGTGCATAGGGTGTGCATTAACATACAAGACCTCAGTACCTAAATTTTGAACAATAGGCAGAGAAAGAGTATTTTCCAGAAAATATCTAGGCATATGCACATGTATCATCAAATGAAAATCGGAAATAGACAGAATAGGCAATAACAATGGATTCAACATGAATGAAATTCGAGTGCCTATTAGCCTCAGCCTACACCATGAGCAAAAACTCATCTGGAGAACCTAAATAATGTCCAAGAGACAGAGAGTTTACCAGCCTGATTACTGGAGTGGTTGGTGTAGTAGATAATCTTGCTATGCTTGATGACACGGAGGAGGAGAATCTAGTCCTTTCCAAGAGAGAGAAAGTGCAGTCATCATGTGCAAGAGCCAGAGACCTTCTGGGCTTAATAGGTCATCCTCCTACCATTATTTGTTGTTGGAATATGAGGAGCAGATGAATATGTCTTGGAAAAGAAGGACTTGTAGAGAAAAGCCCTAAGGAATGTGGAGAGAAAATTACTGAGATTGGAGGCAAAGCAGGTCTAGTTTGAAAGATTTGGAAACGGTTGTTGAGTTTATTTGGTGAGGGACCAAATCCCTCCTTTTTGTGTCAAACTCACTAATGGACTCTTATTCCAAGGTCTTTTATGTGTGAACGGAACTGCATTTTGCTTACTTATGTGATTGGGTATGACCGGGGGTGATCTGAGTGTGAGATGAGAGTGTTCATATAGTCTCACACTGCACGTACCTGTTTAATATTTATGAGGGTATGAAGTAAGAGCATTGTTAGACAGGCATCTCATGCACTAGTTGATCACACAGATCCCCAATGCTTGTCTGAGTTCTTCTAACTTGGCATCCAGGGACTTAGTAAGGATATCGGCTAATTGTTTCTGTGTGTTCACATACTCTAAGCTCACCATCTGTTTCTCGACCAATTCTCGAATAAAGTGATGTCCTATGTCAATGTGCTTGGTCTTGCCGTGTTATACAAGATTTTTGGTGATTTTGATTACACTAGCGCTGTCACAATACATGATCACCTCCTTCTATGTAATCTCATAGTCACTTAGCATTTGTTTTATCCAAAAGAGTGGTGTGCAACAGCTCCCTACAATGATGTACTCAATTTATTCAATATATAGTGAGATACAGTTTTGTTTCTTACTATATCAAGAGACCAGATTGTTTCTGACATAGAAGCATCCTTCAGATGTGCTTTTTCTATCATCATAGTTACCAACCCAGTCTGCATCACTATAGCCAATAAGATGTGTGGTGGTATCTTTACTATAGAATAACCCATACTCAATAGTGCCATGTACATACCTTAGAATGCATTTCACTGCTTTCTTGTGTGACTCCTTAGGATCTGCTTGATATCTTGCACACACTCCAATACTATACGATATATCAGGTCTACTATCTGCTAAGTAGAATAATCCATCGATCATGCTTCTATACTAATACTGATCCACACTGGTTTCTATTTCATCTTTGTTAATCTTGGGTGTAGTACTCACGGGTGTCCTTACTTTCTTTCCATTCTCCAATCCAAACTTCTTTACTAGGGTTTTAGCATATTTTTCTTGAGAGAGAAATATACCTTCCATTATTTATCTGATTTGCGATCCAAGAAAGAATGTCAGTTCACCTGCCATAATCATTTCAAATTCAATTCTCATAGATGTGATGAATTCCTCAGTAAGCTCCTTTGATGTAGAGCCAAACGCTATGTCATCCACATATATTTGTGCTATGAGCATGTGCTACATAGATCTTTTTAAGAACATAGTTTTGTTCACACTCCCTCTAATATATCCTTTGTTGAACAAGTAGTTAGTGCGCCTTTCATACCATGCTCTTGGAGCCTGCTTTAGTCCGTAAAGAGTACTTTTCAACTTATACACATGAGTAGTGTACTTTGGATTCACAAATCCTTTAGGTTGTTCCACATATGCTCCTTTTCTTGTAGTACTCCATTCAGGAAATCACTTTTAACATCCATATACTGAAGTGTGAAGTTCTTGGCACACGCAATAGAGACTAACATTCTTACTGATTCAAGTCGTGTGACTAGGGTGAATGTTTGATCAAAGTCTAGTCTCTCTAATTGAGTATACCCTTGTGTAACCAACCTTGCGTTATTACGTGTATTATTACCTTCCTTATCAGTTTTATTCCTGAATATCCACTTGGTACTGATCACATTCACACTTTCTGGTCTTACGACGAGTTCCCATACATCATTTCTTTCAAACTGTTGCAACTCTTCTTACATTGTTTCAATCCAGTATTCATTAGTGAGAGCTTCTTCGACATTCTTAGGTTAAAGTATAGAAGTGTAGCATGTCATGCTGATCATTACAAGCATCTGATTGTAGTCTACTTCTTTCTTGCTTCTAGTTCTTAGACCTTCTGAAATTGTTACTGATGATAGTATCTATGGGGTGATCTTTCAGAAGTCTTATTTCTTTCCTTCTTCCTGTCTAATTGCCTTGAGTGTGAATCACAATCACGTGGACTGGTAGGTTTAAAGAATCTTCAATATTTTTGATCTTTTTGGATTACTGTCACTCCAGGTGTGTTGTCTTTATCGTCAATAGCTTAATCATTAACTCTTAGTCTCTTGGTGTCAACATCCTCAACAGTTACATTTATTGATTCCATGAAATATTCCCTCATCACTTCTAGCATCGAATTTTCCTAAGTGTTCTTGATCCTTTAGGATATAGCATTTACTTCCAAACACATGCAGGTACGTTAGCTTAATGATATATATGTAACTATATTAATGATATAAACTGTCGTGTTAGCTGCTTCTGCCCACCAACTATGTGACAATCCCTTAGAATTTAACATCACGCGAACCACACCATTTTGTTGTGATGTCTTAGACATTTAAAACTTATGTTTGATGCCATGTGACTCACAGAACTCTAAGAACTTGTTATTATCAAACTCCTCGCCATGATCACTCCTCAGCCTTTTCAGAGTTGTGTTTTTCTCTGTCTGAATACTTGGACATATCTTTTTGAATGCATGAAATGAATCCGACTTATTTCTGAGAAGGTCTATCCATGTGTATCTTAATAAGTCACCGATATATACAAGGCATACCTTTTTCCACTAGTACTTTCTACTTGTGTAGGTCCAAACAAATCAATGTGCATTAGATATAAGATATGTGTTGTGGTGATATCTCCAACTTGGATGTGCTTGGTTGTGATCTGGCAATCTTCACACAGTAAATTACATTCCTTTTAAATGAGGAATTCCTCTGACAATTTGTTTACTTCCAAGTTTGTATAAGTTCTTATAGTTCATATACCCCAGTCGTTTATGCCACCGTTCAGCTTCCTTAATTTGTCTAGTCAGACATATAGATTATTTCATAGCATTCATTTGGTAGCAATTGTCTGTTGTTCTTGATCCTACGATGATGCACTTGTCATTGTTTATCAGAACATAGCATTGTCTCTTGTCAAAATACACCAATAGATCATTATCATAACACAGCTGACTTATATTTATCAGATTGGTTTTCATCTCTTCGATGTGTAGGACATTTGATAATTTTGGCATTCCAGCTACATTTAGCGTGCCTACACTGACTAATTTATTTTTCACACTATCACAGAATGTCACATTGCCTTTATGACACACTGTATAGTTTGCAAGATATTCTTTGTTTCCCATCATATGGCATGAGTTTCCACTGTCAAGATACCAAACACTCCCAAAGTCTACTGATAGGGATAGATGAGCCACATTACATCTCAACTCTTCCTTTTTTATCCAAATCCATTGCATTTTGACTTTTCTATTGGTCAAGACATGCGTGTGTAGCTTTCTTCCTTGCTTCAAATCTCCTGTAGCATTGATGCCACACATGTTCGATCAATTTGCAGTAATCATACATAAGTGAAAACTTTCTAGGTTTGTGTTTTTTGATCAAGTTTCTTTTCTTAGTTCGACTCAAGTTGTCTTTAACAAACACTCCTTCTAACTTACCAAATATTATGTGACTACTCTCATGTTGTGCGACATACATACCCAATGTGTGACTGAGATTTGTACCAGTGTAACCAAGTCCCAATTTCATTCCAGTTCGTCTTCCCACAGAGATAATTTCATCAAGTTTAGCCTTTCCTGTGTTCAATCTTGCTATTTTTCCTTCAGCCACATTAACTCTCTTCGTTGGATCCTTGACCTGAGCCATTAGCTCATAATTTCTTTCTTCAAGAGCATTTTTTTGTTCATGTATCTTCATTAGGCTGTCCTTTAGTTTTTATGTAACTTCACACGTCCAATCCACTTGGTGTAAAGAAGGCTATACTTGTCTTGTAGTTCCTTATAGGATACTTCTTTATCATTATAGATGGAATCATCGTCATTGTCATCTTTGTGATCCATTTGCATAGATGTAGCTTCTAAATCTATTATCACATTAAATGCCAGTTTCTCATTTGAATCAGTGTCCTCTTCATCATCTTCAGAATCACTTTTCTTCTTATCATCACTGAGAGTAGTATTCAAAGATCTGTTCTTTTTTAAAGTGTTGGCACATTCTACCTGGAGGTGACTATACCCTTCACATTCTCTGCACGGTGTGCGTTTTCTTTTTTGACCAGTGTCAAACTTCCTTTTCATTGTGCTTCCTTCAAACTTAAACTTATTAGGGTCTTTCCTATCCCATTTGTCATTTTTCTAACCTCTCTTGCGTTTTGGATGTTTTTCCAGTTCTACGAAGAAACTTTTCAAAGTTTCGAGTGAGCATCATAACCTCTTCTTCAGAATTAATATGTGGCATTTGATGAGTTGTGTTCAACTTTCAGTGCAACTCACTTACCTTTGGATTCAACATCAAGATTCATCTCATATGTTCTCAAGGATCCTAAAAAATCATTCAAAAGAAGTTTCGTCACATCCTTTTCTTCTTCAATTGCTTCAATCTTAGGAAACATTTGTGCAGGTAGAGATCTTAGTGCCTTTCGCACTAGTTTTTCTTCAGAGAATTCTTCTTCCAATTGATAGCCTTATTTGCAATGTCTCTGAGTTTGCCACTGAATTCCCCAACTGTTTCATTCTCTTGCATCCTTAATTCTTCGAATTGAGTAGTCAACATATGTAATTTGGAGATTCTCACAACATTTGCACATTTATGAATGGTTTTCAAAGTTTCCCATTAGCTTGAATTGTTCCTCATCTACACTGGCAATGGTGGTGTTTAATGCCTTAGCATTAGCTTGAGCAGATTTCCTCTCAGCATCCGTCCATTCAAGTGTAGATTCACAACTACCTTATTCAATTTAGTTGTGTCATCTTCCTCAGTCTTTGTAGGAGGTTTCCATTAAGTCTCAACAGTATCCCGAGCAGTTTCATCCAAGGACTGAATGAAAATTCATGTTTTCATCTTCCAACAGGCATAATTTGTGCCTTCGAACAGAAGAGGTCTGGTAACAGATCCACCTTTCTTGGTTGTCATGATGACTCAAGTACTAACTTTCCACGATCTTCACCTGCTAGATAACTAGCACAACAAATGGTGCCAAAGCTCTGACATCAGTTGTAAGTTAGTACTTAGGCAATTCGTGCAACATGACTGATTTTGCTGTGAGTAGTAGTGTGATGCAATTTGGGAAAAGCAATAAATAACAAAAACACACAAGACACAACAATTAGTAACATAGTTAACCAAGCCTACATTTGCGGGGCCATGCCTAGAAAGCAATCCACTAATAACTGTAAACACAGTACAAGAAAACACCTAACTCTTTTACACATCTAGTGTTTTCCTAGTCTAATCAGTGTAAACTCCCTTTGCACACTGCACAGTTGAATCCCTTCAACTCTTCAAGGCTCCCCCTTGGTGTGTGGCTGCTTGGACTTGAACTCCCTTCAATCCTCAATACCATTGAACCGCAGTGCAACTTCTATCCCTAGAAGTTATAGTCTTGAAAACAAGAACTCAATTGAATTATGTAGGATGACCAACAAGCATCAACGGAGAATCATAGTGTTTAAAGTTTGTAACTGTACAAACTCAACAACCATGAACCGTCATCTTCTCTCTCGCAAAATATCTTTGAAGAATTATAGGACGGCTGTCCTCAACTTCAATTACATTACTTTATTTATGAATATTGAGGCTCATCAGTCAGTCTTGTATTTCCTTATGAATTTTGACCAAGGATTTAGTTTACAAAACAAGACTTCTAGTTTAGATACCCTGCGAGTCCTATTTTTCTTTAGGATTCTGACCTTTCTTTATTCTTTCAAATTTCCTTAACCAGACTTCTATATCACAGCTCATAATCTCATATTCTTTGAGATACCAAGTTTCCTAAAAAAAAATGATGCCAATACACTGTGCTACTGCAACCTGTAGCTTTAGTGTCGTCACATAACCAACCTATGTGGCCATACTCAACTTGTGTGACAGATTTCTACAAAATAATTGACAAAAGTTAGGGGATTCCTTCATTCAAACTATTTTCCTAAACTTTATGCCTTTAAATTGTTGTTTTCATTTAATTGTTTTTAGCAGTTTTCAAAATAATTTTACAAAATAATTTCGACAACCCAGGACTGTCGTTGAACTTATACAAAAGGGGAATCAGATTCTATACCATATTTTCTGGTAAGTTAATAAGTAATTAATTTTATTTAATCGAATAAATGAAATTAATTGCTTAATATTACTCATCCAACCGTTGGATGATTATAGGAATAGACGGACGAGATTAAACTGTCATTAGATGACAGTTAGGATTTTGATATTGACAGTTATAAAAGGTTATGTTAACCTTTTCTTGGTGGCCGCCCTTTTTCTGATTAAAGAAAAACGAAACTCTAAACCCTAGAACGGCGATATAGTATCTAGCCTCTTCTCTCTGAAATACGACCGATTACCAGATAGTCAGGATCAGTTCTGAACAGTTTTCAGAACATAGAAGGGCTAGCATCCCGATCGCTTGCAGAGGAGTTCGTCGCATGGATACCAATAGAGGGCGAAGCGTACAAAGCAGCGTCTCCACAACGAACAATCAAAACATTGAGGTAATTTCTATCCAATCGGTTTTTCTAGTATGTGCAGATCCTGTTGGTGGATTTCCGTAGTTTTATTTTATTTTGTTTTTGCCTATGGATTCCAATAGTGGTATCAGAGCCTCGTACATACTAGCTTTACTGATTTTATCTGTTACCGCTTTGATTACATGTATTGTTTTCAATCGGCCTTATAGTAAGGTTTCTAATTAGTGTAATAATCAGAGTAAATTGAATTATAGGATTCGCATATATCATATTCTGTTTTACTTATTAATGTGATTAATTAAACAGAATGTTGTTACTGCCAAATTGTTTGGCGTACAGTTTGCAATATGTGCAATTTAATTGTTAAACTAATATGCAGAATCACATAATTTAATGTTTAACTGTTAAACAAAATTTCTGGCGGCATGATTTTAGGGTTTATGACGGCAGTAACTCATTCAATGAGTTAGAAAGGAAAAATCGTTTTTCTTTCTTTTCATGTAACATTCATGAGCACAAAACTTTGACTGACGTGCTTGAGCATCATCCTTCCAATATAATATACATATATTAACGCATACATCAATCTTGACCAACGGAAAAATCAAACCAGATAGTAACTTTTTAGTCTGTTACCTAAAATCCACTACCTTATTACCTTTGGGGAGTACATCTTTCAACAACTCTAATAATTATCAAAGCACTTTCAAACATGTTGTTCCTGACTTAATATTCAACAACCTCGCCATCCAGATAATTGTGAATACTTTGTACACTCATCGTACAATGGTGCATCAACAGGTTGAACACATCATAAAATCGTTGAACCACAAGATTAGGTGCCTCATCGTAATTATAGTAAGCTAAATCGAGTTGAAAATGGGACCGACTGCATCAAATATGCCATCCTGGTACGTGTTTCTTTCAATATTACTTCTTTTAACATTGCTCTTACCGCTACCTTCCCCAACATTCGGTCGGTAAACTCACGATGGCTCGCCATGTCCAGCCCTATTATAGTAATCAGACAAAAAAGTGGTGCTTATAAAGGTTTAACTTCCCATCATCCTTGACTAGATACTTTGTATTCTTGCACTTTGCACATCGGACACTGTAACTCATTAACTTTAACAAGAACGTAATTAACATACAAATTTACAAAATGCTTCACACCATTAACAAACTCACTACTAATCCCCACTACTCCAGCACAATTCTTCTGTACATCTAGCTACGATCCTCCTCCAATACTTCACAGCACAAAACCTATTTACTTTAATATAGCGGTTTATAAGTATTACGTTTACAAATGAATAATGTAAAATTATAACTCATTACTTATCATTCCATGCATTTAAAGTGTTTAAATTTGATTTAAGAAAATTTTGGAGTTTTATTTTAGGAGTATTAACGAATACATCAAAATGCTTAGAGAGTTAGAGTTTAAAAGTTTAAAGACTTCTCTAATCATTTGAGTATTACAAATACAACAAAGTGTTTTAGAGATTAAGAGCTTAAGATTTTAAAAGACTTCTCTAACCATTTATGTATTACAAATAGAGGTTAAGAGCTTTAGAGTTTAAAAGACTTCTCTAAAAATTTAAGTACTACAAATAAATCAAAATGGTTAGAGTTATAGATTATAAGTTTAAAGAATTCTCTAGTTATTTGAGTATTACACTTACAACAAAATATCTCTCCAAAAATATGTTGTCGTAACTTTCCAAAATTAATCGCATAACTTAAGAGTTAAAGAAACGAAGACTTTAAAAATATAATTCTTGAAAATTTTTTGATAGAGTTTGCCTTGTAAAACGAACAAATCCTAGGCACAATAACAAACAACGAACGAACTAAACACAAAGACTAATATATGTAATAATTACTAAGCTTATAAGAGTTTCAACTCTCCCATAATGTAAACAAATATTTATATATTTTAAGACTTTGGACTGCCCCATAATATAAACAAATATTTATATATTTTAAGAGTCCAGGCTCCCCATAAAGACAACAAATAATTCATATCATCATATGTAAGAGTCCAGCTCAAAAAATGTAATTGCGTAATACATACCTCAATATATCGGATAGTAAGTGATGCTCTACATCTTGAAATTATGTCTAAACAAAGATACCCAAAAAAGGAAGAACTATATTAATTTAAAGATCAATCTATATACTAAAACAAAGATAGACAAAAACACAACAAACACAAGAATACGTGATAAATTCCTATAACAAGGTTATATAATTTTTTATCTATATATAAATTCCTAACATATATATATATTCATATATATAATGTTTTATTTATTAATTTGTGTCAGAAAATATGTTATAGAGATCCAAGAAGATACTACACCTAGTCCAATTGTGAGATCGTTATCTGCCATCTTCCTTACTCACTTCTGTACCGGTTTCAATGATCTTTTGAAAGTCTTGAACTCTGTCCAACAACTAATCACCGATAAGACGAGGTGGCGGCGAAGAATGATTTTCTTCTCTACCCTTCTTGAATAATTTCGATTCCCTTTGAAATTGATGATCTGAAGGCAGAAAACCATGATGACAATTGAACGAAGATTGTTATCCTCCACTTTGTTATCTGAAGGAACTTGTGTGTTCCATGCAATACGAACTTTCAAATTTACCCACAGTACTCCAACCAGACAACATCCTATTCACTGGAAAGTTACTAACAGTCCATATAAGGGCAGCCTTCATGTTGAAGTTTTGTTTCTTTGATATATCATATGTGTTAACTCCACAAACCAAAAATTGATTCAATTCTTCTATTAACGGCTGTAAGTGCACATCAAACTTATGTTTTGGATTCTGAGGGCCCAGAATGATACATGTCAAGAACATTACAAGATTCCTCGAGCACATAAAATGAGGCAAGTTCTAAGGTGTAACAATTATTAGCCAAGGAGAATACTGCTTTGGGCACATCCTGAATAACGCAAACCTATAAGAACACAATCTGAGTATGACATTCCTTGATTCGGATGCAAAATCAGGATGGGTGTTATCGAAATGTTTCCATCCCTAGATGACTCATCATATCCAGCTGAGATATACTTTCTTAATGTAATCTCATACCTTCACCTGGTGGTGTGTGTTGATGAGAAGAAGAAGCATAACAAATTAAAAAGAGAAGTGAGGAAGAGAAAGGAAAAGGGAGGAAAGAAGAAAGAGAATAGAAGGAAAACAAACATCATCTAGACAATCTTCTCATGGCGGCAGTCGACAAGAGGCCTAGTGCCGGTCTTAGGAGTGGAAGAAGGCAAGTGACGTTAGAGGAGGGGTGGTAGTTGGCTGGTGAGGGAAGGGGGAGAGGGTTGAATTACAGAGGAGTTAAAGGGGAGGAAGGGGATGTACATTCGGGAGAGAGAATGAAAAAAGAGAAGCCCTTGAATTATTTAGTAAATGGACGACTGATTACTAACTAAAAGTCGGTCAAAAAATTAGTTGATCAATTACCAACTGAATCGGTCGGTAATTAGAAATTAAGAGCAGAGAAGGGAAACAAACCTCACTTGGACAATCTTCTCTTGGCGACAATCGGTGAGAGAGTTAGCACTGGTCTGACGGCCACAAGAAGGCGAGAGGCCGGTGAGAGGAGGGGTGGTGGTTAGTTGGTGATGGGAAGGGGAGCGGGTTGAACTATAGAGAAATTGAAGGGGACGAAGGGGACATAATATCGGGGGAGAGAATGAAAGAGGAAAGTTCCACGCTTGAATTATTTAGCAAGTGGACGACTGATTACTGACTGAAACTCAGTCGATAAAATTAGTTGACTAATTACCGATAGAATCGGTCGGTAACTAGAAATTAATTAAAAGACTTATTTTTAAAATAATCTTTAAAAATTTATAACATATTTCTGACCTACATTGATCGGTAAAATTAATTTAGCTAATGGCTGATCAATTCGGCAGGTAACTTACTGACCGATTTTAATTTTTTCGGTAATCAGTCGGTGACTTAAAAAATTAACGACCGATTCCTGTCCATTGGTAAAACAGAATTCTCTAGTAGTGTCCATGTTGTGACAATGCCAATGTTTAGAAATACCATGGTCACCTGAAGAAGATGCTAAGATCAAAGTTTATATTGAGCAACATGGGACTGGTTACAATTGGATTGCTTTGCCTAAAAATATTGGCATTTATTTTTTCTCTTTACTATACTAATTAATTTTTAACTTCAAATTTTTTTAATTGTTGAATCTTATAATATATCGTACATGATTTGTGTTTCAATCATGTGTACTAATATATTTTTAATTCAGAAAACTAATCAAATGGGAAAATGAAAAACTTGGAAAATTGAAAAAAAAAAAAAAGGATGCATTTTTCCCCTTTCTTAGAGCAAAAAACAGATGAAAAAAAGCAAAAAGGCAATAAAATAGTTTTTAAAAAAATAAAAATAGCAAAAAGTACATCCATTCCAGTGTTATAAACATCAAAACAAATTCCAAGTAGCTAAACAACATTATTCTCAAAAAAGAAAAAACCCTAAATACCTGAAATTTTAGTCCATTGAGTAGCAACGGAGAGATTTTCGACTACTAGCAATGCCACTAATTCACTGAGCAGCAGTAGACAAAGAAGAAGAATATGAAAATAGAGGAGAAAGAGAGGATACGAAGAAGAAGAAGAAGAAGAAGAAGAAGAAGAAGAAGAAGAAGCGGCTGAAAAGAAAGCTAAAAATAGAGAGAGAGAGAGAGAGAGAGAGAGAGAGAGAGAGAGAGAGAGAGAGAGAGAGATGAAAACAGCAGCGATGACAGGGGTTGCCGAAGAGGAGTAGCCGTCGGTGTGGCGTCGGCAGATTCACTAGAGGGGGATAGTTTCGCGGGAGGGGGGGAAGGGTTTTTACAAATGAAATCGATTTGGGGAAGGAGGAAAGGGTTTCTCGATTTTGTTAATCTAGTACTTAGTTACCAACTGTTTATTCATCATTAAATATATTTTATAAATTACTGACTGAACACACGTCGTTAAGTCCGTGGTAGCAAAGTGTTATTATCGACGTATACCTATCTGTTTCAAAGCGTCGTCGCTACCTAATATTACCAATGATTTGTTCATCAGTAAAAATATCAGTAATCATTTTAATTATCAATGACTCAAATTTTCATTCTTAAACGTCGTCGGTAAATTGTGTTATTGATAGTAATGTCTGCCAGGAAGCGTCACCAATTTTCAGTGCGCTATTTCCTTCAAATATATCTCTAAATTTTTAAAATTTACGTCAAATCTTCTTTCCCTGTTAGAAATTCGTCAGTATTTACCAATAGACACTTTTTTCATAAATAACATTTGTCGCTAAAATGGTATTTTTTTTAACGTTAGTGTCCAAGGAGGTAGTTTGGCTTCAAACTTTCCTTGTAGAACTTGAAGTCATGTGCATTCAATGTAATAGAGTAAAGAACAAAAACCATAAGAAGGATAAGCACATTAAATGGAAATATCACCTAACGCGAGGTTCATTTAGAAAGAGAAGATAATCATGGTCGAGCAGATTCTTTTTGAGAAGAATCTATCTGATTTATTCACAAAACCTTTAGTAGAGAAAGTTTATATGTGACACTTGGATACTTTAGGAGTTAGGCTCTGTTAACTACAGTACTCTGTTTGTGCATGTGAGAGTTTATTGGACGTATATGACTAACATGCATTTTTTATGCAATATTTGGAAAATAAATAAAGTGAACATTTTTTTATTTCAAGACTTTTAGTTTGGATGCACATTTACTTACGTAAGCTTCACATATCTTAACTAGATAGTCCGGTGATGGATCGTGCTTCACCGTAAAGTCGTACTATTGTTACTTAAGATTTAAGAAAACCTTGTTCTTAGTCTTTTGATGGTGTTGGGCATGACATCAAATAAAAACTTATTGCACCTATAGTAGGTTTTTAAATGGATAACATACATTAGGTGTTAACGAATGTCTTTCTCATGACTAATTGTACATGTCTGTATTAAGTACATAGAATTGTATCCCGTGATAATATAGTTTATGTAAAGGAACTACAAAAGTAAAAAAAAAAACTAAGATGATCATAAGTTATAGCATTGATGAGTACCTTATGGTACTCACATGGGTTGGCCATCTAGTGAAGGTAAGGTTTGTTTTCTAAGATATACTATGGGAAAAAAATATTTATGCATGGGATCGATAAACTCTATACATTGGTGCGGTAGATGAACTTAGTTAAGACGAACTTATGCATTCAGTTTTGTGAGAATTACCCTCTTGTGATTGTCCAAAATAATTTCGAGTGCATGAATTTAACAATAAGTTGAAGGGATTGCTCCTTGTGATAAGCAATCACATGGTTAGAGCAACAGATTATCAAGTTAGACGTCTAACAATGGTAGATATCATTAAAGAAGGTGATAGAACACTTCTTTCTAGACTCAATGATGAGTGAAAACATAAAAGACATTCTTGTCCTAATACCTGTAGGGTAATTGAAAATATTTTTATGACAAAATTGTTTTAAGAGTCAATATTTCCATATGGTGATAATTCAAAGTATTTAAAATGAAATCTGTAGCTAAATATTGTAGCCAAGAATATTCGATGTTTTATTCCCATTGGATAGCTCATAAATTGAAATGAGTATTTACTTCAATCTTGATATGGAATTTAAGAGTTAGGTAAGGGTCTTAGTTTGACTAGAATTCAAGATACTGTATGACCTTAATCTCTTACAGCTCTTATGTGTCAAACATGCTGGACTTTCCTAAGCTCTTTAGAAAATTGGAAAGGGTCTTTATATGCCTTTAAGAGCGGCCAAAATCCCCTAATAGTCTTTAGGGATTTTTTGAACAATATAGAGAAAAAGAAGAAAACAAATCTGCTAAATATTTTTTTAGTTTTTCTCTTGTGTGTTCAGCATATACCTTTCATGACGTTTTAGTAATACCTAGGAATATCTTAAGAGAGTGACTTTGTTCTTTTGAGAAAAAGTAAAATATTACAAGGACTAGAACCCAAATATCTAGAGGGGATTTAGGTGCATTAAGTAATTCCACCACCGTCAACATCTTAAGTTTCACAAAAATACAGAAAACCTAATAGATCACACTCTAACACCTTCGTTTCCTTTTTTGCTTTGGTTACACCATTAAGTTACGAATACCATAATACTATTTACCACTGTTGTTGAGTACTCCACAGCGCCATTGAAGATTAACACACTGGTCAAGCATGGAAAAAGAAGGGGCAAGCAAGTGCATTGTAGGTAACCTCGTGCGCAATTCGAATGCTACACATAGTGCGCTAGTGCTTCCTGCCTAGGAGAAAACAATAGCTGCCTTGGAGGAAATGGAGGTTCGCTCACTGATACCAAGAGAGATTGAGGTTCACTCGCTAGTGTAGACTGCAATTTTGTTGCGCGACCATTTTGCTCCCTCTATTTCTATTTCTGTATAATTAATTAGCATAAATATCTAAGAAGTCGACGCTTTGATCAATAGTGGGGAATGCAGCCTCCTACAACCTCAAACCACCGGCAGCAACTGTCTTCACTTCAAAAAACTGGGCATTTACCGACAGAAAATGCCATTGAAAACCTGTTGGTATTAAGTTATTACCAATAGCACAATGACAGTTGAATCACCATCAGGTAGTACTCGTTGTAACCAAAATTATTGAGGGCAGACCGTCAGTAGTTCATTTTCTCGACGGAGTTTTCAACTGACAGATCTTGTTTCGTAGAAATGTACTAGCCGATGCAAGCCTTCCGACAATATTAAATGTTCGGACATACCAACAAAAGAGAAAGCGTTGAAAAATATTACCGATGACATTTCCTAACTGGGGTTTCTATCGGTAACTGATATTTAAAAAATTGTCTGCCATTGCCGGCACGTCGGTATTCATTCGATAATTTTTTTTATATAATTTATAAAATAGGCCCAAACATCCATGAAAGGCAAAAAAAAAAACACAACATTAGCAGTATATATTCATAAACTCATATTTATACATAAAAATCAAACTAATAAAACATTCATAAACTAAAATTCATTCATAAAACTTCAAAGAAACATAACATGTACAAGTATGAAACATTCTCGAGATCCTTAACATCATTAGAGGGCAGGGAGGAGGGGGAATCAACACTGCTTATGCCTAGGAAATCAATAAAGGGGAAGAGCCGAGGAGTAGAAGAAGACACCCTCGCGTCTAAGGTCTCTACAGTTGCTATGTCGATGAAGATATCGTTGATGGAACGACAGGCACAGCAACTCTGACGATGTCTGCCAGCGGTAGAAGGGTATACGACAACTTACTCTTAGCAAACCGCCTCATGTGCTCATCGAAGGCAACAGACGCTAGAAACAATAGCCTTAAACCTCCTCAAGATCTCTGCTCCATATCCAAACAGCAAGATGGCAATCCAGCTGTGGCCCGATAGGCTCCATATAACTGATTACGGCTCAAGCCGCCGGCCACAGTGGCCATCAGTAGGAGCTCATCGAGCATAATTGTGCCCGCGGCTACAGCTTCCTCATCGGCCTTCTATCATAGCTTGTGAAATTTCGACTACAGTTCGAAATGTTGGTTGGATAATAAGTTATAAACTATTATATAAAATGTAAGATATAAATTATAAACATTATGTAATCTAAAGTAATGAATTTCACTTAACTTTACCAGAAATCTTATGACTGGAAATCTACATACTTTCCCTTCCTATCCTCTTTTTGATGCTTGTGGAGCTCCTCCAAGTGCTTGCTCTTTTTGAGAACCTCTCTTATAAATCTTCTTTTACCAGCACGTGAACATGTCCCTCTTCATGTTGTCATATTTCTTCACCATGACCTATCTAATTATGATAACAAGACACAAAACCCCACCACAAAGATGATCCATCACACTATCCATTTTTATAAATTTCTTATTTTTACACTTTGCACACGGACATCTCATCTCTCTTTTACTTTCATTATTTGTTTCAAGACAATGACGAATTAAATAATTTACCCCATGAATGAATTCCCTTATAGGACTCTCAACCCCGGGCACGAGTTGTTCTCTGTATATACAACTACGATCTAGTATATTTTCCATAGATTCTAAGAATGATTAGAAGAATTCTTAGTTCTTAAAAATGATTCTTTTCTAATCCTTTATAATCTTTATAAACTAGGTTCCTCTCTTTGAAAGTATAACAAAGGTTCTCTTAAGAGATTAAAAAATTTCCATCTTCTCCTTTCATTTTCAGTTTTACGTTAACTCATTACTAAAAAATCTAAGTTTTTTATAAGATAGAAAAACTTTTCTTGGAGTTTCCCCTGTGTTATGGACATTTCTAGGCGCATGAGCCACTCAAACAAGCAACAAACATATATCAAACAAAAAATTAAGAGTTAGGGCTCCCCCATAAAGCTGTCAGGGTTCCCCAGTAACTTTTAAGAGTCAAAGCTCTCCCGTAAAACAAGATTTAAACTAATTAAATACATATCTCTAACATGTATATGATGGATAATATGTCACAGATATCCTCACGAACAAAACTATTAAGAAAAAAGAATAACATTAAATTTTATACTTAAACTTAAACTACTTAAATGAAAGTCGTAAACTTAAAGTACTTAAATTCCAAAACAATTTCATGCCCGAAAAAATAGAAACCCCAAAATTGAAGCATATATATGGAACCTATTTGTCTCAAGAATTTGTGATTGAACAAAAAGAGTAATAGTAGGATCCCAACTACTTTTGGAGGAAATCCTACTACTACTAAGTACATATACACCAAAGGGTTGCTTTAGTCTTAGGATATACATATGTTTCCATTAAGCACATAATTCAAATAAAAATTTTAAACCAAACTCTATCTATATAATGTCTAAAAAGCTATACAAAATCAAAAACCTAATAAAAAAGTGTTAAACCCCAAGAAAAACACTTAATAAAGCTCCCTTGTATCTTTTTCAAGCTTCGAAAGCACATTGAAAGGAGGAAAGCTCAAGAGGCAATTGTAAAATTATTAAACAATGAGAATTTTAAGAAAAATGAACTCGATCGATTTCTTTAATAAACAAGAGTATTAAAAAATCAAGATTCCAAATATAATACAATGTCAGAAGTAAGGTAATAGACGTAAGAGACAAAAAAATTTACCATAAACACTAAAATTACCTATTCATCATAACTAAAGGCTATTATTAATGTACATTTTTCTCAATGTGTAAACAATATATTTTTTAAGCAAAAAAGAATTTATACTTTTATGCAATAAATATTTAAAAATTCAAGTTCATATTCATGATTCAAATTCCAACACCATTTTTGTTTAACACACATCAACAGTTAAAGCAGTTTTACAATTATAAAGAAAAAGATAAAGATATTACAAACATTATAATTAAGGATCTCAATCTCTTAATAGTGATTATTATCATGATTTTTCTCATCTTAAAAGCGATCTATTGAAAATATATATGTGTGTATGTATATATTTTATTTATTTGTTTAAGAAGAGTTTCAATTTTCTATCAATTACTAGCTAATTTGAGAATATATCGATATTAACCTAATTTAGTCTAATGAAATCCTAATACTATGGATATTTCATAATGTAAGATCTTTTAAATGTTTAAATACATGTTAAGCACTCTAAAATCTATGTACTATGGAAAAAAATATACCTCAAGTTTCCTTTTAATTAATCATTCATCGACTTTATGCTATATTTGGAATATTGATTTTTAATTTGATAAAAGTATATATTTTTATGATTTTCATTAAATTTAAGTTACTTATAAGAAAAAGATATGATTAGTACAATTGATTAGATACTATACAATTGATTAGATACTATGTACAAGCTTTTACTTCCTTTTGCTATTACTTTACCTTTTTTGCACATGCTAAAACCACAAACAAACAAAATAAAAGAATAACAAACACTAATCAGAGATGTGTTTGGCATCAGAATTTCCATTTGTTTATAATTTTCAAGATTTGACACTAAAGAAGACCATTTTATTACTCAATACTTAAGATTTCAAATGATCTCACACACCCCATAGATCAAAAATAGAAAAACGAAAAAAAATACAGATAGTATATGCATTTTCCCCCATTCTTAGAGCTAAAAACAAGAAATATCTAGAAAAAACTTTTAGAACAACAAAAAACGTCCATCACAATGTTCTAAACATCAATACAAATTTCAATTTTTTAAATACCAATCATATATGTATTTTTCCCGTTCTTAGAGCTAAAAAATAGAAAAAATATAGCAAAAGTTCCAAAAAAAATTAACAGAAAGAAATACATCCGTCACAATCTTCTAAGCATCAATACAAATTCCAATTAACTAAATAACATTTTCCTAAAAAAAATATTCCTCACCTGAAATGTCATTCCATTGAGTAGCGGCGAAGGGAATTTCGGCTATTTGCGGCGACACTAACTGGTAGTGAGCAGTAGCAGCGAAGAAGAATGACCTAAAAATAGTGGAGATAGAGAAAAGAAGAAGAAGAAGAAGAAGAAGAAGAAGAAGAAGAAGAAGAAGAAGAAGAAGATGATGATGATGATGATGATGAACAAAATCATAAGAAGAAGAACACCAAATAAGGGGCAGCGGGGAGGGGGGGAGAGAGAGAGAGGGAGTTGAAATGGCAGCAGCGATCGGGGGCGCCAGAAGGTGTCGTCGTCAGTGCGGCTTCTGCAGAATCGCAGGAAGGGAAAGGGTTTCCTAGGAGGAATGAAGGATTTAATTTGTTCCAATCAATTTGGGGAGGGAGGAAAGCATTTCCTAATCTTGTAAACCTAGGATATAGTTACCACCAGAACAACGATGGCCGAGTCTATCGGTAATTTTAGCTAATAAATTACCGACGGCACAACCATTGCAAACACCGTGTGTAAGATGAATATATTACCGACAACACTCTTGTTGTGTGAAGCCATCATACCTTAGATTATTTTACCGACAGTATGTATCGTTAGTGTGGCCTACTATTTTCTTGGTGCATCATTTCTCTCCTAAATTTTGGTCAATTTTGTGGAACCCAACATTTCACTCACTATTTTGCGAAAATTCGTCGATATTTACCGAAGAATATTCTTTTTGCCATTAATGAGCATTGGTAAACAGGTAAATTTTTTTAGTTCTTTGGGTAGGCCATTTGGAAGAATTCAACAAATTAAATTTTTGTCAAAGTTTAGGTTTTGATATTATGTAGAATGTACTTCAATTTATGGTTCATAAACTTAAGCAACAACACTTCCTTCAGTCCTTTCGTTGATATGTGTATATATATATATTTACAGGACTCACAATAATAGCTTAATTACAATATGGAAAATTCCTAACTAACTGTAGTCAGTAAAATTTTCCATTTATTTATTTAATTAAAGAATAAATAAAACAAATATTTTAGTCTTAATTATTTAAATTAAATTGATGAAAAATACATCTTTGGGCCATCTAAATTGGGTTAGGTTATTTAAATAATATCCAAGTTCATTTTATAGAAAGTACAATAGGATGAGATTATGTAATTTATGTCCCAATTAAATTGAGCCCAAATCAATTTTACATTAAATCCATTAAATAATGGGTTGAACCCATTGAGCCGTCCTAAATAAAGTATTGGACTAACCCAAACCAGTGATGGGTTGCTTTCCCTTTAAGTAACCTAAAACACCATCTCTGCCTATAAATAAGGGTCTTCCCCAAGGTTTGGTGGATCATTCAGAGTCATCAAGAGAAATGCATTTAGAAGAAGTATTTAGAAGGATCAGAAGAGCATTCAGGAGCATTCAAAATCATCCCAAAAAAAGCATTCAAAAGAAGGCATTCAAAAGGATGCAGAAGAAGCATTCAGTAGCATGCAGAGTCATCAAGAAGAAGGCATTCAAAACGATCTAGAAGAAGTATTCAAAATCTTTTAAAAATTCCCAAGAGGCATTCAGAAGGAGATCCAGAAGAGACTCCAGCTTCAGGTTCCTAAAGGCTCTCCCTAGAGGTCCTCCAACAAAAGTCTTCTTCGAATCATCAAGTGTTCTTCACGTTCTTTGTCCAAATGAGTGAAGAAAGATTCAAAGGCTCTACAGTACGGGACAAAGCTTCCAAGCCCTCGAGTTCATCTCACTACAAATTAAGCTTTCATGCCGTTGAGTTCACAATCAAAGTTTGTCCGAATTGATGCTAAGCGTCCAAGCGACAAGTTCAGAGTCAAAGTTCAGCCAACTCGATATCAAGCTCCCGATCCATCGAGCTCACAATCAAAGTTTGCCAAATTCGAGAAAACCTCTCAAGCCATCGATTCACAGCCAAGTTTATATAATTGGAGGTTAAGCTTTCAATCAGAGGATTCTCCTAAGAATTATGAACTTTTACCGAGATTGTTGTAACCACTTCCAGTATTAAATAAATCAGATTATTTGGTATATCATTCTTGTCTTTTGATTTTCATACTGGAGAATTCTTGGTGTACAAATTTTTGCATGGCCACTGGACAATCTCTATCTCCCATCTCTTCTCCTCGAAGTTCAAATCATTTAACTTCGAATCTTCAATGATCAAACACATGGCTCCCAAGAACCACAACTCCAAATCTACTCGTTCCAAGGTTGCTGATATAAAAAAAACTGTCACTACTTCTTTCATCGTTTCACAAACTTAAAGTTTTGGAAAAATGACAATGACTAATGCAATAGAACTTTCTTAAGAGGAAGTTCAATATACATTGGCTGCTCTAAGCATATCAGTCAGGGATACTAGAGGCGAGCTTGAACTACCATCAGAGTAAGTAAGCGCGGTAGATTCATTGCTCACCAGAACTCTATTCCTCTTTCCCTACCTATTGAGGCTGCATAGATGACTATCTTTGTCAAAGCAAGATAATTTAATCTCAAGTGATAACACCTTCTCCAAAAGTTCTCAAAAGGACTCTAGGTCTAACTCCTATATGTCTCAAGATTCAACCTCATCTTCAGTGGTACATGTTATGGTGACTGGAACACTTATCATTGAAGACCAAACAGCAAATCTTATACGGTTAGTTGAAGATCTTGCAAAACGAGCTGAAGAGCACGAATATACAATTACTCAACTGACAAATCATATAGAAAAGAGTGGAGATACAAGTCAAGCTCCTTTAAAGAATCCAAAGATTCAAGATGAAGTTATGACCTCAAAGAAAGATCATGATGGCGTGATTCCTGTTGATTAATTAGAGACTTCATCGATGGCTCCATAAAAGAGAAGTATGAAGAGGGTAGCAAATCCATCAACACTTATGCTAAACCCTATTCATAAAGAATTGATAGCTTAATGATGCCTACTTGTTATCAACCACTGAAGTTTCAATAGCTTGATTGGAAAGGAAACCCCAAGAAACATGTAGCTCACTTCATTAAGAGATGGAACAATACTGGAACCTATGGACATCTTCTTGTGAAGCCATTCGTTCGATCTCTTATAGGAAATGCATTCGATTGGTGCACAGATTTAAAGTCTGAAACCATTGATAGTTGGGGGAAGCTCGAACATGAATCGATTCTACAATGCCGCCGAGTAGTGAGCATGGAAGAATTAATGAATGCTCGACAATAGAAAGAAGAACCTGTGATTAATTATATCATAGGTGGAGAAATTTGAATCTCAACTGCGGAGGTTGTTTATGTGAATCATCTGCCATAGAGATGTGCATTCAAGGCATGCGTTGGGGAATTCAATATATCCTCAACAGAATCATGCCCAAGACATTTAAAGAACTTGCTACTCGTGCACATAACACGGAGTTGAGCATAGCCACAAATATTGGTGAAGCACCTGTTAAGATCCAAATAAAGAAAAAGAGTATGAAGATTTCAAGAAAGAGGGCAAATCATCCTCCACGAGTGGGATTTGAAAGCCACTTCAAATTATGCGAACAAAGCTCCCTAACTGTATGATTCTAAACTGCAAGGTTTCACCAATAAATCCAAAATGGTGAAATGAAGCTCCTTGACTGCATGAGCCTAAACTGCAAAGTTTCGCCAACAAAAATAAAAAATGGTGAATATGAAGCTCCTTGATTGCACGAGCCTAAATTGCAATGTTTAACCAACAAATCCAAAATGGTGAAAATGAAGCTCTTGACTGCATGAGCCTAAACTGTAAAGTTTCGCCAACAAATCCAAAATAGTGAAAATGAAGCTCGTTGACTGCGTGAGCCTAAACTGCAAAGTTTCTCCAACAAATCTAAAATGGTGAAAATGAACCTCCTTCACTGCACGAGCCTAAACTGTAAAGTTTTGCCAATAAATGTTAAGATGGAGAAAATATATACTTCTTGACTGCACAAGCTTAAACTGCAAAGTCATTCAAGTCCCAAATAAAGAAGACTAGCGTTCCTTGACTGGACAAGCCTAAACTACAAAGTTATTGTAAGTGATGAAAGTCAACGCTCCTTGACTAGAAGAGTTTAAATTGTAAAGTCATCTCAAGTCCAAATGATGAAGTATACGCTCCATGACTGCACGAGTTCAAACTGTAAAGTCATCTAAAGTCCCATAGGATGAAATATATGCTCCTCGACTACACGAGCCTAAACTGCGAAGTTATTCCACCAAGTTCAAAGCTGGAAAGAAAAAAAGCTCCTTGACTACAAGAGCATAACCTGCAAAGTTACTCCTGGCCCGCATGAGTATAAATTGTGTCAAGGCAACCACCGAAAATGTAGTATATGGTTAAAACTGCTGAAACACTCTAACAAGTCCAAGTTTGTAAAAATGGATACTCCTGATCCGTATGAGTTAAAAATGTGAACGGCAAAATCCCTTTCCTATATCAAGTTTTCTGTCTTGAAGGTGTTAGGTCAAAAGTGATCTACGTCTTTCTTAGGCAAGTCAAAGACACAAAGCCAGCTTGATAGAGAAGCTGCAAGAAAAGTTGGTGCTTTGGTATTAGTGTTTTTAGTGTTCAACATGGATGGCAAAGTCTATTCTGTCCTCCATTCTTCTTGAACTAGAATGATGTTACGAGGATTTCGTTGAATTTGGGGAGTGATCTTCTTTATTTTCTTGAATGAGGCATTCCACACTTCACTTTGAACAAAACATTATCCATTTGTAAATAGTGGCTTCCAAGTTGATATCACTGCCCTTTTGGTCAAGTGGTATACGTAAGAGAGATTATCGTATCTCCACAGAACATATACTTTGTTGCCGAGGTCTAATCATGTAAGTTCCGCAGCATAAGAAACAACTTTGTCGATGTGATGTCCCAATGTTAGCAAGCCTCCATGGTTGTGCCAATCTCCCAGTGAGATGATTGTCTCCCTACAACCGTCAAAAGTACGTTTCATAAAAGGACTCAAAACTTCACACTGTAGATTTTTTTGTTGTCAAATCTTCGCAATAACTTAAGACATCTTGTGACCATTCTCAATGCTCTGTTGTGGGTCTTGCTGGGAAACTCAATTGTTGAACTCCATTGAACTTCTATGCTGATTGCTCATTAATCGAGTGAAGAACGCGTGTTGATGGAATGCAAAAAGCGGGCAGTACTTCTGAAGTTGATGCTCATTCGCCAATCCATCATGGGATGTGTCATCGTTTTCACTAGAGAATGAGTTCTTCTGAAGTTGATGCCCATCGCAAATCCTCAATGGAACGTGTCATCGTTGTCTCTGGAGAATGAGTACTTCAGAAGTTCATGTTCGTTAACAAATCCTTCATAGGATGTGTCTCTGGTGCCATATCCTTCATAAGACGTATCATCGCTGTCTCTAGTGGCAAATCCTTTATGTAACAAATCCTGGAGAATGACTACCTCTGAAGTCGATGCTTGTTGGCAAATCCTTCATAGGACATGTCGTCATTGTCCTGGTATTGAATCCTTCATGGGACGAGTCATCAATGTTTGTGGAGGCAAATCCTTCATGGGACGTATCATCGTTGTCTCTGGTGGTAAATCGTTCACATCATTGTCTCTGATGGCAAATCCTTCATGTGATGTGTCGTCATTATTTTTGGCAGCGAATTCTTCATGGAACCAGTCGTCGTTTTATCTGGAGAAGGATTACTTCTAAAGTTGATCAATCTTTCATGGGATGAGTTGTGGTTGTCTTTGGCAAAGGGCCTGCGTATTTGCCAAAGACTACTTTGAAATCACCAAAATTGATGCCACATTCATTAGGTCGTTGGCTTTATCGCGAATGATAATGGTATTTTGGCTCGAAGAAGACTTTGAATGAGTGCATTAAAAAAGTCAGTCTTTTAAAAAACAAGATATTTAGTAAAAAAACCAAAAAGAAAATAAGGTTGAATGTATGATGCATGTCTTCATGCAATCAAAGTCTTCATCCATGAAAATTGAGATAAAATCTTCATGCAAATTGATTCAAAGAAATTTAAGGAAATAGTGTTCATGGATTCCAGATTTTGAAAAAAAAGGTGGATTGTGCATGCATTACTCAAGATGGAGGATTCATTCTTCAAGACAAAAAATAATAATAGTAATTAAAGAGCAAACTGAATTCTTTTAGGAAATTTTTTTTATGGGGGACTGGCGATGCAACCCAAGAGGACTTTCTACTGCTTTGCTTACGGAGCCATCTTGAAATTCTCTTTAATTTTGGGTGAAGAAGAAGAACAAAAAACCTCTGTATATATAAGGGCTTAAGAGGTAGAGATTGGTCCTATAATTTTACAAAATTTCTAGTTAAAGTTTTATAAGGATTCAATTTCAAAGTTTCACAAGAATTCAATTGTTTCAAATTATATGTAGATTCAAGTTCAAAATTCTATAAAGATTTACCGACGGATATTTTTTTTGTCAGTAATGAGCATTGGTAAACCGGTAAATTTTTGTAGTTCTTTGGGTTTGCCATTTGGAAGAATTCAACGAATTAATTTTTTTTTAAAAATCTTAGGCTATGATATTATGTAGAACTGTGCTTCAATTCACGGTTCATAAAATTAAGCAACAACACTTCCTCCAGTCCTTTCATTGATAGGTATATATATTTACATGACTCATAGTAATAGGCTAATTACAATATGGAAAATTCCTAACTAATTGTAGACAGTAAAATTTTCAATTAATTTATTTAATAAAAGCCTAAATAAAGCAAATATTTTAGTCTTAATTATTTAAATTAAATTTTTTAAAAAATAAGTTTTTCAGCCATCTAAATTGGGTTGGATTATTCAAATAATATCCAACTTCATTTTATATAAAGTTCAATAGAACGAGACTATGTAATTTGGGTCCCAATTAAATTGAGCCCATATCTATTTTACATTAAATCCATTAAATAATGGGTTGAACCTATTGGGTCTCCGAAATAAAGAATTGGGCTAACCCAAACCAATGATAGGTTTCTTGGCCTTTGAGTAACCTAAAACACCATCTCTATCCATAAATAAAGGTCTTCTCCAAGGTTTGAGGGTCATTAAGAGTTATCCAGAAGAAGGCATTCAGAAGAAGGCATTCAGAAGGATCTAAAAGAAGCATTTAGGAGCATTCAAAGTCATCCAGAAGAATGCATTCAGAAGAAGGCGTTCAGAAGGAGCATTCAGACAGATCCAAAAGAAGCGTTCAGGAGCATGCAGAGGCATCAAGAAGGCATTCAAACGGAGCATTCAGAAGGATCTGGAAGAAGCATTCACAATCATTTAGAAGATTCCCAAGAAGTATTCAGAAGGAGATTCAGAAGAGACTCCAGCCTCAGGCAAAGCTCCCAAATGCTCTACCAAGAGGATCTCCAACAAAAGTCTTCCCCAAATCATCAAGTGTTCTTCACATTTTTCTTCCGAATGAGTGATGAAAGCTTCAAAGTCTCTGCATTCCGAGACCAAGCTTCCGAGCCCTCAAGTTTATCTAACTCAACATTAAGCTTCCAAACCCTCGAGTACATCTGACTCAACATTAAGCTTCCAAGCCGTTGAGTTCACAATCAAAGTTCGTCTGACTCGACATCAACCTTCCAAGCCACCCAGTTCAGACTCAAAGTTCATCCGACTTGATATCACGCTCCTAAGCTATCAAGCTCACAATTGAAGTTCATCCAGTTCCAGATAAACCTCTAAAACCATCGATTCACAACAAAGTTTATCCAATTCGAGATCAAGCTTCAAGCCCTCAAGTTCAGAACTTAAAGTCTGTTCGATCCGAGATTAAACTTTCAAGCCCTTGAATCAACGTTTTGCTGAAGTGAAGAATCCCACGATTCTCCTAAAAACTAGGAACTTCTTCAGAGATTGCTGTAACCACTTCAAATATTAAATAAATCACATTATTGCTATATTATTCTTGTCTTCGAATTTTTAGACTTGAGATTTTTTGCATACACTAACAATTATCTAATAAATATAGGATCCATGAAAACAGTCCTAAGATACTCAAGAAATTATAGTATCTCTCTTTACAGTTTTTGTTTAAAATACCTCAGGAGTTTCTATTTGTATAAGAGCCAAATCTTAAATCTTAAAAAAAAAATGATGAATCGAGCAACCAGCTCACCTGCGGTTGTTCTCACTATTGTCGGCAATGGCCAGGCAGAAAATAAATCCCTGTATCACCATCAGAATGGAGCTTTTGATTTGCACCTCACATGGACGATGATAAACTCCGTCGTTGGTAGTAACTGGCGTGAGCCAGTTGCCATTGATACTGAGTCACCACTAATAGCTTCCGATTGCGACCAACAGAGGTTGGAGCATCTCCTTCACACCGTGGGATGGTGGTATATAGGCCTCACTAGTGCCGTTGTTTCTTCAACCAAATCAGTGACCCTTTTACTATGTATCTTCCTCCATTTCAGACCACCCATGGTTTACAACTTTGGTCGCGAACTATGAAACTGCAGCAACGTTGCAGTTTCAAACAACTTCGGGGAGCTTGTAACTTAAAAACAACTCCGGCAATTTTCTTTCCTTCTCAGAGTGGAAACAATCTTTACGGGAGTTCGGAGGAATGTTTCTCCATGATGGTATCTAATTCCTTTAATTTGCAAAATCAATCCCAGTGATGTAGAAAACTTTCAAGTAAGGACCATACTAATTTTTTGTTACTTGATTCTGGTGCTTCTCGCCATATGAATGGAATTCATGATTTTTTGATTTATATGATTCCTATTGCTCCTTATTCAATTTGTCAACCTAGTGTTTCTTGCACTATTCCTAATTATGAAGGGAAAGTTGTTTTGAGTCCATCTCTTACTTTGGACCATGTTCTTTACGTGCCTGCCTTAATCTTACTTGTAATTTATTAGCTACCTCACAATTGTTGGGACGTTATCCAAATTACTACGTAAAGATTTCTTCTACGGGATTGTGTTGCATATACGATGATGTTACAGGGATGGAGATTGGAGTTGGTAGGCTGACTAATAGAGTTTATCACTTTTCACATGAAAAAGCATCGTATGCTACTGTTGTCTCACTGAAATTATTACATAAGCATCTCGGGCATCCATCTTTTTTGGCTATAGGTCAGATAAAAAGTATTTCTTTTGAATTCTTCTTTTGTTTTTACTCTTTTTACTATTTGCTCTCAAGCTAAATAAACTCGTTCGAGTTTTCCTAAAAGAGATACATTTGCTGGTGCTTGTTTTGATTTCATACATTACTAAGTTTAGGGTCCTTACCATTTCAAATATGCTTGTGGTCCCTCTTACTTCCTTATAATTGTTGATGATTTCACTCGCTCTATATGGGTTTATATGTTGCGTGATAAAAGTGAGATTCAAACCTAATTTCCCAAAACCATTAAGTATGTGAGAACATATAATGGAACTGAAGTTTTACCCTTGAAATATTCTTCTTTAAAAATGGCATAATCCACCACACTATAGTTTCCTATAATCCCCAAGAGAATGGTTGAGTCCAAGAAAAACATAGTCATATTCCTAATGTTGCTCGTGCCCTTCATGGTAGGACCCGAAACCTCTGGTACTCGCTCATTCCACTCTAAAGGTCTCGTCTCTACGTCCCTTTCAAGAAGGAAAAGCTACATTAGCTGCAGTTCCATTCCTTCGGAACGGGGTTCACTGCATCTTAACCCGATGCCGTGTATGATAGGGAATGGTATATTTAACCAGCATATGACTTTTCCAGCTTTTGAATTAAGGTTTGTCAAACCCTAACAGGATCGTACCCGCCCGTAAGGGCGTTTCTAAATTGAATACTCAAAAGACAAGTCAAAAAGCGAGCGAGGAAGGGGGTCAGCGAGGGGAGAGAGTTAAGAATAGGATAACATACAAGAAGGAAAAGCTACAAGTACTTGAGTGTACGACGTGAACCAAATCATTTAAGCGTCCACGTATTGGCTTAGAGGAGCCAGAAAGACGAGAAGGGCTTTATGAACGTTACAGAATGAATGGTCCATAGGCCTACTGGAAAGCTCTCATTGTCTATCTCGTAATCATTTGATTCCGTCCAAATTAGCTCCTATATGTTGTTCAGGTCGATTAGAAGGTGCAGAAATAGTAGAGCGTTTTCGAACATCACTTATAGAATTGCGAATTTGAGGCTCTTTTCTGCCTTTTTTAGTAGAGGAATGGGTATGGAAAGTAAAAGAGGACCCGGAGAAAGATCCAATTTGCTATCAAGAATCAATTCTCTACAAGAGGCTCCTTTGAACAGAAGTGATAAGAAACATGGTACTCCAACAATAAAATGCAGCAAAATTGAACAAAGAAAACAAAGAAAAACAAAGAAACCTTCTTATATTTGGGGGAGAATCAACAAGGCTTATGGAAGCCTTACCTATTCTCCACACACTCAAGATGCACCTAACTTTCCAAGCAACACCAACTACAAAAGATTGCACCTCAAGGAAGAGATAGGATTTGGAATTAGACAAAGAACTCTTGAATTGAATTCGAGAATTGATTGACTAGATTATACAATGGAAAAGATTTCCCTAATTTACAATGGAAGTGGAAGAACTCCTCAAGAACCCTAGGTTCAACTCTCTCTATTTCATTCAATGTTTAACTTTTTCAAAATGGCTGCAATATGTATTGGGTTCCAAATCATTAACTACCAACCCTAGTGGCTAATCTTCATTAAGATTAGTTGATGGGCACTTAGGCCACTTAATTACAAGTCTAAATAACCTTAACGATTAAAACATGGGTCAAAGGAGTTAAAATCCACCAATGTCTTCAGCTTCTCGAAACCTACTACCGACGGTAGGTCTCGACCTAACGTCGACGGTTGGTTAGATTCTCAAAACAACTTTGGACTAGAACTCTACCGGCGATGGTAGAGTAGACCTACCATTGACGGTAGGTCTTGGACCACTTTCCTTTGGCTTTTATAGCTTCAAACTCTTCCAAACTTATTTCTTTGTGTTTCCTCTTCTATCTTCCTTGCCCTCGACCTTGTAATCGGTCTTGGAAGCTCGTAACCAATCCTTGGAAGCTTTGCATGTTCTCATACTTATTCCGGGTCATAAAATCCATCCCTTATATGAAAGGATTCGTCATTAAATCTGTACCTTCAAATAAACATAAAAGATGGGTAACATCGGAAATGGTATCAGCCAAAGGAGTAATACTATGAACAATTTCAAGAATAACTTGGCAAGTAAAAGAAAATGATCGTCTAGAACACAAGGAAAACAAGCCTTAGAACACTTCCTTAAAAGGTTTATGAAATGCAAAAGTGGAATAGATAAAAAAGTTCAAGGACAAATTATCCATGGAATAAACACACAAGTACCACCAAAGCATACCAAGACTTCTTTAAAAAAGAACAAAATCAAAATTAAAGAAGTCTTGTGGTTTAGGCTCGTCATCAAATGTTTTCAGAACTTCCTTAGAATGATGATGAAAATCAATGCGTAAATGGAAAATTTTGATAAGAAAATAAAAACAAAATATTCAAACCTTTCTTGAAGGGTCCATGATTCTCATAACAAGTATGCATCAAGAAGTACGAAATATGCTTACTCATGGAAAATGTAGAAACAAACCACAAGAGTTTAATATGATTTCTTTCAAGATAGGCACAAAGATGAACAAGGAAATCATGTAGATGCATCCACGAAATAACATCAATTCTCAAAACTTCTTTCAATGGAATATGATAATAGAAACTTAGGTCTTGAAAGGATTGAAGAGTTAAGAACAAGAAGTTAGAGAAAGTTTCAAAATTCCAAACAAGGGAAGTTTTTTCAATCATTTGAGAAAAGAGGTTTAAGAAAAAACTTCTAAGGAACACACTTGTTAAGACTGTTTCGAAGCAAGCTTTAAAACCATAATCCTTAAATGGATAATGAAATTGAAAACGTTCATCCTTTTCAAATCCTAAAATCCATCCATGAATTCCCATAATATAGGTCTTCATCTCTTTAAAAGTAACATGGAAGTTCAACCTTTCATTTTCCAAGTCTTTTAAGAGAGATTCATGGATAACAACATAATGAAACTCATTTAATCAAAATTCTTCTTAAAATTCCATGAACTTTTCAATTCACAAGGACTTGCAAAAAACCAAAAGAACGTTCAAGGAGGTTATCCACATAAAGGCTAGGAGTTGAATTGAGAACACATAAGTTATCCAAGAACAAAATCGAAAGCCCTTTCTTTTATGAGGATTTTTACATGGCATCCAAGAATTCATCAAGGAATGTATAAGATTGATTATTTTCAAAATCCCAAGAATTTCCAAATTTCTTTTCGCATACAAATTTCTTTAAGAACTCTTTGAAAGGTACTAATACAACAAGGTACCAACAATTTCATGTTTCATAAAAATAACAAATGAGTTCTTATTTGGAACTAACAATCCATCTATAAAAACATCTTTCCAAAGAATGTCAATGATAGTTTTAAAATAACAAACATGTTTCTCAACAAAATTCCTTAAAAGTAGTCTCAAGATGGTTTCCACAAAACCTCCATGATAAACGTTAAGTACTCCAAAACTATCTTTCTTTTGGTTGTCAAAAAGAAAACATAGACTCCTTGAAATGCAAATGGTAGAATTGAAAACCAAGAATATTTTCAATCAAGAAAGCTTTCAAAACTTCCAATCCAATTAGGAACTTAGGATCATCACAAGGATTTTCAAGTTGAACCTTCACATTCAAGAAATGGTTTTCGAAAGGACCAATTCCTTTAAAGGCAATCACAAAAGTTTCAAAAGAGGATTCAATAAGAGTGAGTTTCAAGAATTCTCCTTATAGACTTATCAAAAAGATCTTCAATCAAAAAACACAAATACCCTTCAAATTTCTTAACAAGAAATTTTCCAACAAGAAAATCAAGAAAGTTCGGAATCATGCCACTCATAGGTTCCCAAGAAGAAAAAGAATCAACAACCTTGAAAACAATGTCAGGAAGATTATGCCAACACTTAACACCAAAACAAGATTGTTCAAGTTTAGCATCTCTATTTAACACTTGATTCCGAGAGAGTTATGAAAAGATAAATAATTAGACAAGGGAACATAAATAAAGCATAGAGCACTAGTTCGAAGGATGGTACATAAAGCTCCTACTAAAATCTCATGAAAGCATAAGCATTTGAGAATAACTTCAACTCCTTCAGATAAAATTCAAGGTGAGAAGGAGATGAGTTTGTAAGAAGGCTGATTGAAGAGTTTGCTTGGCTTAGAAGCACTCCTTTTCCACCACTCTTTCTTTGGTCTTCTATTCCTAGCACAAAAGAAGCTTCATTAGATTCCAAAAACTCTAAAATATTAGTGTCACTCATTTTAAAATAAGAACCCGTTTGGTTCTCAAACTCCCTCGACAACAAGAACTCCTTATAATCCACATGAAAGAATTTGAAAACAAAAGACCTTTCATATAAAGTTTTAAATTATATCCCCACAAAGAGAAATTTCAGACATGCCACAAATGCTTAAGTAATCCCTTCACAACCAATGAAGATTTATCCACAAGAATTTGCTCAACAAGATACTTCACATAAGTATCAAGAAAGTTAACACATATTGAAATGTTCAACTACTTCCTCTTGAAACCTATCACAATGATCACCAAGTAAAGAAAACAAGGAACTATCAAATTTATAATAATTGTTCTCAAGAAAACTGAAGGTATGATGTTTAGCAACCCCTAAAGAATCACAATTATTCCATGAATCAACATTGTGTGAAATAGAAACAAGAATTGCATGAAACAGGTCTTCGACCACTAAGAAATAAGTTCTATCTAGATTGTTAACTTGATATGGCACATTGACAAATAAGGAATGATCCCTTTGTTCAATGACATCACCAAAGAGCAACCTATTTACCTCGTAGTAATAATAAGACATGTACCGAGAATATAAGATAGAACATGTACGATTAAGCTCAAGAAAACATTTCTTTCCAAGTGACGTTCCAACCAAGTTAAAGCAAATGAAATGATCTCCATTTTCTATGAAAACAAGTAAGAACAGCTTTCATTAAAATAAATCTCCAAGCACAAGAAAGAATTAGAAGGAAAGAAGCTTATTTTTTTGATGGAGTTGTAGTCAAGTCTTCCTTCTTGATTCTCTCTTGGTTCTCCAAAATTATGCACAAAAGGAAATTCACTAACAAGAGAAGAGTTAGTTTAGTTAGCAACAAAATTCATGTCCTCACTCTTCTTTTGAATTCTCTCGTTTTTCTTCATCCATTTCCTTTCTTCTCTCCTTTTTCTCAAGATCATTCTCTTCTTCTTTAGAGCACTCATCTTTTTCACACTTCTCACCTAAAGATGAAATGGAAACAAAGAAATTTGATTTTCCAACTAATCGCTCTTTTTCTTCCAAGCTCATGTCCCTCATGGAATCACAAAAATCTCCTTTAGACATTTCTTCAACAAGCACTTCCACATTTCCTTCGATTTCGATTTTAGTTTGTGGGACTTTAATGCCACTCGAAGATTTTTCAACTCTTGATGCTTTCTTGATTTTCTCTTTTAGCATCTCATGGCACCTTGCATATTTTTCCTCAATACAAACATAGTCACTTTTCTTGCACAAAGCATCACAAAATTCACCAACGGGTGTTTCCAATTCTTGATAGTGAAGAATCTAAAATTTATCCCTTAAATCATGCTTCAACAATTCCCAAGATATGATTGGTGCGCTCCCAGTTCTCAACCTTTGTTCACGAATATATTTCCACCAAGCTAGGATCAATGAAGTAAAGGACTCTATGACTAGCATAACCTTGTCTTCTTCAAATATTTCATACACATAGAACAAGTCTTCAACTCATTCTTCCCAATCTAGGTATTTTTTCGGATCAAATACTCCAAGCAAAAGAGGTAACTTCAATTGATTATAACTAAGAGGCCATACATTTCATTTCTCAACATACTTACTATCTTCATAAGTATTTCTCCTATAGTTATAGCCACCATAGTTATAATTAACATTGTATTCTTCAAATCCACCATAACTTCTTCCTTCTCTATACATTTTAAAATAGGTAAGACCTGCAAAATGAATGTTAGAAGAAGAAATAATGTACCTCACTACCCTTTTAGTGTATCAACTCTTGAAGATGTTCATTCAACACTCGTGTTTATCACTCACTCTCTATGGCTTTTGTGAAAATAATCTCACCCTCTTGCCTCTTACTATTTCTCACCCACTAGAGTTACTTAGTGATTTCTAAAACTTCCATGTTATAAGAAAGTCCCCTTAATAAATAAGAAAACAAAGTCAAAGAGGAATTTTATTGAACTCGCAGAGTGTTAAGAGCGCTAATGATAAATTCAAGAGTACGAGTAAAAGAATGAAGTCTGATTCCCACAATACATGAAAACACTTAAAAATATATTCAAAAGAAGTTGCAAGTTCAAAAGAAAGACAATTGAAAGTTAAATTGAAAGAATTCATGAATACTAGGCAAAATTGTAGAAAACAGGGGAGCAGGACATTCCATTACAAATATCGTAATAACTCAGTGATGATAGCTCTAAATCAAGTCAAACAAATTTAGAAAGATGTGCAATTCGAAGAGGATGAATTTAAGCACAAAGTTTGTTTCACTTTGAGAGGGTGTAACAAAAGATATAGACAGTTTAATCAACATGTTCTCAACAGTCGCAATTTCTGGACAGTTTGCAAATTTGTATTCAATTGACCCCAACTATAGAAGTTTGCACCTCAAGGAAGAAATGGATTTGGAATTGGACAAGGAACTCCTGAATTGAATTTAAGAATTGATTGACTAGATTATACGATGGAAAAGATTTCCCTAATTTACAATGGAAGTGGAAGAACTCCTCAAGAACCCTAGGTTCAACTCTCTGTATTTCATTCAATGTCTAACTTTTTCAAAATGACTGCAATAATATATAGGGTTCCAAATCATTAACTACCAACCACCTTAATTGCCATTCATAGACAACTTAATAATAAGTCTAAATAAATTTAAAAATCAAAATGAAGGGTCAAAGGAGTTAAAATCCACCAATGTCTTCAGCTTTCCAAGACCTATCAACGACGATAGGACTCGACCTACCCTAGATGGTTGGTCGGATTCTCAAAACAACTTTGGACCAGACTTACTGGCAATGGTAGGTCATGGACCATATTCCTTTGGCTTTTATATCTTTAAACTTTTCAAAACTTTTTCTTTGTCTTTCCTCTTCTATCTTCCTTGCCCTCGAACTTCTAACAAGTCCTTGGAAGCTTGTAACCGATCTTTAGAAGCTCCCTATGTTCTCATGCTTATCCCGGGTCATACCATCTCATTTTCAAGCTTCTCTTCCTAAGCATCTTTTGGGAAAATGTTTAAAAACTGTTGTGTATCTCTTAAATAGGACCCTCTACACTTTTCCATTCCAAAGTTCCCCATAATCTTTAAATCTAGGGTCTCTTGCCTATCTGCTTCTTTCTATAAAATATACCAATTTGAGTTCTATGGGTTCCGTCTAGGCTTAGCCCGGTGTCTAGACCCCCAGTCCAAACTTTTTATCCTAAATGACCGTAGTGCACCAGATCTCTGTCCCACCATCGCCCACATGACTTCGCAACTTGCCTCTTCATCCACATATGTCTTTGCTCAGGCGGACTGCTCAGTGCAAGCTAGCCCACTGCCAGTTTTTGAAACTGCTTCACTACCCCCCGCTTGGGATCTAATGAATTCAAGATTGGTGTCAGTTGGGCATTCTAAGTCTGGGCTGATCACTTCTTTGGACCAAACCTCTTGGCCTTATTTTGCTGGATCTTTGACTTCTATTCAACTAGGGGGCCACAGTCCTCATTCCCTTTGATCCTTTTTGTAACCTGAATCACATCCAAATCTTTCTTCCTTTGATGCTTTCGGACTTTTGTGTAATGAGCATTCTCACTAACACCTGCCAGATTGATAGATTATGATTGTAACAATGTTCAAAGTGATACTCTTCCACTTATCTGTACGTCACTTCTGTCTTCCTCCTCATGTATGTGTCTCTATCCTATTTCACAATATGATTCTAATAAGAAATTCCCTCAGGGGCACAAGGAATTTCTTGCAGCAATTCGGAATGACACTAAGCCCTCTTGATCTCTGATGCTATGGCATCTCAACATTAGTAAGTAGCTATGAAAATAAGATTGTCGTTTTGGAAAGAAATCAAACTTGCCGTCTTACTACTATTCCTCATGGTAAGAAAGCTTTAAGTTTCAAGTGGGTCTAGAAAATTAAAAGAAAATTTTATGGAAATATCGAGCACTATAAGGCTCGACCTGTTATTTTGGGAGATACTCAAGTCGCGAGATTGAATTATCATGAGATTTTTGCTCTAGCGGAAAAAATGGTTATTATTCGCACTTTTTTGTCTGTCGTTTCTGCAAGGAAATGAGAAGTTCACCAAATGGATGTACATAATGCCTTTTGATGTGAACTGGATGAGTCAATCGTTCAAGAAATTGAAGCTTGGACTGATGACAAGATCGCAAAGGAAGAAAGTTCAACTTCAAGAGGACAATGACATGCTTGTTTGTTTAATGGAAGCCTCGAAGAAAAAATATGGGGAGTTTGAAGGCCATGGAAAGCATTCCAACTTTTTTACACATTACTTAATTTATAAAAAGCAATGAAGGAATCACCTTGGAGAAAATTTTTCCTAAGTATGGAGGAAAATCACCCTCCTACCAACGGCAGGGTCACCCCTACCATCGACGACACCTTTATGTTTGTGGGGGCAACTAGAAACAAAGCACCTACTACCAACGGTTGGTCATACCTACCGTCGCTGGTAGGCCTCAGGATGGCAACTTTTGTAACCACCTTTTTAGGCAAGAATTTGTTATGCAAGTGGATTTTTAGCTCCCAATTAAGGAGATTATGTGTAATTGAACCCTTAACATTAGTTAAGCTTGGCTTCACTCCTTAGTCTATAAATACCCTTGAATAACCTTCTTGTAAGGCTAATTGTGAATTTTGCTGAAATTTATTGAGAGAGTGCATCTCTTTTGTCTCATAGGGTCTTCACATTATGATAGCTTAGCTTGCTAAGGGTTCTAGTCCTTAGTAGTGAATGATTGAATGCCTTACTATGAAGAGCCTATGGAATTCAATGGTTCATCTCAATTCTTTTTGTTGATTGAGTCTAGAGTTTCTGTTCTTAATTCAATTGTTTCCAAGTCTTCTATATTGTGTGTTTGGGGGTTTAAGGTGTTTTTGTCTCAAGGTTTTATTCATCAATAGAGGGAAAAGCCTAAACATCTCAATGTTTAGGTTTATGGAGCATTGTTCTTCATAGGTTCTTTATTGGAAGTTGAAGCTTTAAATCCTCAATAGAGGTACTTCTAATCAAGGAGGAGATCCTGGGAGAGATGTTTCAACATTCTCATCCAATTCATGACTTTGGATATCAAGGAAGACCAGAACATAGAGGTGGTAGAAGAGGAGGTCTAGGAGGAAGAGGATATCATAGGCCACAAGAAGAGTATCCAAGGCAAGAAGCTTGGCATGATGACAACTTCTAAGAAAATGATAGAGACAATCCTAATGTTGGTCAAGCATACCATGGTGGTTACTATGGATATCAACAAGGAGATAAAGTTCTAGACAAAATAAAGTGGAAGATGCCGAGCTTCATGGGTAGTGGTGATCCTAATGTGTTCCTTGATTAAGAACGACGAGTAAAGAACCTCTTCATGGTAAGAAACTATAGTAACATTGTCAAGATGAAACTTGTCATAGCTGAATTTTTGGTTTATGAACTCCATTGGTGGAAAAAAGTTAGTCAAAGGTAAAGAAGTGGAATGAAACTGGTAGAAAGTTGGGTGGAATTGAAGATTCTTATGAAAGAAAGATTTGTACTGCAGCCTTACTATAGAGTGTTGCATCATAAATTGATGACTCTTGAGCAAGGCACTAAAAGTGTTGAAGAGTATAGACAAGAGTTGGAGTTTTACATCTTGAGATTGAGTTTGGAAGAAGATAAAGATACATCCATTGCAAGATCTCTAAGTGGTAGGGATATAGCTAATCAACTAGAGTTGTACTCCTATACTACTTATGAAGACATGTGCCATTTGGCTACCGAGATAGAAAATCAAAAGAAGAGGATTGGTTTCTCCAAAACTAATCTTCCATCTTCGAGAAATGTGGGGCCTAAGCCTCAAGCATCTATATACAAGAGTTGGCCAAAGAAGAAAGATACACCTAAGGCTGCTTTCAAGGATCATTCTAAGCCTAAGGTAGAAGAGAAGGGAATGTTAATCACTAATCTATCATGGTGCCTCAAATGTAATGGAGTGGGGCTCATAGCCATCAATTGCCCTGCCAAAAGAACTTTGGTGTTTAGTGAAGACTTAAATGGTTGGATTGAGAAGAGTGATTATGATTGCCAAAAAGGGATTGTGGACAAAGATAAAAGTAGTGAGTATCAAGATATTGGCTCTTTTGAAGCCGAAGGAGAGGGAATGAGCTTGGTTTCCATTAGAGCTTTGTCTACTTAAATCCATAAGGAAGAATCAAGCATTCAAAGTGAAAACATCTTTAACACTAAATGTTTAGTGGGAGGTAACGTGGCTAACCTTATTATTGATAGTGGTAGTTGCACTATTGTAGATAGCACTTATCTTTTTGAGAAGTTGAATTTACCACTTATTAAACATCCTAAACCCTATAAGCTACATTGGTTGAATGATAATGGGGAGGTGAAGGTGGATAAAAAAGTGTTAGTGTCTATCAGTAAGGGGTCCTATAATGATGAAATTCTTTGTGATGTGGCTCGTATGCAAGCAAGACATTTGTTGTTTGGACAACCTTGGTAATATGATAGAAAGGCTATTCATGATGGTGGGAATAATACCTACACTTTTGAGAAGAATGGTAAAAATTGAATGTTGAATTTTTTGACTCCTAGTGAAGTGTTTGTTGAGCAAAAGAAAATGAGAGAAAAAGAGAGACTAGAGAGTGAGAAAAAGAAAAACAGTATTGAAGAGGGAAAAAGATTTGAGGGAAAGAATTGAGTATGGAAAGAACTAGAGAGGAAAAAGTGAAGAGAGACAAGAAAAAGAGTGATCAAAAGAATGAGAGTTGCAAGGGAGAGAAATTATGTTTTTATGCAAAAGAAAGTGAAGTTATAGAGGCTATTGAAAGAAAAGAGTTGGTGCTACTTCTCTGTTGCAAAAATACATTTGTTTCTACTAATGATTACTTGTCTTCTTTGTCTAATGCTAATGTAGATATTATTGAAGAGTTTAAAGATGTCATCTGAATGGATGCCCGGTGGACTTCCTTCCTTGAGAGGGATTGAGCATCGAATTGATTTGGTACCCGCAGCAGTGTTAGGAAATAGACCGGCTTATAGAAGTCCTCCTAAAGAAACCAAGGAGTTGAGGAGACAAGTTGATGAATTTATCTCCAAAGGCTATGTAAGAGAAAGCTTAAGCCCTTGTGCCATTCCTGTTTTATTAGTTCCTAAGAAAGACGGTACGTGGCGTACGTGTGTTGATTGTAGAGCCATTAACAATATAACTATAAAGTATAGGCATCCTATTCCTAGATTATATGATTTGCTTGATGGGTTGCATGGTTCTCAAATATTTTCAAAGATTGATTTAAAATCGGGTTACCATCAAATTCGAATGAGGGAAGGGGATGAGTGGGAAACCAACTTTCAAAAATAATTTCGTTCCTTAGGCGTGGCTAGTCATGCCTTTTGGTTTAATTAATGCTCCTAGTACATTTTTGAGACATATGCATCATGTGTTGAGGAACTTTATTGGTAAATTTGTTGTTGTTTATTTTCATGACATCTTGATATATATCAAAACTTATAAAGATCTCTTGCATCATCTTAGACAAGTTTTGCTAGTTTTGAGAAGTGAAAAGTTATATGCTAACCTTGGGAAATGTGAGTTTTGTTTGGAAAAAGTGACTTTCCTAGGTTATGTGGTGAGCTCTCAAGGTCTTCAAGTAGATCAAGAGAATGTTAAGGCAATAAAAGAATGGCCTATTCCCAAGAATGCATTCGAGTGAGGAGTTTTCATGGTTTGGCAAGCTTCTATAGAAGGTTCATCAAGGATTTTAGCACTATTGCTAGTCCTTTGATGGATGTCAAAAAGGAGAAGAATGGATTCAAATGGGAAGAAAGTCAAAAGAAAGCTTTTGAATTGTTAAAGGAGAAGTTGAGTAGTGCACCTTTGCTTGCACTACAAAATTTTGACAAGATGTTTGAGATAGAATATGATGCCTTGGGTGTTCGCATTGCCGGTGTCTTATGATAAGGAACTCTATACACTAGTGAGTACATTGAAGCATTGGCAACATTATTTTTGGCAAAAGGAGTTTATTGTGCACACCGCTCACTAGTCCTTGAAATATCTCGAAGGGCGACAAAAGTTGAACAAGAGACATGGAAGATGGATAGAGTTCATTGAGACAATTCCATACATCATCCGTTACAAGAAAGGTAAATAAAACATTGTAGCCGATGCATTGTCAAGAAGATACACTCTTATCTCTACTTTACAAGCTCAAATTCTTGGTTTGCGATGCTTAAAAAGTTATAGGCTAGTGAACATGACTTTAAGGATGTATACGAGAATTTTTTGCTTGTGCCTTGTGATAAGTACCTTGTTCATGATGGTTTTCCTTTTTGTGATGGTAAATTGGGCATTTCATTTTGTTCTACTAGATCAATATTAGTAAAGGAGGCTCATCGTTGTGGATTAATGGGGCATTTTGGTATTGCAAAGACTTATGACATTCTAATGAGCATTTTAATCGACTTCATATGAAAAGAGATGTTGAGAAGTTTTGTGGTAATTGTCTAGAATGCAAAAACGGCTAAATATACTAATTTACCTCATGGTTTTCATACTCCATCAAATGTGCCTTAAGTTCCTTGGGTTGACATTTCAATGGATTTTATTCTTAGCTTGCCTAAATCTTCTAAAGGCATAGATTCTCTTTTTGTGGTGATAGATAGGTTTTCTAAGAAGGCTAATTTCATACCTTGCAATAAAACCAATGATGCTAGCCATGTAGCAAACTTGTTCTTTACTTCGATAGTGAGATTTCATGGGATTCCTAAGACTATTGTTTCGAACCGTGATACTAAATTTATTAGTCATTTTTGGCCTGTTTTATGGAAGAAATTTGGTACTCATTTGTTGTATTCTACAGCTTGCCATCCACAAGCCGATGGCCAAATGGAGGTGGTCAATAAGACTATTGGTCAACTTCTTAGGGCCATCCTGAAGAAGTACTTGTGCCATTAGGAAGAAGCTCTTCCTCACATTGAGTGTGCTTACAATAGGGCTAAACATTCTACTACTTTCTTTTCTCCTTCTAAGATTGGGTATGGTTTTAATCCTTTGACTCCTTTTGATTTGGTTCATTTGCCTAAAGCTCACATTGTGAGCTTGGATGGTAATCGGTAACCAGAGTTTGTCAAGTCCATTCATATCGAGGTGCATGACATTATTGCATCTAACAACAAGAAGTTGATAGCAAAGCGGAACATTGGAAGGAAACGTGTGGTGTTTGAACCGGTGATTGGGTTTGGGCATCTGAGGAAAGAACATTTTCCTTCCCATCGCAGGCGAAAGCTTGATTCTCATGGCAATTGATCGTTTCCAGTTCTTGAGCGTCTTAATGATACTGCATATAAAATTGATCTTCCAGGTGACTAGAATGTTAGCACCGCTTTTAATGTTTGTGATTTATCTCCATTGATGTAGCTGAAAATTTCAGGACGAATCTTTTAAATGGTGGGGCGCATGACCTGAACCGAATGAGTACATCGTTCAAGGAACTGAAGCTTAGGCAGATGACATGATCGCAAAGGAAGAAAGTTCAACTTCAAAAGGATAATGACATGCTTGCTTGCATAATGGAAGCCTTGAAGAACAAAGATGGGGAGTTTGGAGGCCATGGAAAGCATTCCAGGTTATTTACAAAGTACTCAATTGATAAGGAGCAATGAAGGAACCAACTTGGAGCAAATGTTTGCTAAGTATGTAGGAAGATCACCCTATCGCTGATAGCGTCACCCCTTTCATCGATGGTACCTTTTTGTTCAGGGGGAGTTTGAAACAAAGCACCTACTACCGATGGTTGGTCATACCTACTGTCACTAGTAGGCCTCGGATGACAACTTTTGTAACCACCTTTTTGGGTGGGAATTTGTTATGCAAGTGGATTTTAACTCGTATTGAGGGGATTATGTGTAATTGAAACCCTTAAACATTAGTTAAGCTTGCTTCACCTTTTAGTCTATAAATACCCCTTAATAACCTCATTGTAAGACTAATTGTGAATTTTGCTGAAATTTATTGAGAGAGTGCATCTCTTTGGTCTCTTAGGGGCTTTCACCCTTTGATAGCTTAGCTTACTCAGGGTTCTAGTCCTTAGTAGTGAATGATTGAATGCCTTAGTATAAAAAGTCTATGGAATTTAATTATTCATCTCAATTGCTTTTGTTGATTGAGTCTAGAGTTTGTGTTCTTGATTCAATTGATTCTAGGTCTTCTATATTCTGTGTTTAGGATTTTGAGGTGTTTATTGCCTCAGGTTTTAATCATCAACATAGGAAAGAGCCTAAACATCTGAATGCTTGGGTTTATAGAGCATTTTTCTTCATATGTTCTTCATTGGAAGTTGAAGCTTGAAATCCTCAATAGAGGTACTTCAAATCTTGGAGGAGATCTTGGGAATGATTTGATCCAATTCTGAAAGCACAAGAGGATTCATATCACCTTTCTTCATGGCAATTTGTAAGAAGAGGTAAACATGAATCTTCCTCCTAGATTTTCTCATGGTAAGAAAAGAATGGTCAATCGCCTTTAAAAATCATTAGATGGTCTCAATCATGGTCCTCGTTGTTGGTTTGTAAAGTTGCCTCATAGTCTCAAGCAAAGTTGTTTTAAACAATCATACCCTTATTATTCATTAATGTTTATCTATTCTACTGACCCTATATTTCTATTTGTTTTGGTATATGCGGATGATTTGATTATCATAGGAAATAACCTTGGTGCCCATCAAACGGTTCAAGGCCCATCTGAGTACCTGCTTACTTATGAAAGATATTGATCCTCTGAAATATTTCCTTGGCATCAAAGTAGCTTGTAGTAAGTAAGACATATATCTTGTTAAGAATTAGGCATAGAAATAAGCTGCAATGCTTGAGAGTTTTTGTATTAGTGTGTGCAATACTTATAGAATGTACAATGAATTCCTACCATAATTATAACCTTAACTTACAAATCAATCATAAGTAATTCCTAATTTAGGGCTAATCAATCATCCATAAATAGGAAGCAAAATATATAAGATTTATTCTCAATATCTTTAACACCCTATCAAGGGGGAGCGTGTATGTTGCTAATGCCCAGCTTGCCCAAAAAGAAGTGAAACTGAGACTGCCCCAATACTTTAGTGAAGATATCAGAAGGCTGAGCAGTAGTAGGAATGTTGGCAGAGCGACAGAAGAGATTTAAACTTATCCCTAATAAATTGACACTAATTTTAATGTGTTTAGTGTGCTAATGAAACACAAGATAAGTAAAGATGTGGAGAACAGCTTGATTATCGCAATAAAGAGGTGTGGGAAAGGTTTGAGCAATAAGCAGATGGGGTACCAAAGCCATTTCAATTCATAACAAGTAACAACCATAGATGTGTGTTCGGCTTTTGCAGAAAATCGAGAAACTGTGTTTTTTCTTTGATTTCCATGAAATAGGAGAAAGTCCAAGAGAGATGAAGAAACCAGTCAGCGATCACCTAGTGATTTGACAACTAGTCCAATGAGAGTTATAGTAAGTCCATAATTGGAGATCAAAATTTGAACGAAGTAGAAATCCTTGGCCAGACGTACCTTTAAGATAACGAAGAACCCGAATTGCTGCATCCCAATGAGTCTGCTAAGGCTGATGTATGAACAGAGATAAAACCTGAACCGAATAAGCTAAATTGGGTCGAGTAATTGTAAGATAAATTAAACGACCCACCAAACGTCGATAAGAATTTGGATGAGACAAAAGAGTACTCTTGGCTTTCCCTACCTGATGATTTTGTTACATCAAAATGGTTAGAGGGTGAGCTCCTAATAAACTTAAATTGGCTATTTAAAGAATTAATGAATCTCTTATAAGGCATGGGCAATCATCTCCTCTTGAGATACTTTTTGGGGTAAGTTATACACAAGTCCAAATTTCAACATGGTATCAGAGCCATGATGTTGGGCCACTCGCAGATGATGTCCTATAGAATTTCACGCTTCAGGCCCAGATCACTAGGCCTAGGTATGAGGGGTATGTTGAGAATCCCACATTGACTAATTAAACAATTAATGACCTCTTATAAAGCTTAGGACAATCCTACCCTTTTGAGGTACCTTTTAGGGTGAGTTCCCAAGCACAAATTTTAACAAAATTAAACGTATTTTCCCTAAAAAATTAATAAACTAATTAAATATACCAATAAGATTTATTAGATTTTGTAAAAAGATGAGGAAGTTGTTAAGATCTAGTATTTGTTCTTTAAATCTCTTTTTTTTTGGCAAAATTAGTTCATTAATTATCTCAATTCTCTATCTAACATCATCCCTACCAACCTACCAAGTACCTTTATGTTAATTTTACAATTAGAATGTAATTTTGCAATTACCGATGGAACAACCTTAGGTCAAGGGTGGTATGCCGACCCTCTATCCGACCAAAATTATCTTAAGTAAGGTGTATTATATCGGTGTCCCAGGATAGAATTGATGGGAACTATCATTGAAGTTTAAGGCAAACTTATCTGTGGGCTATCATATTTTATTTGAAGGAGATAAGTGAAATAACCTGATTTTACTAAGGGGCTTTTTTATTTTATTTTCTTAAAATTAAGACCCTTAGTCATCAAGGCATCATTTCATTGAAGGATTTTAAAAAAATTAGCACAAACTGATGGGCCTTTTGTTGTAAAGATGAAATTTTATTCTTTCCAAAATTCATTCTCAGATTCCCAATTAAATTTATTTCTCACTTCTTCTTACTTTTAAAAAATGCATCAACCTCCATACTCTAAATACAATCTTCAATCCAGTCTCAACTGTTATATTACTACTGCTATATTATTGCGGTGCCGTCATTGACCACCTGTAGGTGTCGTTTGTGATGTGTAATTTTTGTTTCCCATGCAAACTTTATAGCACAAAACTTACCCATCCTCACATTTTTTTATCAATCGGGTTACAATATACAACAATTACAATGGAAGTTACAACAAAATGTTATCAAATCCTCGGTATTATAACACTTTTTCGATAAAACGTTTCCTTGTTAACTGATGGTATGACTCATGAAACTTAAACAATGCCCTATTTCGACAATTTTCTGTTGTTTTCTGGCCTAAATGTTTTATTCTGCCGGTTTTCGTAAACACCATAAATTCACCCTGCTGGAATGTCATCTCTACAACAGACAATATTTTAAGCATTATGGCTCTTATTGCCAGCTTTAAACTGTTTGTGGTTTTGCAGGTATTGGCTTTAACACTGAGCTCCCCAACAGTTGTTGCTGATCAACCACATGATCTCATTTCTAGGCCAAAGGCTGTGGTTGTTCAAGGCTCTGTTTATTGCAAATCCTGCAAATACATAGGGAATGAAACACTTGAGGGAGCTACTCCACTTGAAGGTTAGCTCAAACATTGATCTTATCACTCTTTGCTATTCTTTTTGGTCTTTCATAGTCAAAACTTTTAAATACAAGTAGACCAAAAAATAATGTCTTGAAGTATTCGAACTTTTAAAGAATATTTATTTAACATATTTTTAAATACACAAATTTTGTCTCAAAACTATGTAATTTTTCTTAACTTATTCCTAAAAGTATTTTCTATAAATTTAGCCCTAAAATTAGTTTTTATAAGAAAATGGTCCTAGAAACCATTTTAAGTAAAATTTCGCATATTTCTATATGTGTTACTCGTATAAGCGACCAATGATAAAATTATTAAACCTGACTTTGCCACCATTATTTCGTCATAGAAATAGGTAGGCCTATACAAGTTATCAACTGCAGTTTTTAAATGCATTTAATGAAGTAAAAAAGGAGTAGAAATATTAGTGAATTTTTTTGAATATTCAAAAAGACTATTAAAATTTATGATTTTATGATTTGTGCTGACCTACAGCAGCGACCCGTATACAAATGTGTCAAATTTCACCTCAAAATAGATGTGAAGAAGAATAGTTTTGGGAACTAAAAGTAGAGAAAAATAATTTTGAGAATTAATATAAGACAATGTAAATAGTTTTTGGTTCAATTTTGTCAAATTCTCTTATTTTTATTACAATATACTACTCAAACACATTATACTATTACAGTTTTGCCTAATTCTTTATATATTTTTCATAGGAGCTGTTGTGGAGCTAACCTGCAGTAAGAATCAACAAAATCCAATTCGACAAAAAGCCGTGACAGCCAAAAACGGTATTTTCTTATTGAAGAAACCGAAACAACTAAATTTAGATGATTTCAGGTCCTGCAAGGCATCTCTATTGTCCTCATCAATACACTCATCATGTAATAACCCAACTGACCTCAATTTTGGACTTAGTGGTTCTTCTTTAACCCTAATGCATAGAATCACTACATTAAGAAAACAACTAAACTATGAAATCTTCACCATTAAATCGTTTGCCTTTGAACCCACAGCGGAAAAACCTTGCGATGATAGAGAACCATACGAGACAGATGAAGTTATTTGCAATCCGGCTTGCGTTCTCATCAATTATGGTTGTTACTGCTGAATGCGTTCAAGAGGACGCTGCTTTGACCTAATGGTCTTTGTATTATGAATAAATAAGTTCCCTGCTCTTGTTTTCCAGGTTGGCACACAAAACTAATGGGTTAGGATTTTTATAATATCTTTTGAAAACAATATTATAAAAGGAAATACTACGATCTTGAATGCAAACTCATGGAATGTTAAGATACTCTCTACTTGATTGTCAAGATCTTTTCTTTAGTGAAAAAAAAAACACTAGAATTATCTAGAGTTTTTGGGAGGATTCAAGATCCAATTCTGGGCATACATTTAATATTCTAGCTGTTAGGAGAGATCAAGTGATGATCAGTCAGTGATCACAAGTGTGTAAGCAAAGTGGTAAGTGGCGTAAGCTGTGTAGCTAAATAATTTGATTGTATAAAATAAGTTTTTGTTCTCTTGTTCAGGTTATTTTAAGTGTATACCATTTGTTTAATTTCTTCCAGTGGTATTAGAGTAGGTTAATTTTGGGCTCGCTACAGTAATAATGAATATGATAAGAGATCATATTTAAGTTCGTCAATAAAAAATTACGTTGTGAGAGATTCGGTCGAAATAAACGGTTGAGAACCGTGTTGACATTTGGACATCAAAGATCGTGGTGCAAGAAGACTCTGTTCGTGCACAATCAGAGATTGTGAACTTCATTGGTTTACAACCATGCTTACTTAGTTAGAGTGTTGGGCATCACCAAATCATGATGGCGGAGTTTCTTAGTGTCAATCATTTCGAAAAGCTCAATGACAAAAATTACAACAAATTGAAGAGTGTCCGTCTCAAGTTTTACATGAGAGGATAAGAACTATGGGAGATGATTTACAGTAACTAAACAAAAGCCACTTACAAGAGAGAATATCGCAGAGTACAAGCAATGAGAAGCCAATGCTGGTAAGGCTCTATAAATCATAGCATAACAGTAGAAGAACGATATGTGGATAAAATATAAAATACCAAAACCTCAAATAAGATATAGGATATTTTTGTGGAAATTTCACGAAGGCTAATGATGTCAAGTTGCGGAGTCTTGAAAAAGAGCTTATGACACTCATTCAGGGCGATATCATAGTAAGTTAGTTTTTCGATAAAGTGAAATTAATATCGAAGATAATTGCAAAATTAGATCATGTTGATGAGAGAATGATGGCAAGAAGAATAATACGGGGGCTTCGTCAAGAGTTCAATCTCACATGAGGATGGACCAACAAAGCAACTCTTTGTAAGTTAGAAAATATGTTGGTCCAGAGGCCCTAAACAAATAGAAATATAGTGCTCAAAAAAACATGAAGAGAAGGCCTTGTATAGTGGCCAAGAAAGAGAAGGCTCCAGAAGAAATCCTGAACCAGGCAGAGTCAAAGCTATAGAAGATTTACTAGGCATATCGAGAAGAGTCAACAAGAAGGGAAGTTGAAGATAGTGAAGAAAAATATAAGAGCCCGAACAACAGTCTATCTTACAATTGCGGTAAGAAAGGACATTATGCATTGGAATGCTTGTCGAAGAAAAAGAAGTTAGTGGAAGAGAATGCCGCAATATCAAATGATTGAGAAAGTCATAGTGGTGAAAAGTGGAATATTCAAGCAACCCTTGAGATTGTATAACCTCAAGTAGAGATACAAACTATTTACGCCACGACAAAAGATAGTGCAGCAGCACTGGCAAAAACAAGATCGAGCATTGACAAGTAGATTCTCGACTCGAGAGCTGGCAATCACATGACAGGTGATAGAGAAAAGTTATTTCATAAGACAGATTATAAAGGTATTAGGATGGTCGTTACGACAGACAATACGAGATATTCGATCAAGTGCGTCGGAGACAAAATAATCGTGCCACAGATGAATTAACAAAAGATGTAGTTAAAAAATCTTACGCAAATAGAAGAGATAAAGAAGAATTGACTATATGTCATCTTTAACAACTGCATGTAATTACGTGGTTTTCGGCCCACATGACGTAAAGATATACAGAGACGTCAAGATAATTGAGACATCGATTCCCGAAGGAGATAAGTAGGAGTCAGTCTACGTGATGTAACCAGAGACAACATATATATTCTGAGAAACCAGAAAGAATTAAACAACATATTTGTAGCATGCAAGGTTTGGACATGTTAGTTTTAAGAGGCTAAAGGTAATGATCATGAAGTCGATATTGAAGGGGCTTCCAAATCTTGAAGTCTAAGACGAAACCAGCTGTATTATCATATCTCCACTGAACATATCCTTTGTTGCCGAGGTCTAATCATGTAAGTTCTGCAGCATAAGAAACAACTACGTCGATGTGATGTCCCAGTGTTAGCAAGCCTCCAAGGTTGTTCATATCTCGCAGTGAGATGAACGTCTCGCCATAATAGTCAAAAGTACAATCATAAAAGGAGTAAAAACTTCACGAACTTTGCCATGATGATAAAGTTTCTATCGTGAATAAAGAGCAATACATACATAACACTATATTTTTTTTGTTGTCAAATCTTCACAATAACTCAAGATATCTTGTGCCCACTCTCAATACTCTGTTGTGGATCTTGCTGGGAAACTCGAGTATTGAACTCCATTGAACTTCTCTGTTGATTGATCAGTGATCGAGTGAAGAAGGTATGTTGATGGAATTCGAAAAGCCGGCAATACCTCTGAATTTGATGCTCGTTCGCAAATCCTCCATGGGACGTGTCATTGTTTTTCACTAGAGAATGAGTTCTTCTGAAGTTAATGCCCATAGCAAATCGTGCACGGGATGTGTCATTGTTGTCTTTGGAGAATGATTACTTTTGAAGTTGATATTCGTTGACAAATCCTTCATAGGATGTGTCTTCGTTGTCTCTGATTCCATATTCTTCATAGGACGTATTATCGTTGTATCTAGTGGCAAATCCTTCATGTGACATATCGTCATTCTCTCTGGAGAATGACTACATCTGAAGTCGATGCATGTTGGCAAATCTTTCATGGGACATGTCGTCATTGTCCTGGTGGTGAATCCTTCATGGGACGTATCATCATTGTTTTTCTTGTGGCGAATCCTTCATGAGACTAGTCGTCATTGTTTATGGTGGCAAATCCTTCATGGAACGTGTCATCGTTGTCTCTAGTGGCAAATTGTCCATGGGATGTGTCATCGTTGTCTCTGATGGCAAATCCTTCATGTGACCTGTCGTCATTATTTCTGGCAGCGAATTCTTCATGGAACGAGTCGTCGTTTTATATGGAGAAGGAGTACTTCTAAAGTTGATCAATCTTTCATGGGATGAGATGTAGCTGTCTTTGGCAAAGGGCTTGCGTATTTCCAAAGACTGCTTTGAAATCACCAAAATTGATGCCGCCTTATTAGGTCGTCGGCTTTATCACGAATGACAACAGCATTTTGGCTCGAAGAAGACTTTGAATGAGTTCATAAAGAAGTCAGTCTTTTAAAATAAAAGATATTTAGTAAAAACAACCGAAATGAAAAGAAGGTTGAACGTATGATGCATGTTCATGCAATCAAAGTCTTCATCCATGCAAATTGAGATAAAATCTTCATGGAAATTGATTCAAAGAAATTGAAGGAAATAGTGTTCATTGATTCCGGATTTTGAAAAGAAAGGTGGATTGTGCATGCATTAATCAAGATGGTGGATTTATTCTTCAACAAAAAAAAAGAAATAGCAAACCGAATTCTTTCATTAGAATTTTTGATGGGGGACCGGCGATGCAACCCAAGAGGAGTTTCTACTGCTTTGCTTATGGAGCCGTCTTGAAATTGTCTTTAATTTTGGGTGAAGAAGAAGAAGAACAAAAGACCTCTCTATATATAAGGGTTAAAGAGGTAGAGATTGGTCCTATAATCCTACAAAGATTCTAGTTAAAGTTTTATAAGAATTTAATTTCAAAGTTTCACAAGAATTCAATTATTTCAAATCATATGAAGAGTGAAGTTCAAAATTCTATAAGGATTCACCGACGGATATTCTTTTCGTCAGTAATGAGCATTCATAAACAGGTAAACTTTTGTAGTTCTTTGGGTCTGCCATTTGGAAGAATTCAACGAATTAAAATTTCCTTTAAATCTTAGGCTCTGATATTATGTAAAATTGTGCTTCAATTTACGATTCATAAAATTAAGCAACAACACCTCCTTCAGTCCTTTCATTGATAGGTATATATATTTACATGGCTCATAGTAATAACCTAATTACAGTATGGAAAATTCCTAACTAATTGTAGACAGTAAAATTTTCAATTAATTTATTTAATTAAAGCCTAAATAAAGCAAATATTTTAGTCTTAATGATTTAAATTAAATTGTTAAAAAATAGGTCTTTGGGCCATCTAAATTGGGTTGGATAATTCCAATAATATCCAACTTCATTTTAATTAAAGCTCAATAGAATGACACTATGTAATTTAGGTCCCAATTAAATTGAGCCCAGATCCATTTTACATTAAAACTATTAAATAATCGGTTGAACCTATTGGGTCTCTCAAATAAAGAATTGGGCTAACCCACACCGGTGATAGGTTTCTTGGCCTTTAAGTAACCTAAAACACCATCTCTGCCAATAAATAAGGGTCTTCTCCAAGGTTTGAGGGATCATTAAGAGTCATCCAAAAGAAGGCATTCAGAAGGATCCAAAATAAGCATTCAGGAGCGTTCAGAGTCATCCAGAAGAACAAATTCAGAAGAAGGCATTCAGAAGGAGCATTCAGACGGATCTAAAAGAAGCGTTCAGGAGCATGCAGAGGCATCAAGAAGAAAGCATTCAAAAGGAGCATTCAGAAGGATCTGGAAGAAGCATTCACAATCATTCAGAAGATTGCCAAGAAGCATTCAGAAGGAGATTCAGAAGAGACTCCAGCCTCAGGCAAAGCTCCCAAAGGCTCTCCCCAGAGGCTCTCCAACATAAGTCTTCTTCAAATCATCAAGTGTTCTTCATATTCTTCTTCCGAAGGAGTGAAGAAAGCTTCAAAGTCTCTGCATTCCAAGACCAAGCTTCTAAGCCTTCGAGTTCATCTAACTCAACATTAAGCTTCTAAACCCTCGAGTGCATCTGACTCAACATTAAGCTTCCAAGCCGTTGAGTTCATAATCAAAGTTCATTTGACTCGACATCAACCCTCCAAGCCACCAGTTCAGACTCAAAGTTCATCCGGCTCGATATCATGCTCCCAAGCCATCGAACTCACAATCGAAGTTAGTCCAATTCGAGATAAACCTCTCAAGCCATCGATTCACAACAAAGTTCATCCAGTTCGAGATCAAGCTTCAAGCCCTTGAGTTCAGAACTTGAAGTTCGTTCGATCCGAGATTAAACTTTCAAGCCCTTGAATCAACATTTTGACGAAGAGAAGAGTCTTAAGATTATCCTACAAATTAGGAACTTCTCCAGAGGCTGTTGTAACCACTTCAAATATTAAATAAATCACATTATTGCTATATTATTATGGTCTTTTAACTTATAGACTTGTGATTATTTTGCATACACTAACAGTAATCTAATAAATATAAGATCTATGCAAATAGTCCCAAGATACTCAAGAAATTATAGTATCTATCTTTACAATTTTTTTTTAACTACCTCACGAGTTTCTATTCGTATAAGAGCCAAATCTTAAAATCTTTAAAAAAAAAATGATGACTCGAGCAACAGGCTCACCTGTGGGTGTTCTCACTATCGCCGGCAACGGCCACGCGAAAAATAAATCCCTGTATTACAATCAAAATGGAGCTTCTGATCTGCACCTCACATGGACAATGATAAACTCTCCGTCGTCGGTTGTAACTGGCATGAGCCAGTTGCCATTGATGCTCAGTCACCACCAACAGCTTCCGATCGCAACCAAAGGAGGCTGGAGCATCTCCTTCACACTATGGGATGGAGGTATATCGGCCGCACTAGCGCCGTTATTTCTTCAACCAAATCAGTGGCCCGTGTACTGTGTTTCTTTCTCTATTTCAGGCCACCCATGGTTTGTAACGTTGGTCACGCACGGCAAAACTCTGACGACGTTGCAATTTCAAACAACTCTGGGGAGCTTGTAAACTAAAAGTAACTTCGACAGTCTTCTTTCCTTCTCAGATGGGAAACAAACTTTACAGGAGTTGGGAGGAATGTTTTTCCATGATGGTATCTAATTCCTTTAATTCGCAAAATCAGTCCCAGTGATATAGAAAACGTTCAAGTGAGGACCATACTAATTTTTTGTTACTTGATTCTGGTACTTCTCGCCATATGACTGGTATTCATGATTTTTTAATTGATATGATTCCTATTGCTCCTTATTCAATTTGTCAACCTAATGGTTCTTGCACTATTCCTAATTATGGAGGGAAAGTTGTTTTGAGTCCTTCTTTTACTTTGGACCATGTTCTCTACGTACGCCCTGCCCTAATCTTACTTGTACTTTATTAGCTATCTCACAGTTATTGGGACGTTATCCAACATACTAAGTGACTATTTCTTCTAAAGGATTGTGTTGCATAAAGGATGATGTTACAGGGATGGAGATTGGAGCCGGTAAACTGACTAATGGAGTTTATCACTTTTCACATGAAAAGGCATATTATGCTACTGTGGTCTCACCAGAATTATTACATAAGCATCTCGGGCTTCCATCTTTCTTGGCTATAGGTCAGATAAAAAATATTTCTTTGAATTCTCCTTTTGTTTTTACTCTTTTTACTTTTTGCTCTCAAGCTAAACAAACTCGTTTGAATTTTCCTAAAAGAGATACATTTGCTAGTGCTTGTTTTGATTTAATACATTACAAAGTTTAGGGTCCTTACCATTTCAAATATGCTTGTGGTCCCTCTTACTTCATTACAATTGTTGATGATTTCTCTTGTTCTATATGGGTTTATATGTTGAGTGATAAAAGTGAGATTCAAACCTATATTGAGGAACTTTTCGCTCTTATTCAAACCCAATTTCTCAAAACCGTTAAGCGTGTGAGAACATATAATGGAATTGAAGTTTTACCTTAAAATGTTCTTCTTTAAAAATGGCATAATCCACCACACTACAGTTTCCTATAATCCCCAAGAGAATGGTTAAGTTGACGAAAAACATAGTCATGTTCCTAATGTTGCTCGTGCCCTTCATGGTAGGAATCTCTTTAGGCTTGAATGATATCCAATTTGCTCCCAAAAATCAATTCTCTACAATAGGCTTCTTTGAATAGAAGTGATGAGAAACTTGGTACTCCAAGAACAAAATGCAGCAAAATTGAACAAAGAAAACAAAGAAAAACAAAGAAACCTTCTTATATTTGGGGGAGAATCAACAAAGTTTAAGGAAGCCTTACCTATTCTCCACACACTGAAGAAGCACCTAATTTTCCAAGCAACACCAACTATAGAAGATGGCACCTCAAAGAAGAAATAGGATTTGGAATGAGACAAGGAACTCTTGAATCAAATTCAAGAATTGATTGACTAGATTATACAATGGAAAAGATTTCCGTAATTTACAATGGAAGTGGAAGAAATCCTTAAGAACCCTAGGTTCAACTCTCTCTATTTCATTCAATGTCTAACTTTTTCAAAATGGCTACAATAATACATATATATTGGGTTCCAAATCATTAACTGCCAACCCTAATGGCTAATCTTCATTAAGATAAGTTGATGGGAACTTAGGACACTTAATGACATGTTTAGATAAACTTAACAATAAAAATATGGATCAAAGGAGTTAAAATCCACCAATGTGTTCAGCTTCTCAAAACCTACTAGTGACGATAGGCCTCGACCTAACGTCGACGGCTGGTCAGATTCTCAAAACAACTTTGGACTAGAACCCTACCGGCGACATTATACAATGGAAAAGATTTTCCTAATTTACAATGGAAGTGGAAGAACTCCTCAAGAATCCTAGGTTCAACTCTCTCTATTTCATTCAATGTCTAACTTTTTCATAATGGCTGCAATAATACATATATATTGGGTTCTAAATCATTAACTACTAACCCTAATGGCTAATTTTCATTAAGATAAGTTTATGGGCACTTAGGCCACTTAATTACATGTCTAAATAAACTTAAAAATAAAAATATGGGTCAAAGGAGTTAAAATCCGCCAATGTGTTCAGCTTCTCGAAAACTACTGGCAACGGTAGGCCTCGACCTAACGTCGACGGTTGGCCAAATTCTCAAAACAACTTTGGACTAGAACCCTACCAGCGATGGTAGAGTAGACATACCGTTGGCGGTAGGTCTTGGACAACTTTCCTTTGGCTTTTACAGCTTCAAACTCTTCCAAACTTATTTCTTTGTGTTTCCTCTTCTATCTTTCTTGCCTTCAACCTTGTAACTGGTCCATGGAAGCTCGTAACAAATCCTTGGAAGCTTTGCATGTTCTCATGCTTATTTCCGATCATACAATCCACCCCTCATTTGAAAGGATTCTTCATTGAATCTGTACCTTCAAATAAACATAAGAGGCCGACAACATCAGAAATAGTATTAAGCAAAGGAGGAATACTATGAACAATTTCAAGAATAACTTGGTAAGTAAAAGCAAATGATCGTCTACAACAGAAGGAAAACAAGCTTTGCAACTCTTCCTTAAAAGGTTTATGAAATACAAAAGTGGAATAGATAAAGAAGTTCAAAGGCGAATAATCCACGGAATAAACACAGAAGTACCGCCAAAGCATACCAAGATTTCTTTAAAAAAGAACACAATCAAAATCAAAGAAGCCCTGTAGTTTAGGCTCGTCATCAAATATTTCCAAAACTTCTTTAGAATGATGATGAAAATCAAAGTGTAAATGGAAAATTTTGATAGATGAAAGAAAATAAAACAAAATATTGAAACCTTCCTTGAAGGGTCCATGATGCTCATAACAAGTATGCATCAAGAAGCTCGAAATATGCTTACTCAAGGAAAATGTAGAAACAAACCACAAGAGTTTAACATGATTTCTTTTAATATAGGCACAAAGATGAACAAGTAAATCATTAGATCCATCCACGCAATAACATCAATTCTCAAAACTTCTTTCAACGGAATATGATAGTAGAAACTTAGGTCTTGAAAGGATTAAAGAGTTAAGAACAAGAAGTTACAGAAAGTTTCAAAATTCCAAACAATGAAAGTTTTTTCAAGCATTTGAGAAAAGAGGTTTAAGATACAACTTCTAAAGAACACACTTGTTAAGAATGTTTTGAAGCAAGCTTAAAAACCACAATCCTTAAATGGATAACGAAACTAAAAACTTTCATCCTTTTCAAATCTTAAAATCCATCCATGAATTCCCATAATATAACTCTTTATCTCTTTAAGAGGAACATGGAAGTTGAAACTTTCATTTTCCAAGTCTTTTAAGAGAGATTCATGGATAACAACGTAATGAAACCTCATTCAATCAAAATTCTTCTTGAAATTCCATGAACTTTTCAATTCACAAGGACTTGCAAAACCAAAAGAAAGTTCAAGGAGGTTATCCACATAAAGGAAAAGAATGGAACTGAGAACAAATAAGTTATCCAAGATCAAAATCAAAACACCTTTCTTTTATGAGGATTTTGACATGACATCCAAGAATTCATCAAGGAACGTATAAGATTGTTTATTTTCAAAATCCTAAGAATTTCCAAATTTCTTTTCGCATACAAATTTCTTTAAGAACTCTTTGAAAGGTACTAATACAACAAGGTACCAACAATTTCATGTTTCATAAAAATAACAAATGAGTTCTTATTTGGAACTAACAATCCATCTATAAAAACATCTTTCCAAAGAATGTCAATGATAGTTTTAAAATAACAAACATGTTTCTCAACAAAATTCCTTAAAAGTAGTCTCAAGATGGTTTCCACAAAACCTCTATGATAAACTTTAAGTACTCCAAAACTATCTTTCTTTTGGTTTTCAAAAAGAAAACATAGACTCCTTGAAATGCAAATGGTAGAATTGAAAACCAAGAATATTTTCAATCAAGAAAGCTTTCAAAACTTCCAATCCAATTAGGAACTTAAGGTCATCACAAGGATTTTCAAGTTGAACCTTCACATTCAAGAAATGATTTTCGAAAGGACCAATTCTTTAAATGCAATCACAAAAGTTTCAAAGGAGGATATTATATAAGAATAAGTTTCAAGAATTCTACTTATAGACTTATCAAAAAGATCTTCAATCAAAGAACACAAATACCCTTCAACTTTCTTAACAAGAAATTTTCCAACAAACAAATCAAGAAGTCATGCCACAGATAGATTCCCAAGAAGAAAAAGAATCAATAACCCTGAAAACAACGTCAGGAAGATTATGCCAACACTTAAGATCAAAACAAGATTGTTCAAGTTTAGCATCTCTATTTAACATTTGATTCCGAGAGAGTTATGAAAAGATAAATAATTAGACAAGGGAACATCAATAAAGCATAGAGCATAAGTTCGAAAGATAGTACATAAAGCTCCCACTAAAATCTCATGAAAGCATAAGCATTTGAGAATAACTTCAACTCCTTCAGATAAAATTCAAGGTTAGAAGGAGATGAATGTGTAAGAAGGCTAATTGAAGAGTTCACTTGGCTTAGAAGCACTCCTTTTCCACCACTCTTTCTTTGGTCTTCTATTCCGAGCAGAAAAGAAGCTTCATTACATTCGAAAAACTCACAAATATTAGTGTCACTCATTTTAAAATAAGAACCCATTTGGTTCTCAAACTCCCTCGACAACAAGAACTGCTTATAATCCACATGAAAGAATTTGAAACCAAAAGCCCTTTCATATAAAGTGTTGAATGATATCCCCACAAAGGGAAGTTTCAGACATGCCACAAATGCTCAAGTAATCCTTTCACAACCAATAAAGGTTTGTCCACAAGAATTCGCTCAACAAGATTCTTCACATAAGTATCAAGAGAAGTCAACACATATTGAAAATGTTCAACTTCTTCCTCTTGAAACGTATCACAATGATCACCAAGTAAAGAAAACAAGGAACTATCAAATTCATAAGAATTGTTCTCAAGAAAACCGAAGGTATGATGGTTAGCAACCCCTAAAGAGTCACAATTGTTCCATGGATCAACATTGTGTGAAATAGAAACAAGAATAGCATGAAACAAGTCTTTAACCACTAAGATATGGCACATTGACAAATTAGGAATGATCCCTTTGTTCCATGACATCACCAAAGAGCAACCTATTTACCTCATAGTAATAATAAGACATGTAATGAGAATATAAGATAAACATGTACGATTAAGCTCAAGAAAACTTTTCTTTCCAAGTGACGTTCCAAGTGAGTTAAAGCAAATGAAATGATCTTCATTTTCTATGAAAACAAGTGAGAACAGCGTAATTTCATTAAAATAAATCTCGAGGCTAGGACTTGCACCAAGCTAGGATCGATGATGTAAAGGACTCTATGACTAGCGGAACCTTGTCTTCTTCAAATATTTCATACACATAGAACAAGTCTTCAACTCTTTTTTCCCAATCTAGGTATTATTCCAAATCAAATACTCCAAGCAAAAGAAGTAACTTCAATTGATTATAACTAAGAGGCCATACATTTTGTTTCTCGACACACTTACTATCTTCATAAGTATTTCTCCTATAGTTATAGCCACCATAGTTATAATAAAATTTTATCCTTCAAATCCACCATAACTTCTTCCTCCTCTATACATTTTAAAAGAGTTAAGGCCTGCAAAACAAATGTTAGAAGAAAAAAGAATGTACCTCACCACTCCTTTAGTGTATCCACTCTTAAAGATGTTCATTCAACACTCGTGTTTATCACTCACTCTTTATGGCTTTTCTGAAAATAATCTCACCCTCTTGCTTCTTACTATTCCTCACCCACTAGAATTACTTAGTGATTTCTAAAACTTCCATGTTATAAGAAAATTCCCAAAGCAAATCAAGCAAGCAATTCTCAATAAATAAGAAAACAAAGTCAAAGAGAAATTTTATCGAACTTGTAGAGTGTTAAGAGTAATAATGATAAATTCAAGAGTACGAGTAAAAGAATGAAGTCAGATTCCCACAAAGATACATTAAAACACTTAAAAATATGTTCAAGAGAAGTTGCAAGTTCAAAAGAAAGACAATTGAAAGCTCAATTGAAAGAATTCATGAGTACTACGAAAAATTGTAGAAAACAGGGCAGCAGGACATTCCATTACAAATATCGTAATAACTCAATGATGATAGCTCCAAATCAAGAAAGACACGCAACTCGAAGAGGATAAATTTAACAAAAAATTTCGTTCACTTTGAGAGAGTATAACACAAGATATAAACAGTTTAATAAACACGTTCTCAACTATCGCGATTTCTGGACAATTTGCAAATTTGCATTCAATTGACCCACCAAGTCAAAACCAAATCAGGTCAAATTTATTTCAAAAGAACAAAATCTCTATTTCATAGTGGACATTTTCAAAGAATTATAACCTCATTTGGTAGGCTTTCTATCTCAAAATTTTCACATGTAATTTTCTATCCGAAAATTCTTGATTACTTTGCCTTTTTCAAATACTATCAATTGGATGTTATATATTTAACAATCAAAGTACATAAATCTGTACCTCAAAGATAGATTTTCTCTGACACCAAATTCATAGATTTTCTCTGACACCAAATTGTATGAATTTCCTTAGGCTTTAATGAGATCCAATTTGCTCCCAAGAATCAATTTTCTACAAGAGGCTTCTTTGAACACAAGTGATGAGAAATTTGGTACTCCAAGAACAAAATGCAGAAAAATTCGAACAAAGAAAAGAAAGAAACCTTCTTATATTTGGGGGAGAATCAACAAGGTTAAGGAAGCCTTACATATTCTACACATACTCAAGAAGCACCTAGGTTTCCAAGTAACACCAACTATAGAAGTTTGCACCTCAAGGAAGAAATAGGATTTGGAATTGTACAAGAACTCCTGAATTGAATTCAAGAATTGCTTGACTAGATTATAAAATGGAAAAGATTTTCCTCATTTACAATGGAAGTGGAAGAACTCATCAAGAACCCTAGGTTCAACTCTCTTTATTTCATTCCGTGTCTAACTTTTTTCAAAATAACTGCAATAATACATATATATAGGGTTCGAAATCATTAACTACCAACCCAAATTACCATTCATAGACAACTTAATTACAAGTCTAAATAAATTTAAAAAATCAAAATGAAGGGTCAAAGGAGTTAAAATCCACTAATGTCTTCAGTTTCCCAAGACCTACAAGCGACGATAGGCCTCGACGTACCCTGGATGGTTGGTCGGATTCTCAAAACAACTTTGGACCAAAACCCTACTGGCAACGGTAGGGTAGACCTACCATTGGTGGTAGGTCTTAGACCACGTTCCTTTGGCTTTTATAGCTTTAAACTCTTCAAAACTTTTTCTTTTTGTTTCCTCCTCTGTCTTCCTTGCCCTCAACCTTCTAACAAGTCCTTGGAAGCTCATAACTAATCTTTAGAAGCTCTCCATGTTCTCATGCTTATCTCGGGTCATACCATCTCATTTGCAAAGCTTCTCTTCTTGCGCATTTTTCGGGTAAATGTATAAAAACTATTGTGTATCTCTTAAATAGGACCATGTACACTTTTCCATTCCAAAGTTCCCCATAATCTTAAAAATCTATGATCTCTTTCCCATCTGCTACTTTCTAGAAAATATACCAATTTGAGTTCTATGGGTTCTGTCCAGGCTTAGCCCAGTTTCTAGACCCCCGGTCCAAACTGTTTATACTAAATGACCATAGTGCACCAGATCACTTTCCCCCTATTGCCTGCATGACTTTGCACCTTTCCCCTTCATCCACATGTGTCTCTGCTCATGCGGACTCCACAGTACAAGCTGGATCACTGCCAGTTTTTGAACCTATTTCCACTGCCCCGCCAGCTTGGGATCCAATAAATCCAGTACTTTTGGCAGTTGGGCATTCTAACTTTGGGCTACTCACTTCTATGGACCAAACCTTTTGGCCTTCTTTTGTTGGACCTTTAATTTCTATTCCACTAGGGGACTACATCCCTCATTCCCTTTGTCCTCTTCTTAACCTGAATCACATCTAAATCTTTCTTTCTTTGATGCTTCCGGACTCTTGCGTAATGAGCATTCTCACTAACCACCTGCCAGATTGACAGATTATGGCTGTAACAATGTTCAAAGTGATACTCTTCTACGAATCTGTACCTCACTTCTGTCTTCCTCCTCAGGTATGTATCTCTAACCTATTTCACAATATGATTCTAATAAGAAATTCCTTCATGGACACAAGGAATTTCTTGTAGCAATTCCGACTGACACTAAGCTATCGATTTTCTAATGTTATGGTATCTCAACATTGGCAAGCAACTATGAAAAATAAGATTGATGTTTTGGAAAGACATTAAATTTGCCGTCTTACTACTATTCCTCATGGTAAGAAAGCTTTAAGTTGCAAGTGGGTCTATAAAATTAATATAAAATCTTATGGAAATATTGACCATTATAAAGCTCGACTTGTTATTTTGAGGGATACTCAAGCCACGTGATTGAATTATCATGAGACTTTTGCTCCAGCGGCAAAACTGGTTATTATTCCCTCTTTGTTGTCTATCGTTTCTACAAGGAAATGAGAATTTCATCAAATAGATTTACACAATGCCTTCTCATGTGAGCTGGATGAGTCAATCGTTCAAGAAATTGAAGCTTGGACTGATGACAAGATCTTAAAAGAAGAAAGTTCAACTTCAAGAGGAGAATGACATGCTTGTTTGCATAATGGAAGCCTTGAAGAGAAAACTTGGGGAGTTCGAAGGCCATGGAAAGAACTCTAACTTGTTTACAAAGTACTCAATTAATAAATAGCAATGAAGGAACTGACTTTGAGAAAATTTTTGCTATGTATGGAGGAAAATCACCTTCCTGCCAACGACAGGGTCACCCCTACCGTCGACCACAGCATTTTGTTTGTGGGGTAACTGGAAACAAAGCACCTACTACCGATGGTTGGTCATACGTACCGTCGCCAGTAGGCCTTAGGATAGCAACTTTTGTAAACGCCTTTTTGGGCAAGAATTTATTTTGCAAGTGGATTTTAGCTTCTAATTGAGGAGATTGTGTGTAATTGAAGCCTTTAAATTTAGTTAAGCTTTGCTTCATCCCTTAGTCTATAAATACCCTAAATAACCTCCTTGTAAGACTAATTTTGAATTTTGCTGAAATTTATTGACAAAGTGCATCTCTTTTGTCTCTTAGGGTTCTTCACCATATGATAGCTTAGCTTGCTAAGGGTTCTAGTCCTTAGTAGTGAATGATTAAATGCCTTAGTATGAAGAGTCTATGGAATTCAACGTTCATCTCAATTCCTTTTGTTGATTGAGTCTAGAGTTTCTGTTCTTGATTCAATTGATTCTAGGTCTTCTATATTGTGTGTTTGGGGTTTTGAGGTGTTTGTTGTCTCAAGGTTTTATTCATCAATATAGGGAAGAGCCTAAACCTCTCAATGCTTAGGTTTATGGAGAATTGTTCTTCATAGGTTCTTTATTGGAAATTGAAGCTTCAAATCCTCAATAGAGGTACTTCAAATCAAGGAGGAGATGCTGGGAGAGCCGGTTCAACATTCTCATCCAATTCATGATTTTAGATATCAAGGAAGACCACAACATAGAGGTGAAAGAAGAGGAGGTCTAGGAGGAAGAGGATATCATAGAGCAGAAGAAGAGTATCCGAGGTAAGAAGCTTGGCATGATGATAACTTCTAAGAAAATGATGGAGACAATCCTAATGTTGGTCAAGCATACCATGGTGGTTACTGTGGATATCAAAAATGAGATAAAGTTCTAGACAAAATAAAGTGGAAGGTACCGAGCTTCAAGGGTAATGGTGATCCTAGTGTGTTCCTAGATAAAGAACGACGGGTAGAGAACCTCTTCAAGGTGAGAAACTATAGTGACATTGTCAAGGTGAAACTAGTCATAGTCGAATGTTTTGATTATGAACTCCATTGGTGGAAAAAAATTCTTACTCAAAGGTTAAGAAGTGAAAGGAAACCGGTAGAAACTTGGGTGGAATTGAAGATTCTTATAAAAAAAAGATTTGTACTGCAGCTCTACTATAGAGAGTTGCATCATAAATTGATGACTCTTAAGCAAGGCACAAAAAGTGTTGAAGAGAATAGACAAGAGTTGGAGTTTTACATCTTGAGATTGAGTTTGGAAGAAGTTATAGATACATCCATTGCAAGATCTCTAAGTTGTCTCAATAGGGATATAGCTAATCAACTAGAGTTGTACCCCTATACCACTTATGAAGACATGTGTCATTTGGCTACCAAGATAGAAAATCAAAAGAAGAGGGTTGGTTTCTCCAAAACTAATCCTCCATCTTCAAGGAATGTGGGGCCTAAGCCTCAAGCATCTACATACAAGAGTTGGCCAAAGAAGAAAGATACACCTAAGGTTGCTTTCAAGGATCATTTTAAGCCTAACGTAGAAGAGAAGGGAAAGTTAATCACTAATCCAACATGGTGTTTCAAATGTAATGGAGTGGCGCACATAGCCATCAATTGCCTTACAAAAAGAACTTTGGTGTTTAGTGAAGATTTAAATGGTTGGATTGAGAAGAGTGATGATGATTGCCAAGAAGGGATTGTGGACGAAGATAAAGTAGTGAGGATCAAGATATCGGCTCTTTTGAAGCCGAAGGAGAGGGAATGAGCTTGGTTTCTATTAGAGCTTTGTCTACTCAAATCCATGAGGAAGAATCAAGCATTCAAAGTGAAAACATCTTATTGAGAAGGTGGCTAACCTTATTATTGATAGTGCTAATTGCACTATTATAGATAGCACTTATCTTGTTGAGAAGTTGAATTTATCTCTTATTAAACATCCTAAACCCTATAAGCTACATTGGCTGAATGATAGTGGGGAAGTGAAGGTGGCTAAACAAGTGATAGTGTCTATCACTAAGGGGTCCTATAATAATGAAATTCTTTGTGATGTGGCTCCTATGCAAGCAAGACATTTGTTGTTAAGGCGTCCCTGGTAATATGATAGGAAGGTTATTCATGATGGTGTGAAGAACACCTACACTTTTGAGAAGAATGGTAAAAATTTCATGTTGAATTCTTTGACTCCTAGTGAAGTATTTGTTGAGCAAAAGAAAATGAGAGAAAAAGAGAGACTAGGAGTGAGAAAAAGAAAAAGAGTATTGAAGAGGGAAAAAGATTTGAGGGAAACAATTGAGTATGGAAAGAACTAGAGTGGAAAAAGTGAAGAGAGACAAGAAAAAGAGTGATCAAAAGAATGAGAGTTGCAAGGGAGGGAAAATATGTTTTTATGCAAAAGAAAGTGAAGTTATAGAGGCTATTGAAAGAAAAGAGTTGGCGCTACCTCTCTATTGTAAAAATACATTTGTTTCTACTAATGATCACTTGTCTTCTTTGTCTAATGCTAATGTAGATATTATTGAAGAGTTTAAAGATGTCATCCCGAAGAGATGCCCGGTGGACCTCTTTCCTTGAGAGAGATTGAGCATCAAATTGATTTGGTACCCACAGTAGTGCTACCAAATAGACCGACTAATAGAAGTCCTCCAGAAGAAACTAAGGAGTTGAGGAGACAAGTTGAGGAATTGTTCTCTAAAGGCTATGTAAGAGAAAGCTTAATCCCTTGTGCCATTCCCATTTTATGAGTTCCTAAAAAAGATGGTACGTGGCGTAAATGTGTTGATTGTACAACCATTAACAATATAACTATCAAGTATAGGCATCCTTTTCCTAGATTAGATGATTTGCTTGATGAGTTGCATGGTTCTCAAATATTTTCAAAGATTGATTTGAAATCGGGTTACCATCAAATTAGAATGAGGGATGGGGATGAGTGGAAAACAACTTTCAAAACTAATTTCAGTCCTTATGAGTGGCTAGTCATGCCTTTTGGTTTAACTAATGCTCCTAGTACATTCTTGAGACATGCATCATGTGTTGAGGAACTTTATTGGTAAATTTGTTTTGTTTATTTTGATGACATCTTGATATATATCAAAACATATGAAGATATTTGCATTATCTTAGACAAGTTTCACTAGCTTTGAGAAGTGAAAAGTTATATGCTAACCTTGGGAAATTTGAGTTTTTTTGGGAAAAAATGACTTTCCTAGGTTATGTGCTGAGCTCTCAAGGTTCTCAAGTAGATCAAGAGAAGGTTAAAGCAATCAAAGAATGGACTATTCCCAAGAATGCTCCTGAAGTGAGGAGTTTTCATGGTTTGGCAAGCTTCTATAGAAGGAGGTTCATCAAGGATTTTAGCACTATTTTTAGTCCTTTGATATATGTCATAAAGAAGACGAATGGATTCAAATAGGAAGAGAATCAAAAGAAAGCTTTTGAATTTTTGAAGGAGAAGTTGAGTAGTGCACCTTTGCTTGCACTACTGAAGTTTGACAAGATCTTTGAGATAGAATATGATGCCTCGGGTGTTAGCATTGGCGGTGTCTTATGATAAGGAACTCTATGGACAAGTGAAGACATTGAAGCATTGGCAAAATTATTTGTGGTGAAAGGAGTTTGTTATGCACACCGCTCACGAGTCCTTGAAATATCTCAAAAGGGGACAAAAGTTGAACAAGAGACATGCAAGATGGATGGAGTTCATTGAGACAATTCCATACATCATTCATTACAAGAAAGGTAAATAAAATATTGTAGCTGATGCATTGTCAAGAAGGTACACTCCTATCTCTACTTTGCAATCTTAAATTCTTGGTTTTGAGATGCCTAAAGAGTTATATGCTAGTGATCATGACTTTAAGGATATATATGTGAATTTTTTGCTTGTGTCTAGTGGTAAGTACCTTATTCATGATGGTTTTCTTTATTGTGATGGTAAATTTTGCATTTCATTTTGTTCTACTAGATCAATGTTAGTAAAGGAGGCTCATCATGGTGGATTAATGGGGCATTTTGGTATTACAAAGACTTATGACATTCTACATGAGTATTTTTATTGGCCTCATATGAAAAGAGATGTTGAGAAGTTTTATTGTAATTGTCTAGAATGCGAAAAAGGGCTAAATATACTATTTTACCTCATGGTTTTCATACTCCATTAGATGTGCCTTAAGTTCCTTAGGTTGACATTTCAATGGATTTTATTCTTAGCTTGCGTAAATCTTCTAAAGGCATGGATTCTATGTTTGTGGTGGTAGATAGGTTTTCTAAGATGGCTCATTTCATACCTTGCAAGAAAACCAATTATGCTAGCCATGTAGCAAACTTGTTCTTTACTTGGATAGTGAGATTTCATCGGATTCCTAAGACCATTGTCTTGGACCGTGATACTAAATTTCTTAGTCATTTTTGGCATGTTTTGTAGAAGAAACTTGTTACTCATTTGTTGTATTCTACAGCTTGCCATTCACAAACTGATGGCCAAATGGAGGTGGTCAATAAGACCATTGATCAACTTCTTAGGGCCATCCTTAAGAAGTACTTGTGCCAATAGGAAAAAGGTCTTCCTCGCATTAAGTTTGCTTATAATAGGGCTAAATATTCTACTACTTTCTTTTCTCCTTCTGAGATTGTGTATGGTTTTAATCCTTTGACTCCTTTTGATTTGGTTCCTTTGCCTATTGATCACATTGTGAGCTTGGATGGTAATTGAAAACTGGAGTTTGTCAAGTCCATTCATACCAAGGTGCATGACATTACTGAATCTAACAACAAGAAGTTGATAGTAAAGTGCAACATTGAAAGGAAACGTGTGGTGTTTGAACCGTGATTGGGTTTGGGTGCATCTAAGGAAAGAACATTTTCCTTGGCCCATCTTAGTATCTGTTTACATAAGAATGATTTTGGTCCACTTAAATATTTCCTTGGCATCAAAGTAGCTTGCAGTAAGTAAGGCATATATCTTGTTAAGAATTAGGCATAGAAATAAGTTGCAATGCTTGAGAGTTTTTGTACTAGTTTGTGCAATATTTATAGAGTGTACAATGAATTCCTACCATAATTATAACCTTAACTTACTAATCAATCATAAGTAATTCCTAATTTAGGGCTAATCAATCATCCATAATCATATATAAGATTTATTCTGAATATCTTTAACACCCTCTCAAGAGGGAGCGTGTATGTTGCCAATGCCCAGCTTGCCCAAAAGAAAGTGAAACTGAGACCGCCCCAATGCTTTAGTGAAGATATCAACAGGCAGAGTAGTAGTAAGAATATTTGCAGGAGCGACATGAAGAGATTGAAACTTATCTCTAATAAAGTGACAATCAATTTTAATGTGTTTAGTGTGCTCATAAAACACAAGATTAGAAAAGATGTGGAGAGGAAATGCTACGATCTTGAATGCAAATAATGGAATGTTAAGATACTCTCTACTTGATTGTTACGATCTTTTCTTTAGTGAAAAAACAACACTATAATTCTCTACAGTTTTTTGGAGGATTAAAGATCCAATTTTGGGTATATATTTAATATTCTAATTGTTAGGAGTGATCAAGTGATGATCAGTCAGTGATCAAAAGTGATCACAAGTGTGTAAGCAAAGTGGTAAGTGGCGTAAGTTGTGTAGCTAAATAATTTAAGTAAAATAAGTTTTGGTTCTCTTGTTCCGGTTTTTTTAAGTGTATACCATTTGTTTAATTTCTACTAGTGGTATTAGAGTAGGTTATTTTTGGGCTCGCTACGGTAATAGTAAATATGATAAGAGATCATATTTAAGTTCGTCAATTAAAAATTACGTTGTGAGAGATTCGGTCGAAATAAACGGTTGAGAACTGTGTTTGACATTTGGACATCAAAGATCGTGGTCCAAGAACACTCTATTTGTGCATAATTAGAGATTGTGGACTTCATTGGTTTACAACCCGGCTTACTTGGTTAGAGTTTTGGGCATCACCAAATCATGATGGTGGAGTTTCTTAGTGTCAATCATATCGAAAGCCTCAATGACGACAATTACAACAAATTGAAGAGTGTCTGTCTCAAATTTTACATGAGAGGACAAGAACTATGGGAGATGATTTATGGCAACTAAACAAAAGACACTTACAAGAGAGAATATCGCAACGTACAAGTAATAGGAAGCCAATGCTGGTAAAGGGTCTATGAATCATAGCATAACAATAGAAGAACGATATTTGGATAAAATATAAAATACCAAAACTTCAAATAAGGTATAGGATAATTTTCTGAAAGCTTCACAAAAGCTAACGATGTAAAGTTCTGGAGTCTTGAAAAAGAGCTTACTACACTCACTCAGGGCAATCTCACAGTAAGTTAGTTTTTTCATAAAGTGAAATCAATATCAGAGATAATTACAAAATTAGATCCTGTTGATGAGAGAAAGATAACAAGAAGAATAATACGGGGGCTTCATCAAGAGTTCAATCTCACTTGAGGATGGACCAACAAACCAACTCTTTGTAAGTTAGAAAATATATTGGCCGAGAGGCCCTAAACAAATAGAAATATAGTGCTCAAGAAAAACATGAAGAGAAGGCCTCGTATAGTGGCCAAGAAAGATAAGGCTCCAGAAGAAATCCCAAACCAGGTAGAGTAAAGGCTATAGAAGATTTACTAGGCATACCGAGAAGAGTCAACAAGAAGGAAAGCTGAAGATAGTGAAGAAAAATATAAGAGCTCGAACAATGGTCTATCTTACAATTGTGGTAAGAAAGGGCATTATGCACTGGATTCCTGGTCCAAGAAAAAGAAGTTAGTGGAAGGGACGCAATATCAAATGATTGAGAAAGTAACAGTGGTGACGAGTGGAAATTCAAGCAACCATTGCGATGGAACCTCAAGTAGTGATACAAACTATTTACGCCACGACAAAAGATAATACAACAGCATTGGCGAAAACAAGATCGAGCATAGACAAGTAGATTCTCGACTCGAGAGCTGGCAATCACATGACAGGTGATGGAGAAAAGTTATTTCATAGGACAGATTATAAAGGTATTAGATGGTTATTACGACAGACAATACGAGATATACGATCAAGTGCATTGGAGACACAATGATCGTGTCGCAGATAAATTCACAAAATATGTAGTTACAAAATCTTACGCACGTAGAGATAAAAAGAAGAATTGGCTATGCCATCCTTAACAACTACATGTAATTACGTGGTTTTCGGCCCACATGACGTAAGATATATAGAGACGTCAAGATAATTGAGACACCGATTCCCGAAGAAGAAAAGCAGGAGTCAGTCTACGTGATGTCAGCAGAGACAACATACATATTCTGATAAACCAGAAAGAATGAAACAATATATTTGCAGCATGTAAGGTTTGGACATGTCAGTTGTAAGAGGCTAAAGGTAATGATCATGAAGTCGATATTGAAGGGGCTTCCAAATCCTGAAGTCTAAGACGAAACCATCTGTACAGGTTGTCAAAACTAGAAGGTGCATCCAGTAGACTAAGAATCAAAATTCACAGCATAAAATCTATTGGAATTAGTTCACTTTAACGTGTTTGGGCAAGTAACAACCATCCCTTAGAGAAGTTCGATAAATGGTGAACTTTATTTTGACAATCATTCAAGGTATCGTAGGTATATTCTCTTAAATAAAAATAAAAAACTTTTGGAGTTTTTAAGACATTTATGAAAGAAGTAGAACAGGAACTTAGAAGAAGAATTTGATGCTTGCTTACTGATAATGGAGGATCATACATGTCAGGAGAATTCTATATGTTCCTTAGAGAGAAAAAGATTCGAAGGCAACTGACTTGCCCCCGAACTCCAAGCAAATTGGAGTAGCCGAAAAGATGAACCGATATCTGGTAGAGACATATCGAACTATGTTGTACATAAAAAATGTCTAACATGAATATTGGGTTGAGTGTATGAAGATAATTGGACATATGATTAACTGGCTAGCACATGCAAAGTTTGGATTCAACTCACAACTCGAGAAGCTATGGGAACGTAAGACCAACGGTGATCATTTCAAAGTATTTGGCTTCGTCTGCTACTTGTTCGTCCCTGATCAGTTGAGGATGAAGTCTGACAAGAAAGTCATAATGTACATATTCGTGGGATGTAATTGCAGAAGAAAATGATGGAAGTGTTGTGATCCCACGAAAGAGAGGTATTGTGTTTCAAGCAACATAGTGTTCGATGAAGTAACCTCTCAGTGCTTTTTGGAAAAGATACAATTAAAAGACGTCTAGAAAATCGAGGAAAACATGCATGAAGAGAAGATTTGCATTCTACTAATAGTGAAAGAAAAGGAGGCTGAAGAAAATATATACTAAACTTTGAAGCACCCGGAGGCAAGCACTAAGTTGAGAGTTAGAATGACAGATAGATGTCCCGGAAAAAGCAGAAGAGGCAGAAAGAGCATAAGAACCACAAATAACTCTTTGAATATCATCACGGGTAAGGAAGAAAAATCCTAAATATGCAAAATAACTTTTACCGAAGATGCTCCATCGACAAGAAAAAGAAGCACTAGAGAATCTGTTGTTGAGGGGCAGCATTGAGAAAACAACCTTGGAATTCTTTAGAGTTTTGGGAGGATTCAAGATCTGATTCTAGGTTTATATATATTGAATAATCTAGATAAACATAGAAAAGGTGATATAATCCGAAATGAGCATGAGACGGCGGCTACGGGCAACACAGCCAGTTCCAGATCTATTTTTGAAAATTAGAGCGTTTAAAAGTGCTCCGGCCATACCCGGCCACCCTCCTCAGACGGACCTGACATCAAACCACATTTGGTCAACAACTTTGTGCAATGCCTTTTGACTTCATGAGATTTCGCTTTCCTTTGATTGGTGAATTCAATTAAGGGTATTATTGGTATTTTATGACCCTTCAGACTCTAGTCAAAGCAAGGGATAAATCCTAAGACTTGCAGTTTCTTTAATTAGTCTTTATGTCTTATTTTGAAGTTCTAAGTTGATTGATAAATTGAAATTGAAATTGAAGTGATTCTTGGTATCAAAAATGAAATTACTCGTCCACAGGGTCTCACACGACTGTTCGACGCCCAGGTGGAAGATGTAAATCATGGTGACTCAGCAGCTCTGCAAATTGGAGGCCAGACACTGGTACGAACAAGGAACCACCACCATATTAGAGAAGTTGAAATTCTCACACTGCTGCTGCTAGCATTCGAATGTTGGACCTTGGTACCAACTCTGCAACCCCACAACTAACTGAGCTACGCCCATGTGGTCAAATTGAAGGTGATTCTTTTTAGGATTGTTGGAGTTTTTCAACCTCTTTAATTAATTCTTAGGTGTTCTTTACATTAGTAGGTTGATCAATTGTTGTTCTTAAATTAATGGTGTAGGAAATTCAACTGATCATTTAAATTCTTTTGTAATTAATTTTAAGAGTTCATATTTCTAGAATTAATTGAATTAGGTCTTCTAGTTTTTGTAGTTTGAGTTTTAAGGACTTTCTTTTTTTAAGGTTTATTATTATAAAATTAGAAAAGAAATTTATCTCTTATTATGGGGTTTATGGAGCTTCAATCTCTATAAGTTTTTTAGTGGAATGTTAAATTTTTAATGAAAAATAGAAAACCTTCTAGTAGGGGTAATCTTGAGATAGTGATGGATTCAGTTACATATCAAATTAAAAAAAAATATAATAATAATCATTCTAGTCGTTTCTGTTAATATGTTAATCGATATAATTCGGTATAATCCAAAGCTGTATCCGTATATAATATAAAAGTGTGAGCTCAAATGTGAGAAAATTAGGAGTGATAAAATGATGATCAATCACTAATCAAAAGTAATCACAAGAGTATAAGCACAGTGGTGAGCGCCGTGAGTAGAGAAAGTGAGTGCCGTGAGCTGTGTAACTAAATGAATCAAGTGTAAAAATAAGTTTCAGTTCTGTTGTTTTAGGTTTATTACGAGTGCATTACTTGTCCAATTTCTACGCTCTTTTGTTTTCCTTGAGTCCTAGTTTGATTGGCATGCAAACATGAAGGAAGGAATAGTGGAAGGATGTAAATCAAACCTATATGTCCTTTTTGTGGTTTAAGTGAAAGTAAAAGCTGATCCAATATGAATGTGAAAGGAAGCTATTTTCATTCACGTTAGTAGAATAATAGCTCTTAAAAATTAATGAATTGGACCATAAATAGTATTAAATTTTTTTTATTCTTTTATAAATTATTTTATTAAAGTATATCCTAACCAAAACTCCCATTTAATATCTATAAGAGAAATATATATACATATTCATTTTAAAACAAAATAACGCAAAAAATAATTAGATTAGTTACATTCTTCCTATAAAAAATTTCAATAAAAAATTTATCACAAGACAATGATTTTGCAAGAAAAAGTATAAAATCTTTTTAAAATATCATTTGCAAGCTTACTTCTTGTTATTATCATATATTAATATATTAAGACGCAATAATACCATTCATAATGAAAATGAGACTTAAATTTTTTTTAGTAAGAGTATTATAATCTTAATTTATGATAATAACAAGAAGTAAGATATATCATATATTAAAATTATAAGGGTATTATCATATATGATAAGAGTATTATAATCTTACCCTAAATGATATATCATATATAGCTATTTTTACTAAAATTTTTTACTAAAATTTAAAATGAGATTAATTACTTTTGAATATATAAATGATAAGGACGAATTTGTAATATGTAAAAATATAAAGAAATAAAATTATATTTTGAACAAATTTCGGGAGGAAAATATAATTAACCATAATAATTTTTATCGCAATCCAAAAAAAAAACCTCCAAATGCCTCCTTCGTCCTTCAAACAGTTGGCATTGCCGGCACAGAAAATAGTTAGCAGATATGTTTGTTTTCTTTTTTTTGGTGCTACTCAAGGTCCGAGTTCTTGTGCAGTGACTCTGTCAGAACAATTCAAACTCTTCAAACTTTACAAAAGTACATGAGGAAAACTTGGTACCACTTGATTATCACTGATATTTACAATTAATAGAACAAATCAAACAAGCGTCCCTGAACGAGAGATGTAACCGCCAATAGAATATTTAATAGAATGTCAAGTTGTTTACATAACATTTTTCTTTTTTTTTTTTATTGGGACATAACATTGGACCGAGAACAAAAGCCAACTGTTCAGAAAGAAAATTAGGATTTGAAATATTCAATGAAATAAAAACAAAAAAAAAAAACTCTCCTTTATACTTCCAATTCCCCTCCCCCCATACAGATAATTTTGTTTCATATTTGACACAAATTAAAAAATTAGTTATAACAATAAATTTTATTTTCCTTTCTCTTTTACATTCTTCTTTAATACTACCTCGGGTAAAAAATATAAGTTCTTTTAGACTTTGCACACGAATTAAGGATTTTGAAACTAATACGAATTTTTTATATAAGATATCTATCATGCCCTTAATAAATGAGGGAGGGAGGGAGAGAGAGAGAGAGAGAGAGAGAGAGAGAGAGAGAGAGAGAGAGAGAGAGAGAGAGGAAAGGAAAATAATAAATGCATTATAGAGGATACAATTGGAAACTATGCAATAAATACACATTGAAATATACGGAGGGATTTATAATTTTGACCACTCAATTTTGGCTAAAAGAACTTATATTTTCGAGTGGAGATAATATTAAATAAAGTAGACTTTTTGTCTTGAAACTTTACAAATATAGACATAAAATTATTAGAATTGTGGATGTTTTATTAATATTTCTTGGGAAGTGAAAAATTTTAGTAATTAAGATGTAGAATAGTGAAGGGTATATAAGAAAATTAATGTATTAACTAACATATATAAATGGAAATATGACCGTCATTTGGAATGAAACAAAAAGGAAACTAGGACCATATTTGCAGGAGTAGTTATACCATAGACTCGGTTACACCATGCCAAGTGTAACGAGTAACAAAACAACGACGTTCTATTAAAGGCGGCAAATATCAAAATTCAATCTCACAATGCGTGACTGCACATCATGTGTCTTCTCCCACGAACTGACATTTTCCCTCCAAAAACTATCAAGCTTCTAAAAATTAATCATGCTTGCTGTTTTTGTGAGATTTTTAAGCGATTTTCAAGATTGAACAACATATTTCTTCTTTTCTATTACAATTTCTTTCATCACTTCTATATCTTTCTAATTCTCTGCTATTATACAACCAAAACGGGAGAAAAATGAGTTCTTCAAGCTACTGTCCTTCTAGGAATTTTTCAGGTAGTTCTTCAAGTGCTATTAGGTAATAATACTAGTTGCAAATTGTATATTAGATGTTTTATGATAATAAAATTATTAAAAAACTGCTTGAATTATGAAATATTATTTTATAACTTTCAATTAGTAATTTTCACACTAAGAATGCCGAGTTTACTTTGTAGAAATCATAGTTTTAAAGCTTGGAATATCTAGTTTTAGAACTACGAACGACTAGTTTTAACTCTTATAATTGTCGAGTTTTATAGTTAATAATGCCTAGTTTTAAGTATATAATTGCCTAGTTTTATAGTTAATTTGCCTCGTGTTAAATATAGTAATGCCTAGCTTTATAGTTAATAATCTCTAGTTTTAAACATAGGAATACATAGTTTTATAGTTGATAGTGCCTAGTTTTAAATATAGGAATGCCTAGTTTTATAGTTAATAATGCCTAGTTTTAAATATAGGAATGCCTAGTTTTATAGTTAATAATGCCTAGTTTTAAATATAAGAATACCTAGTTTTAAATATTAGAATGCCTTTAAATATAAAAATGCCTAGTTTAAAACTAGAAATGCCTACTTTTAAATATAAGAATGCATAGTTTTAAATATAAGAATGCCAAGTTTTAGAAGTATGAATGCCTTATATTTAAAAGCTAAAAATGCCTAGTTTTAAAACTTTGCAATGCTAAACTTTAAAAATTAGGAATGCGTAGTTTTAATTATAATAATACAAATTTTTACAACTGACAAATCCTACTTTTAAATTGAATAATGCAAAGTTTTAAACCTAGGAATGCCTTATTTATAATTTAAGAATTCCTAGTTTTAACTTTAAGAATGCCTAGTTTTTAAGTTAGAATTGTATGATTTTATAACTCATAGTGCATGGTTTTTAAATCTAATAATGTAAATTTTTAAAACTGAGAATGCTTATTTTTAAATTCTAATAATGCCAAGTTTTAAAATTGAGAATGTCTAATTTTATATTTAAAATTTAGCACTCTTACCGTTAAAACTAGGTACTTATGTTTAGAAAACTTGGCACTCTTACTGTTGAAACTAGGCACTTCTGTGCATAAAACTTGGCATTGTTAATTCTAAAAATAGGCACTTCTATTCTTAAAACTTGGTACTCTATACATGAAAACTTGGCATTGTTAGTTTTAAAATTTAGGAACTTCTACTTACACAAACTGGGCACTCTTACAGTTAAAACTAGGCACTTCTGTTCATAAAACTTGGCACTACTATTAAACTAGGCACTTCTATGCATAAAAGTTGTCATTGTTAATTCTAAAAGTAGGCACTTGTGTTCATAAAAATAGGCAATTCTGTGCATAAAACTTGGCATTTTTAATTCTTAAAGTAGGCACTTGTGTTCATAAAACTTGGCACTCTTGTACATAATACTTGGCATTGTTATTTTTAAAATTAAGCACTTCTACTTATACAAACTTAGCACTCTTACTGTTAAAATTTGCCACTTCTATTCATAAAACTTGGCACTCTTACTATTAAACTAGGCACTTCTATACAAGGTATTTCTAGTTTTAAAACTTTGCAATGTCTAAGTTTAAAACTGAAATGCTCAGTTTTAAATATAAAAAAATGCCAAGTTTTAGAATTATAAATGCCTAGTTTTTATGAATGGGCATGCTTATTTTTTAAAACTTTGCGCGGCCAAAATTTAAAAACTGGGAATTCCTAATTTAAATACTAATAATGAAAAGTTTTAAACCTAGTTTTAAAACATTTGCAATGCCTAGTTTTGTAGCTATGAATGCCTAGTCTTAAAACTCAGAATTCCTAGTTTTTAATCTATTAATGCTTAGCAGTGACAGAGGAGACAAAACAAGAAACAAGAATGAAGATTATGAGTCAGCTGATGATGACACAATTTCCACTTTAATTGCAAGGTAAATATACAAAAAAACACAATACAATTGAATTCTTCCTTCTTAAAGGAGATGAAAGACAAATATACAAAGTTGTCCCCTCCGGTATCAGCTGTACAGAAGAGGATAATTGACAACAAAGATGATGGGGAGTACTTCAAGAAGGAATTTGTCCTCTTTTGCATAACAAGTTTGATACATCAAAAATCATTGAAGACCCTGCGCACCAACCTCCTGAGAACAGCAACAAACAACAATCAAATTCACAACAACAACTGGTGCAAGTACTGTTGGAATCCGTAGGCAAAAACAAAGTAAAATAAATCTACGGAAATCCACCAATAGGATTTGCACATACTAGAAAAACCGATTGGATAGAAATTACCTCAATGTTTTGATTGTTCGTTGTGGAGGCGCTGCTTTGTACGCTTCGCCCTCTACTGGTATCCACGCGACAAACTCCTCTGCAACCGATCGGGATGCTAGCCCCTTCTGTGTTCTGAAAACTGCTCGTAATCGATCCCCGACTATCTCGGTAATCGGTCGTATTTCGGAGAGAGGAGGCTAGATACTATATCGCCGTTCTAGGGTTTAGGGTTTTTTTTTCTTTAATCAGATAAAGGACGGCTACCAAAAAAAGGTTAACATAACCTTTTATAACTGTCAATATCAAAACCCTAACTGTCATCTAATGACAATTTAATCTCGTCCGTCTATTCCTATAATCATCCAATAGTTGGATGAGTAATATTAAGTAATTAATTTCATTTATTCGATTAAATAAAATTAATTACTTATTAACCTACCAGAAGATACAATATGGAATCTGATTCCCCTTTTGTATACATTCAACGAATCTGGACACAATCTAGATTCATTGAACGTGGACATTATGCTCACAAGATCGTCTATGCGTGTGACCCTGTAGGTTCACTTAACATTGGCAGTGAATGAAAAAATGTCCTAGACATTTATTCACAAAACATAAGCGGCATCTAGCAAGACATTATGCTTACCCAAGTTAAGTAAATGTAATAATAACCTAGCATCAGATTTAATATTTAGTCCTTTTTGTCACACGATATCCTAATTAAGTATAAGGCATGGATCAAGTCATCCTTATAAAACTTAATTAACCATTTACTTGATCACCGAGCAGATCTGCTCCAACAAATAATATTAATAACACCTTATTAATACTTATTTGAGCATGGCCATGCACATTTTCCAGTCTTCCTTATCAAGGGGCCCATGGATATCTCTCTCTAAAAAGAGAGGGACAAATCCCTTTCATTATCTCCAATATTCCAGCCATGACGAGAAAATAAGCCAACCAATAATCATAATGATCACCTAATTAAAAGTGATGTTTGACTATGTCAAAACATATTTTTCTCCCCATGCAAGAAACATTAGAAACATTAGGTCGAAGGACACCAAATATAAAATTGAGAAGAAATACTTATAACTTAAACCCATGCAATATTTCTTCTTCACTTTGGGTCATGTCCAATACAATATTCTCAATATGTATTTATGAATTGATTTTATATCTCATATTCATGATCAGTAAAACTTGACCATCAATCAACTTCACACTAGTTTACAAGATGTAATAAACTAGGGACAAATAAGAATAGTATTTTATTAGCTATAAGGGTTTTACTATCAAGTCACATACTTGATGACCAAGAGCATAAAATACAATTCAAAAATAAATGCTTCATAAATCATAAATGTGAGTCAATTGGTCTTAGGGCATATACTAACAAGTACACACTTGCAACATTGATAGACAAATGCCAAATATTCCACAAAAACCTCTCAACCAAGAGCTACTTTACTGGACCTATCATATTCTTGGTGGTAAGTATTTTACTCAAATATGTCTTGCGTTGATAATTTAATAAAACCATTATTCCTAACTTACTCTAAACTTGCATTCTGCAACTCTTCTATCTTGATAGGATGAAGTACAAGCTTGGGGAGAAACGAACGATCCCATTGATAAGTTGTTGGGATGATGATACTATTTGAAAAAGGAAAAAGCAAGAGATAGCAGCATGAGGTTTTGGGCTTGGAAGGGTGCTTGAACAGCTAAAGGAAAAATTAATCAAGAAGAGAGTTCACCTAATCCCCTAGCATTAGCTCTATTACCTCCATCACATCAAAAAATTCATAGTGACAAAACAAAGGTACAACACAAAAGAATCTTTTTTTATTTTTCTTCTTAAAACTGGGTATTCTTACTGTTAAAACTAGGCATTTCTGTGAATAAAACTAGACACTCTTACTGTTAAAAATATACACTTGTATGAATAAAACTTGGCATTGTTAATTCTAAGAGAGGTAATTCTGTTCATAAAACTCGGCACTCCTATACATAATACTTGGTATTTTTAATTTTAAAATTAGGCACTTCTACTTATACAAACTCGGCACTCTTACTATTAAAACTAGGCACTTCTATTAAAAAAACTAGGCACTCTTCCTATTAAAAGTAGACACTTCTGTGCATAAAACTTGACATTGTTAAATCTAAAAGTAGGCACTTCTATTCATAAAACTTGGCACTCCTCTACATAATAATTGGCATTGTTATTTTTAAAAGTAGACACTTCTACTTATACAAACTGGGCACTCTTACAATTAAAACTAGACACTTCTGTGCATAAGACTTAGCACTCTTACGGTTAAAACTAGGTACTTTTGTACATAAAACTTAGCATTGTTAATTCTAAAAGTAGTCACTACAAATAGGCACTCCTGTACATAATACTTGGCATTATTAGTTTTAAAATTAGGCACTTCTACTTATACAAACTAGACACTCTTACTGTTAAAACTAGGCACTTCTATTCATAAACTTTGGCACTCTTACTGTTAAAACTAGGCACTTCAGTGCATAAAACATGGCATTTTTAATTATAAAAGTAGGCACTTCTGTTCATAAAATTTGAAGCTCTAGTAAATAATACTTGGCATTGTTAGTCCTAAAATTAGGCACTTCTGCTTATACAAACTGGGCACTCTTAGTGTTAAAACTAGGCACTTATGTTCATAAAATTAGGTACTCTTACTATTAAAACTAGGTACTTCCGTGCATAAAACTTGGCATTATTAATTTTAAAAGTAGGCACTTCTGTTCATAAAACTTGAACTCTGTACATAAAATTTGGCATTGTTAGTTTTAAGAACTTGGCACTCTTGTACATAAAACTTGGCATTGTTAGTTTCTAAAGTAGGCACTTCTCTTAAAAAATTAGGCACTTCCAATTATAAAAGTGGGCATTGTGATTGTTTAAACTAGGCACTATTTGTTAATAAAAGTAGGAATTTCAAGTTATAAAAAGTAGGCATTGTTAGTGTTAAAACTAGGTACTACTTGCTTAAAATAAACCTTTTGTATGTTACATATAATTGGCACTAACAGTGACATGTATTCTTTTATGAATGTCAGGCTCTAATTGAAAAAGCAGCGACAACCATGACCATATTTGGTAACAGTATTGTCAACCTTTTGAGACTTGTGAAGAGTTCAAAGCTGACAACATAGACATCACAAGAATATTCAAGAAGTTACACTCTGGAATACTTCCCATCCTACAAATAGAGAAAGATTGCAACGCTCACAAAATGCTCCTGCTTCATCATCTAGCGAACCCACTGACAGCCAGGATGACAAATTCTATGAAGGCCCAGAATTCTTAAATGCATATGAGGAATTTGAAAAGAACATACTGAGTGCAAAGAATTTAAGAGAGAAAATAATGCCTAGTTTTGATTTGGGGTTGGACGATGATATACAAACACAATGTGCCATCACTTCTACACAACAACAACAACAACAAAGACACGTTGTATACTGACTTGGAAAAAGAGGACACTGTTGATGTAGCAGTGAGCATTGCAAATCTGAGCACAGCTCTTGAAAAGGAGCAAGTGGAAAAGCAACCAAAAAAGGAAGAAGACAAACAAAAAGAAAAAGAACAACAAGAAAAGGAACAAGAAGAAGAATAGCAAGGCCAAAACGAACAGTAAGAAGAGATCCCTGATGATGTTCAGCAAGAAAAAAACGCCCACGATAATGTTAACAGGTTTGTATACCAAACCTAATATAAAAAAAGAATAAAATACATGTTTAATACACCTATAATTGACATTTCCCTCCCCCATGCAGTGCCATTAAAGAGACTGATAGAGAATTTGATGAGGAGACAACTATTGAACCAAGTCCACTCCACAGGATTAGGAAAGTTTGAAGTCGCCTTTTCTGACAGCACAATATAAAGATGCATTCCAGTTGTCTACAAAAGAGATGATCCTGACTAACTTTGCATTTCTTGATAAAATGCAAGAACATAACATTTTGAGCAGGTATGTATTTTCTTCTATAATTCATGTCATATCATATAATATGATTCAACTACAAGTCACAAAACTAGGCATTTATTGTATCCAAACTAGGCACTTCAAGTTCCGAAACTAAGCATTTCAACAATGTTAAGTTTTAGGACTCAGAATTCCTAGTTTTAAAACTCAAAATATCTAGTTCTAAAGCTAGACATTTCTAGTTTTAAAACTTTGGAATGCCAAAGTTTGAAAATTTGGATTAAGTAGTTTTTAAGTTAAGAATATTAAGTTTTAGAAATATGAATACCTATTTTTATAAGACAAAATGCCTACTCTTAAAAAACTAGGCATTCTAAAACTTAAATGCCAACTTTTTAAAGCTAAGTTTTTGGAATGCCAAAGTTTAAAAACTGTGAATGCCTAGTTTTAAAGCAAAGAATGCCTAGTTCTATAACTCAGAATACCTATTTTTTTAAATGTGGGAATCACTAGTTTCAAAACTAGGCACTACTAGTCCTAAAACTATGGTTCTTAGTTATAAAACTAAGCATTATTAGCTATGAGACTAGGCACTCCAAGTATAAAATTAGGCATCAGCAATTTACTTTGTTTGGTTATAAAACTTTATATATAATTAATCTATTTACTTATATTTATTTCTTTTCCCATTCTTTTCCCAGCGAAATCATATTCAAACACTCTTCACATGATATAATCTGCAGCATCTCAAGGACAGATGCTAGGTCCATAATGAGTGATCAGTACATAGAACACACTCTTATTGAGGCTTGGGCAATGCATATGAATCAGGTAATAAAAAGACCCAAGCATAACAAGTGAAGAAGAATTATTTTCCCATCAAATGTGTTTGTAAGTTTCTTTTACAAATCCTTTACATTAATCATTTCCAGGACGACAACCACCAAAACCTTTTCTTTTTCTTTTTTTTTTCTTACAACAGGCTGTTACAATTCCTTATGGTAAACCATTGGAAGAACAAGAACGATATCAAAACTTTATAGACAAACTCAATTTGGAGCTCAAAATTTCTTGAATTAGCAAGGATTATTGGCAAGATTTTGACCTTGTAAGTAATTTAAATAATTATATAATGATTTCTTCATATATAACTTAATATTTTTATACTGATTTGAATGTTGTGCAAACTGTAGCTACTCTTCCCCGTGATACTTTCAGAGCATTTCTACCTTGTTTTCTTAAACTCAGTTGACACAAGCGTAGAAATAATTGAGAACTAGCCACTGCAAAAAGGAATAAAAGAAGCAAACAAATATCCAGGCATCACAATGTTCTTCGTAAGTAATTAAGCATAATAAACAAATACATAATCATCTTTTAACGAAAAAAAACAAACTGAAAACCTTAGGGGGGAGGGCGGGAGGACGTGAATAACATTTTTGGCTAATTTTCAAAAATCTTTTGTGTAATTAAAGATAAACCTCCAATTTTGTTTGAGAAGAAATAATAAAACTCTTTTTAATAAAAAACCAAATCAAACAAAAGTTTATAGTTATGACAATGAAGTAAAAATCATAGAATAAAGATGCACAACAATTTATAGTGGTTCACTCTCCCAAAGAGCTACATCCAGTACCTTGAGTCAACACCCAAGGATTTCCCAAATCTACTTAATCCAAGTCTACAACAATCACAAGCTTGAGGATCACCCACCAAAGCTTTTGCAATCAACCTCAATCCACAGCACAAATACAATCAACATAAGTTTGAGGATCACCCAACAAGGGTTTTGCACATAACCTCAATTCTCAACACAATATAAATCAAAGGATGACCCAAGGAGTTTTTCAACACGAACCTTTGATATCAAAAGAACAAGGGATAAGTAGGGAATAATGTAACCAAGTGAGCTTGAGATAGATGATACAACTCAATGGAATACTTTTACAAGCTCCTCTTTACTTCTTCTTTGATGGATGATCAGAAATGAAGCTCCAAGAAGATTTTTCTATTTGTTTTTATGAGATGAAGATATTTGAAAGAATGTACTTTTAAAGCTCTTTAAATATTCTAAAATAATCTCAATCAATTTTCAATCCAACTTCTCTCACTTTTCTGTACATGAAAAACTCAATTTATAGAGGGGGATGAAATTTCACCGTTATTGTTTGCAATGGTAAAAACAAAAAACCAAACGACCGGTTTCACAGGTCGGACGTCCAATTTCTTTGTAAATGAGAAATCGGATGATCGGTTTTTAAAACAAGAAGACTGGTTTTGAAACAAGATTGAGACGCATCCTACAAAAATCGGATGATCCCTCTTAAAAATTGGACGACCAATTTAAAAAATCGGATGACCCGTTTTGAAAATTGGGTGACCGGTTTTGAAAATCGGATGACCAGTTTTTAAAATCGGATGACCAGTTTTGAAAATTGGATGACCCTTTTTTTAGAAGGATTTAAAGGCCAGTTTTCCTTAAACAAAAAGAACTTTTCTTCACATGTCAAAACACTTCAAAACATGTATTCTTGATACAATTTTAGAGATAATAAAACTTTTGAAGTCATCAAAAACTCTATCAAGAATACTTAGATTTTTCAAGAATAGTTTATTAAAAGAAATTCATCCAAGGAGCTTTACACATGATCAACAATCAAAGATGAGAGTTAGGGAGTTTTACAAAGAAATACCTTAGTAGATCCCTAACTAAGACATAAGTCTTCAAGGTCTTCAATGCCGTAATCTTGGAATGGCTTGATCTCTCCTTCTTCATTATGCTTTAATTGCCAAGATCTTTTACTTCTTATGTAGTGTAGCTTTGAGACTCCAAAAATGCTTCTTTTAATTTATAGAGATACTCATAACACAAACATATGTTAATCATAGTCAAAAACATATACAATAATGCCCTTAGGGCTAACAATCTCCATTTTTTGTTATGACAAATACGTATGCAAGAAGAACAAAAAAGCAAGTATAAAAACATGGTGATGCTTCAAGGAAATCATCAATAGGAGCAAAGCATACCAAACACCATAAGAAAGAGATAACTCCCCCTATGAATTCGAAAACATGCCAAGGGTTTGAAAGATAATTTAGAAAAATGAGCTCCCATTAAAAGCTTGCTTCACAACAAGAATGGCATCAAACAATCATCAAGGTAACTCCAAGCCATATTACCCATAAGGTATGTAGCCAACCAAAAGAAAGCATTAAACGTAAAAGCAACAATAAGCATCTTGCAATACATAGCAAGATCTCCCCTTTTTGATAAGTAAGAAAAAACATACCATAATCTAAGCACATTAGGCACATATGCTTGCAACTATTTCTTCCCTTTAGTTCTTGCACTTATTTCTCCCTCTTTTGTCATAAATCAAAAAGATACTTAGGAGAGTTTTTAAGGGATTATAGAAAAGGAATACAACTGAACTGTCAACATTAAGATAACATCATGAAGTCTATAAAAAACATGGCATCAAGATAACATAATACCAATTACAAAACCGCTTAATTTCTCACACCAAGCTCTTGGAGGTTGTTTTAAACTATAGAGTGCTTTTGAAAGTTTGTAAACATAATTTGGAAAATTTTCATGTACAAAACCGAGAGGTTGTTCAACATAAACTTCCTCCTCAATATCACCATTTAGAAAAGCACTCTCAATATCTATTTGAAAAAGTTTGAATCCTTTTAAAACAAGTAAAAGCTAAAAGTATCCTAATGGATTCAAGTTTAGCAACCAGAGAAAAATTTTCATCAAAATCTATGCCCTCTTCTTGATTGAATCCTTGGGCAACAAGTCTAGCTTTGTTTCTAATAACATCTCTGGAATCATTTAGTTTATTTCGAAAAACCTATTTTATGCCGATGGTGGGGTGATCACATGGTCTAGGGACTAAATTCCAAACTTTGTTTCTTTCAAATTTATTTAATTCCTCTAGCATAGATATAATCCAAAACTCATCACACAAAGCATTATCAATAAACTTAGGCTCAATTTGAGATAATAGGGCAAAGTTGTCAATAAAGTACCTTCTTGTTCTTACCCCTTATGATACATCACCAATGATTTTATCCTTGTAGTGTCCCCTTGGATATATTACAACTTGAGGAGGACTTTGAGCTTCTTGATCATTTTCTTGTTTTACTTCAATCTCTTCTTCCTCCATAAGCATGTTCCTCCATTTCTTGAGTGTACAAAGGTTGGTAGCTTAAAGAGTTATCTATGTCAGCATCATTTCTCTTTTAAAAAATGTTAGTTTCATCAATGTTTACATGAATGGACTCTTCAACACATAAAGTTCTTTTGTTGAAAATTCTATAAGCTTTCTTGTTTGAAGAGTAACCAAGAAAAATCCCCTCGATAGATTTTCTATCAAACTTCCCAAGGTTGTCCTTGGGGTTTAAAATAAAGCATTTGTATCTAAAACTTTGAAGTAGCCAATTGATGGGGTTTTGCTGAAAATGAGTGCAAAAAGAGTTTTCTTTTAAAAAATGGTCTGAAGAGAACACGATTCATAATGTAGCATGCGGTGTTATTGGCCTCGGCCCAAAATATTTAGGAAGGGAGTTTTCACAAATCATTGATCTTGCCATTTTTTGTAAAGTACGATTTTTCCTTTCCACAACACCATTTTGTTGTCGGGTTTTAGCGGACGAAAAATTGTGTTATACCAAAATAATCACAAAGTATTGTAAAATCTTGGTTGTTAAATTCTCTCCCATTATCACTTCTCATAGAGATCAATTTACAATCAATGGAGGTTTGAACCTTTTTGAAAAGTTTGACAAATTCTTGAAATGCCTCACACTTTTGGGCTTAAGAATAAAGTCCAAGTAAATGTTGAGAAATCGTCCACTATGACAAAAGCATACCTCTTACCACCAAGACTAGTGGTCCTCATTGGTCCAAATAAATCCATATGAGTGAGTTCTAAAGGTTTTGAAGTAGGAATCATTTTCTTTGGTTTAAAAGAGGTCTTAATTTGTTTTCCAAATTGGCAAGCATCACAAAGTTTAGTTCTCTCAAAGTGAAGTTTTGATAAGCCTCTAACAAGTTCTTTTGAAGAAAGTTAGTTCAATGAATCCATACTTATATGACCAAGCCTTCTATGCCACAAAGTGCATTATCATCATGAACCGAGAGACACTTTAAGTTTTGGGAAATAAGATCTTCAAGATGAAAGACATCGACATTTCCAACTCTTTTAGCAACAAAAATAGTTTTATTTTCAAGCTTATCAATGATAGAAGAAGAATCACTTTCAAAAACAACCTTTTTCCCATTATAACATAATTGACTAATACTAAGCAAATTGAATTTTAAACAATCAATTAAAAGAACATCAGTAATAAAAGAACAACCTTTTTCCCATTATAACATAATTGACTAATACTAAGCAAATTGAATTTTAAACAATCAATTAAAAGAACATCAGTAATAAAAGAAGAAAAATTGTTACCAATGTTGTCTATACCAATGATTCTTTCCAAAAGGAACAAAGCCACCTTCGGTTTCTCTTAGCTCACTTATGAGGGATGCATATCCGGTCATGTGTCTTAAGTATCCACTATCTAAGTACCACTTGAAGCTTGAATTATGTTCTTACAGTAGAAGTAGAAAAGACTTTTGGTACCCATATCTTTTTGGGTCCATAAACGTTAGTAGTTTTTACTCTCCAAATAGTTTTAACTCCCATTTAACTTTTCATTTTACAAAACACCTAGTGGCCTTATGACCAATCTTACCACAATAAGTACAACAAAAATGGGAGAAGGATGAAGAAGCTTTAACAATATATGTTTGTTTAGAAGAGGTATTGGTATCTTTGAGAACAAAGGAGCTTTTCAAAATTTTCTTTTGAGTTTGTAAACTTTTCAATACATAAGATGAGATCACTCACCTTTTTCTTCAAATCATCATAATCTATCATGCATTTTTCAGGAGAGAAAACTTTTTCATGAAGATCTTTGTTTTCTAAAATTAGTTTTGGAAATTATAGTTTTGAGGAGTCACTTTCCTTTTTCATAACTTCAAGAAATTCAAGGAGTGTTTTGTTTTCACAAACAAGTTTTGAGTTTTTGTTTGATAGGTTGTCAATCTTGTTCTTTCACTCTTTGTTCTTTTTTGTCATCTTTTCCAATTCATGATATATTTCAATAAGTAAAGAATTAAGATCATCATCATTATCATCAGCATGATTAGATAGATTTGGGGTGACGATTGTACCTCATTTTCTATTGCCATGAAGCATGGGTTGGCTATTTCTTCTCCTTCACTTTCGCATGAATCTTGATCCCAAGCACCTATTAGTTCCTTGACTTTCTTCTTTTTCTTTAATGCCTCAAGTTTTGCTTCCAATGCTCCTTTCTCTTTTTCAATAGCTTTGGAACAATCGGCTACAAGATGGTCGGTGCTATTGCATTCAAAGCACCTAGCCTTGAAGAGTGATAAACTTTGTCCTTCTTTCTTGAATGGAGGATTCTTTCCTCTTTTGTTGAAGTCTTTCTTGTAAAATATTTTAAATTTCCTCATTAGTAAGGCCATATCCTCAATCTCATCTTCATTGTTTGACGAGCATGTATAATCATCCTCATTCACTTTGAGTGCTATGCTTTTTCTTCCTTTGTCTTCATCTTCTATTTCATCTAATCTTTTTATTTTCATCTCATAGCTGAGAAGAGATCCTATGAGTTCTTCAATAGGAAGTTGTCTTAAATCTTTTGATTCCTCAATGGCAAGAGTTTTTGGTTGCCATGCCTTTGGGAGTGCATCAAGAATCTTTCTATTTAGTTCTCCCCTTGTGTACTTTTTCCCATACGCCTTTAGGCCATTTGTGATGTTGGTGCACCTTGTGGACATGTCACTAATGCTTTCATATTGTTTCATCATGAATAACTCATAATCTCTCACCAACATAGCTAACTTTGACTCCTTCACTTGATGGGTACCTTCATGAGTTATTTCAAGTAACTTCCACATTTCCTGAGCCGAGTCACATCTGTTCACTCTATTGTATTCACTAGCATCCAAGGCACAACTCAATATGTTCATAGCTTTAAAGCTTAGAGTCGTCTTCCTTGAGTCCAGGTCATCATATTCTTCAACCTTTTTGACTATTCCATCCTTTTTAGGAACATATGGTCCTTTCTCTACAATGCTCCAAAGATTAAAGTTAATAGAGCAAATATATATTTTGATTCTATATTTCAAAAAAGTATAATTTGTACCATTGAAAAAAGGAGATCTATTTATAGAAGAGCCTTCTACAAAGGGTAGGTTTGAAATACTAGCCATATTGAAAAGGATCTTTTCCTTTTCAGGATATTAAGCCTTAAAAAGAAGACCCACTCTGATAACAATTGAAAACCTTAAGGGGAGGGGGGGGGGTTTCATAAGGTTTTTGGCTAATTTTAAAAAATCTTTTGTGTAATTAAAAGATAAACCTCCAATTTTGTTCGAGAAGGAATACTAAAACTCTTTTTAATAAAAAATCAAACCAAACAAAATTTTACAGTTATGACAATGAAGTAAAAAGCATAGAATAAAGATGCACAACAATTTATAGTGGTTCACTCTCCCAAAGAGCTACATCCACTACCTTCAGTCAACACCCAAGGATTATCCAAATCCACTATAATCCAAGTCTACAATAAACACAAGTTTGAGTATCACCCACCAAGGGTTCTGCAAGCAACCTCAATCCACAACACAAATACAATCAACACAAGTTTGAGGATCACCTAACAAGGATTTTGCACACAACCTCAATTCTCAACACAATATACATCAAAGGATGACCCAAGGGTTTTTTCAACATGAACCTTTGATATCAAAAGAACAAGAGATAAGTACGGAACAATGTTACCAAGTGAGCTTTAGATAAATGATACAACTCAATGGAATACTCCTACAAGCTCCTCTTTACTTCTTCTTAGTTGGATGATCACAAATGAAGCTCCAAGAAGATTTTTCTATTTGTTTTTATGAGATGAAGATATTTGAAAGAATATGTGCTCTTTAAATGTTCTAAAATAATCTCAATTAATTTTTAATCCAATTCCTCTCGCTTTACTGTAGATGAAAAACTTAATTTATAGAGGGAGATAAAATTTGACCGTTATTTTCTGCAACGTTAAAATTCTAACGATAAAAACCAAAAACCGGAGGACCGGTTTCCCAAAGCGGACGTCTGATTTCATTGTAAAAGAGAAATCAAATGATCCATTTTTAAAATAGGAAGACCGATTTTGAAACAGAAAGATTCAGACGCATCCTACAAAAATCGGATGATCGCTCTTAAAAATTGGACGAGCGATTTTAAAATCGGATGACCGGTTTTGAAAATTGGATGACCAATTTTGAAAATCGGATGACCAGTTTTGAAAATTGGATAACCCTTTTTTTTTTAAGTATTTAAAAGCCAGTTTTCCTTAAAAAAAATAACTTTCCTTAACATTTCAAAACACTTCAAAATATGTATTCTTGATACACTTTTAGAGATAAGAAAACTTTCGAAGGCATCAAAAACTCTATCAAGAATACTTGAATTTTTCAAGAATTGTTTATAAAAAGAAATTCATCCAAGGAGCTTCACACATGATCAATAATCAAAGATGAGAATTAGGGAGTTTTACAAAGAAATACCTTAGCACATCCTTAACTAAGACGTAAGTCTTCAAGGTATTCAATGCCTTGATCTTGGAATGGCTTGACCTCTCATTCTTCATTATGCTTTAATTGCCAAGATCTTTTACTTCTTATGTAGTGTAGCCTTGAGACACCAAAAATTCTTATTTTGTTTTATAGAGACTAAGCTATACTCATCACACAAACATATGTTAATCATAAAAAATATATACAATAATGCCCTTAGGGCACACAAACATATGAGCATCCTCGTGATTGACAAAAAAAGGACATGAAACAATATTTATCAAAGCATTAGGGGTTATTTGTCAAACACACACATGTCATTAAATACAAAGCAGAGGTGAGGGTAATGACATGGAGAAATAACGATAACTTTGTGGACTGTGGCGTCTATTTCATGAGACACATGGAGATGTATAAGGGCCAACAAAGTTCAACTTGGGATCCATTACTGGCCAATAAAAAAGAGATGCAAGCATCATCTCAAGACTTAGAGCGAAATATATGTACACAATCATAATGTCTAACATGAATGATCAAACGGAGAATCTACAAAGAGCAGCAACAAACTTCTACAAGACATCCCTGAAAATACTTTTAGTTGTATGATAGAGTGTTTTGAATGAAAATCATATACATTTGTATTTGTCAAAGTTTATGCTGATTATGTTTCAAATATTTGTATTTGTATTTAGAAAACTAAGCACTGCCTGATGTATAACTAGGCTTTCCTATGGTAAAAACTAGGCATTCCTATTGTTAAAAGTATTCTATATAACTAGACATTCCTATTGTTAAAACTAGGCACTGTCAGTTAAAAACTAGGCTCTGGTAGTTAAAAAACTTGGCACTTCTAATTCTAAAAATAGGCACTATTAGTTAAAAAACTCGGTACTTCTAATTCTAAAACTAGGCACTGTCAATTAAAAAACTGGGCACTTCTAATTACTAAGCGTAAAACTAGACATTCTTATAGTTAGAAAACTAGGCACTGTCAGTTAAGAAACTTGGCACTTCTAATTCTAAAACTAGGCATTGTAAGTTAAGAAATTCGACACTTCTAATTCTAAAATTAGGCACTGTCAGTTCAAAAACTAGGAACTGTTAGTTAAAAAACTATGTATTTCTAATTACTAAGTGTAAAACTAGGCATTCCCATAGTTAGAAAACTAGGCACTGTCAGATGTATAACTAGGCTTTCCAATGGTAAAAACTAGGCATTCCTATTGTTAAAAGTATGCTATATAATTAGACATTCCTATTGTTAAAACTAAGCATTGTCAGTTAAAAACTAGGCTCTGTTAGTTATAAAACTGGGCACTTCTAATTCTATAACTAGGCATTGTCAGTTAAAAAACTCGGCACTTCTAATTCTAAAACTAGGCACTATCAGTTAAAAAACCAGGAACTTCTAATTCCTAAGTGTAAAAATAGGCATTCCTATATTTAGAAAACTATGCACTGTCAGATGTATAACTATGCATTCCGATAGTTAAAACTTGGCATTCCTATTGTTAACAGTAGGCTATATAACTAGGCATTCCTATCGTTAAACTAGGCACTGTTAGTTAAGAAACTCGGCACTTCTAATTCTAAAACTGGGCACTGTCAGTTAAAAAACTAGGAACTTCTAATTCCTTAGTGTAAAACTAGGCATTCCTATAGTTAGAAAACTAGGCACTGTCAGATGTATAATTATGCATTCCTATAGGTAAAACTTGGTGTTCCTATTGTTAACAGTAGGCTATATAAGTAGGCATTCCTATCGTTAAACTAGTCACTGTTAGTTAAGAAACTTGGCACTTATAATTCTAGGCATGATCAGTTAAAAAAACTAGGCACTGTCAACTTTAGAACTAAGCACTCTTATTTCTAAAACAAGGCATACAAAAGCTAAAGCTAGGCACCCATATATTTAAAACTTGGCACTTCTAGTTTTAAAACTAGACACTGTCTGATATATTACCAGGATTAACTATAGTTAAAACTAGGCATTCTTGTTGTAAAAACTAGGCATTGTCAGTTAAAAACTACGCACTTTTAGTTAAAATTTTGCCACTTCTAATTCTAAAACTAGGCACTATCAATTCAAAAACTAGGCATTGTTAGTTAAAAAACTAGGTACTTCTAATTACTAAGTGTAAAACTAGGCACTGTCAGATGTATAACTGGGCTTTCCTATGGTAAAAACTAGGCATTCCTATTGTTAAAAGTATGCTATATAATTAGACATTCCTATTGTTAAAACTAGGCATTGTCAGTTAAAAACGAGGCTCTGTTACTTATAAAACCTGGCACTTCTAATTCTAAAACTAGCCATTGTCAGTTAAAAAACTCGGCACTTCTAATTCTAAAACTAGGCACTATCAGTTAAAAAACAAGGAACTTCTAATTCCTAAGTGTAAAAATAGGCATTCCTATATTTAGAAAACTATGCACTGTCAGATGTATAACTATGCATTCCGATAGTTAAAACTTGGCATTCCTATTGTTAACAGTAGGCTATATAACTAGGCATTCCTATCGTTAAACTAGGCACTGTTAGTTAAGAAACTCGGCACTTCTAATTCTAAAACTGGGCACTGTCAGTTAAAAAACTAGGAACTTCTAATTCCTTAGTGTAAAACTAGGCATTCCTATAGTTAGAAAACTAGGCACTCATCGGATGTATAATTATGCATTCCTATAGGTAAAACTTGGTGTTCCTATTGTTAACAGTAGGCTATATAAGTAGGCATTCCTATCGTTAAACTAGTCACTGTTAGTTAAGAAACTTGGCACTTATAATTCTAGGCATGATCAGTTAAAAAAACTAGGCACTGTCAACTTTAGAACTAAGCACTCTTATTTCTAAAACAAGGCATACAAAAGCTAAAGCTAGGCACCCATATATTTAAAACTTGGCACTTCTAGTTTTAAAACTAGACACTGTCTGATATATTACCAGGATTAACTATAGTTAAAACTAGGCATTCTTGTTGTAAAAACTAGGCATTGTCAGTTAAAAACTACGCACTTTTAGTTAAAATTTTGCCACTTCTAATTCTAAAACTAGGCACTATCAATTCAAAAACTAGGCATTGTTAGTTAAAAAACTAGGTACTTCTAATTACTAAGTGTAAAACTAGGCACTGTCAGATGTATAACTGGGCTTTCCTATGGTAAAAACTAGGCATTCCTATTGTTAAAAGTATGCTATATAATTAGACATTCCTATTGTTAAAACTAGGCATTGTCAGTTAAAAACGAGGCTCTGTTACTTATAAAACCTGGCACTTCTAATTCTAAAACTAGCCATTGTCAGTTAAAAAACTCGGCACTTCTAATTCTAAAACTAGGCACTATCAGTTAAAAAACAAGGAACTTCTAATTCCTAAGTGTAAAAATAGGCATTCCTATATTTAGAAAACTATGCACTCATCGGATGTATAACTATGCATTCCGATAGTTAAAACTTGGCATTCCTATTGTTAACAGTAGGCTATATAACTAGGCATTCCTATCGTTAAACTAGGCACTGTTAGTTAAGAAACTCGGCACTTCTAATTCTAAAACTGGGCACTGTCAGTTAAAAAACTAGGAACTTCTAATTCCTTAGTGTAAAACTAGGCATTCCTATAGTTAGAAAACTAGGCACTGTCAGATGTATAATTATGCATTCCTATAGGTAAAACTTGGTGTTCCTATTGTTAACGATAGAGCTATATAAGTAGGCATTCCTATCGTTAAACTAGTCACTGTTAGTTAAGAAACTTGGCACTTATAATTCTAGGCATGATCAGTTAAAAAAACTAGGCACTGTCAACTTTAGAACTAAGCACTCTTATTTCTAAAACAAGGCATACAAAAGCTAAAGCTAGGCACCCATATATTTAAAACTTGGCACTTCTAGTTTTAAAACTAGACACTGTCTGATATATTACCAGGATTAACTATAGTTAAAACTAGGCATTCTTGTTGTAAAAACTAGGCATTGTCAGTTAAAAACTACGCACTTTTAGTTAAAATTTTGCCACTTCTAATTCTAAAACTAGGCACTGTCAATTCAAAAACTAGGCATTGTTAGTTAAAAAACTAGGTACTTCTAATTACTAAGTGTAAAACTAGGCATTCCCATAGTTAGAAAACTAGGCACTGTCAGATGTATAACTAGGCTTTCCTATGGTAAAAACTAGGCATTCCTATTGTTAAAAGTATGCTATATAATTAGACATTCCTATTGTTAAAACTAGGCATTGTCAGTTAAAAACGAGGCTCTGTTACTTATAAAACCTGGTACTTGTAATTCTAAAACTAGGCATTGTCAGTTAAAAAACTCGGCACTTCTAATTCTAAAACTAGGCACTATCAGTTAAAAAACAAGGAACTTCTAATTCCTAAGTGTAAAACTAGGCATTCCTATAGTTAGAAAACTATGCACTGTCAGATGTATAACTATGCATTCCTATAGTTAAAACTTGGTATTCCTATTGTTAACAGTAGGCTATATAACTAGGCATTCCTATCGTTAAACTAGGCACTGTTAGTTAAGAAACTCGGCACTTCTAATTCTAAAACTGGGCACTGTCAGTTAAAAAACTAGGAACTTCTAATTCCTTTGTGTAAAACTAGGCATTCCTATAGTTAGAAAACTAGGCACTGTCAAATATATAATTATGCATTCCTATAGGTAAAACTTGGTGTTCCTATTGTTAACAGTAGGCTATATAACTAGGCATTCCTATCGTTAAACTAGGCACTATTAGTTAAGAAACTTGGCACTTATAATTCTAGGCATGATCAGTTAAAAAAACTAGGCACTGTCAACTTTAGAACTAAGCACTCTTATTTCTAAAACAAGGCATCCAAAAGCTAAAGCTAGGCACCCATATATTTAAAACTTGGCACTTCTAGTTTTAAAACTAGACACTGTCTGATATATTACCAGGATTAACTATAGTTAAAACTAGGCATTCTTGTTGTAAAAACTAGGCATTGTTAGTTAAAAACTACGCACTTTTAGTTAAAATTTTGCCACTTCTAATTCTAAAACTAGGCATTCTCAGTTAAGAAACTCCACACTTCTAATTCTAAAATTAGGCCCTGTCAGTTCAAAAACTAGGCACTTCTAATTTCTAAGTGTAAAACTATGTATTCCTATAGTTAGAAAACTAGGCACTATCAGATATATAACTAGGCATTCCTATTATTAAAAGTATTCTATACAACAAGGCATCCGTATTATTAAAACTAGGCACTGTCAGTTAAAAACTAGGCACCGTTAGTTTAAAGACTCGGCACTTTTTTAATTCTAAAACTAGGCACTGTCAGTTAAAAAATTAGGAGCTTCTAATTACTAAGTGTAAAACTAGGCATTCCTCTAGTTATAAAACTAGGCACTAGGCATTCCTATAGTTAAAACTAGACATTCCTATTGCTAAAAGTATGCTACATAACTAGGCATTCCTACTGTTAAAACTAGGCACTGTTAGTTAAAAAACTCAGCACTTCTAATTTTAAAACTAGGCACTGTTAGCTAAAAAACTCAGCACTTCTAATTTTAAAACTAGGCATTGTCAGTTAAGAAACTCGGCATTTCTAATTCTAAAACTAGGCACTATCAGTTCAAAAACTTGGTACTTCTAATTACTAAGTGTAAAACTAGGCATTCCTATAGTTAGAAAACTAGCCACTGTCAGATATATAACTAGGCATTTCTATAGTTAAAACTAGGTAATCCTAGTTTGAAAAGTATGGTATATAACTAGGCATTCCTATTGTTAAAACTGGGCACTGTTTGTTGAAAACTAGGCATTGTTAGTTAAAAATCTCAGCACTTCTAATTTTAAAACTAGGCATTGTGAAGAAACTCGGCACTTCTAATCCTAAAACTAGGCACTGTCAGTTCTAAATCTAGGAACTTCTAAGCAATAAAGACTTGAAAATAAAGAATGATGAATAATAAATTAGTTAATGAAGTAAGCACCCTTACTTGTAAAAACCTAGTACTATCATCTATAAAAACTAAGCACTGTCATTTATATAACTAGGCATTCCTAGTGTCAAAACTAAGAATCCCTAGCTTTATCATTAAATAATATTAAGATTATCATGAATTTACACATGTTAAACAATTCAATAGACAGTTCATTTCTAGCATCAATGAATCACAACTTCATAAAACTAAGCACTCTAACTTACAAAACTAGGCACGATCAGTTCAAACACTAGGCACTGTTAACTTTAAAACTAGGCACTCTTAATTCTCAAACAAGGCATTCCAAAAGTTAAAGCTAGGCATCCATATATTTAAAACCTGGCACTTCTAGTTTTAAAACTATACATTGTCAGTTAAAAAACTAGCCATGCATATGTACAAAAAACATTTGTCATAAAAATAACATCACTAAAAATTTAAAAAAAAAATAAAGAAATGAAATTAGAAATTCTACATGAAATTTATGAATTGTTGCAAACCATTTAAAGGTTCTATACTACCATAGCTTGATGTTCCTAAACAGATATCACATTCACTACTTGTAAAATTTAAATCCGTCCCCGAACTTCATTGTTCATAGATAATTGAACAACTGTTTTAATTCTTAAAGCATGTGTCAAAGCACTCTTTCTCTTACCCTTTTCTTGATTGCACTTTATCTCCACAATGCTCTTCTTCCTTATATTACGTTCTGCTTTTGCACACATTCTAACTAGATCTTTAATTTTGGAAGAACCAACTTCATTATCTGAATCATGGACATAAAAATGTCCAACTTCAGAAGAAAGATTACCCTTCAACATCCTAAACCCTTCTTCTATGCATTCCCGAGCATTTATGTTCAATTCGCTAGCAGATATCAAATCTGAAAACTTCCTTAGCATTTCTCTCCTCCAAGCACTATAACCAACAATATCATTTTTGCTAACTTTCCCTACATCACCAACACTACTACTGCCCAAACTTAAATCAATATCCTTTGTCACTCTAATCAAAATATACTTCATTAGCATGCTTAAAAAACTTTGATTCAATCACCATTATATCAACAAACCCTTCCTTACAACGAAAATCTTCCATGGTGGCATTGCTCCTCTATTCAGAAATAACTTCATCAAAAATACGATAAAAATACGTAGTTGTTTTTGAAAGCCTCCTGGAAAGAGCATGGTTAGTTGCCTCACTCCCCCCAGAAAGAAATCCTTAATAAAATCTGAGCACCACTCCTTTCTCAAATTGTACAACCTATTCGACCAACTATCATGTGACAAGAAAACTTATGTAACAAACTATCATGTGTAAAACTAGCCACCGTCATATATAAAACTAGGTAACGTTAAAATAAAAATTAACAACATATCAATTTTATATAATAAGTTAATGTACATATACTTGTAAAAGCTAGCATTGTCATGCGTAAAACTAGGCACTTTCATGTGTAAAACTAGGCACTGTTAAAATAAAAACTTGGCACTGTCAATTATACAAATTAGGCACCCTTAATCATAAAAGTACACATATTTGAGGATGCCTACTTTTAAAGCTAAGGATGCCAAGTTTTAAAATTGATAATGCCTAGTTCTAAGACTAGGCATTTCTAGTTTTAAAACATTGGAGTGCCAAAGTTTGAAAATTGGGATTGCCTAGTTTTAGGTCTAACAATGCCAAATTTTAGAGCAATGAATGCCTAGTTCTAAAAATAGGCATTTCTAATAATAAAACTAGAAATGCCTAGTTTTAAAGCTAAGAATGCCAAGTTTAACTGGAAATGACTAGTATTGAACCTAATCATGCCAAGAGTGAAAACTCTGTATGCATAGATTTTAAGCTACCAATTCCTAGTTTTAAAAGTAGACACTGACACAAAAAGTAAGCACTCTCATGTCTAAAACTAAGCACTATTTCATACTGAAATATCCTCTTCCAATGAAACTCAAATTTGGAAACTATATGTGTTCTTCAATACATGATTAAACTGCTTAATAAAGTCTTGTTTGGACCTTAACGCCATAATATGCTTCTTTGAATTTCCACAATATATCAAATGCACAAACGATGCAATGTACTTGGGAAAACTACACCAATAATAGCAGCTATAGGAGCAGACTGGTCGGTCATCAATGTAATAGGATGCTTATTTCCTATAGACTTCTAGAAGGTGTTGAATAACCATGTGAATGCTGTTGTTTTCTCATTCTTTAAGAATCCACAACCGAACATAACATTTCTATACTGGTTATCCATCCCTATAAACGAGCCACAAATCATCTCATATTTGTTCATACGATATGTTGTATCATGCACCAATAGATCACCAAAAAGATCATACTCACGCCTCATCCGACTATCCCTAAAAGAGAAATGACATAATGAGCAATCACTGTCAACCTCAAAGTCAAAATAGAAATCATCTTCAGTTTCTTTCTCTGTCAAAAAAATTCTATAAGAGAATTCGCGTCCCTCCCATCCAAATTCTTTGATTGTAGAATATTGTAGGTGTCCCTTGACATAAATCCAACAAATAGTGAATCCCCAACCTTCTTTTTCAAAACCCTCAACCCAGCAGCTATGGACACCCCACTATCCTTCAACTATTGAAGATAACCAGAATTATTATTTGTAACTCGCCTCTAGAACGCATATAGTGTCTCTAATTCGGATCACAAAAACCATGATTATGATTCACATCGGGTTTGCTAACTATCCAGCCACCCTCATCATTCAAATAAAACTTAATCATTGCCTTGCAACCTTTATGAAAATCAACTTTAGTATATTCCTTTTCCTTCTTCCTCTTATTAGACTTCATCCCTTGTTTGTAGCAATAAAACTACTTCAAGTATTTCATCTTATATCCTGCCTTGAAATTTTGATTTCTTTTGCAAACACTAAACTCCAACCTGAATGCGTGATCATTGTACAGTTTGAATGCATCTTCTTCGGATAAAATAACACTTCCAACCAACGAATCTTCAATTGATGTTTCAATAATAGCTGCATTCAAATCTAGGCACTTCTCTTTAATAAAACTTGGCATTGTTAATGTTAAAAGTAGGCACTATTCTATTTAAAACTTGACGTTGTTAGTTTGAAAAAAGTCACTATTATATTTAAAAGTAGGCACTTCTATTTAAAAACCTAGGCACTTCTCTTAATAAAACTAGGCATTGTTAATGTTAAAAGTAGGCACTATTCTATTTAAAACTCGGCAGTGTTAGTTTGAAAAGAAGTCACTATTGTATTTAAAAGTAGGCATTTCTATTTACAAACCTAGGCACTTCTCTTAATAAACTTGGCATTGTTAATGTTAAAAGTAGGCACTGTTCTATTTAACTCGACATTGTTAGTTTGGAAAGAAGGCATTGTTATATTTAAAAGTAGGCACTTCTATTTGCAAAACTAGGCACTTCTCTTAATAAAACTTGGCATTGTTAATGTTAAAAGTAGGCACTGTTCTTTTTAACTTGGCATTATTAGTTTGGAAAGAAGGCATTGCCATATTTATAAGTAGGCACTTCTATTTACTAAACTAGGCACTTCTCTTAATAAAACTTGGCATTGTTAATGTTAAAAGTAGGCACTGTTCTATTTAAAACTCGGCATTGTTAGTTTGTAAAGAAGGCAATATTATATTTAAAAGTAGGCACTTCTATTTAAAAAACTAGGCACTTCTCTTAATAAAACTTGGCCTTGTTAATGTTAAAAGTAGGCACTGTTCTATTCAAAACTCGGCATTGTTAGTTTAGAAGGAAGGCATTGTTATATTTAAAAGTAGGCACTTCTATTTACAAAACTAGGCACTTCTCTTAATAAAACTTGGCATTGTCAATGTTAAAAGTAGGCATTGTTCTATTTTAAACTCGACATTGTTAGATTGAAAGGAAGGCACTGTTATATTTAAAAGTAGGCACTTCTATTTACAAAACTAGGCATTTCTCGTAATAAAACTTCTCATTGTTAATGTTAAAAGTAGGCATTGTTCTATTGAAAACTCGACATTGTTAGTTTTAAAAGAAGGCACTGGTATTTTTAAAAGTAGGCACTTCTATTTATAAAACTAGGCACTTCTCTTAATAAAACTTGGCATTGTTAATATTAATAGCAGACATTGTTCTATTTAGAACTCGGCATTGTCAGTTTGAAAAGAAGGCCCTGTTATACTTAAATGTAGGCACTTCTATTTTCAAAACTAGGCACTTCTTTGAATAAAACTTGGCATTGTTAACGTTAAAAGTAGGCACTGTTCTATTTTAAACTCGACATTATTTTAACTTAGGCACTGTTCTATTTAAAACTCGACATTGTTAGTTTGAAAAGAAGTCACTGTTATATTTAAAAGTGGGCACTTCTATTCACAAAACTAGGCACTTCTCTTAATAAACTTGGTATTGTTAGTGTTAATAGTAGGCTCTGTTCTATTTAAAACTCGTCATTTTTAGTTTTAAAATAAGGCACTGTTATATTTTAAACTCGGCATTGTTAGTTTGAATGGAAGGCACTTTTATATTTAAAAGTAGGCACTTCTATTTACAAAAGTTAAAAATAAAACAAACTATTAAATCATCTAAATACACAAACAAAACTAGGTACTCGCAATTCCAATGGTAAATAAAACATAGGCACTTAGTGTTCAAACTAGGCGCTCCTATTCATAAAACTAAGCACTCTAATGTATAAAAGTCGGTACTTGTGACTAGAATTGTTCAACTACATAATAATAAACTATAATGAAACCACTAGCAACTTTATTATAGTTAAAAAATAATTATGAAAACACAAAAGTTTAAAAATAAAACAAACTCTTAACTCATCTAAATACATAAACAAAAATTAAAACTTTGAAATTTACTGTTCATAATCATAGGCACTGCTAGTTGAAAAACCTGGCACTCTTATTTGAAGAACTAGGCATTGGTAGATCAGAAAGTCGGCACACATGCAAACACCGAATAACAAAACAAAAATAAAAAAATGACATTATTACATGTAACTTCTTCTTCCAAGCATTCAAGAAGCATAGAATCAACACCTATGCGCTTGGAATGATTGATAATATTACAATTAAACTCTTCAAGATCACAATTCTTCATTGATTTCACGATATTGTAGAGGATAATCGATGATCAATTGAATGAAATAAAAAATCGTTAATTCTTGAAATATATCTTTAGAGTACAAGAACAAATCAGTAGAAGAACAAATCACACAAAGCAATTGTGAATTGAATGAAAAAAGCAATCGTGAATTCATGAAAGACAATCTTGAGAGTAGAAGAAATCACGCAAAGTAAGGAGGAAAGATCTTATTTTTCTAAAATATTTGTTTCAATTGATTCATCAGGCGCGTGAGTTTGTAATAACTATAATCGACTATATACAAGAGAACAATGTTGTTTTCATATGATTACTCCATACAAGGTGTAACCGAGTGCATGGTATAATTTGCCTATTTGCTAAACGGAAAGAATATATATCTATCAATCAAAATACCAAAAAGTCTGAGAAAAATAAAAAAGAAAAAAAAGCACATATCAATAATCCCTCTCAATTAGGAGAGACGCAATAGTCTGGTTTTTCCCAAGATCAAAACCTTTCAAATCTTGCCAGCCCACAGTAGACAATTGAAACCGAAACCTGACTTTATAGTGAACAATTAACTGGGAACTAAACGGCAATGATTGATTGTTGTCCATAATCAATATCGGCCACCAACTTCTATATTTAACTACAAAGAAATTTTCCTTCTGCGGCTCTTGATGAAAGGGTTCAATTAAATCCAACGGTGGATAAATAGCTTGGCTTGCATCAGCTCCATATATTGCTAATGATACGGTCACTTCCTCATAAATAATTGATATGTTACTACCTCCCATCAGAAATATAAGTCTTTTTAGCCAAAATAGATGGTAAAATTGTAAGTCTTTTACACATTTCAATGTATATTTATTACATGGTTATCGATTCTACCCTCTTTACTTCATTTATTATCTCCCATTCTCTCTCTCTCTCTCTCTCTCTCTCTCTCTCTCTCCTTATTTATTGAGGGGAGATGGGACACAATCCCATCACTTAATCGTATTAGCATAATTAGGCCCAAACCACAAAGTCGAACCCAAACACTAGTTCGTCCCAAGTATCACACACAAAGAGCCAAGGCCCACTAAGGATGCCTATAAAAAGGTACTATTCCCCTCATCAAATGCTTGACCAAATCTCTAATATTGTGCTTTTTACTCTCCTAACTACTTCTCTTTGAGCAACACACTGACTTAGGCATTAGAGTGCCTTTGGGGAGCTAGTCCCCATCATCTCTAACTGCTGTCTATTTGCAAGGCACTGCGCATTTACCACTGGAGGTTTAAGAGTCTATCTATTGGTTCTCACTATAAATGAGAGAACAAGTATTCTAAGGTTAACAACTCCACTTTATGGACGATAATATTACACCTGGCTTTGTCCCGTATGCTTCCGCATCCACAGACCAGCCACTGGCAGGGCATCCCGTAACAGATACTCTATTTACCCTGCAACAAAAGGCATACCTTATGACGATCCTTGGGCTCAGAGAAGGCAAGGTAGCTCCCGAGGAACACACTAATGCCCCAACAGAAGCAACCCCTGCCACTATACAAAAACGCATTGAAAGCATCATGAACGACATTCGCACACCTACTCATTCCCGGGATAACAATCAGAATTATACAGTCTCCAACCCATGCTCCGAGGCATATTAGCAGACGCCTAGTTCGGAAACATTTGACATGCTATGTTTCGAGAGATACACTGGCACCACAGATCCCGACAAGGACCTTTAGTATTTCCTTGCCTTAATGATGATTCATAACGCATCCGACATCGAACTATGCCATCTATTCCCAAGCTCTCTCCACGACTCAACTCTTTGCTGTCTCGCATCGCTACCCCTGCGGTCCATCTCCAGCTTTCAAGAGCTAGGCCAAAAGTTCAGACACCATTTTGTTGCTCAAAGGGAAATTATACCGACTTCCGACCATCTTCTTACAGTTAATTAAGTAACAACAATTCGAATATGTACATGTATATACAGAGCGATAAAACAAAGAAGCCATGAAAGTGCCTAATCTTAGCGATCGTGACCACATCCAAGATTACAAGCATGTTATCGAATCAGTCTCACTAACAAAGGTATTAGCCACAAAAACTTCACTGTTAACAACTTACTTGACGCTGTCCATGAGTTCATAAAAGGAGAAATTAGCACTTAAAATAAATGTGAACAACACGTTGGCATGCTCACAGAAGGTAAATGAAGGAAACCTTATCGGTTATAGGACATTAGCCGACAGCCCATTCGGGAACGGTTGTCTTACCCGTATCAATGTGACTCGCAGAAATATCGCCTCCGCGAGAGTCCCAGAAGAAGTGACACCTTCACGCCACTCAAAAAGTCCCGTACGGAAATCTTGTAGCTTGTCGAATCTTTAGGGATTCAAAAAAGGCACCAACCAAAATGACTTCTCATCTAGAAAGACGGAGCAACATGAAGTACTGCAAGTTTCATCGGGATCACGGGCATAACACAGAACAATGCATTGAGCTACAAAAAGAGATTGAAAATACTATTTGACAAGGCCTGCTAAAAGATTTCATCGCCCATTGTGGAGACTTTCGGCAAGAACACAAGAAAGAGGGGGGATCGAGAATACTGCACCCAAAAGAATGAAGGTTATAAACATCATTTTCACTGATAGTGGAAAATAGCACTGAAAGCAGCACAGAAAAGAGGAAGACGATGCTCCATTAATACTTAGGAACTAATGAGGTGGGTATCATTAAACGGGTCGACTACCCGAAGTGGCTAGCAAATCCGGTAGTAGTTCTGAAACACAATGACGATTTGAGAATGTGCATTGATTACACTTACTTGAATAAAGCCATCCCAGAAAAGCTATTCCCGTTACCACTGATCGACAAAGTTGTTGACCCTGTTGCAAGTCATGCAATCCTTGACAACACAGAGCCCGTGCCACATTTAATTTATGACGATGCTTGCGTTCCACTCGGCCATTTTGTTGAGGTGTCCCAGTGATAGTTGTTTGATATTCATACCATATGAAGTAAAATATAATTTAAGACAGACAAATTCTGTTCCGTTATCACTTCTGACCACTTTAACTATTTTCTGAAAATCGAGTCTTGACTATGGCAAAATAATCTTTCAAAACAGAGGCGACTGTGGTTTTTTCAGAGATCAAATATATCCATACTGCCCTAGAGTAGTCGTCAAAGATAGTAAGAAAATATGAAGCATCTATGGTGGATGTGCTTTTATATGGGCCCCATAAATCACAATGAATTAAATAAAAAAACTTCAAATGCTTTATTTATACTTAAAGGAAAACAATCACAAGTTTGCTTTGCACATTAAAAAAAAAATTGCGAGGACAAGTTCTATGTCTAGATTTCTTGGAATATCCCAAAAAATTGTTTACCACAAAATCCGAAGAATGGCCTAACCTACGTGCCATAATGTGCTCGAATCGAGGAGAGTACTAGAAAAAAGAAATAAATTCGACAGCTCCGCAAGCTTGTAGAAGAGAATCCCATTCCTCTGCTTACCCACTCCAATCGCCCTTATCGAAGTACGGTCCTGTATAACATAAAATTTATCAGAATGGGTGATAAAGCACTTAGATTCTCGTGCCAATTGAACCGAAGAAATTAAATTGCATTTAAGCTCAGAAACCAAAAACACACTCAGGAGGTGGAGTCTAAAATTTAAAGAGACCATTCCTTCTTGTAGAGCAATGGCTTGATATCCATTAGTTAGACCAACAGTGTATGGATTAATATTTCTTAAATGTTTTAAAAAATCCTTCCTACTAGTCATATGGTGAGAACAACTTAAGTCCAAAATCCACAAACTTTCCATACCAGATAATTTATCGGTTTGATTTGATTTTGAATAATTGAGAATGGTCAATAGGGTTGACCAATATTCCTTGTTTAAGCTAGGGAAACTTGATTCCCCAGGTGAGCTACTGTCTATCAAGTTGCAGCCCCTCCGAGCTGTTGCCGCATTAAGTCATACTTTATTGTTGCTGCCTCCTGTTGTTTGCCGCAACTGAGAGTTCGTCTACACCAACTGAGAGTTCTCGGTGCCTCGTAGAAGAAGTGACGACTACAAGGATACTGGGTCTCGCGTGAATGTTTGCTGTGATTCCCAGCGCCCGCTGCAATTGAGCCACGACCACCACGATTAAACATTATTCCACGACCTCCTGCGCTTGTTGCTGCATTCCTGTGCCACCATTCTGGGTAGCCGACGATCAGGAAGCAGTTCTTGGTGTCGTGGCTTTAGCAGCAGCAGTGATTGCAGACACTGCTAAGCTACTGGTCTAGAGGTTGAAGACGACCAAAATAGTTTTTACAACAAAAGCGTCACCATCGGTATTCTGCTCATTTTCTCATGGCAAATTTATGTGTTGTTCTTCTTGTCTAATTTGGGCAAGCACAGTTTTCACCTTTGGCATTGGTTCCTGTTGAATCAAATGGGAGAGAACAGTGCCATAAATTTCACTGTTTAATCCCATTAAAAATTGAAAAACTCTTTCCTCCTCCCTTTCGTTTGTAATAGCCGTTAAGATTTCTGTGTCTATGGTGAATTAGAGTTGAGAATAGTTGTCTAATTCACCGCTCTCTTAGAGTAATTGATAGAGAATCAGAGAGAGGGCTCAACAGTATTGAGAATCCAAGAATTTACGAGAGTTTTTATTTCCCACCATTCTTCTTCTTTATCTGGGTCGTTTTCTGGTATGGGAATTTCTTCCGTCAATAAATCCCAATTTTTTCTTTGATCATAAGGCCAGGTGCATTGCTTTTTCCCATTCTGTATAATTAATATGTTTTTCATTCTCCTTTATTGGACTATTGTTATAATCAGCCCAGGTCTATCTAAGGATGCTACATAGTAAGCATCTTTCTTCATTCTGCGAACATGACTTTCTTCTACCATATCATTGTCAACATTAACAGCTTCTTCTTTGTCGTTACTCATTATGAGAATTTAGACAAAGGCTGGCTCTGATACCATGAAAGTTTCTAGTGGGGAAAACAATCCAATGTTTTCTGTCTATTATTGCCAAATAGTTTACATTATATAATTGTCAAGTATTGACAATTTCTAAATCAATTATAACTAGGAAACTAAGAAACTAAATAAACATGGACTAGGATTTATAAGAATAAGAATCGTAAATAAATAGAATAATAATAATCTGAACCATAATATAATTTAATCTTAATCCTTAATAAGTAGTCTTAGTATCTTGCTAATCCTTTGTTTTTTCTTCATATGGACTTAGGACCACATCATCATACCTTTTTTCCTCTTGTATGATCTACGAAGGATTTTCAGGGACCTTTTGTGAATGCTGCATTTTCTTTTTACTAGCCAGTCTCGGTTTCCTAGCTACCTTCTTGACCTTCTCAAGCTGTAGCTAGCTGGTTCAACTTGGAGATCCATGATAGCCTTACTTTTCAAATCATCCTCTTGCTCCAAATTAGCTTGAGACTTGTTTCAAGCCTCATCTTTATTTGTTCAAGATCAATGTCATACTTTTCTTGAGGCTCTGCCTTACTTTTAGCCTCACCCTCGTCATTTAAAGTTGGAGACACCCCCTCACTTTTAGCCTCACGTTTATCATCTACATTTTGGCTGACAAACTCATTACCTTTTTAGGGCTAAACTCTCTATTGTCATTACCTTTCTCATCCTTCTCATAATTTTCTTTCTCACATTCCAGAATATCATCTTTATTATTCTCAGAATGATCTCCCTCAACACTCAAACTGCTTTCTTCTTTATCACTCTTTTTTTCTTTTTCACTTTCACTCTACTCAACAGGAATATCCTTAACAACATTTTTTCCCTTTCCCCCGTTTTTCTTAGGTTCCCAAAGCACTTTTGTCTTCCCAACAAATACCTTGTCAATCCTTCTTTTCTTATTTACTGTAGTACAAAACTCATCCTCTAAGCCAATTCCCAGATATTTGAAAAGAATAGTTAGACGAATGGAAAGAGACTTATACAGTTTGACAAAAATCATGTAATGAATCACATATCTTGCCTACTAGCTGTAAGATAGAATAGAGATCTAATTATACCTTGGTACAACTTTTGATTTACACAAATACCCTTTTCTATCTCAGTCAAGCTTAGTGCTTGTGCTCAAGTATGATTTTGCAATTTTGGCTTCAGGGATATTGTACTTCTTTAGTAGTTCTTTTATGTACTTAGCGTGACTAATGGCAATCCCATCTTTATCTTGCTTGATTGGAAATCCAAGGAAAAAGCTAAGTTCACCTATCATACTCGTTCAAAAATTCTTCCTGCAGTAAGCTAAATCCTCACACAAAACTTGATTTGAAGCATTGAAGTTCATATCATCAATATAGACTTGGACTATCAGTATTTCACTGCCAAAAGACTTTGTGAAAAGAGTTTTATCAACATTACCTTTGGTGAATTTTCAAGCAAAAACTTACTAAGTCGCTGATACAAAGCTCGAGGTGCCAGTTTTAATCCTTTTAGTGCTCTAATCATCTTGAATACATGATTCGGCTTATCGTAACTTTCAATTCCAGGTGTACCACATACTTCTTCTTTCAGATTCCCATTCAAAAATGCACTTTTTACATCTATTTTGAAAGAAAACAAAATTTTCTATAGTATGCATATGCACACAACATTCTGATAGCTTCCAGTCTTGCTACAAGAGTAAATGGCTCTTCGAAGTCAAATTCCCTCTTCTTGATTATATCTTTGGGAAAATAAAATAGCTTTCTTACGAACCACATTTCCTTGCTTATCAACTTTATTTCTAAAAACCCATTTAGTTCCAATAATTTATTGGTCTATGGCCTTCAAACTAATTTCCCCACTTTGTTTCTTTCAAATTGTAACAGTACCTCCTACATAGTCATTATCCAGTTTTCATCAACTTTAGCCTCATTGAATATTTTTGGTTGATTTTGTGACACAAATGCTATATTTCCCCATCAACCGTCTTAGTTCTCCTCTTGTCAAGATTTTCTCTGCTGGCTCAGACAGAAGATTTTCTTTACAGTGATACGGATGGCATTTCTATTCTTTCGCCAACTCGTCAAGATTATCTTGACTCCCAAGAATAGGTTCACCTTCTATATTTTCTTGACTATCACCTTCAGGCTCTTTGCTTTCCTCTTAGTTTCCTTCAGCACTGCTTTGCTTATTTTCATCCTGAACACAACAATTAGATTTATCAGAAGACTTAGGTGAGCTAACAATGTTAGCTTCACTAAAGGAGACATTAATTCATTCTTCAACAGAATGAGTCTTTTTATTGTAAAACTCTATAAGCTTTACGTGTCTCAGCGTATCTCAGAAAAATTTCCTCATTTGTCTTTTCATCAAACTTCCCTAACTAATCTTTGTTGTTAAGAATGCAACATTGCATCTAAATATTTTGAAATACTCAACGTCAGGTTTTCTTCCTCTCCCAATCTCATATGGAGTTTTCTTTAGAAAAGATCTCACTAATGCTCGATTCAAAATATAGCATGTTGTGTTTACTGACCTAGGCCGGAAATGCTTAGGGAGTTTATTTTCAGAAAACATTGTTCCTGCTATTTCTTGACATGTTTTGATCTTTCCTTTTACCACTTCATTTTTCTATGAAGTTCTTGGAGCTGAAAAGTTATGTGAGATTCCAAGCTCTTCACAATAAGCATGAAAAGATAATTATTTTCAAATTTCTTTAAATGATCGCTTCTGATAGCAACAATGTTCAACAGTTTTTTATTTTGAATTTGTCTTACTAATCTTACAAAACTATCAAAATGTGTCATCTTTGTTTATGAGAGAAACAGCCGATGTGTATCCTAAAAAATCATCAACAATTATAAAGCACTAATTTTTCCCTCACAAGCTTGACGGAGACACTGGCCCAAATAGGCCAAAAGGGAGTAGCTCAAGTCGTCTAGCAGTAGAGATAGTTCCTTTTATCTTGAATGAGACTCTGGTTTGTTTTCCTGCTTGACATTCTTCACACCGCATTTTCTACTTTTGCCAGGCCTTTTAATACTTGCATGCCCAAGTCACTTGTGCCACAACTAGCATTTATTTTTCATAGAAGCTAAACACAAATTCTTTAGCTTATTCAGATCATTTAGCTTACAGATGTAGACATTTTCTTTTCCTTTTTGCTGTAAACAGAAAATTACCATTTTCCTATTTCTTTACCAATCACTTCTTTCTTTTGAAGTTCACTTCCATTCCTTTGCCACACAATTGACTGATGCACAAAAGATTTACTTGAGACCTTCCACAAAGGCTATGTATATCTTCAATCTTGGGATTTGTTCCAATGGTTCCTTTCCCAATGATCCTTCCTTTTCTATTGTTGCAAAATCTTACATTTCCACAATCTATTTCTTCAAAGTGGGTGAACATCTTCTTATCTACGTCTTGTATTTGGAGCATCCAAATGTCAATGCACCACCATCCTTTCTTATGTTCGCTCTGTAGACACCCCTACAAATAGAAGGAGTTACTTTCTTTTAGGTACCCAATAGAGGTTGGGTCCTCTCAAGTTAGTCTCAATTGTGCTTTTTTTAGTTTTAGCTTGACTTTCAACTTCACCTAGTGTCCCTTTCTCAACCCATATTTTTCTAATGATGTGCCTTGATTTTTTACTAGGAAAATTTTTTTGCAAAATGGCCAGCTTTTTTGTAGGCATATATATCACTTTAAAGATGTTTTCTAAAGAAAAAAATGTTTTTCACTCCTTTTTCCTTCCCTTTTAGTTTCACTTACTCCTTTAGCTTTATTCTTAACAAACCAAAGTAGAAACTCGTTTCTGAAATCATTTTTGGGAAAAATATCTTTTGATTTTTCAACAAATCAAGACCCTTCTCATTTCCAAATTGTTGTTTTCCAAAAAGTTTGTTAAAAGTGTCTTTTCTTTTTGTAAGTTTTGCAAGATAATTTGTCAAGACATTGACTTCATTTTTTAAAGCTTGGTTTTCTTTTAGAAGATCTTCATGAGTTTTCAATTTTTCACTCAAGCCCATGATGGCATCAATGGTGATATCACGTTCCTCAGTGAGGGAATTACACCTTCCCTCTCACAGATATTCTCTGGTAGAAAAGTTATGAATTCTATTATCCTTCCAATTTAAGAGTTTCATTTTAAAATTAACGTGTTCATTACACAAATTACTATGTTTTCTGCCAAGAGATAAGTATGAGCTATATAGTTTGTCAAAATTTCTTCCAAGAAACTCAATTCATTGTTCAAGATGCAGTTGTTTCAAGCCATTGCATTTCTTTAGTAGACAAGTATAAGATTCTTAAATTTTAACAAAACCTTCATCTTGAGAATTAGAGTGAATAGATTCTGCCTCATCGGCAGATGCTTCTATTTCTCTTGTATCATTTTGTTCAGCTTCATCTAGTGCTAGGAAGCAAATCATTGCCATTTCTTGCTCACTTTGATTGTCAGGAGTGTCCTCCTCTTCACTTGCACTAGTTACATTATTACCAGAAAATAACAAAATGGCGACCCAAGTTACCAACCGATCGGTTTTAGTCTGTAACTTTATCTTGTTACTGACTAATTAACGACCAAATGGTAATTGGCCTGTGATATGTGCTTATTTCCTGTATTTATATATGTTATTTCATCGTTTTATTGTGCTTTAAATATGTACAAATGCATATTCTGGACTAATACCCTTTATTCTTGTGTTAGGTAATTTTAGAAAGGGAAAACGCTAAAAGAAAACAAAAATGGAGCGAAAACCACGAAAATAGAGTCAACAACGTCAATGAAGCTTACCTACCGCCTGAGGTAGGCCAACCTACCTCTGACAGTAGGTCTTGGAATCACCAGTGGAGCAAGGACAAAACCCTATCGGCAATGTTAGGTACCCCTTCCATCGACGGTAGGTTCTAATGGCAAAGAAGGAAATTTTGGGCAGAACCCTAGTGAGGACGGCAAGGCTCGACCTACCGTGAGCGGTAGGTCCCGGCTAGAGCAGTTATAATCCTATTTTAACTATATTTTGGTGTAATTTTTCCTGATTAATAGGTTATTCTTCTATTTGGGAAAGAGAGCAGCAGTTAGTCGTATTTAGTAGACAATTAGGGGTTGATTTAGGTTAGACAATTTTTCAATTTCTATATTCAATTAGTCAGGAAATCATTATAATTTTAAGAAGGTACTTCTTGCAGATAAAGATATGAACATCTAATATCAAGATTTCATGCTTCATTTGGGCGGCTCGAGAGACGAGCTCGGAGAGACGTTCAGGATTGCGATCGCAGCTTCAATTTTCCTCCTAAGCTTTCTCTTCTTTACTTCATTATTGAATTTAATGTTTAATTTTAGTTTTATGACAATGATTAGTGAGTAGTTCTTTATGTTTGGATGAGGGTTGAACCCTAAGACTTGTTTACGATGATTTTTGTTTGATTTCATGAATTTGATGTTTGTTTTTAATTAAGTTGTCTTCCAATTGTGTTTGTTTGCAATTTAATTGTCGCGAGATTAGATTTATAGTAAGAATGCTTGGAATTGAAAAAGGAACAGCATTCTAGGGCAACCAATTGGGGGTTCAATAGGCCAATTGATTAGAGATATAATATTGTACTTTTGGGTCCTTTAAATCACCTAATATTACTGCGCTCATAATTGGCTAGGGAGAAAATAGATTTTCCTCTAAGGGTTAGTGAGCAGGATGGCTTTCGTCTAGAGATGGTGATTGCCCAATTAGTAGTGATGACCTAATTTACTTAATTAAACATCATTTTCTTTAAAGTTTTCCCATTGAATAAGTAACAAGGATTAGGGGGTTCCACCATCCAAACTCTTGCTTTTATAGGTCTCTAAACCTTAATCTTATTGCTTGTTTTCTTTAGTTGTTAAATTGTTTTCAACTTTTAGTTTAATTATTTTTCAAACCAACTTTTCTTTAGACTAAACAATAGAGAAGCGATTAGTTCTTAAGCCTTTATCGTTCCTCGAGATTCGACATTCGGGTATAACTTGTTTACTATAGTGATAGGTGCACTTGCCTGTTGCTTAGTTTAGTAGTTCATCCCTTGTTTTTAAAACATACACATCATTACGTAACTAGATAAAATTCCTCATGAATTTGGTTGGTAAGCCCAACTCTACAGACTACCGACTAATGTTACAGTCAGTAATTAGTCGGTACATGAATATAATTTTTTTTATTTTGTTTCACTTAAAGTCAATTAGGATTTCCTTCTCCCCCCCCCCTCCCCCCTCTCCCCTATTTTTCAAACGAGCCCTAGCTAATATACCTCCCCTTCTCCCTTGCATCCCCTTCTCTGGCTTCGTGCAACCAACAGCTAATTGCGACATCCACCTCTGTGCCTTACCTCCTCCGGCGACCATAAACAGATGCCATGCGCTGTGCTGCTTAGGTAAGCTCCGTCCTCTCCCTCTTTCTCTATGTGTGTGTATGTCTCTCTCTCTCTCTCTCTATATATATATCACTTTAAATAACTCTCTTCTCCTTTAATATATATATATATATATTTTGTAACTTTTCTGTTCTACAGTGAAGGCTCTCGTCCACCGCCACTGCTCGGCATTGCCGCTCCGTCGCTATCGCTGTTGGAATTCTCAAGAAGGTGACGCTCATCATATGCCCTAGGCTTCTTTCTTTATTTAGTCCTTAGGACTCACTCTTTCGCTAGATTAATTTCTGAATTTAGTTATTAGCTTGAAATTAATACTCCTTTAGCAAACAAGTTTACATGTTTTTCTTTTTGTTTTGGAAAATTACAATTAATTCATTAAAAAGGGAAAGTACTTCCTTATTTTTTTTATTCATCATATGTTATGCATATCTATTTCTTTTTTAGTTTTCATAATATGATGAAAGGTATTATTTGATGAGTTTTTTTACATACCTTGTCATAAAAAGAATCCAGCTCCTCGTTTAATTATTTTTTAATGAAAATTAATTTACATGTATTGAAAATATAGTATTAACGAAAACATTATAGTTCATATATATAAAAATTATGAATATCAATATTTTTATAATTTATTGTAGTTGTGTTATAAGTAAAAAATGGAGTATTATGAACTTGAACTTCTTATCTTATACAAATGTATAGCTGAGTAGACGGTTTTTTTTCTAAGCATGTATTTTTCTCGTGTTTAAAAATATAAGATATTTTGAAAAATTTTCATATCTTCAAAAATAAAAGATATTTAATACGTTAAAAAGATATTTCAGTACAATTATTCTACTCTACCCAATTTTTTCAATATACTTTTCTTTCTCAGTCCTCATTTCTTTATATTTTCCCCTTACTACTTAAGAGTTTATATAGTTTCTATGAAATGGGCCCGAATAGCTGAGCCCGACTCTCTTGAGAATGCCCCTTCTATTCCACCCTTTCCCAAGCAAATCACAGACAATACTAATAATGCCTGGTACGAGAAAAGGAAAAAAAAGTAGAATAGAACCAGAAAAGACCGTAGAAAGTGTGTTCGATGGCTAATTAGAGATTTCTCCTCTCTTCTATGGGTTTGGATGGAACACCATGATCCGTAGACAAGAAATCTATTACCTCGACCTTATTGGAAAATTCTACGCGAACATGATCCAAAAGACTAATAAAAATGCCCTCTTCATTATCACTACTGTCAAAGGATTTAGGATTCACTTTGATAGGGCCCTCGTACTAGAAATTGACACGCATTCTAAACGCAGTCCCTAGCATCACCTTAGGTTCTACATCTAGGATTATTTATGGAGATGATGAGTGGAACCATGACTCCACTTGTGTTAGGATAGGCATTCATCACAGAACTAATTTTTTCACCACGAACACTATTTGGAATTCTATGCCTAATACCTCGTTCAAAGGTTGTGATGCACCATATTGGATCTAATCTTGCCAATAGGTCTAGGAAGAGTTTCAATAAACTCCGAGCCATTGACATCTTTATCATCAATAAATTACTCTTAGCTTCCCTTTCTCTTTAGCATCGGTCATCATTCGTGTTATGTGTGATATCGTCTCTACAAACAAGAGCGATCTCGTACTTGGTTACGCCTTACTTATAACTGACATTTTATGCCATTTTGAGGTGGACTTTTCAGGGAACAAGTGGAGCATACGGATAATGGTGACATCATGCATAATCTCTAGATCCACTTTTTCACGAGTTGGATTCGAATATAATGAAAAGGAGAAAAAATGGTTCTCAATGGCGAAGTTAAGGAAAAAGAAGGGTCCAAAGGAGACCTTCAGTTATAAAGAGAAAAATTGTGCGAAGGACCCCTAGGCTGCTTCGACAACTAGCAAAGAGGTCATGGAAGAAAAGGACAAAGAGAAGAATGAGGAGGAAGAAAGTGGTGAAGAGGATGAGGAGTCCAATGTAACCGAACTACAAGTTGGACTCTCAAACCTTATATCACGCTTGGATCAACAGGACGATATGCTTGCCCAAAAACAAGTTCTATTATAAAAAATCTACCCGCCGCTTTCTCCTTGTGAAGGTACGAGTGGTGGTGGAGATGGAGAGTGGATTGATCCTCTAGGGAGTTTCTCTATCCATACTCATTTGTTCTTTTTTTATTTGTTTTGTTTGTCTTCATTTGTTTTGTGTGTTCTCTTTTATTTGTTCGTTTTCTTTTTATTTTTGTTTCTTTGCTTTAGTTTTATTCTCCCTACATTGAGGAAATGTGATTCTACGTGTGGGGAGAATTTTGTTGTTTTTAGTTTTTAGTTCTTACTTTTTTATATTTAAAATTTTTGCATTTTATAAAAATACCAAAAACATCGAAAATCTAAAAAACTTCAAAATATTTGAAAGAATTCGAAACATCTCAAAAAACAAATTTGTTCTAAAAGTTTGTTTTTGTTTTTATCATTCTTAAGAAAAAACAGAAAATATTTTCTTTTTTTCTTTTGCACTAGAAAAGCATTAAAAGAGGTGCGATAAACTTCTTTAAAGTTTGAATAAGCATAATACATAGTTAACTTCACATCTCTCTTTTGTTTATGTCTTGTGAATTGATGGTTTCTATGCACAATGCTTTGTTTTAGGAGTAGAAATATCCTTTAAGAATATTTTGAAGTTGTCTTATATGATTTATTTTAAAGTATCATTCTGGAACTTATTTTTCCACATCTTAAGACGAAGAGTCTAGTTTTTATCAACCCCGGAGATGATGGTCATAGGCATTCTTTGATCTGTCTTAGCCTTCCTTGCCTGCTTGTTTAATGCTAAATCCTTAGTGCCCTTTTTGAAGTTTCATGCCAAGGGATTTTCTCCCTTGTTCTCTTTGTTTTAAAACTCATATTTAAATATAAACCCTGAATCGATGAGCTAATGATTTTATACCTTTGAGTCGGTTTGAGTGAGCTTCATAAATAAGTGTGGGGGAAAAAGTGAGAGAAGAATATTATGATAGAAAGGGTACTATGGGGAAGCCTACGTGAGAAAGAGATCAAATGGGAAGAAAAAGACTCAAGGGAATAACATGAAAAAAATGTGAGAAACCCTTTTTATGAGGAAGCTTGTGTTCTATCTATCACTTGTGAAAAAAGAAAAAAATGAGGAAAATGAAAAAAAATAGTGAAAAAGAGAAAAGAGAATGAAAAGAAAGAAAGAAAGAGAGAGAGAGAGAGAGAGAGAGAGAGAGAGAGAGAGAGAAAAGTATGAGTTAAAAAGAAGATTTTATTAGCCTTCTATCTCTCTATATCTTATATTCCCTTTTTCTCACATATATACTTCCTTGATTTTGAGTGATTGACGAGAGTTATAAAGTTTATTGGGTTGTGAGTGTTGAACGAAAGGTCGAGATTATTTCAAGAGATTGGAATGACAGCGGCTTAAAGGTTATAGATAATTTTGAGTTGTTTCTCCCTTCGTTGCATTAGCTCGTATTTTTCATTCTTTTTGTTTCACCTTTACTCCTGGGATAACTATGCAGGTCCCGAGCCTAATGTTACAAACTTGAAAGTTCTACCTAATCTGGGGATGACTTTCGCTAGTACTTGGAGTAAAAGGGTATTGGAAAAGTCAAGCATTTAGAGTATTGCTTGATAGAGTGAATCATATAGTTAATTTCTTGAAATTATTCTTGCAGAAACTAGACATAAATTTTGAACACACACACACACACCATTGATTCTCATGTGCTAAAACGGAATGTCGGATGTATTGGTTAGTTTATGAGCTATGCCTTGAAAAATTTTAGCAGTTTTTGTAATATTTAGTTATGTTTTGAAAGTGACGTTTCTTTGTTCTTTTATGGTTTTCGTCTTGTAAAGTTTCTTTGTTTATAGAGTCTTTAATGTTTGTTTTGTGTGATTTTTTGCGTATATCGTCTGTAAACCCTCATGAGACCTAATTCGTCCTCTTTGGGAACTTAAGGGTTTAAAGGACGTGTTGCATGTCCTAAGTCTAATCGTCAGACCAACGAATGTGACTAGTTAGTTTTTGTTTTCTTTTTCTTGTTTTGTTTAAGCCCTTTGCTCGAGGACGATCAAAGCTGAAGTGTAGGGGAGTTTGATAAGTCTAACTTTAACCCTTTTAAATGTTGTCGTTTTATCGATTCTTGTGCTTAAATGTTTATAAAATATAGTTTGATGATCGTTTTCTTCTCTTACTGATGTAGGTGTCTTCGGAGTGAAGATATGTTGAAAGCAAGCCAAAATAAAGGACTTAGGAGCAAAAGACAAAGAAAAATGAAGAAAAACACAAAATCAAGTTAGTTGGAAAAATGCACTATCCGGATCAGGACAGGCACTTTCTGGATCCGAAAAGTGTTGCCATGTTTCAGGAGAATCTGTCGAGAGAGTTTTCGGATCCAAAAAGTTAGCTTTCCGGATTCGGATAGTCGGTCGGGGTGCTGTTGTGCAATTTTTGTAACTTTTCCTTCTTGTACTTTAATTTTATTTATATTTGTATTTTTATTCTAAACCTTTCTAGAAAGGGTTTAGAGTAATTTTAGAGTAGGATTTGGAGATTTTTCTCCTATATAAACCTCATTAAGTACATTAATTCAATAGCTTAGGTCTTAGTTTCAGTTTTACATTCTTGTAAGAAGACCCAATTCAGGAGTTTATTCAAGTAAATCAGAAGATAAGCTTGAGCAATTGCCGGGACCGTAGATCTTAAATTTCTTCTCCTAAGCTCCCTAAACTTATTCTTTTATATAGATTTGTTTATGAGTTTATATTTTTGAATAATGTTTAGTAGCTAATTCGTTTTATGTTTAAATGGGGATGAATCCTATAATTCTTGGTTAATATTTTATATTAATTTCTTGTTTCGATTATGTAATTCTTGTTTGGTGTAATTCAATTGTTGTGTTTGTTTACTGATTTTGCAAAATTAGTAATTTTGCAAGGTTAATTCGAATTGGAGAAAGTAAGGTTAACTTATGGCATAAATTGAATATAGTAATTAGTAATTCAGTAGGAATACTAACTACGTTTTCTAGATCAGTAAAATCACTACAGTATATAATTAGGTCATAATCGCATTAGGGTGAGAAGGATTTCTTCTCTAAACGGTTCAGAGAATCGAAGGGTCTTCCCCTAGGAATAGGGATTATTCGACATTTGAATGAGATCCAACCAACGGTTTAAATAATTAATCACAATGATTTTCTAATTAAAATTAACTTAAGGTTCTAGGGGGATTCTACCATTTAAACACTGTTTTTCGTATTCGTTTAAAACCTTTTATTCTTAAAAAGATATTTTCAAAAGTTTTATTTACTTAAGTAGAGACGTAGTTAATATTAGTGCTTAGCTATCCCAAGAGTTGACAATCCGAAAACTTTCCTTGTCTTATTACAACGTAAGTACGTGTGCCTAAAAGTGAAATTTTTTTAGAATAGAGACCACTTAACACTCATTTTCTTTCTCTTTTGGACACTCAAAATATTCATTCTCTTTTGAAAAGATAGAGATGGAACCAAAGATACATAATCTCTCTACTAATCTCTCTTTTTCTTCCATTCTTTCTTTTTCTTTGATTTCTACGTACTCTTCTTTCCATTGTTCTTTCCACTCAAGAAATCACAAAGTCCCTCCTTAAGTGCTTCTTTCTCAACATGGGAATCAACACTCTCTTCAACTTCAAGTTTACCCTGAAAGCTCTCTGACCTTTGGGGACTCTTCATTCTTTGATGGTTCAATGAATTTAACCTTCGCTTGACCTTGTCCTAGTCCTTCATGGTTTTCATCTCCACATCTAATCATCAATTCTTGCTTTATTAGGCTCCGAGTCTTGATTGGTTTTAATCCCATTCGTCTTCTATACTCACAATTACAATCTAACCGATCATTGACTACATAATTTTAGCACCAATTGAAACTTCTTCTTCTTCTCTTACACCATATAATAGAACAAAGATTCACTTCTCGCTCCCATGCTACATAATCATTAGGATAAAAATTTCCCCACAAAAGAAGTAATTTCAAATTGTTGTAACTAAGAGGTCTTAATGTACTTCCCAAAGTTTGAGATCCTTTTCACCACTATACGCTCAAGAGTTATAACTATGATTATGCTCATTACACATGTTGTAAATACCATAGCTATACGCATAATGATCATAACTATCGTGGTATCTTTCAACATCTCCTCCTTCTTTTATGGACCTTCTCATCCATTTTCCCATAGTTTGATATGGATCTTGTTGCGCAAAGATCAAAAGCCTTCAATCAAACCTCCCAAGGACCTTTTGCTTTCATTAGTGCTTGATCTCATTCAACAATACCCACCCATAATTCAACCCAAACTATGAACAAAGGTATATAAAGAGTATCTTTTCTTCAATTGCTAAATGAACAATGGGGCTGGTTATCTAATACCTAATTAGATCAATTAAAGAAGACCTAAGCTCTAGACAAATCAAAAGGATGTGATTATCATCGAACTAAGATTTGTGATCAAATTAAGAACCCTTGGATCAACCTAATCTAAGTATTTAATAATCAATATAAAGAATGATCAAACCTAGAGGAAGTTCAAGGAGAAAGCCTCAAAACTTAAGAATCCTAAGCGAAAAATCTCTATCTGATGGGTTCTAATGCAACTGGGAAGTCTGAGCGAATCAAGAAACATCGGTGCAGCTTCTATCCCCGAATTCAAAGTCATGTCATGTAAAAGTTGGGCTCCATGGACAGAGTCCGGAACCCATAACGAGGTCATCAGAAACAACAACAACACAATATATATACATATATAGACACCACAATACCCTCATCATGATAAGAAGTTACAAGAGCAAGAGAAAAGAAGAGAAAAAAATAAAAATAAAAAAATAAAAAAAAATTATTACCTTATGTCAGCAACATGTTGAACCAAGAGGAGGAGAGGAAAAATTCCAACTTTCCTCCTCCTTCATGTATATATATATATATATATATATATGCTTGGGTGTAAAGGGATTGGTAAGCATGCAAGCTTACAAGTGTCAAGGTGTTCCTGAAAAGTGGCCAGTACACACATTTTCTTTTTCTTTTTTTTTTTTTTACCATAATAATAATAATAATAAATAAAATAACATTAACTTAGTCCTAAAAAAAATCTAACATAACTAATATTGTCCCATTAAAAAAAAAAATTATATACGGATCCTAATGGTATTTTCTTCAAAAAATCTTTCCTAGACCCTAATACCATTCCATTAAATTCATCACTTTAAAACTTTTATGATACTACCAAGTATTTACATTGCTAAAATTTGCATACTATATATTCGTAAATTTCACCAAGTTAGACGCCAAAGCCTATGTTCATGACGACCGTACTCTTACAGTTACCCCAGGTGCTTATCGGGTAGGGAGTTACATTCTACTCTCCTAAAAAAAAAATTCCTCCTCGAAATTCAAAATCACATACCTGTAAGTTCTGAATAATACTTCTTCACGTACTCCTCAGCCTCCTAGGTTGCCTCTTCAATTTCATGATGTCTTTAAATTTCACGTATCATCCATCATCTAAATTAATTATACGAGGAGGCATAATAGGATATTTACAGAGAAATCCTACTAATCTTCCTAAAACATAAATGGAATATTAAAGACCTTATTACACTTGAATAAAATTAATTAAAATTTTAAAAATAAAAAACCAAGAATTAATCTAAAAATAACTAGAATTGAAAAAAAAAATGTTGTAGTCTTGACCTAGCCTCGTCCGGCCACTCAACCTTCAAAACTTTCCATTCTAACCAGAGATCTGCCTGGGAAAATAGGGTGGGAGCTATCGTCACCGAAAGGCTCCATTTTAGCTTTTTTGATACGATTTTTCATCTCCTCAGTTATCAGCTTTGTTTTACCTTCAAAATGTTCAAACAGGTTCCTGGTGTAGATAATTCTCTTAGATTTCCATTGAATCTTGAATCTCCTCAATTTCACTCCTATAGCACAAGTTATGGTCATTTGACTGGAATGTGTCATGTTTGTAATCGAATGTAGAATGTTCAGTTTAATGCTGGTCATAAGATATCCAAATGAACTCATCTAGTAATTAGCTATATCATTTTTGAAACCTCAAGAAATCTTATACAATCTTCATGAAAATCACTTGTTCATTTAAAGTCTTTAAGATCTCCTAAATTGATTTCTTTCGAAACTGGTCCAGAAATTCAAGAAATTCTAGTTTTATCTCCATTTCGACCATTCTTCTAGCTTTAATTCTTGGACTTGAATCTTCCAAGAATTCATGCATATCCTTGGCCATATTATAATTCCCTCCCATTCAAACTTCATTCCTTGGAAATTTTTACAAAAATATATCGTAAAATATTTATCTTTTTATGATATCAAACATATATATATATATATATCTGTAAAACTCATCTTCCTCCCGATGAGAGACTCTAAATCCTAGGACTATAATCGAAACCAAACTCCATGGTAAAAAGTAATCTGAAACCTGCCTTGGCCATAGGAAACATCTTGCGGTGCCAAATATACCATTGTTCTGGGAAGCTATGGCCAAAAACCACCACTAGAGATCTCATGACACATGAAATTTCAAACCATCATTATTTATTTATTTATTGTTTTCTGAGAAGCCTCAAATTGTCATTAACATACACACATAGTTGTGCCAAAAAAATAAAGACGGTCCATTATTCAAAAAGTGGACATAAACTTAAATGAAGGAATTAATTACATAGAAAAAGTTTTTTAAATATTGTAGGGTAATTAGATGGAGGAAATTATATTATGGTGATTTTCAGAGTAATCGATAGATGAAAATAGATGTATAAGTAACAATTGTATTTTTAAACAATCTTGCTCGTAACATGTTATGAATTTGATGATTACGACACATCATTTGTTTAGAATAATAATAAAATAATGAAGTAGGAGAATATAGACAAAGAAAAGAATAACAAGAGAGAGTACAACTCAATAATGAAGATCAATCTTATTAATGTCTTCTCATATGACCTATTTATAAGTTCAAGATAAAAAAGATTGCAGAATCCTAAAAGGATCTCCAAATATAATTAGTATTTCAGAATCCTAAAAGGATCTCCAAATATAATTAGTATTTTGAGATGGAAGGTGAAAATGACTAAATGCTGGTGAAGAGCACTCTATTGCCGATGGTAGCCCTGCCCCTACCGTCACTGGTAGGCTTTTGGTCACGATTTGGTTGGAAAAGAACAGCATACCACATCCGGTAGGTCTCACCCTACTGTCGCCAGTAGGGTTCGGGTAGAAGAGTGCCAATGCGACTTTCTTGGCGAGATTTTATTATTGAACTCATTTTTCCAACTTTAAATCAAGGGTTTAATGGGTACTTTAAATCATTAATCAATAGTTTAGCTAGGTTTAAGACTTGACCTATAAATACCCTATTATAAACTCATTGTAACTAATATTGATGAATTTTACTGAAATTTGAGAGAGGATTCTTCAATTTTCTCTAGGGTTCTTCATCTTTCTTAGTTAGCTTTCTAAGGGTTAATGTTCTTAGTTTTGTGAAAAAATTTTTGCCTTAGATTGTGGAATCTATAGAATCAATTTATCATCCAATCTCTTTCTTTAATTAAGGCTTAGAGTTCTTGTAGTTACATTCAATTAATTTTAGGTCTTCCAGTTTGTGTAGTTAGGGTTTTGAGGCTTTAGTTTCCTCAAGGTTCTTTCTATCAAATTGGAAATGAGTTTTACCTCTCAATATTAGGTTTATGAGGCTTAGATCCTCATAGATTTTTTATTGGAGTGTTTAAACTACAAAATCCTCAATAGAGGTTCTTCATCAAAGAAGTGGATTTGGGAAGGTGTGGAATCTATTTTACAATCAATTGAAGATTCACATCAAAGTGGTATCAGAGCAACCTCCAAATGAAGGCCAATTTGCATTTTCTGTTGTTTATATTCGTTGAAAATAAAAAAATAAAAAAAAAAAGAGAAAAAAGAAGAAGTACTAGATGATCTCTGAAAAATTCCATGAAGATCATGCAATATTAAGTACAAAAAAAATCAATCCGAAAATCAATTGAAACATCAATCGAATGACATACGAATTTCTTGATGATTTATGATGGAGATATTCTCCTTTGATTTCAGATGAAATAATTTTTACTCAATTTGGAGTTCAATTGATTGCTCGATTTCATTGAATTGTGAAATGTATTTCTGAATCTCAACTACAGAAAAAGTGTGGATTAATCTGAGAATATCTTGTGTTATACCGACTCAATTCGAATAAAATTTATATTTAATTTATCCTCTTCGAGTAAGGAAGCCTCCTGAATTGGTTTCATCGGATTTGGATTAGTATTTGTCGAGTTATCGTCATTTTAGTGACTGGGTGTCATTATCCCATGTTTCATGGAAAATTCGTCATAGTACTCGTGTCTTCTCGGTCTTAATTGTTTTGAATTGCTTTATTTTTGAAGTCTAATTGTTTTTTTGTGTGTTTCTGCTCCTTTTTTAATGATCAATTATGTTTTTTGGTTTTTTTCCATAGATTATATTCTTCGAAGCTTTACACCTCAAGTGTTTGAAACTTTGCCTTTTTGAACACTTATCCAACTAAGTGTATTGATTGATTTACTTGCTTGGGGTTATTGCCCTTGGTTTGAGTTGGTTAAGAGGTTGAAGGATCTCATAGATACTTGAGTTTTGAGTGTTTGGAAAAGGAAAGAGAGTGAGCTTATCTTGATAAAAGCCAATAAGAGTGCTAAACACGAGTGAATTGAGTGATCATCAAAAGAGTGTAAACACTTAGGGAGTGATTGGGAGGTCCTTTTGGTTTTGTATTCTTGTTTAATGTGCAGGTCTAATCATGTCTACAGATGGACATTTACCCACTCAATCTCATGAAGAAGGTACTAGTGAACCTATAAGGATGAACTTAAATTATACTTTGCAATCTATGAAACAATCAATTGAAAATTGGCAAGACAATTCTAAAGTGTTGCTAGAGATATTGAAGAGCTTAAGAAGAGAAAGAGTAGTGCTACAATGGGGCGAAGAGTTGGCGATAATCTTGGTGGTCTCAATTCACCCTACCATCAAAAACCTTTTGATAATGCTTCTACTTATGGATACCATGACATGCCGGTGCAAAATCCTCATCCATTCTATGAATGTGGATATCAAGGAAGACCACAATTTAGTGGTGGAAGAGAGGAGGTCTAGGAGGAAGAGGATACCATAGACCACAAGAAGTATTTCCAAAACATGAAGCATGGCATGAGTATACATTGTATGAAGATTATAGAGATAAGCTTAATGTTGGCCAAGCTTACCATGGTGGCTACTATGGTAACAACAAGGGGATAAAGCTCTAGACAAAATCAAGTGGAAGGTGCCTAGCTTCAAGGGTGAGAGTGATCCAAATATGTTCCTCGATTGAGAACGACAAGTAGAGAACCTATTCATAAGCTATATTGACATTGTCAAGGTGAAATTAGTCATTACTGAATTTTTGGGTTATGCACTTCATTGCTGAGAAAGGATTGTCACTCAAAGGTTAAGAAATAGAAGGCAATCGGTAGAAACTTGGGTGGATTTGAAGACTCTCATGGAGGAAAGATTTGTGCCGAAACATTATTATGGCAAGCTTCACTACAAGTTCATGACTCTTAAGCAAGACAACAAAAGTGTTGAGGAATATAGAGAAGAGATAGAGTTGTGCATTTGAGATTGAGCTTGGAGGAAGACAAAGATGCTTCAATTGCTAGATTTCTAAGTGGTCTCAATAAGGACATTGCTATTCAATTAAAATTGTACCTTTACACCACTTATGAAGATATGTGTTATTTGGCTATCAAGATTGAGAATCAAAGGAAGAGGATTGATTTCTCCAAGACTAATCTTCCTTCTTCAAGAAGTGTGGTGCCTAAGCCTCAAGTATCTACCTACAAGAGTTGGCCAAAGAAAGAAGATACACCTAAGGTGGCTTTCCAAGATCATTGTAAGCCTAAGGTAGAAGAGAAGTTGATCACCAATCTAACAAGGTACTTCAAGTGCAATGGTGTGGGACATATTGCTATAAATTGTCCTGCCAAGAAAACTTTGGTCTATAGTGAAGGTTTAAATGGTTGGATTGAAAAGAGTGAAGATGATTTCGAAGTGGGTATTGTTAATGAGGAAGAGAGTAGTGAAGATCAAGAGATTGCCTCTTTTGAAGCCGATGAAGAGGGTATGAGCTTTGTGACTATTAGAGCTTTGCCTACCCAAGTCCATGAGGAGGAGACTAGCATTCAAAAGGAAAACATCTTTCTCACTAAATGCTTAGTGGGAGGTAAAGTTGCTAACCTTATTGTTGATAACGCTAGTTGCACTAATATGGCTAGCACGTATCTTGTTGAAAAGTTAAATTTACCTCTCCTCAAGCATCCTAAGCCTTATAATCATCTTGAGTTTGACTACAATAAAGCTTATTATTCTACTACTCTTCTTTCTTCTTTTGAAGTTGATTATGGTGTCAATTTTCTAGTGTTTATTGATTTGATTCCTTTATTCCTAGATCAATCTTTGGGATTCAGTAAAGTGAACAAGTGGGAGTATTTCAAATATATCCATTTTAAGGGCCATAATGCTATTGCAACCATCTAGAAGACGTTTGAAAAGAAACGATTAGTTTTTTATCCCGAAGGTTGCAGTTAGGGCATCTTAGATTCGTATGACTTTCTTCTCAACACAAGTCTAAGCTTAACATTGTGGAAAAGAGCCTTTGCTCATTCTTAAATGCTTTAGTGCTTATATTATTCTTCTGGTTGACTTTTATGTTACTGCTACCCTCTATGTTTTGATATGTCTTTGTTTGATTTAGGCGAAAATTCTAGGACGAATCTTTTCCAAGCAAGGGCAGATGATGTGAATCAGGTTGATCAAAGCTAATGAATTGATTCATGACTTAATCCACTAGAGCAAGGACAAGAAGAGCAAGGCATTTGATGAAGCTTGACTAAGGAATCTTTGTTTTCATTAAAGAAAATGGACAACTTGTGAAGAGTTAGACCTACCACCGATGGTATGCCTACCGTCACCGATAGGTTTATGAACGGAACAATCTTTGAAGGCCGCACCCTACCCCGTCCGGTAAGTTGCACCCTACTGTCGTTGGTAGGGTCCTGTTGGACTTACACCTTTGTATTTTTTAGGTGGGATTTTATTGTTTGAACTTATTTTCCTACTTTTAATCAAGGTCATAATGGATATTTTGAAGCCATTAATCATTTGATTGGTTAGTTTTAGCCTATAAATACCCAATTATAAGCTCATTTGTAACAAGTGATGAATTTTGCTGAAATTTTTGAGAGAGGTTTCTCTTTGTCTATATGGTTGTTCACTCTTTCTTAGTTAGCTTGCTAAGGGTTATTGTCCTTAGTGGTGAAAAATTGATTGCCTTAGGTTGATGAATTTATGGAATTCAATTGATTATTCTAATTCCTTTCATTGATTGAATCTTAGAGTTCTTGTTCTTTGATTCATAGATCTTAGGTCTTCTAGTTTGTGTAGTTGGAGTTTTGAGGTGTTAGTTTCCTCAAGTTTCTTCCTATCAACTTAAGAAAGAGTTTTGCCTCTCAATGTTGGGTTTATGAGACTTAGATCCTCATAAGTTTTCCATTGGAGTGTTGAAGCTACAAGATCCTCAATAGAGGTTCTTCACCAAGGAGGTGATCTTTGGAAGGTGTTAAATCAAATCTATATGCAATTGAAGATTCACATCACTCGGTTGTTGGCATTAGAGGAGTTTTTATGCAAGACAAGAGACCCTTGGCTTAGTTTAGTGAAAAGTTGACCAGTGCGGCATTGAATTATGTTATATACGATAAGGAGCTCTGTGCACTTGTTAGGACATTGAAACATTAGCAATATTATTGTGGCCAAAGGAGCTTTTGGTACACACTGATCATGAGTCCTTGAAGATTCTTCTAGGACAACAAAAGCTAAACAAGTGGCATGCAAGATGGATGGAGTTTATTGAGACTTTTCTATACATTATCTGGTATAAGAAAGATCATGTTGTGAGCTTGGATGGAAAGTGGAAGGTGGAGCTTGTCAAGTCCATTCATGCAAAGATGCATGATGCTATTGAGTCCAAAACAAGAAATTAGTGGTCATGCGGAATGTTGGAAGGAATGTGTTGTGTTTGAACCTGGACAATGGGTTTGGGTTTATCTTCAGGAAGAAATTTTTCCTTCTCAACACAAGACTAAGCTTGATGCTCATGGCAATGGACCTTTCCAAGTTCTTGAGCGCCTTAGTAATGCCTATAGGATTGAACTTCCAGTTGAATACAATGTTAGCACCACCTTAAATGTTTTTTATTTTTCTCCTTTTGATATAAGTGAAGATTCGAGGATAAATCTTTTCAAAGGCAGGCAGATGATATGAATTGGAAGAGTCAAGCACCTATGGAGTTGAAGCTTGGACCACTTATTAGAGCTCAAGGAAAGAAACGCAAGATTCATGATGCAAATGTGGCTAATGGCTTGGTTGTTTACTTGGAGAAAGTTTCAAAGAACAAGCTTGAAGGGTTTGAAGATCAAGGAAAGGCTACCAAGTTGCTCTCAATTTGTACAATAAACAAGGATCATTTCATAGAGCAAATTGAATGTGAAAATGAATAAGTGTTGGAGAAGAGAACCCTACCACCGACGGTAGCCTTGTCCTTATTGTTGCCGGTAGGCTTTTGGTCGAGATTCGAATGGAAAAGCACACCCTACCACACCTGGTAGGTCTCACCCTACCGTCGCCGGTAGGGCTCAGGTGGAGGAGTGCTAATGCGATTTTGTTGGCTGGATTTTATTATTGAACTTGTTTTTCCAACTTTTAATGAAGGATTTAATGGGTATTTAATGTCTTTAATCAATAGTTTAGCCAGGTTTAAGGCTTGACATATAAATATCCCATTATAAACTCATTTTTAACTAACTTTGATGAATCTTGCTGAAATTTGAGAGAGGATTCTCCAACTGTCCCCAGGGTTTTTCAGCCTTCTTAGCTAGCTTGCTAAGGGTTAATTGTCCTTAGTTTTGTGAACAATTATTTGCCTTAGATTATGGAATCTATGGAATTAATGGATCATCCAATTCCTTTCTTTAATTGATCTTAGAGTTTTTGTTCTTAGATTGAATTAATCCTAGGTCTTCTAGTTTGTGTAGTTGGGGTTTGAGGCCTTAGTTTCCTTAAGGTTCTTTCTATCAAATTGGAAATAAGTTTTACCTCTCAATATTAGGTTTATGAAGAGTAGATCCTCATAGGTATTCTATTTGAGTGTTGAAACTACAAAATCCTCAGTAGCGATTCTTCATCAAAGGAGGTGATATTGGGAAGATGTGGAAACTAATCTACGATCAATTGAAGATTCACATCAAATAAGCTCATCCACTTGCCTTTTACAATAACTCTGCTTGCAAGGTTCTATAGATCCTTCATACTCCATTACAAAATCAAAAAAGTGAACCAACCTAAAGTAAGTACCACAACCAATGCACTTACTTTGGCATTAAACAGTTCAAAGAAGCAAACTATCAAACACTTGAGGTGTATGGATTCTCAAAGAGTTTGTCTATGGAAAAGAGCCAATAAACATAATTGATCATCAAAAAAAGAATTGGAATACATAAGAATGAAATTAGAAATCAAATTCAAGAGAATTCAATGTAAAATTTAACTACTCAATAGAAATAAAGACTACTACTAGAAAACAATTTTCGAGAAAACAGGGGATAATGACACCCCGTGACTAAAAACAAGATATCTCAAAAAATAATTCCAAATCATGTAAAGCTTAATTTAGAAAGAACCACAGCTCGCAAATGATGAAAATGAGCCAAATATCGATTGAATTGGAACAATATAACCCAAGATATGCTGTAATTAATTCACTTTTTTTTTTTTTCTGAAACTAATCTCAAAATACCTTTTGGTTTTCAATCGAATTGATCAAGAAAATGAACTCCAAATAAAGTAAAATCAATTTAGATAGACAACAACTCGATGAGGATGAGATTGAGCCAAAATTTCGTCCAATTGGTACTAGTAAAACATGAGATATGATCAGCTTAAGCAGCCATTTCTCAACAACTGAACATTCTGGATAGATCCAAAGTTTTAATCTAATTTATCAAAGAAATCAACTCTAAATTGAGTGAAATTTGTTTCAAATGATTCCCAACTCAAAGGATAATAAATCCATCAAAACATTTCGCACTATAATTGTGATTAACAATATTTTCATTCGATATTTTTTACTTTATTTTTCTGTACGAGTTTCACATGATTACCTTTTGCTTTTTCTTTTCCCAACAAAATTTTAACAAATAAAATGGGAATTGATCTTCAAATAGAGGTTGCTCTAACACCAATTCCATATGAATCCAATTATAGAAGCTTAACTAATTCAATCATCATCTTAAGATCACCTCCATGCATTAAGAACTTCTATTGAAGATTTGAAACCAATACACTCAAATACAAAACCTATGGAGAACTAAGAACCATAAACCCCATAATGAGAGGTTGATCCTTTCCAACTTGGCAACAAGAACCTAAGGGAAACTGTGGCCCTAAAACCCAAGCTATACAATTCAAAGGTCTAATCAATCAACTAAAGTAACAAGATTTCTAGGATGATCAAAGAAGAATTGAAGACGATCAATTGAATCTCCATAGACCTTCAATCTATCAACATCAATTGAGCACTCATAAAGGAAGATCCTAAAAGATCATAGCTAAGTAGGTTGAAAAACCTTAGAGCATTAAAGAGAATTCTTTTGATTCAATTTATCATTTCATCAAAATCTAATTACAAAGGAGGCAGATTACGGTATTTATAGAAACACCATAGTCCTTTTCCTAAACCTAGTTAGTGTCTAGAAGACCTAATTAACCTCTATTAATGTTAGTTACAAAATTGGGAATGAAGAAACCAAAAATTAACCCGAAAATAACTAAATTTAACTAATTATTGTGTTGCTGTCTAGACTCGGCCGAGTCCAGCCGAGAAGGTATCCGAGTTTGACTACCCTTCTTCAAAACATCTCTTCTTGGGTAGATACCTACCATGGACAGTAGGCTGGACCCTACTGTGTGCGGTAGGATTTGTTTTGCTACCTCTTTTGCTTCTTTTGTCGTCTATGATGGCTAGGAGTTTCTAGTTTTATTCCATTGAACTTCATATGACTTTAATGAGTCTTGGAGGTCTTGTGAACTCTTCTAAGCCTTTAATTTGAACCGGGAATTCCTCATTTGAAGCTTTCAACCATGAAGTTTTCAACCTTCTAATGTAACTAGCTACTCCTATAGAAAGGAACAATCCTTTGTCGTTTTCATATCAGAAAGAACATTATTTGTCCTTCCAATGATTGAAGCTAGTACAGGATCCATCTAAACAATCCAACTTCATAGAATCTTGATTCATCATTTCGATGGTAGACTCATGTTGATTCCATGAAAATTATTGTCTTAAGATTGAAAAATATTGAGAGGGTCTAGAAATAACCCAAATTAATAGAACAAGAATCAAGATAAACTTTTATTGAATAAATTTGTAAGAAAAGAAAGGGGAAATCACAAAAGAATAGTGAAGGCTTCTAGGATGTTTAACACGGTCCTTAAGAGAGTATTTACCCCCACTATGCTGCAATAGAGGGTTTGGATTGGCAAAGGGTCTCTAGGATATAAAGAAAGAACAATAACATACAATATTGCAATTGATTGGATATTCTTTAAGAATGTAGGAATTCAAAAAAAACTAATGATTCAAACATTGTAGAATGTTACATATTTATAGATATTCACTAGAGTTTGATGGAAAAAATTTGAGTCACAACTATTATGTTTAAAACAATGTTTGCAGAAATTTATCTAGATTTAGCTTGAAATAAAGTATGTAGCTATTCACCAAGATTTAGGTTGACAAATATGTTTATAGCGATTCACCAAGAGTTTGCTTGAAATAAAATTTGTAGTTATTCACCAAGAGTTGTAATATTTTCCCAACTGATTTTTCGTACCTCAAACTAAAGATTTTAACAATATGATCCAGTATTAAAGCCCAATCTTTTTTTAGTATATGAGAACTTGTACACGTTTGATTAAAAAATAGTACGTCTTTTTGTTATACCTCGTATTGTTATTTTAAGAAACAATTTTTTTGTCACATATCATTTTCTCTTTATAGTATTATTGCTTTGAATTATACTTTATCTAGGACATATCTCACCCGAAAATATTAATCATGTCCACATCTAGCCCCTAGGATTTCGAAACATTCTTGAAAAAGGTTCTAGGTTTAGATTGTGGATTTTTTTTCCAAAAACAATTTGGCCCTCAATGGTTTGAAACATTCATTGCATATGGATTCTTGCTTCCTCACAGTTGAAGTAAAGTTCGGTGGACTGTATGTTGTAGGTGCCACTGTAAAGCTAAGCTGCAAAAATGCAGAAAATTCTGTTTTGCAAGAAACCAAAACAGAAAAGTATAGTTCTTCTTGTTCAAGAAACCAAAGCAACTCAGTCTATATGAGTTCAAGGCATGCGAGGTGTTTTTATTTTCCTCTTTGGTATAATCATGCAACAACTCATCAAAACAGCAAATTCAAAAAGTCTCAACAAAAAGGCCACTCAAGTACGAACTCTTCGCAATCAAGCTGCTAATTTGGATACTTTAGGAGGAGCTTGTGAGGATAATGAGGAACCCTACGAGATTGATATGGTTGTACAACCAATCTTGTGCTTGTACTGGATGTTATTGTCGAAGGCGTTCAACTTTTGATACATGTAAAACTGCTCCCTTGCCAAATATGTTATCCTCAATAAATAAATTATTAACATTATATATTTTTTATTGAAACTAGTATCGGGCTCTTGCGTAATTAAATTTTCATAAAATTAGAAATTTTCTATTTTAGATTGAAAAGCTATATCCTACTGTTAACAACCAAAATTTAATTACGTGTTTTTTAGTCGTTATCCTCTCTAGTCCTATAGAGATTATCCTCAGGAAAGGTGATGTGATAACGACCAAAGATCATTCAACAATTTTCGTGGGAGCAACTAGTGGCATTAGAAGATTGAAGACATCATGATTGAAAGCTTCAAATCAGGAATATCGAGTTCAACCTAAAGGCTTAGAAGAGTTTACCAGACGTCTAAGACTTATTAAGGTCATAAGAAGTTTAACAAAATCAAACTAGAAGCTCCCAACCATATAGACGACAAAAGAAGCAAGGAAGGTAGCAAAACAGAGCCTAACACGTACGACAGGGTCCAGCCTACCGTCCACGGTAGATATCTGCCCAAGAAGTGATGTTTTGACGAGGAATAGCCGCACTCGACTGGATCTAGACTACATTTAAATTTTTGGTCAAAATTAGTTGATTTTGTGTCATTTTTGCTTCTTTATTTCAAAGTTTTTTAATTAAATTTATTTCAAGGTTAATTAGGTACTTAATACACTAATTAGGATTAGGAAGAGGATAGGTTTTTTTGATAAATACCTCATTATGCCTCTTTTGTAATTACGTTTTGATGAAACGATAAATTGAATATAGAGGATTCTTTTTAGTTTTTCAGGGTTCTTCAACCTTCTAAGCGAAGATCTCTAAAGGTTCTTTTCCTCGATGAGTATTCAATTGATGTTCATGGATTTAAGGTATTTGGAAATTCAATTGATCATCTTTAATTCCTCCTTAATAAATCCTTGAAGTCTTGTTCATTTGGTCGATTGAGTAGGTCTTTAAATTGTGTAGCTTAGGTCTTAGGGTCACAGTTTCCCTAAGGTTCTTGTTGCTAATTTGGAAAGAATCATCCCTCTCATTATAGGGTTTATGGTACTTATTTCTCCATAGATTTTATAGTGGAGTGTGTTGATTTGAAATCTTCAATAGAAGTACTTCAATGCAAGAAGGTGACCTTGGGATGGTGATTAAATCAACAAAACTTCTACACGTGGATTCACATCGAATTGGTATCAGAGCAACCTCAAATTGAATGTTAATTTATGTTTATATTGTTTGAAATTCACTGAAAAAAAAAAATAGAAAGGTACATGATGATCTAAAACAAAATCCATGAAGATCATGCAAAACTCATAAAGAAAATTCATGTCACAAAAATTGAATGAAAAAGAATGATAAACAAGATTTTGTTTTCAAATTTCGTGATGGATCTAATCTACTATTATTCGGGGATCTTTCGAAATATGTTTCACTAAATTTCGAGTTAATTTGATTGCTCAATTAGATCAAAATTTTGGATATGTTCAGAATGTATGTTGTTTAGAAATTGCTGCATAATGTGATCATATATAATGTTTTTCGATTCCTATTGGATGAAATTTGCGCTTAATATCATCATCATGAAGTTTTTCTTCTATCTACACTTATATGACTCGATTTCGAGTTCATTGGATGGATCAATTCGATTAAATACTGTAAGGTGTTTTGAGATCTTGTTTTCAAAAAAACAAAGTGTTCATCAATTTGAGCATATCTAGAATTTTAATGTTCCAATTCAACCGAAATATGTACTCATATTCATCCTTTTCGTGCTTCAGTTCTTTCTAAATTTACTTTACTCGATTTGGAATGATACTTGTTGAGATATCTGGTTTTTAGTCACAGCATGTCATTATCTCCTAATTTCTGGAAAATTATTTTCTAGTACTCTTTATTTCTTTAGATTAGTTCAAATTTTCTTTAAACATTTCTTGTATTTGATTTCTAATTGCTTTCTTGTGTGTGACTATTCTTTTTTTTTATGACAAATTATGTTTATTGGCTCTTTTCCATAGGCAAACCATTTGAAACTCCATATACCTCAAATGTCTTATAGTTTGCTTCTTTGAGCTCTTTTATTTCCAACTAAGTGCACTGATTGTGGTACTTACTTTTAGTTGGTTCTCTTTGTTGATTTGATAAAGGAGTTTGAAGGATCTATAGAAACTTGAGAGGAGAGTGACTGTAAAAGGCAAGAGGGTGAGCTTATTGTTATAAAAGCCAATACAAGAGTTAAACATGAGAGAATCGAGTGATCATCAAAAGAGGGAAAACACTTAGGGAGTGATGGGGAGGTCCTTTTTATTTGTTCTATTGGTACTTTGAAGGTTTTAAAACATCTAAATCAAACATGGAAGATGAGTTGCATCATGTCTAACGAGCCATGGAAAGCTTGATGCAACAACGATCACGCCTAGCAAAAGATGTGGGAGACTTAAAAAGAGAAAAGGGTGCAATTCTGGAACAAAGTAGTAGAAAAAATCTTGTGGACATTCAATGCATATTTGATGCGAATCTTCAATTGTATGTAGATTTGATTCAACACCTCCCAAGATCACCTCCTTGATGAAGAACCTCTATTGAAGATTTTGTAGCTTCAACATTTGAATAGAAAACCTATGAGGATCTAAGCCTCATAAACCTATCATTGAGAGGCAAAACTCTTTCCTAATTTGAAAGGAAGAACCTTGAGGAAACTAAGGCCACAAAACCCCAACTACACAAACTAGAAGACCTAAGATCAAATGAATCAAAGAACAAGAACTTTAAGACTCAATCAATGAAAAGAATTAGAATGATCAATTGAATTCCATTGATTCATCAACCTAAGGCAATCAATTTTTCACTACTAAGGACATTAACCTTTAGCAAGCTAACTAAGCAGGGGTTAAGAGCCCTAGAGACAAAGAGAATTCTCTCTCAATAATTTCAACAAAATTCATTAATAGTTGTTTACAATGAGCCTATGAATGGGTAGCTATGGACTTAACCTAATTAATCTATTGATTATTGGCTTAAAAGACCCATTAAGCCTTTGGTTAAAAGCTAGAAAATGAGTTCAAACAATAAAATCCTGCCTAATAATTATAAAGGCATTTTCCCATCCAAACCCTACTTGTGACGGTAGGGTAGCACCTACTGTCCACGATAGGGTGTGATCTTCTAAGCTTTGTCCGTCCAGAAGCCTACAGCGACTGTAGGTTCAGGGCTTAACGTCGGTACTAGGTTCAACTCTTCACAAGTTGTCCATTTTCTTCCATCAAAACAACCACTTCTTGGTTAAGTTTCATCAAATGCCTTGTTCTTCTATTCCTTGCTCTAGTGGATTAAATCATAAGTCAACTCATTACCTTGTGGACATCCCGGTTCACGTCATTCGCCCCTCCTTCAAAAAAATTTATCCTCGAATCTTCACCTACATCAAGCAAAGACGTAGCAAACGTTGAAAGTAGCACTAACATGAAAATTCAACAGAATGTCAATATAAGCACTAAAGCATTCAAGAATTAGCAAAGGGCCTTTGCCACAATCATCAAGCTTAGACTGTGTTGAAAAAAGACATCATTCGAATAAAAAATGACCCAAACCCAAACCTCCGGGATAAAAAACTAATCACTTTTTTTCAAACTTGCTATTGACATCCATAGCATTATGATTCTTGTAATGGATATGCTTGATAAACTCCATCATCTTCTTTTCGCCCAAGCTCAAATAATGATCTATAGAATAAGGAATCATTTCAAGAGAAATTAGAAGTTTGAAACCATAGTCAACTTCAAGAGAAGAATAAAGAGTAGGAGAATAATAAGCTTGATTGGGAGCAAACACAATAAGATGTAAATAAATTTGCCAAATGAAACAGGTCATCCTCTTAGGTGCTTCCACCAAAAGGCTAGAAATAGTGTGAAGGTCCTTGATGAATTTCTTATAAAACTACTAAAACCATAGAAGCTTCCCCCTCCAAATGTACTCTTGGAAGTAAACCAATCTTTGATTGCTTGCACCATGATTACACCCACTTGGAAACCTTGAAAACAAGCTACATAACCTAGGAAATTATCATTTTTTACACAACATTCATAATTCCCAAGGTTAGCATATAGTTCCGTATTCCTTAAAATAGACAAAACTTGATTAAAATGATGCAAATGATATGCATAAGTTTTGCTATCAATCATGATCTGATCAACATAAGCCCTAACAAATAGAGAAACCATGCCTTTAAGAAACCCAAGTAGTTCAAATATAAATTCCATATATATATATATATGTACACAAGATTCTCTAGGCATATTCAAAGAAATATAATGTCCATGTGGCAAAGATGTAGAGTTAGCTCTTTTATACTCTAAGCAATTAACAATAAAAATTTCTATATCTTATTCCATGCCAAGCCAAAAGAAATGCTCATGTAAAATCACATAAGTTTTGGAAATATCAAAATAATCCATCAAACGTCCACAATGAGCTTCTTTAGCTAACAACAATCTAAAGTAACAAGAAGGAATACATAATTCACTTTCATGGTAAAGAATGTATAAGGTACTCATCATTATGCACAACCAAACAAGCAGCAAATATGTCCTTGAATTCATTATCTCTAACATGTCATTTCTTAAGCATCTCAAACCTAAGTAATTGAGCTTGTAAAGTAAAGAATAGAATGTACCTTTTTGACGATGCAATGGTTACAACATTTTCTTTACCTCTCTTGTACGAAATTGACATATAGAAATGTCTTTATGAATTTCATTCCTCTTGGACACCTCTTGTTGAGCTTTTGTTGTCCATTGAAAAATAATGCATAGAGCTCCTCGTCATGAATAGCGTACCTCAATGTCGCTCCAGTCACCCATTGAGTTTGATGTTACATTTCCTTCAATTGAAGAGAGTCTACCGAGTTCCTCTTTGCAATAAAAAAGTAAATCTAACTTGTCTTTCATAATGGCTTCTATGAACTCAATCTCTTTGGCATAGAAACATCTCTTTTCTCCAATAGTGTTGCCCGAAATGAGATGAGAAAATATAAACATGAAATTTTCAACATTGCAAGATGGTCCACATTTCTCTTTGGAAACCACTCTATCAAAGAACTCTTTAAAAATTAAATGAGTACACAATGATGCTTCAAATTCAATTTTCAAAGTTAATGCACAAGTGTTCTTCCCAAACAATACAAGGGAAATCTTGTTCTTCAATAACCACTCCTTGAAAGGCCTATGGTAGTAAAGATATCCAACAACAAAATCTTTGCAAACTTGTTCAAAGGCTTCTTTTCTAAAATTAGATTTTTTAAATACCAAAAGATTATTTTTGAACAACTCAAGCTTAACTCCTATTCGGGTTTCAAAATCTTACAATAAAAATTCCTTGAAATGTAAATGATAACATTGGAACCAAATGTTTTCAAATAAAGTGTTCAAGGAGTTAATGACATTTGAAAGCTTTTGTTCATAGCAAGAAAACTCAACTTGATCACTCACGAATAACATAAGTTTATTTAAGTAAACAACATCATTATGATTCTCCATACAAGTATCAAGGAAAGAGGAAACATAGCCAACATTCTCAACAAACTTTCCTAAACACTTATCTTGTAGAATATCAAATAAAGCACCATCTAATCCAAAACCAACAACTATAGAATCAACAGAAGTATTATTCATAACTTTGAAATCATGGCAAGAAGGATAAAAATATAACCGCTATGAGAGAAGGGTTAAGAGATAGACTTATGGTAAATCTTTACGAAAATTTCCAATCTCCATGTTCCTTCCTTTGTCTTCTATTCCTCTTGTGTTCTAGAGTTTTATTTAGTGGAAAAGAAGCATTTCATAGAGTTTAATTCCTTATCTTATGTTCTATTCCTTTGTTTTCATGAAATAGAGTTTAATTCCTTATCTCGTGTCTCTATGAAATGTTTCTTTTCCAATAAAGTTCCGAGAGAATTGAGAAAATAAAATTTACATCCATTTTCCATAAAAACAAGTGAGAACAACTTAATTTCCTTAAAATAAATCTCATAGCTTAAGTAGAAATTAGAGAGAAGGAAGTTTATGGTCTTGATGACCTTGTAGGCAAGCTTTCCTCCTTCATCCTTGCTTAAATCTTCAAAATTCTGCACACATAAGGATTCACTAGAAAAGAAAGAGTTAGTTTTCTTAGCATAGAAATTCACTTTCTCATTCTTTTCAAATACAACTATCCCTTTTGCTCTTTCGTCTTCTTTTTCACTCTCTTGTTTTTCAATGACGCACTCATTTTCTTTTACTCTCTCTCTTTTTCCAAGCTCAATTTCTTTCTCTATTGAGCACTCTAAATGTTCACTCTCCTTTGAAAAGATAGAGATGGAATCAAAGATACATGATCTCTCAACTAATCCCTCTTTGTTTTCCAATCTTTTTTTCTTTAATTTCAATGTTCTTTCCGCTCATGATACAACAAGGTTCCTCTTTAGATGTCTCTTCCACAACATGAATTACAGTACTTTCTTCGACTACCTCTTGAGCTTGTGAAAGCCCATTTCCTTTTGAAAATTCGTCAATCATTCATGGTTTCAAGGTTTCTACCTTTAAAACTCCTTGAGGTGGCTTGAAAAATTGTTTATCCTCACACCTTTTAGCCTTCATGATGCTCTTTTCCTTTTTTGCTTGATCAAATATTTTTACCCTTTCTTTCAACTTCTTTTGCTCTTCATAAATTTCGTGAGACACCAAAGAATTTAGAATGAATTTCTTTCCATCTTTGGTGAAGTTGTAGGAATTCTTGTCCCCATTGTATATAGCTTTCCAATCATTTATCCAAGAACTTCCAAACAATAAATGACCCGCTTACATGGGTGCTACATCACTTAACATTTGAGATGAGCTACATTCTTACTTCCATTCTTCCTCCCATGGACGATTTCATCATATAAGCTCTCAAAGCAAAATTTCTCTACCATAACTATGATGATACTCTTCATAACAATCATAAGGACTATGCCCATAATAATATATGTAGTATTAACTCTATCATAACCCCCATAATCATCATAAAAAGTATGCCCATAAGATTTAGTATAAGAAGAGAAGTTACCAACTCCAACATGTCTTCTAGGAATGAAGTTTCCATTTCCATGCTTGTTCCCACCATAAGCATTCAATCCATTGCCACCAGCATGATGGAAACCATGCATATCTCTTGCAAGCTTAGATTGATAATCCTCTTGTTTTCTCTTTACTTCCATCCTTTTACATGATGGATTAGACCAATTGTACCCCATTTATTTGTTGTTTTAACCTCCACAAAAAGGTCAGAAAACAAGAAAAAGACCTTCCAATCACTCCCTAAGTGCTTACACTCTTTGATGATCACTCAATTCACTCGTGTTTAGCACTCTTTATTGACTTTTATCAAAATAAGCTCACCCTCTTGCCTTTTCCAAACATTCAACATTCAAGTCTCTATACGATCCTTCAAAATTCTTAAACAAACTCAAGCCAGGAGCAACAATCCCAAGTAAGTAAATAATTTAATGCACTTAGTTGGATAAGTGTTCAAAGAGGCAACGTTTCAAACACTTGAGGTGTAAGAATTTCAAAGATAGTAATTTATGGAATAGAGCCAACAAACATAATTGATCATCAACAAAGATTAGAAAAACACAAGGAAACAATTTAGAAATAAAAAACAAAGTAATGAAAAACAATTATGCTAAACAAAGAACAAAAGAGTACTAAAACAAATTTTATAGAAAATAGGGAATAATGACACGCTGACGCTAAAATGACGATAACTCAAAAATTAAAACTCCAAATCAGATGAAACAAATTCAAGACGATTTCTCACTCGATGAGGATGAATTTAAGCACAAATTTCTTTCGAAGTTGAATTAGTATAAAACAATATATGTTTAGATTAATCAACATTTTTTCTGCAGTAACGATTCCGAAAAACATTTCACAATTCAATCAAATTGAGCAACTAAATGAACTTCAAATTGAGAAAAATTATTTCCATTGAAACCTAACTCAAATGAGAACTTCTCCATCACAAAAAATCAATCAATTTGCACATAATTCATCAAAATTTTCAATTGATTTTTTGGAAAAATTTTCTATAATTTTTTTTGTACTACTATTGCCTGATCTTCACGGAATTTTTCATAGATCATCAAGTACTTTTTTTTTTCAACAAATTTAAACAACTTACAACAAAAATTGACCTTTATTTGGAGGTTTCTCTGGTACAAAGTTGATGTGAATCTTCAATTGTATGTAGATTTGATTTAACACCTTCCCAAGATCACCTCCTGGATGAAGAACCTCTATTAGGGATTTTGTAGCTTTAACATTCCAATGGAAAACATATAAGGATCTAAGACTCATAAACCCAATATTGAGAGGCAAAAAACTTTCCTAATTTGATAGAAAAAACCTTGAGGACACTAAGGCCTCAAAACCCAAACTACACAAAGTAGAAGGCCTAAGCTCAATTTAATCAAAGAACAAGAACTCTAAGACTCAATCAACGAAAGGAATTAAAATGATCAATTGAATTCCATAGATTCATCAACCTAAGGCAATCAATTTCAACGAAATTCATCAATAGTTGTTTACAATGAGCCTATAGATGGGTATTTATAGGCTAAGAACTTAACCTAATTAATCTATTGATTATTGGCTTAAAATATCCATTAAGCCCTTGATTAAAAGATGGAAAATGAGTTCAAACAATAAAATCTCGCCTAAAAATGACAAAGGCATTTTCCCATCCGAACCCTACCGGTGAGCATAGGGTAGCATCTACTAGTAACCGTAGGTGCAAGGCTACCGTCAGCACTAGGTCGAACTCTTCACAAGCTGTCTATTTTCTTCAATTCAAACAACCATTCCTTACTCAAGCTTCATCAAATGCATTTCTCTTCTAGTCCTTGCTCTAATGGATTGAGTCATAAGTCAACTCATTAGCTTGTGCACATTCCGGTTCACATCAATAATAGTTAATATGCAATATGGTAACTTCTCTCCTTATGCTAGATCTTGTGAGTATAATTCTAATGAATTCTATGGAAACAATAGCCTTGGAGTTAGAAATGGTTATAATGATAGATATCATAAGAGATTTCCAAGGAATGAAGTTGGAAATGAAGGGAATTATGTAAATACGGATGGGTGGTTCGATAAAAGAATAGGTGAATATGAGGGATACTGTGATACTTATAAGTATAGAGGGTATAGTAGTGAAGAAGTTCTCAAACTTCGGGTACTACATCAAGACCTCTTAGTTACAACAATTTGAAATTACCTCTTTTGTGGGGCACTTTTTATCCTTATGATTATGCAGCATGGGAACAAAAGTGGAATCTTTATTCCATTATATGGTGTAAGAGAAGAAGAGAAGTTTCAATTGGTGCTACAATCTTTCTCTTATGTAGTGAATGATTGGTGGGATTGTAATTATTAGAATAGCAAAAGAATGAGATCAAAACTAATCAAGGCCTTGGAGCTTAATGAAGCAAGCATTGAGGACTAGATGTGGAGTTGAAAACCATGAGGGGCTAGGACAAGATCAAGCGAAGGTTAAATTCGTGGAACCATCAAAGAATGACAAGTCTCCAAAGGTCAAAGAGTATCACAAGCTGAAATTTAAGTTAAAGAGATTGTTGGTCCCCATGTTGAGGAAGAAACACTTAAGCAGGAACTTTTTGATGTCATGAGTGGAAAGAATAATGAAAAAGAGGATTATATTGAAATCAAAGAAAAAGAAAGAGTGGGAGAGATTATGTATCTTTGATTCCATCTCTATCTTTTCAAAAGAGAATGAACATTTTGAGTATTCAAAAGCGAAAGAGAGTGAACTTGAGAAAAGTGGGAGAGTATAAGAAAATGAGTGTTTCACTGAAAAACACAAGAGTGAAAAAGAAGAGCAAAGAGTAAAAAGAGATAGTTGTACTTGAAAAGAGTGAGGAAGTGTATTTCTATGCTAATGGAACTAACTCTTTCTTTGCTAGTGAATCCTTATGTGTGTACAATTTTGAAATTTAAGCAAGGATGAAGAAGGAAAGCTTGACTACAAATTCATCAAGACAATAACCTTCTTTCCTTCTAATTCTTACTTGTGCTTTGAGAATTATTTCAAAGATATTAAGTTGTTTTCACTCATTTTTTTGGAAAATGGATATCAATTTTACTTTCACAACTCTCTTGGAACTTCGTTGGAAAGGAAATATTTCATAGAGTTAATTCCTTATCTTATCTCATTCCTAGAGTTGATGAATATTACGTCAACTTTGCTAATTATTCTTGTGTTCTACGAATAGAAGACAAAGGAAGGAGCATAGAGAAAGAGCTTTGTATTTGTGTTCAAGATTACCAATGATCCAATTTCTTAGTCTTCTCTTTCATTTCATGAAGTCTCTTTTGAGATATTAAATTCTTTGTTGGTCTCTTATATTTCTCATGTGGACATATTTTTTGATATATGTGTTATATCTTTTGACGGGAATTTCTTTCTTCGTATGCCTTGTATGACGAAGAGTGTTTCTTCTCATGCTTCTGTTGAGGATCTATTAATGAATAGTAGTTCTATGTTTGAACCTTCTTGCCATGATTTGGGATTGATAAATAATGCTTCCTTTGTCCTCTCTAACATTGTTGGTTTTGAGCTTGAATGTGCTTTAGTTTATATTCTACATAATAAGTGAATAGGGAAGTTTGTTGAGAATGTTGATTATTTGTTTCCTTTCCTTGATACTTTTATGGATAGTCATAAGGATTTTGTATTTTTGAGCAGACGTATGGCCTTTTTGAATGATCAAATTTAATTTTCTGGCAAAATAATTGAGCTTCTAAATTTTTTGGAATTCTTGAGCCTTATTTTTGAAAAATACGCACGAATTCAAATTGTACCATTATTGTAACACCCTACCCCATAAGCACCTAGCATGACTTTAAAAGTGCGAACGTTACGAAAATAGAGTTTGAATCTGATCTGGTGGAGTACAGTGTTTTTGACACTTAGTGGTATTTTGGAGATACTTAGGAATGAGAGTAAAATTTTATTATATTGAGGTTTTATTATTAAGGTTTATGAGTGTCTTTAAATGGATTTTATTTTTAATACCTAGTGTGTGTACTTTAAAATTTAAATACTTAACATTTTCATTTAAGGATTTCAAAAAAAAAAAATCTTACCAATTAAGAAACCTGCCGCCACCTGTCACCCCACCCATTTCTTCCGTTTCCTTTTTTTTTTCTTTCTCCCCCCACTAACCGCCACAATGTTGTATATATATATATATATATGTGTGTGTGTGTGTGATTTGCATGCCATTTTGTTTTGGCAGGGAAAAAAAAGAAGGGGAAAAGAGAAAGTAAACCTCAGGTTAGTATTTCCTTTTTCTTTTCTTTATTTTTATTATTTTATTTCCATTCCCATTAAGGTTATATAAGTATATAGGTATGTATATATTTTTTAAATTGGTTAATTATTTTAGGATTTAAATGTTTTAAATAAATTTTTAGTACATAGTATATAGTTAATTATGGTTTCTTGGGAGAGTATATTTTTTTTTTTTTTAAGAGTATAAGATTTTCGATCTTTTAGAGAGTTATTATAAGTATATATATCATTATATCGGTACATATATACATCCTAAAGTTCCTTTCATAGGATTTCGATATTATTTAGGGAATAGGACTATTTGATCGGTACCCAGGTATTAAGTATTTTCGTATTATTATTTTGTAGGATCTTAGAACTAGATATGCATCCAGGTGAGTCCACAAACTCCATTTTATTATGTTATTTCATAGATTATGAGACGTATAAAAATGGTTTTTTTTTCGAACCATCACAAAATATTGCTATTTTTGGAATAATATCTCTCAACGTGTTTTTGGAGATGTTCTCCACAATGTGTTACGTGTTTTCTAGAAAAATGCATAGGATCGGTACTCCATATAGGTGTTTCTTTTAAAACAAACTATTACAGTGGTGCATAAGAAGTTTGTTGTACGCAGGTTTTTTTTTCCGAAAATTTTTATATTTTGGAAAATGTTCTAGCTTGAAAAGTTACGTATTTTGACATGCATGAATATAGATTTTGCATTGACATAATTATAAAATTCGTATGAGCATGTGGTGACTAGCGGATGGGGATTTTTGCTAAAAATATTTATGACCTGATTCTGTTCTGACGGCCGAACAAATGGCCTTTCTGTTTATAAATAATATGAAAAAAAAAAAACCCATTCCGACCAGGGTGTCAATTCAGGTTACGATCTTTTGTTCGGAAGCATCAGAGGATTGCACTGTACGTGGCTAGTCCCCCGTACGAGGGCCTCTTCCGATGGTGTGGACGATTCAGACTCGGGAGAGTGGATCCACTTGAAGAGGGGCGTAGACCGCGGAGGTTGTGGCCCAATCGGTCTACATGGATACCGTATCATGCTCTGCAGTGGGGTTCAGCCGCCTAGTGGAGAGTCAAGAGGGGCTCGAAACTGAGGTTGGTCCCAAGGCAGACCTGGTTGGTGCCAAGGAGTCTGTAGCCTATTTTGACCAGTGCTATAGGAGTGCGGTTATTTTATAATCGAGTGCTCGTATGGTGTTTGGCTGGTATTGACTACGCGATGCCGGAACTTGGATGGCCACGTTTTGGGGATTCGAACTTCGTCCGTAGAGCCCCACTGTTACATTACATTATCTTTTAAATTTGGGGCGTAGAAGCTGCGCTGATGTGTCTTGATTCGCTCAGACTTCCCAGCTGCGCTCGAAACCCTCATATAGGTTCAAGCATTAGTTTTGTTAAAAAAATAAAAGAAATGTTTCTTATAACATTGCATGAACTGTTTTGTGGAACGGCATCATTATTGTTTTGAAGAAATCACTACAGCACACACACGTGGACTCACTGAGCGTTCGCGCTCACGTTTTTCCATATCATGTTCTCTTCTCATATTAGCTCGGGATGGTTAGGGGCCAAGCAAGCCACTGAAGTTTTAGGCTAGGAGTTTTTGTATCAAATCTCCCAGAGGGGCATATGTCTATGTTTTATGTTTTTAAACTCGAACCGTCTGTAATGTTTCCTTTTATGTTGTCATGTAAAGTTGTTGATGTAAGATACTTTTATTTTTATAATAAAACGATCATGAGAAGTTTTTTCTTAAGATCCTGTGTTCTGAGCGCACTAGTAGTATCTAGTTTACTTAAGTTTTCTGTATACTTTGTGTATATACCTGTTAGTGTGGTTCTAGGGTTGTGTTTCATTGTGGAGCTTAAAATTTAGTGCCAAGAGGCACGCAGATGCCCTACTCAGCCGCAGTTGACCTAGTGGCAAGGTTGGGGGTATCACAGATGGTATCGGAGCATCTAGGTTCGATACTTAGTTTGAAACGTTGGGTTTTAGACAAGCTATAAGAGTCAATTGTTTAAATTTTAAAGTTATTCATATGATTTATTGGTTAGTACTGACCTTAAGATTTTGTTTTGTAGGTATTAGATCGCACACCCTTCTCATAGATGGACATACAGGGAGGGCACCCTCATAGATGAGCCTAGCAGGACTACGTCATCATCGTCACCCTCATATTTCCTTAGGGAAATCGTTCCAGAGAGGGAACCAATTCCGGTGATTGACCTTTCCGATGATGAGTCAGTAGAAGGACCAGAGATGGCACCAGTGGCACCAGGAATAGGACTTGGAACATCAATAGAAGGGGACCTTAGTGAGCCCACGTCAGACTCAGAGATGACCCCCGAACCAGAGAGAGTGACACCGGCAGCCACTAGGGATATGGGTACCTTTGTCGCAGATAGTTTGCCCGTAGCAGCATCCCCTACCCCTATTCCACCCGTGGAGTCTTTATCTTCTTTTCCATGACTACCATCATTACTTCGGGGTAGGGTCAGAGAGCATGACATCTGTGGCTATTGTTTGTGGTACGAGCAGCGGGTTGAGGCTACTGGACAGCCGATTATGGAGCTGAGAGGAGATTTCTAGGTAGATGCCCTATTCTATAAGCTCGCCAGGCATATCGACACGCAACGGCGAGGGCTATTATGCTAGAAGCGGAGCTAGGTCAGGCACCGGAGACATACGTGGCCCGAGGGAGAGAGAGAGATTATGGAGCTGATTGACGAGCGGGACTGGCCTGGGCGGTTTATCGCCCAGTTTCTTAGTACTACTAGAGATTCAGTGGATAGAGAACGTTATGAGCTGGAGTCCCGGCCTGGATGTTCTAGTAGCCAGCGTCCTCAGGCGGAGTAGGTGTTGGATAGGGTATAGGTAGGTGTGCATATTTAGTCACTTGGATAAGTGCGGGTAGTGTTTTTATTGGTACTTGACACAGTAGGCTTAGGATCATAGATATGAGGTCCTCGAGTTTTGGACATGTATAGTAACCCAGCCATATATTTTTGAGTGGTGGGACCAGGATGATCTGACTGTATCTTTACACTACTTGTACTAAAAATTCGTATTTTGAGTTATATATACATATATATATTTGTATATACGCATTAATGTTGGTGCCTGGGATAAATTCATGTTTACTTGTTGTAGAGTATCTGTAACCTTAGATGTTTATTAGTGTTATAACTTTTTTGTTTTTAGAAACATGTGATGTTCACAATCTCCTAACCATGCGGACAAGGCTGTGTCGGAAAGTTCTCAAAACAGACAGTTTGTACCTATAAGGGAGGCTACACCTCGTCCAGAACAAGCCACACACAAGGTAATTGAGAATTTTATGATCAAGATGATAGAATTATTAGAAACTTCAATCGCCACAAGAAAAAATGAACGAGTACCGGCCATTGGAGCAGATGAAGCACTAGAATGATTTCTCAAGTTTCGACCCCCGGAGTTCTATGGAGAAGTTGAGCAAGAAATTAAAGCTGAACTGTTCCTTGAGCAGTTGAATGATATCTATGATACTCCTAAGTACGAGGATGCCATGAGGGTAACATTCACAGCTTTTAGACTTGGAGGAATGGCAAAGGATTGGTGGCTTAGAGCTTCTGAAGCTCGGACACTCAAGAACCAACCATGGACCTGGAACGATTTTCAAGAAGAATTCAAAAAGGAATACATACCTCGTTGGGTTCCTGAACAACGAGAGGATGAGTTTCATCAATTGAGACAAGATAACTTGACAATTGCCCAGTATACGGCAAAGTTCAATAGGTTGGCTAAGTATTGCTTAAGGTTGATAGATACTGATGAAAATAAGACGCGACAATTTGTGAAAGGATTAAGGGTTGAATTGCAACGGGAATTGGCTCCCTTGCCACCGATGGGATTTGCAGCCGCAGTTGAAGCCGCTACGAGAACGGAGATGGCTGATCAAGCGGTTATACAGAGGAAAACAGCCATTGGTTCAGCGACGACTCCTTATAAACGTCCTGGACAAGGACCTTCTTTAAAGCCAGTTCCACTGATGTAGCTAAATCGGAGTCTAGCCGAAACCTAGAGATTTCAAGAGATCCCGTGGTAAACAAAGGACTGGAAATAAAGGCCGACCAACCCTGACCCTTGGAGGAGCCCACAGAGTATGTACATACTGTGGACAAAGTGGGATGTGGCTGAAATGTGTTATCGAAAGTTAAGGTTATGTTTCAAGTGTGGAAAACTAGGACATACCAAGGACCAGTGCCCTATGATGCAACAAGTACCTCCAGAGACGTCCAGAAGAGCAGGTCGACCCTCGGTTATGAGAGGGGCAGCAGAAGGAAGGAATAATAAACCATAAGTAAAAGCTAAAGTTTAAGCACTGGATGGATTGCCCGTAGATACTGAAGTAGAAGTAGTTGAATGTATGATCGAATCTTTTCTTAACCAGCAAGAGTACTCATTGACCCTGGAGCTACGCATTCTTTTGTGACTTTGCATTTCATAAAACATATTCCTATACCTTTTGTTAACAGTTGAAAGTTAGCACTCCTATGGGCATGAATAAGATAATTGAGGTAAAGTACCCGATTGTGACATATATGTCAAGAGTGTGGTTTTATCCGAAGATTTAATTGCCTTCCAATTGGAGGGATATGACGCGATACTTGGGATGGACTTGTTGTCTAAACATTACGCCCAATTAGATTGTCGACGGAAGTTGATTAAGTTTAGCCGATCGAGTATGCCAATCCCGGTGTTCCAAAGAAAGCGAACAAAATGGGAGAATCTCTTTTTGTTTGGCATGAAAACCAGAAAGTTACTATGGAAAGGATGTCAAGAGTACCTAGCATATTTACTTAACAAGCCTAAGGAAGAGGTAAAATTAGAAACGGTACCCGTAGTGAGGGAGTTTATGGATGTTTTTCCTGAGGAATTGACGACGCTACCCCCAGATCGAGAAGTGGAGTTCGGTATAAAATTGGTACCTGATGCTAAACCAATATCTCGAACTCCATATTGGATGGCACCGGAAGAAGTAAAAGAGTTGAAAAAGCAACTACAAGAACTATTGCAGCAAGGATACATTTGTCCAAGTACATCTCCTTGGGGTGCGCCAATTTTGTTTGTAAAGAAAAAGGATGGAACCCTCAGGATGTGTATAAATTACAAAGGATTGAATAGTGTAACAGTCAAGAACAAATACCCACTACCCCTCATTGATGAGTTATTTGACCAACTCCGAGGAGCGGGATGTTTTTCCGAATTGGACTTGAGACAGGGGTTTATCAAGTGAGGATAAGAGATAAGGATATTCCGGTGACGGCATTCGACACACGATACAGGCATTACGAGTTTGTGGTTATGCCGTTTGCATTAACTAATGCACCTACGACATTTATGGACTTGATGCATAGACTCTTTAGTCCTTACCTGGATAAGTTTGTCTTGATTTTTATTGATGATATTCTTGTTTATTCACCTAACCCTGAAGCTCATGAACAACATATTCGAAGAGTGTTGCAAACCCTACGGGAGCATAAGTTGAATGCTAAGTTTAGTAAATGTGAGTTCTAGATGAGTCAAGTTACTTTTCTAGGACATGTTATCACCCAGGAAGGAATGTCGGTGGATCCGGTGAATGTAGAAGCAGTGACCCATTGGACACAACTTAAAACACCAACCGAAATACGAAGTTTCTTGGGTATGGTGGGATACTATCAGAGATACATAAAAGACTTTTCTAGGATTGCTAGACCTCTAACACAATTAACCAGAAAAGCAACCAAGTTTGAGTGGACGGAGAAGTGTGAGAGGAGTTTTCAAGAATTGAAGAATCGACTGACGTCGGCACCAGTGTTAACATTACCCGATCCGAGCAAGGAATTTTCATTATATACAGATGCATTAGGGGAAGGTCTAGGAGCTATGTTGATGCAAGACAGGAAGGTTGTCGCATATATTTCATGAAAGTTGAAGGATCAGGAAAGGAATTATACGACACACGATTTGGAATTAGCAGCTATCGTGTTTGCACTTAAGTATAGGGATAAGTATGAGATATTCATTGATCATAAGAGCTTAAAGTATCTGTTTTCTCAGAAGGACTTGAACATGAGACAACGTCGATGGATGGAACTGCTGGAAGAATATCGATGCCCGATTGACTATCATCTAGGAAAGGCAAATGTGGTGGCAGATGCATTGAGTAGAAAAGCAAAGATATCAAGTCTTAGCTTAACATCCACCCTACAATAGGATATTAGAAGCGCCCAAAAGAATAATTAGCAATTCCAGGAGTTCAAAAACCGTGTGGAAGCTAAGAAATTGGAAGATTTTTTAGCATTAGAAGTTGATGAGAGCCTGTACTTTCGGAATCGGTTATGTGTGTTTAATGATACTGAACTTAAGTGTAAGATTCTAGAGGAAGCCCACAGAAGTAAGTAGTCAATGCATCTTGGAGAGAATAAGATGTATACAGACTTAAAGCAAAAGTTTTGTTGGAACGCAATAAAGAGAGAAATTGCGGAGTATGTAGTAGCCTGTCTTATATGTCAAAAGGTTAAAGTGGAACATCAAAAGCCAGTAGGGCTACTACAACTGCTACCTGTTCCCAAATGGAAATGGGATCATGTGACAATAGACTTTGTCACAGGATTGCCTCGGACCAAGGGATATAAGGATGCTATCTGGGTAATCGTTGATCGTTTATCAAAAGTTGCTCATTTTATTGCCATTAATATGACATACTCTTTGGACAAGTTGGCACAGATTTATGTAGATGAGATTGTCCGACTTCATGGGGTGCCCATTGATATTATATCCGATACAGACCCAAGGTTTACCTCAAGGTTTTGGCCTAAGTTTTAGGCAACTATGGGGACCAATCTAAGCTATAGCACCACAACACATCCCTAAACCGATGGACAGTCTGAAAGAACAATTCAAACCCTAGACGATATGTTAAGAGTTTGCGCTTTAGACTTTGGAAATAAGTGGGTTCACAATATTGCTTGTGTCGAGTTTGCTTATAATAATAGCTACCACTCTTCGATAGGAATGGCACCGTTTGAAGCATTATATGGTAGGAGATACAGAACACCTTTGTACTAGGATGAAGTTGGAGTTCGATCCCATTGGAGACAGAGAAACTTGATGCCAGAATTGGAGGAGATGCAGAAACAAGTTAGGATAATTCAAGATCGGCTTCGGACAATTAAAAGTAGACAGAAGAGCTATGCCGACAATCGAAGAAGGGATCTGGAGTTTAGTGTGGGAGATCGAGTTTTCTTAAAACTTACACCACATTGCGGAAAGCTGAAATATCCGAGGAGAGGAAAGTTAAGCCCCCGATATATCGGACTGTTTGAAATTATTGACAGGGTTGGTAAAGTGGCATATCGGCTCGCCTTGCCAACTGAACTAAGGGGTATACATGATGTGTTCCACGTATCACAATTAAAGAAGTATCATCCTACACCTGATCATGTTCTCAATGATGATTAATTGGAATTACAAGCCGATCTGTCATAGGAAGAAAAACCAACTGAGATTATAGAATGAAGCGTAAAAGAGTTACGCCGGAGACAGACTCCAATGTGTAAAGTGGTATGGAGACATCATGGGATTGAAGAGGCAACCTAGGAAACTGAGGAGTACTTCAAGAAAAAGTATCCAGAGCTTATAGATACGTAACTATTCGATTTCGAGGACGAAATTTCTTTTAACGAGGGTAGAATGTAATGCCCTACCCCGTAAGCACCTAGCATGACTTTAAAAGTACGACGCTATGAAAATAGAGTTTGAATCTGATATGGTGGAGTATAGTATTTTTTATACTTAGTGGTATTTTGGAGATATTTAGGAATGAGAGTAAAATTTTATTATATTGAGGTTTTATTATTAAGGTTTATGAGTGCCTTTAAATGCATTTTATTTTTAATACCTAGTGTGTGTATTTTAGAAATTTAAATACTTAACATTTTCATGTAAAGATTTCAAAAAAAAAAAAACTTAGCAATTAAGAAACCTGCCGCCACCTCCCTAGCCACCTGTCACCCCACCAATTTCTTCCGTTTCCTTTTTTTTTTCTTTCTCCCCCCACTAACCATCACAATGTTGTATATATATGTATCTAATTTGCATGCCATTTTGTTTTGGCAAGGAAAAAAAAAAGAAGGGGAAAAGAGAAAGTAAACCTCAGGTTAGTATTTCCTTTTTCTTTTTTTTTATTTTTATTTATTTTTTTCCATTCCCATTAAGTTTATATAAGTATATAGGTATATATTTTTTTTTAATTGGTTACTTGTTTTAGGAGTTAAATGTTTTAAATAAATTTTTAGTATATAGTATATAGTTAATTATGGTTTCTTAGGAGAGTATATTTTTTTTTAAGAGTATAAGATTTTCGATCTTTTAAAGAATTACTATAATTATATATATCATTATATAGGTATATATACATCCTAAAGTTCCTTTCGTAGGATTTCGATATTATTTAGTAATATTATTTAGGTGACTCCACAAACTCCATTTTATTATGTTATTTCATAGATTACGAGACGTATAGAAATGTTTTTTTTCCGAACCATCACAAAATATTGCTATTTTTGCAATGATATCTCTCAGCGTATTTTTGGAGATGTTCTCCACAATGTGTTACGTGTTTCCTAGAAAAATGCATAGAGCGGTGCTCTATGTAGGTGTTTCTTTTAAACTAGACTATTACGGTGGTGCATAAGAAGTTTGTTGTACGTAGGTTTTTCTTTTTCAGATATATTTATATGTTGAAAATGTTCTAGCTTGAAAAGTTACGTATTATGATATGCATGAATATAGATCTGGCATTGACATAATTATGAAATTTACATGAGCGTGTGGTGACTGGCGGATGGGGATTTTTACGAAAAATATTTATGACCTGATTCTGTTCTGACGATCGGACAAATGGCCTTTCTGTTTATAAATACATATGAAAAAAAAAACCTATTCCGACCAGGGTGTCAATTCTGGTTACGATCTTGTGTTCGGAAGCGTCAGTGGATTGCACTGTACGTGACTAGTCTCCCCTACGAGGGCCTCTTCCGATGGCGTGGACGATTCAAACTCGGGAGAGTGGATCCACTTGAAGAGGGGCGTAGACTGCGGAGATTGTGGCCCAATCGGTCTATGTGGACACTGCATCATGCTCTGTGGTGGGGTTCGGCCGCCTAGTGGAGAGTCAAGAGGGGCTTGAAACTGAGGTTTGTCCCGGGGCAGACCTGGTAGGTGCCCAAGGAGTCTGTATCCTGTTTTGACCAGTGCTATAGAAGTGCGGTTGTTTTGTAATCGAGCGTTCGTATGGTGTTTGGCTGGTATTGACTACGAGATGTCGGAACTTGGTTCCGATGGCCTCGTTTTGGGGATCTGAACTTTGTTCATGGAGCCCGACTGTTGCATTACATGTTCTTTTAAATTTGGGGCGTAGAAGCTGCGCTGATGTGTCTTGATTCGCTAAGACTTCCCAGCTGCGCTCGAAACCCTTAGTAGGTTCAAGCATCAATTTTGTTAAAATAATAAAAGAAATGTTTTCTTATAATATTGCGTGAACTATTTTGTCATTGTTTTTAAGAAATCACTACAGCACCCACACACGTGGACTAACTGAGCGTTCACGCTCACGTTTTTCCATATCATGTTCTCTTCTCAGATTAGCTTGGGATGGTCAGGGACCCAGCAAGCCACTAAAGTTTTAGGCCAGGAGTTTTTGGATCAAATCTCCTAGAGGGGCATATGTCTATGTTTTATCTTTTTAGACTCGAACCATGTGTAATGTTTCCTTTTATGTTGTCATGTAAAGTTGCTGATGTAAGATACTTTTGTTTTTGTAATAAAACGATCATGATAAGTTTTTTGTTAAGATCCTGTGTTCTATGCGCACTAGTAGTATCTAGTTTACTTAAGTTTTCTGTATACTTTGTGTGTATACCTGTTAGTGTGGTTCTAAGGTTGTGTTTCATTGTGGAGCTTATAATTCAGTGCCGAGAGGCACGCAGATGCCCTTCTTAGCCGCAATTGACCTAGTGGCATGGTTGGGGGTATCACAATTATGTTTTAAGGATTTCTTGTTGAATGGTTTTGAAAACGATGAACAGATTTATTTTCAAAAGTGAAAGCTAATCTTTGGGCCATGTGAAACTTAAGTTGAAGAATTCTTCTTTTGAACAATTTTGGAAAGTTCTTGTTGACGAGCATCTTTCCTACCATTTACCTTTTAAAGAGTGGTGTAGGAAGTTGATCATTTTACTTGATTGTATTCAATAGAACTACTCTTGCACCTTATTGATAAATCATGTAATTGATAGAACTTTATTTTATCACTTAACATACAAAGGATCTTTGGAGAGTTTGGTTTTCAAAGGAGAATGTAGACAATCTTGGAATTTTTAAAACTTTGTGTCTAACTTTCTCCATTTCATTTTTGAAGTGGTGGAATTTGAAAAGCATCAAGATTATTCTTCTATTCTAAATGCTTTTGTTTCTATTTGGAAGGTGTATTTGAATTATCTTTCCACTTTCAAGGAAAAGGGATTTCAAATGTGTGGTTTTCATGGCTATTTTGAAAAGAATAGGAGCTTTCAATATCATTTACCCTTCAAGGATTTTACTTTGAACTTTGCTTTGAACAATTGACAAGAAATTTGTTTATTTACATTTGTGTTTTAAATTTCCTTCTTAGAATTCTTGAGAAAACACCTTATGTTTGGAGCATTAAAAATCCTTACAACTTCTTTCAACGTCGGAAATCATTACACACATTGAGCTCTAGAACTCATCATCTTTTGAAGATATTCCAAACACATAACCTTCTTGATTTACTTTTAGAGTTAGGAAATGATGAAAGTTTCTACTTTCATTTTCCTTTTAAAGATGATGTCATTAACCATTTCTTTGACTTACAAGACTTCTATACTTTCAAATGTGTTTCAATTTGGAGAATTCTTGTAAAACTTGAATTGCTCTTGAACATTCTTTTTTGGAGATACTTTGCATTAAACTTCTTTGCATAAACAACCTTTGCTTACCATGGACGCTTCAAAGAAGTTCTAGAGTCCTTGCTTGTTTTGTTGTTTAAATGGTATTTGGATTTTTATTTGTTTAAATCGTAGCTATGCTTATCTTATTGAATTCCATTCTAATTTTTCCCGCCTTGTTGTGGATATTCAAAGGATTGAATTCGAGGATGAATCCTTTCTAAGAGAGGGGGTATGATGTGATAATGACCAAGGATCATTCTACAATTTCCGTAGGAGCAACTAGTTGCATTAGAATGTTGAAGACTTCATGGTTGAAAACTTCAAATGAGGAATTCCATGTTCAAATTGAAGGCTTGGAGGAGCTTACAAGACCTCCAAGACTCATTAAGTCATAAAAAGTTCAACGGAATAAAACTAGAGCGTTCGGCCAAAAAGAAGCAAGAAAGGTAGCAAAATAGAGCCGGACCCGATCGAGTCTAGACTACATTTCATTTTTTGATTAAAAATAGTTGATTTTGTGTCAATTTTTTGGTTTCTTTATTCTATGTTTTGTAATTAACTTTATTCATTGTTAATTAGGTCTTTAATACACTAATTAGGTTATATGAATTCAGCAAAAGATTCTTCAATAGGTCCTGAAGGAGCAACTAGTTGCATTAGAGAAGTGAAGACATCATGGTTAAAAGCTTCAAAAGGGAAATTTCGGATACAAATTGAAGGCTTGGAAGAGTTTACGAGACTTCAAATACACTTTAAAGACTGAAGAAACTCAATGAAATGAACTATAAGCTCCCAACAATCATAGATGACAAAAGAAGCAAGGAAGAGTGCAGAACAGAGCCAACCGGCAACGGTAGGCCATGTACCTACCATCCTTGATAGGCTTCAGTCTAAATTCCCCAAGCGTGCAACTAACCTACCGCCAACACTACGTTCACCCTACTATCTGTGGTAGGGTACTTAATCGTTACAATGCATTGATAAGAGCGGGAATTGGGTCCCTAATGGGTCTTGGGTTCACCCATGACACTACAAAAATTTACCCCTTTACCTACCAGCTAATCAATCGGTAATGACAAGTTACTGACCGATTAATGAATGAAATATTCGGTAGGGTAACTTTTGTCGATAACTGTGTCTGGTCGAATACACCGTCGGTCAGTAACCGTTACCGAGTGACATTCTGTAGTTACCGGCCGATTCTTTGGTGGTAAATTTAGTTTCTGGAATAAAAACACCAATATTTTTTTTAAATAACTTACCAACCGAATATTTTATACTTAACAACTAAATATCTGTAGGTAACCTTTTTTAACTACCGATTGTCGATTGGTAAGTTTTGAAATATATATTTTTAAATAATTACGAACTGAAATTCAGTGGGTAATCGATCGGTAAATTTATATATGTTTGAATATTTTATTTATAATTTTAATAATCCACCTAAAATAGAAAAAAAAATTAATAGCAACAACAACATATATGTAATCCACGTCTAATAGGTTAACAATTACAAAATAACAAAAATGTCATACAATAATACATAACATATGAAACAACATATAAATATTAAATACATAAGTATCTAATTCAAAGCAAAAATATAACAAATTTATGGCGAATCAAAGATAAGTATCGAACTAAAAATAATCATACTACACGGGTAGAGGTACGCCAGAGGAGGAGAGATGAACGGGCGGTGGTTGAGGATCAACCCGAGCAGCATCTGATGTGGTGTCATCTATCGGAGGGATAGGAGGTAACGGAGGGAACAGTGCAGGTACTGAATCTAACTAAAAACCACACTGAGATGTGAACCCCTGCATGAAGCCAGCCCACCTATCCTGCGCCTGTTGCATATATCCGGCAATATATCTATGCCACTGCCTACCCTCTTGTTGCAATACTCTTGGATAGTCGTAGAAGAGAAAGAAGAGCCAGATGATAAGGTGCTGCCTCCCTATCACTCGGCAATGATGGTTCCAGATTGTGAACTGAAATCGTAGACGTGGCCCTTCTTGCTGCCAGCAGTAGCCGCAAACATTAACTACTCGTCACTCAGAACTTCGCAGCCAGTCTCTATATAGAGGCGTTCTGCATTTACCTTCAATTCTACAATTTGTCGTACAAGAAAGAGAGTAATAAGTTATAGTTAAGTAATTTAAAAACAACTCATAAACGATAACATGAAACGAAACAAAAACTGTTAAATAATATTACCCAATACTCTTCAGAACACGTATCCACCCACTGTCCCTTTTGCTAATGCAGAAGGACATACAACTCAGACTGTGCAAATGCTTCACCCATTTTCTCTCACTGCAATTATTTAGAGGATTAATGACATCAAATATCATATGTTTTAGATTATAAGTTAAAAAATATGAGAATTAAAGAAAGAAACCATGTAATTGACTTACCCAATCAATAAATGACCTAGACCCACCAGTTTGCTTGTCAATCCCTTGTCCGCCACACCTTTGCAGATGATTTATCTTTTTTGCCTCCTGCTTCTTCTTGTAAGGATCATAATTCCCATGAGCACAGAGTTGGGAGTATTCTGCTGTCGTCATCCAATGAGGATGACACCCGTCCACTCGAATATCATACATCGAGTCCTTGTAATGAGTGGACGCTTGTTTCTCCCAAGCGGTTCGTACGGGACCCTCATGTCTCGGGTCCCACCGAATCTTTGTTTGCAATAACATATGTTACTACATGAAAACAAATAAAAAACTATTGTATATTTAAAAAGTTGTATAAGTAACATTTATTTAACTAAACACTCACTCCAAACTCTGTATACCACATACTCTTGATAGAATCTGGCACCTTCCCAAAACTGGGATGTGCCTCACCAAAGTGCTGCTTAAAATTTTCCGAAATAATCTTTGCACATGCCGATTGCTTGCTGAAGCTGTGAAAATTTAGAAAAAAAAATTCCATGTAGCCACAATTGATTCAATTCTTCTATCAACAGTTGAAAGTAAACATCTAACTTATGTTTTAGATTTCGAGAGCCCGGAATAATACATGTTAAGAACATTACAGGAGTTCTCAAGCACCTCCAAAGAGGCAAGTTATACGGTGTAATCATCAATGGCCAAAAAGAATACTACTTTGCATACATCCTAAACAGTGAGTACACAATCCGAGTCTTACATTCTTTACTTCGGAAGCAAACTCAGGATGAGTACTATCAAAATTCTTCCAAGCTTATCCGTCCCTAGGATGTTTTCATATCCGACTTAGGTACACTTTCCAAGTCCCATCTCATATGCTTAGTGATTCTTTGAGAAGCATACAACCTCTGCAATCTAGTTGTTAGTGGAAAATAATACATCTTCTTCTACAAAATGCCTTTGGACTTTTTCTTCTTATTTTACTTTCTTCTCATGTAATGGTCATGGCCACAAAACTTACACTGACGTCTTTGAGCATCCTCTTTCCAATACAACATACATCCATTAACATATACACCAATCTTTTGCACTAGCATATTCAAACCGAAAACTAATATTTTCATTTTATACTATTCATCCATCACCTTATTGCCTTTGGAGAATACATCCTTCAAGAACTTTGCTATTTGATCAAAGCACTTTTCAAACATGTTCTCTAACTTGATGTTCAACAACCACTTAAAGAAATAGGAGTTAAAAATGGAGGTAGAGGATCTTGGAGTGTTGAAAATTTTGTATCTATTCACGCTCAACTCAATTATCAAGTGATGGGTTTAGTGAAATAGAAGGTTTACTTTTCATTTCCAACTGCTTTCGAGTTTCTATGGAAAGTAGCTTTTGCTTACTACTATCTTTTTGGGAAAGACAAATTTCAAACTATTAGATTTCTTGAGTTACTCTTAGAATTTGAAAATGATAAAAGTTTCTACTTTAACTTACCTTCCAAAGATATTAGTAAACGTACTTTCTTGAAGGAGTTTAGAGGATTTAATGATTTTGAAAACCTTGTGGCTATGTCTTCTCCCTTCGAGTGTGAAGTGATGGAGTTGTTGAAGAATAAAAGCTATTCATCTTTTCCAAATGCTCCTGGTCTTTTCCAAATGCTCCTGGTTTTTATTGGAACCAACATTTTCATTACCATTATTGATAGTCGATATTTTGGCTATTATTTTGTATGTTGATTTCATCGTTTTTGGGTCATTTTACAGTAAAATGTTATATTTGAGGCCAATATCTCCTATTTGTGTTTTAGGTGATTGCCAAATGAGTTACGACAAAGAATGCAAGAAAATAGCTTGAAATAGGGAGAAAACAACAAAAAACAACGAGAAATGGTGACACCAGCAGTCTACCGCCGACGGTAGGCCATCCTACAGGCTGCGGTAGGTACCTTGGAAACAAAGGAGTTGCAGATAGGAAACGGTAGGCTTCCTTTACCGCTGACGATAGGTTCTAGGTAAAAGAAGGGATTCGAAGACAGAGACCTATTGAAGACGGTAGGTCCCAACCTACCGTTGCTGGTAGGTCCTGAAATCAGCCATACTTAGTCAATTTTTAAATCTTGTTACAGATATTCATTGCTTAGTTTAGAGTTACGTAGATAGGTCTTTAGGAGGCGAATTAGGGCGATTTTCTGTGAAAAATTTCCCACAATTCTCACCTTAATTAGCTAGGATTTAGAGTAGAGAACACAATTAGAAGGATTACAAGTGGAATCAAGGATTGCAATAATGGATTCTGCTTCGTTGGAGCAACTCGAGAGACGAGCTCGGGCACAATTCGGGAATGCAATTCGGCCTCAAATTCTACTCCTCAGCCTTTTTTTCCTTCTTTATTAGTTTAATTTGTGTTTAATTTCAGTTTAGAAAATGAATTGTGAGTAGTTAGATTGTTTGGATTAAACGTTGAACCCTATATTTTGATATTATGAAATTGGCTTGAAATTAATGAAATTGAATGTTACTAGTGAATGAATTGTTCTCGTATTGTTTATTTCTGTGCAATTTGAGTATCATGGACTTAAATTAATCGCACGGGTGTTTGGAATTGAGAAAGGAAGAATGCCCACGGGCTTTCAATTTGGGGATTAATTGGGGGTATTGAACTAGAGATAGTTAATACACTTTTAGGTCCATAATCACCTGAGTTTAGTGCATTCATTTACTTCTTAGGGAGAGAAGAGATTCTTGTCTAAAAGTTATAAAGAACAGAGAGGCTTTCCCCTAGAGATAGGGATTGCCCAATAACGAGTGTGATGACCTAATTCACTAAGGCAACTACACTTCTCCTTAATTCTAGTCAATTGAAGTAGTGCCGAGGTTCGGGGGATCCCGAGATCTAAACTGCTTTTTTTGTTATTTGTTTATACTTTTTCAAGCTGTTGTTTATGCTAATTATTCCGTTAGCTCACAATCGTTTCAACCACACTTCTTAGATTAAACAATGAGTGAACGGTTGAGTAGCTGAAGCTTGCCATCCTCGAGAAGATCGACACTCATGGTGAACCCAATTCTATTAGTGTGAGATCCAATTGCCTTCTACTGTAGCCTTAGGATTCACATTCTTGTTTCAATTTCATCCACATCAATCATCCTTTTAAGGAAGAGCAATATCAAAATTTTGAATTCTATGTATTGTTTCTAACATTCGAAAAAGATGAGAGTTTCTTTAACTATTCTCTATTTAAAGATCATGAAGCCAACTTGATGTGAATCGAGTTGACCAAAGCTAATGAATTGATTCATGATTTAATCTACTAGGGTAGGAACTAGAAGAGCAAGGCATTTGCTGAAGCTTGACTAACGAATGGTTGTTTTAATTGAAGAAAATGGACAACTTGTGAAGTGTTGGACCTATTGCCGACGGCAGGCCCTACACCTACTATTGCCAGTTGGTTTCTGGACGGACAAACTTTGAAGGGTGCACCCTACCTCGTCCAGTAGGTTGCACCCTACCGTCGATGGTAGGGTCTTGGTGGACTTGGACTTTAGTGATGTTTAGGCGGGATTTTATTGTTTGAAATTTATTTCCAGCTATTAATCAAGGGCATAATGGGTATTTTAAAGCCCTTAATCAATAGATAAGCTAGGCTTAGGCCTTGGTCTATAAATACCCAACTATAGGTGAAAAACCTTAGAGGGGGGGTGAATAAGGTTTTTGGCTAATTTAAAAAATCTTTTGTTTGATTAGAAAGATAAACCTCCAATTTGTTTGTGAAAGATTTCTAAAACTCTTTTTAATAAGAATCCACACAAAGCATAATCTTATAGAATTGGCAATTAAGAAATGAGCAAAGAATTAAAGAGCATGCACAACAATTTATAGTGGTTCACTCTCTCCAAGAGCTACATCCACTACCTTGAGCCTCAACCCAAGGATTTCACAAATCCACTAACTTTAAAGTTGGTTACACAACTACACAATGAGGTTCACCCTCCAAGGGTTTTACACCAAAACCTCAATCACAACAGTACAACTAGTTAATCAAAGGATCACCCAAAGGGTTTTCCACAAACCTTTGATCACAATAAAAGAATAGAAAGAGTTAGGAACAATGTTACCAATTTAGCTTGAGAAGAGGAAGATTACAACTCAATGGAATACTTCTACAAGCACCTCTTTTCTTCTTCTTTGATGGATGATCAACAATGAAGCTCAAGAAGATTTTTGTTTGGGATTGAAAATGATTTGTAATAAAAGAATTTTTTAAGCTCTTGAAATGTGTTAAATATTCACAATGAATGATTCCCCAACTTGTTTTCTTTATGGCTGATAATTGAGTGTATATATAGGATTTTTTAAGCTCAAAACGGTTGCCGAAGAAATAGGCTGTCAAATTTCAGAAATGACCGTTGCTGAAGCAACGGTAATATTTTTTACACTGACAGCTAAAAAACGGACGACCGGTTCCAGAAAACGGACTTCCGGTTCTTTGAAACAGAAAGATTCGGACTTGAGTTTTCTAAAAACGGACTGCCGAATTAAGAATTCGGACGACCGGTTAAAAATTCGGACTGCCGAATTTTGTGCTGTGGAAAAACGGACTTCCGGTTTTAAAAACGGACTTCCGAATTTCAGTTTTTCCTCAGCCAAGTTTTTTTTGAACCAAACTTTCTTCCAAGTTTCAAAGGCATTCTTGACAATTTTTTAAAGATAAGAAAAACTATTCAAAACATCCTTAGTCAAGAATACTTGGATTTTATCAAAGGATTATATTTTGGAAAATCAAGAGAAGAGCTTCATGTATGATCAATGAATCAAAGACTAAGACTAGAGAGTTTTACAAGATAATACCTAGTTCACAAATACAATGTCTTCAATTGATATGATCTTGGTATGGCTTGATCTCTTCTTCTCTATTTTGCCCTCATCATCAAGATCTTTTGCTTGAGACTTTGAGACTTCATATGTTCTTCTTTTGTTCTCTATGAAGGGTTAGCTAACATACTCACACAAGCACATGTTAATCATAATCAAAACACAAGTAATAATGCCCTTAGGGCTAACAATAGGCTCATTTATAACTAACTATTGATGATTTTTGCTGAAATTTGTGAGAGAAGATTCTCTTTGTCTCTAGGGTTCTTCACCCTTTCTTAGTTAGCTTGCTAAGGATTAATGTCCTTATTTGTGAACAATGGATTGCCTTAGGTTGAGGAATCTATGGAATTAATTGATCATTCTAATTCCTTTCTTTGATTGAGTTCTTGTTCAAAGATTCAATTGATCTTAGGTCTTCTAGTTTTTTGTAGTTGGGGTTTTGAGGCCTTAGTTTCCTTAAGGTTCTTCCTATCAAATTAGGAAAGATTTTTGCCTCTCAATTTTTGGTTTATGAGGCTTAGATCCTCATAGGTTTTCCATTGGAGTGTTGAAGTAACAAAATCCTCAATAGAGGTTAGTGATCAAGGAGGTAATCTTGGGAAGGTGTTGAATCACATCTCCAATCAATTAAAGCTCCACATCAAAGTGGTATCAGAGTAACCTCCAATTGAAGGTTAATTTGTGTTGTAAGTGTTTAAAATTCGTTGAAAAAGAAAAGAAGTACTTGACGATGTATGAAAAATTACATTAAGATCATGAAATAGTAGTATAGAAAAATTACAGAAAAATTGTTCCGAATATCAATTGAAAATTTGTTTGAATTATGTGCGAATTTTTTTTATGTTTTATGATGTATATTTTCTCCTTTGAGTTAGCGTTCAATTGAAATAAGTTTTACTCAATTTGGAGTTCAATTGTTTGCTCAATTAACTTGAATTGTAAAATGTGTTTTGGATTCACGACTGCAGAAAATGTGTTGATTTCTCCGAGCATATCTTGTCTTATACTGATTTCATTCGACTGAAATTTATGCTTAAATTTATCTTCGTGAATTGGTTTGACTGGATTTGAAACCGTAGTTGTATAGTTATCATCGTTTTAATGTCAATGTGTCATTTTGATATCAATCGGACGAGTTAATCACCTTTGGATTTGAAGCTTGGACCGATCACTAGAGCTTAAAATGAAGAAACTCAAGCTTCAAGAAGACAACGACATGATTACTTACTTGGAAGACACTTTAAAGAGCAAGATTGAAGAGTTTGATGGTCAAGGAAAGCCTCCCAAGTTGCTCGTTCAATTGTTAAGGAGCAATCAAAGGAACAACTTAGGGTGAAAATTGGCTAAGTATTTGGAATAAGTCACCTTATTGCCTATAGTAGGATTGCCCCTACCGTTGCTGGTAGACTTCTGCTGGCACACTTGGAAAGGCAAGCCACCTACTGCTGAAGATAAGTTCTACCCTACCGTCGCCGGTAGGTCTCAGAAGGGAATTTGGTCGTGCGCCCTTTTGGGTGGGATTTTATAATTCGAGTTGTTTTCTTTAAGTCATTAATCACTTGTTTAGTTAGGGTTAATGCTTAGCCTATGAATACCTCATTAGACATTAATTATAACTAATATGGGATGAATTTTGTTGAAATTGTTAGAGAGAATTTTCTTTGTCTCTTAGGTTCTTCACCTTCGCTTAGTTAGCTTGCTAAGGGTTAATGTCCTTAGTGTTAAACAATTGATTGCCTTAGGTTGATGAATCTATGGAATTCAATTGATCACCCTAATTCCTTTAATTGATTGAGTCTTAGAGTTCTTGTTCTTTGATTCAATTAATCCTAGGTCTTCTAATTGTATAGTTGGGGTTTTGAGGCCTTAGTTTCCTCAAGGTTCTTCCTATCAATGTAGGAAAGATTTTTGCCTCTCAATGTTGGGTTTATGAGACTTAGATCCTTATAGGTTTTCGATTGGAGTGTTGAAGCTACAAAATCCTCAAAAGAGGTTCTTCATGAAGGAGGTGATCTTGGGAAAGTGTGGAATCAATTCTACTTGCAATTGAAGATTCACATCAAAGTGGTATTAGAGAAACCTCCAATTGAAGGTCAATTTGATTTGTAAGTGTTTTAAATTCGTGAAAAAAAAAGTGAAATTATTTGATGATCAAACAAAATTCCATGAAGATCATGCAAAATTAAGTACAGAAAAATCAATTTGAAAGTCATTTGAAAGATCGAATGCAATCTGTGCGAATTTGTTGATGAAATTTCATGGAGATGTTATCCTTTGAGTTTTGATTGATTTGAAGTAAGTGTTGCTCAATTTGGAGTTCATTTGATAGCTCAAGTGAATTGAATTGTGGATTGTGTTTTGGGATTCATGATTGCGGAAGAAGTGTTGATTAATCTGGACATAACTTGTGTTTTTCTGATCTAAATCGATTGACATTTGTGCTTATTTTTCCTCTTCAAATGAGGAATACGTTTATTTCATCTGGATTTTATTTGTAGTGTTCAAGTTATCATCGTTTTTATGCCAGGGTGTCATTATCCCTGTTTCATGAAAATTTTGTTTTAGTACTCTTATGTTCTTTGTCTAGTTTAATTGTTTTGATTTTCTTTGTTTTTGACTTCTAATTGTTTCCTTGTGTGCTTTTAATCCTTTGTTGGTGATTAATTAATTCTTTTGGCTCTTTTCCATGGATTATCTTCTTTGAAACTCTTACAAATCAAGTGTTTGATACTTTACCTCTTTGAACACTTCCAACTACGTGCATTTATTTTTTGCTTGGTTGGGATTGATGATCTTGGTTTGAGTTGGATAAGAAGTTTAAAGGACCTTATAGAGACTTGAGTGTTGTACTTGAAAAGAGTGAGGAAGTGAATTTCTGTGATAATGAAACTAACTCTTTCTTTGCTAGTGAACTCCTATGTGTGCCGAATTTTGGGTATTCAAGCAATGATGAAGAAGGAAAGCTTACCTATAAGTCTATCAAGACCATAAACTTCTTTCCCTCCAGTTCGTACTTGAGTTTTGAGATTTTTTTTAAGGAAATTAAATTGTTCTCACTTGTTTTCTTGGAAAATGGATATCAATTTCCTTTTCTAATTCTTTATTCAAACATTTGAAAGAACATTTTTTTAATTGGAAATCTAAGTTTCTACAAAATATCTTGTGTTTCACCTTGAACTCTTTTCAAACTCTAAGCTTCACATTTCATTAGCCTTTCAAAGGGAAACCTTTTTTATGTAAGTGATTTACAAGATTTCTATATTCCTACTTTTGTTCTTATTTCAAGAAATCTTGTGCCACCTTGTTCGTGTACCGTTAATACTTTCATGGTCGGCTATGCCTTGAACTTTTATGTCCACACTACTTTTGATTGGCCATTTAAGGAAGCAAGGCACTTCTGGAATTCTTTTGGTGTTGAGAAGATGTTCAACAAACTTGAAGCATTACTTGCTTATACTCTTCTACGAATTGAATCAGTATAACACAAGATATGCTTGGATTAATTCACACTTTTTTGGCATCCAAGATTCCGAAACACATTTCGAGTTTCAATCAAATTGATCAATCAATTGGACTCCAAATTAAGTAAATCTTATTTCGATTGAACTCAAACTTAAATGAGAACATCTCCATCACAAAATATCAAACAACTTTGCAATTAACTGTTCGATTTTTCAATAGATTTTCGAATTGATTTTTCTGTACGTAATATTGCATGATCTTCATGGAATTTTGTTTGATCATCAAGTACTTCTTCTTTTTTTTTTTTTTTTTTCAGCGCATTTAAACTACTTACAACAAAAATTGACCTTTATTTGGAGGTTTCTCTGATACCACTTTGATGTAGATCCTCTTTTCGCTGTAGATTGGATTCCACACTTTCCCAAGATCACCTCTTTTGATGAAGAACCTCTACTAAGGATTTTGTAGTTTCAACACTTCAATAGAAAACCTATGAGGATCTAAGCCTCATAAACCCAATATTGAGAGGTAAAACTCATTCCTAATTTGATAGAAAGAACCTTGAGGAAACTAAGGCCTCAAAACCCCAACTACACAAACTAGAAGACCTAGGTTTAATTGAGTCTGAGAACAAGAACTTTAAGAATCAATCAAAGATAGGAATTGCATGATCAATTGATTCCATAGATTCCACAATCTAAGGCAAACAATTGTTCACAAAAACTAAGGACATTAACCCTTAGTAAGGTAACTAAGAAGGGTGAAGAACCCTCGAGATAAAGGAGTATTCCTCTCACAAATTTCAGCAAAATATCAATGTTGGTTACAAATGAGCATATAATTGGATATTCATAGGGTGAGGTCTTAACCTAACTATCTAATTGATTAATGGCTTAAATTACCCATTAAGTCCTTGATTAAAAGCTGGAAAAACAAGTTCAAACATTAAATTCCCTCCAAAGGGTCGCCTAGGCACTCCTCCACCCAGACCATATCGGCAATGGCAGTGTGAGATGTATCAGACGCGGTAGGTTGTTGTCTCCCAACCGTTCTCTATCTAGAAGCCTACCTGCGACGGTAGGGGCAGGGCCACTGTCGGCAGTAAGGTTGCTCTTCTCCAACACTTAGCCATTTTCAACCTCAATTTGCTCCCTTGAGTAATCCTTGCTTAATGTACAAATTTGAGAGCAACTTGGAAGCCTTCCCTTGCTCTTCAAACCCTTGAAGCTTTTTTCCTTCAAAGCTTCCTGCTTGTAAGCAACAATGCCATTATCTTTGCATCGTGAATTTAGAGTTTCTTCATTCGAGCTCTAGTGCATGGTCGAAACTTCAAGTCCATAGGTTCTTGACTCTCCCTACCTACATCATCTGCTCGACCTTTGAAAAGATTCGTCTTCAAATTTTCACCTACATCAAATAAAGAAAAAGCAGAAACATAAAAGGTGGGGCTAACATTGTATTCACCAGGAAGATCAATTTTATAGGCATTATCACTAAGGCGCTCAAGAACTTGAAAAGGGCCATCAGTTTTTGGATGATAAACTGTAGAATACAACAAATTAGTGACAAGTTTCCTCCATAAAATACGCAAAAATGACCAAGAAACAAGTATCGCAATCTGAAATAATAGTCCTAGGTATACCATGGAATTGCACCACCCAAGTAAAGAACAAGTTTGTAACATGACTAGTATCATCAGTTTTCTTACATTGTATGAATAGAGCCATTTTAGAAAACCTATCTACCACAACAATGATAGAAGCCATACCTTTAGGAGTTTTAGGCAATCCAAGGAATGTTAGGCACATCAAAAGGATTATAAAGACCATGTGGCAAAGAAGTAGATTTAGCCCTTTTACATTCTAGGCAATTTCTAATTAATCTCTTTCAACATCTTTTCTCATGTGAGGCCCAAAGAAATGCTCATTCAAGATATCATAAGTTTTAAGAATGCCAAAATGTCCCATTAAACCACCACAATGAGCCTCTTTAACCAATAACAACCTAGTAGAACAAGATGGAATGCACAATTTTCCTTTATGATAAAGAAAACCATCATGTATAAGATACTTATCATCAGACACAAGTAAGCAATCATGAAATATGTCCTTAGACTCTTGATCACTAGCATATAATTCTTTAAGCATCTCAAAAGTAAGAATTTAAGCTTGCAAAGTAGAGATAAGAGTGTACCTTCTAGACAATGCACTGGCTACAATGTTTTCTTTACCTTTCTTATATCGGATGATATACGGAAAGGTCTCAATAAACTACATCCATCTTGTATGCCTCTTGTTTAACTTTTGTTGTCCTTTAAGAAACTTCAAGAACTCATGATCGGTGTGCACCACAAGCTCCTTTGGCCACGAATAATGTTGCCAACGTTTCAATGTCCTCACAAGTGCATAGAGCTCCTTATCATATGTAGCATAATTCAATGCCGCATTGGTCAACTTTTCACTAAAGTAAGCTAAGGGTCTCTTGTTTTGCATAAAAACTCCTCCAATATCAATACACGAATGAGTCATATTTTATCTCAAACATCTTTTCAAAGTTAGGTAGTGAAAGTAAAGGTGCACTACTCAACCTCTCCTTTAGTAACTTGAATGCTTTCTCTTGACTCTCTTCCCATTTGAACCCATTCATCTCTTTAATAACATCCACCAAAGGACTAGCAATGGTGCTAAAGTCCTTAGTGGATCTCCTAGGGAAACTTGCCAGTCCATGGAAGCTCCTCACTTTGGATGCACTTTTGGGAGTAGGCCATTCCTTGTTTGCTTTCAATTTTTCTTGATCCACTTGAAGACCTTGAGAGCTCACCACATAACCTAGGAAGGTCAACTTTTCCAAGAAAAACTCACATTTTCCAAGGTTAGCATATAATTTCTCACTTCTCAAATCTAACAAAACTCTTTTAAGGTGATGCAAATGATCTTCATAAGTTTTGCTATAGATCAAAATATCATCAAAATAGACTACAACAAATTTACCAATAAAATAAAATTCCTCAACACATGATGCATAAGTCTAATGAATGTACTAGGAGCATTAGTTAAATCAAAGGGCATGACTAGCCATTCATAAATACTAAAATTGGTCTTGAAAGCCGTTTTCCACACATTCCCCTCCCTCATTCTAATTTGATGGTAACTCGATTTTAAATCGATCTTTAAAAATATTTGAGAACCATGCAACTCATCAAGAAAATCATCTAATCTAGGACTAGGATGCCTATACTTGATAGTAATGTTATTAATGGCTCTACAATCTACACACATGTGCCATGTACTATCTTTCTTTGAAACTAATAAAACGAGAACGGGACAAGGGCTCAAGCTTTCTCTTAGTAAACTTTGGAGAGAAATTCCTCAATTTGTCTTCTTAACTCCTTGGTCTACTTAGGAGGACTTCTATAAGCCGGTCTATTTGGCAACACCGCTCCGGGTATTAAATAAATTTGATGCTCAATCCATCTCAAAGGCGGAAGTCCACCGAGCATCTCTTCAGGGAAGACATCTTTGAATTCTTCAATAACCTTTATAGCATTAAACATGGAAGACAAGTGATCATTAGTAGAAACAAATGTACCCTTGCAATAGAGAAGTAAAACCAACTCTTCTTTTTCAGTGGCTTCTATGATCTCTCTCTTTTGCATAGAAACATCTTTTCTGTCCCCTGCAACTCTGACTCTTTTTCTATACTCTCTTCAATTTTTCCTCTCTAGGTCTTTCCACACTCAATTCTTTTTCATCAATTCTTTTTCCTTTTTCAATGCTTTTTCTCTTTTTCTCACTCTCTAGTCTTTCTTTTTCTCTCATTTTCTTTTGTTCTACAAAGACTTGACTAGGAGTCAAAGCATTCAACATGAACATTTTCCCATCCTTTTAAAAAGTGTATGTGTTCTTCACACCATCATGAATAGCCTTCCTATCATATTTCCAAGGATGTCCCAACAACAATTGCCCCGCTTGCATAAGAGCCACATCACAAAGAATTTCATCATCATATGACCCCTTAGTAATAGACACTAGCACTTGTTTGTTCACTTTTACTTCCCAACTATCATTTAATCAATGAGGCTTATAAGGCTTAGAATTCTTGAGGAGAGGTGAATTCAAACTTTACACAAGAAAAGTGCTAGCCACATTAGTGAAACTACCACTATCAATAATAAGGATAACAATCTTACCTCCCACTAAACATTTAGTGTGAAAGATATTTTCCCTTGGATTGCTAGATTCTTCTTCTTGGACTTGAGTAGACAAAGCTCTAATAGTCACCAAACTCATACCCTCTTCATTAGCTTCAAAAGAGGCAATCTCTTGATCTTCATTACTTTCTTCTTTGTCAACTATACTCTCTTGGCGATAATCTTCACTCTTTCCAATCCAACCACTTAAATCTTCACTAAAGAGCAAAGTTCTCTTAGTAGGGCACTTTATGGCATATATGTCCCATACTATTGCACTTAAAGCACCTTGTTGAGTTGGTAATCAACCTTCCTTTTGCTTCCACCTTAGGCTTAGAATGATCTTCGAAAGCCACCTTTGGTGTATATTCTTTCTTTGACCAACTCTTGTAGGTAGATGTTTCAAGTATAAACACCACACTTCTTGAAGAAGGAAGATTATATTTAGATATACCAATCCTCTTCCTTTGATTCTCAATCTTGGTAGCCAAATGACACATGTCTTCATAAGTGGTGTAAGGGTATAGTTCTAGTTGATTAGTAATGTTTCTATTGAGACCACTTAGAAATCTAGCAATTGAAGTATCTTTGTCTTCCTCCAAGCTCAATCTCAAAGTGTATTACTCCATTTCTTGTCTATATTCCTCAACACTTTTGTTGCTCTGCTTTAGAGTCATCAAATTGCAGTGAAGCTCCCTATAATAATGTTGCAGCACAAATCTTTCCTTCATGAGAGTCTTCAATTTCGCCAAAGTTTCTACTGGTTACCTTCCATTGCTCAACCTTTGAGTGACAATCCTTTCTCACCAATGAAGTGCACAACCCAAAAATTTGGCAATGACTAGTTTCACCTTGACAATGTCACTATAGCTTCTCACCATGAATAGGTGCTCTACTTGTCATTCCCAATCAAGAAACACATTGGGATCACTCTCCCTTGAACTTAGGCACCTTCTACTTGATTTTATCTAGATCTTTATCCCCTTATTGATTACCATAGTAGCCACCACGGTATGCTTGGCCAACATTAGGATTCTCCCTATAATCTTCATACAAGTTATCTTTATGCCATACTTCATGTCTTGGAAAATCTTCTTGTCGTCTATAATATCCTCTTCCTCCTAGACCTCCTCTTCTTCCACCTCTACCTTGTTGTCTTCCATTGTATCCACCTTCATGAAATGGATAAGAATTTTGAACCGGCATGTTAGGGTATTAATAAGTAAATATATTGTCATAATGTCTTTAATGGTGAGGTGAATTACATCCTCCAAGATTATCTCAAACTCTTTGCTCCATTGTGGCACTATTCTTGCCCCTCCTAAGCTCTCTGACATCTCTAGCAACACGTTGGAATTATCTAGCCAATCCTTCAATTGATTGTTTCATAGATCACAAAGTATCATTTAAGTTTATCCTTGTAGGATCACTAATACCTTCTTGATGAGATTGAGTGGGTAAATGACCATACGTAGACATGGTTAAACCTGAAAAATTAAACAAAGAAAACAAAACAATGGACCTTCCAGTCACTCTCTAAGTATTTACACTCTTTGATCATCACTTAATTTACTCGTATTTAGCACCCTTTATTGGCTTTTATAAAAATAAGCTCAACTTTTCCAAGCTCTCAATACTCAAGTCTCTAAAGATCCTTCAAACCTCTTAACCAACTCAAGCCAAGAGCAACAATCCCAAGCAAGTTAATCAATCAATGCACTTAGTTGGATGTAAGTGTTCAAAGAGGCAAAGTTTCAAGCACTTGAGGTGTAAGAATTTCAACTAATGTAATCTATGTAAAAGAGCCACCAAAAATAATTGATCAACAACAAAAGAATAGAAACACACACAAAATATTTAGAAGTCAAAAACAAAGAAATTAAAAACAATTAGGCTAAACAAATAACACAAGAGTACTAAGAAAATTTTTCCAAGAAACAAGGGATAATGACACCCTATCACTAAAATGATGATTACTCTATAAATACGAATCCAAATCAGATGAAAAAACTTCAGGAATATTCCTTACTTCATGAGGATGAATTTAAGCACAAAGTTCATTTGTATAGAATCGATAACGCACAACGGATTAGTTCATAGTTTTTTCTGCATCCGAGAATCTGAAACATATTTCAAGTTTCAATGAAATTGATCAATCAATTGGACTCTAAATTTAGTAAATATTATTTCAATTGAACCCTAACTCAAAGGAGAACATCTGCATCACAAAAAATTAGATAAATTTGCAATTAGATATTCGATTTTTCAATTGATTTTTCTATTGTAATATTGCATGATCTTCATGGAATTTTTTTTTATCATCAAGTGCTTCTTTTTCTTTTTTCAGCGTATTTAAACAACTTACAACAAAAATTTACCTTCATTTGGAGGTTTCTCTGATACCACTTTGATGTAGATCCTCTTTTGATTATAGATTGGATTCAACACCTTGCCAAGATCACCTCCTTTGATGAAGAACCTCGACTAAAGATTTTGTAGTTTCAACACTCCAATAGAAAATCTATAAGGATCTAAGACTCATAAACCCAATATTAAAAGGCGAAACTCATTCCCAATTTGATAGAAAGAACCTTGAGGAAACTAAGGCCTCAAAACCCCAACTACACAAACTAGAAGACCTAGGTTTAATTGAATCTAAGAAAAAGAAATCTAAGACTCAATCAAAGAAAGGAATTGCATGATCAAATGATTACATAGATTCCACAATCTAAGGGAAACAATTGTTCACAAAAACTAAGGAAATTAACCCTAGTAAGCTAACTAAGAAGGTTTCAGAACCCTAAAGACAAAGGAGTATTCCGCTCACATATTTAAGCAAAATATCAATGTTAGTTACAAATGAGCTTATAATAGGGCATATATCGGTTAAAGTTTAAACCTGACTAATCTATTGATTAACAGCTTAAAATATCCATTAAGCCATTTATTAAAAGCTGGAAAAACAAGTCAAAAAATAAAGTCCGGCCCAAAGCTTGCACAGGCACTCCTCTACCCAGACCCTACTACCGACGGTAGGGTGCGACCTACCAGACGCGGTAGCTGTTGTCTCCTGACCGTTCTTTGTCTGGAAGCCTACTGGCGACGATAGGAGAAGGGCTACCATCGGCGGTAGGATTGCTTTTCTACAACACTTAGCCATTTTCAACCCCAATTTTCTCCCTTGAGTAATCCTTGCTTAATGTACAGACTGGGAGCAACTTGGAAGCCTTCCCTTGATCTTCAAACCCTTCAAGCTTGTTCTTCAAAGCTTCCTCCATGTAAGAAACCATGCTATTATCCACATTTGCATCATGAATCTTGAGTTCCTCCATTCGAGCTCTAGTGAGTGGTTGAAGCTTCAACTCCATAGTTCTTGACTCTCTTGATCTACAACAGGTAATTAGGAATCCTTGGAAGGAAATTCAAGGGTTCCATTAATCATCTTCAATTCCTAATATACAAGAGATGGCTGCTCTTTACTAGTTGTTGCTTTTAGGTCTTCTTTATTGTGTAGGATAGGTGAGAGTTTTCTAGCCTTTGTTGATTCTTCAATAAGGGAAAGATTATAATATTTCTTCAAAAGGTGTTAGCTCCTTAGCTAGTATTGTTTGAAGGGGAGTCTTTTACAAAATCCTCAAGACAAAAAGTAGGGATTCTTAGAAGAAATTGAGCTCATTCATATCTCCAAATGAATTCATACCACCTACCGCAAGCGATAGGGCCATCGCATCAAAATTCTTGATGGACATAAACCTACCGTGGATGGTAGGTTCAACCTACCGCACGCGATAGCTCAAGAGATAAATTTTCTTTTGCATACAGAAGCCTACCGCGGATGGTAACCCTTAGCTATCAAACGTTGTAGGTTGGATTTTAAGATTCGATTGAGGTAAAACTCTGGGTAAACAGGTCAGGCTGACTCGATTTCACTCCAAAATCCATCCTTTTCTACACAAATTTTCTACAACTTTCCCCAATTTATCTTCCAATTCCCTAACTCCCTCACCATCCCTTTTCTCTTCTCCTCTTTCTTCTGGGTTTTACCTATTCCCTCTTGGTTTTTCACCACCACACCAAACCGGCAGTCTCCCACCTCCGACGACATCCTCAACTTATGACGACCACCATCACTGGTGTGCACTCTGTGTGTGTGTGTGTTTGTGTTGTTTTTCTTCTTCTTCTTCTTCTTCTTCTTCTTCTTCTTCTTCTTCTTCACACCCCCACCATCAACAATTCCATTTTTCCCTTTGTTTTCATTCAACCAAACACTCCTCCTTTTACCCTCTCACCTTCACAATTCAACACATTTCTTCCCCCCTCTATCCCGTTCATCTATCTTTTTTTTCTTCTTCTTTTGATATTTCTTCTTTTACTAACACTTGTGCTATCTTTCTTTTTGGTTTTTCAAACAAAAATTTGCAGAGAATTAAAAAAGATTTTCGGGTGAAGATTCTGGTGACATTCCGGTAAAACTTTGATGGCACACCGTTCGAGGCAAAGTGCGTGTTTCACTGACATTGCAACGATGATTTATTTGTTCAAACAAAGCAAGGGTAATTCTTATATCCTTTTGCTTCACTATTGTTTGGTTAATTGTACTTGTCAATCGTGTTTGTGTTTTTTGTTTATTTTGTGCTTTAATTGTGGAGTTGTTACTACTATTCACTTTCTCATTTTACTTGTTTTTCTATTCTTTTCCATTATTCACACTTCACTCGCACATATGTGACATATAGGACACTTGTGCACATAAGGACTGCGTTAGTTTTTATATATCTATTTTTTCTGAGTTATTTGTTTTAGCGGTTCATCTTTTTTGTATTATGATCATTATACTCCTCCTGTTTCATGTGTCTTTTTCATAACTCCCATATTGCACCCAAAATGTCCACCGCTTACTCCTCCAAACGAACTAACACCTCAAAAAGGGCTTGGGTTGATGATTCCATGCCCAACCCCACCAATCTTACTTTTCCTTCTTATCTAGAGCGCCTCTCTACGGCAACTAGGAAATGGACAGCCGATAGAGAGTATGTTAAGTTTATAATAAAAAAAATCCTTTGGTGCATCGGTTATAGAACACCTCGGGTTGAGTGCGTTTTTTTGTGGTTTAAGGTGGGAACCCTTTTCGCATGTTTTTGGAACCTACTATCCCGAGCTTTTCTAAGAGTTTTAAGCTAACATGTTCCATAAAACGCATAAGGACCTTTCTACAACTATTTCGACGATCAAGGGAGTGAGGATAGTTTTAAATAGGGAGTGTCTAGATTCTATTTTGGGGATCCGGGATAAGGGAAACACTATAACTGTAGATTTTAACTAAAAACCATCGACGAGGACCCAGATTGGAACTATGATGTGACTTGTGATTGCCTCGAGATCCGCCCACGTCCAAGTTATCAGGGATAGATTCTTCACGGTGGTGATTTTCCCCAACTCCTACCCCATGCGCTTACATATATCTTTGGCCACACTTTGGTTCAAAAAGAGTATGGGCAGAGCGATGTTAGAATTGTCGATCTATACATGAACGATAAACTCCAAAAGTAGTCTCCATTTTTTGTAGCATCCCTCATTATACACACTATGCGCAACACTTGTTTTCACACTACTTGTACATGTGTATTCCATTACCCTGTGATACTTTTATGTGTCTGTGTTGTTTTCAATTTAGATTTCACAGGGGAACGGAGATCGAAAACTGGGCAGCCGCAGATTATAAATTTCACCACTTTTAACAATTAGAGCTATGTTGGAAACCGTAGGCAAAAACAAAATAAAATAAAACTACGAAAATCCACCAACAGAATCTGCACATACTAGAAAAACCGATTGGATAAAAATTACCTCAATGTTTGATTGTTCGATGTGGAGGCACTGCATTTTACGCTTCGCCCTCTACTGGTATCCACGCGACGAACTCCTCTGTAAGCGATCGGGATGCTAGCCCCTTCTGTGTTCTGAAAACTGTTCAGAACTAATCCTGACTATCTGGTAATTTTTCGTATTTCGGAGAGAGGAGGCTAGATACTATATCACCGTTCTAGGGTTTAGGGTTTTGTTTTTCTTTAATCAGATAAAAGACGGCTACCAAGAAAAGGTTAACATAACCTTTTATAGCTGTCAATATCAAAACCCTAACTGTCATCTAATGACAGTTTAATCTCGTCCGCCTATTCCTATAATCATCCAATGGTTGGATGAGTAATATTAAGTAATTAATTTTATTTATTCGATTAAATAAAATTAATTACTTATTAACTTACCAGAAAATACAATATGTAATCTGATTCCCCTTTTGTATACGTTCAACGAATCTGGACACAATCTAGATTTATTAAACGTGAGCATTATGCTCACCAGATCATCTATGCATGTGACCCTGTAGGTTCACTTAATGTTGGCAGTGAATGAAAAAATGTCCTAGACATTTATTCACAAAACATAAGCGGCCTCTAGCAAGATATTATGCTTACCCAAGTTAATTAAATGCAATAATAACCTAGCATCAGATTTAATATTTAGTCCTTTTGTCACACGATATCCTAATTAAGTATAAGGCATGGACCAAGTTATCCTTATAAAACTTAATTAATCATTTACTTGATCACCAGGCAGACTGTTCCAACAAATAATATTAATAACACCTTATAATACTTATTTGAGCATGGCCATACATATTTTCTAGTCTTTCTTATCAAGGGGCACATGGGTATCTCTCTCTAAAAAGAGAGGGATTAATCCCTTTCACTATCTCCAATATTCAAGCCCTGACCAGAAAATAAGCCAACCAATAGTCATAATAATCACCTAATTAAAAGTGATATTTGACTATGTCAAAACATATTTTCTCCCCATGCAAGAAACATTAGAAACATCAAGTCAAAGGACACCAAATATAAAACTGAGAAGAAATACTTGTAACTTAAACCCATGCAATATTTCTTCTTCACTTTGGGTCATGTCCAATATAATATTCTCAATATGTATTTATTAATTGATTTTATATCTCATATTCATGATCAGTAAAACTTGACCATCAATCAACTTCACACTAGTTTACAAGATGTAATAAACTAGGGACAAATAAGAATAGTATTTTATTAGCTATAAGGGTTTTACTATCAAGTCACATACTTGATGACCAAGAGCATAAAATACAATTCAAAAATACATGCTTCATAAATCATAAATGTGAGTCAATTGGTCTTAGGGCATATACTAACAATCTCCCACTTGCCCTACCACCAATTTGACATGACTCTCAAACCCATTGACCTAATATGACTCTCATACTTAAGTTGTGGGAGTGACTTTGTCAATGGATCTGCGACATTGTCATTGGTGTCTATTTTGCAAATTTTAACATCTCCATGCTCAAAAATTTCTCGACTGAGATGGAAACACCTGAAAATATGTTTGGATCGTTGATGAGATCTAGATTCCTTAGCTTGTGTAATGGCTCCTGTATTATCACAATGTAGGTCCACTTGGGACCGCCGTTTTCTTTCGGGGGCTACGCCCCCGGAACCCCCTTGTTGTTTCTTTGCATGTTTCTTCCTATCTTTAGATGCATGGTGCATAGCATGGCCCTTTACCTCTTGTGATTGATTGGCTTATTTTGTTAATGGGTTGTATGTTTTTAAATACGGCCTGCGTGTCGTTGTTTTCGTTGATGTAATATTATCAAGCTTTACTAGAATAGGTTAATTTTATTTCCTATTCCTATGTATATTTTCTGTCCTATGTAACAAGATTAGAAGGCCAAGACATTGGAGGCAAGCTCATGGAGATGAAGACTTACCTAGATTGACCTTTGACTTCCATGACGCTCGTGGAAGTCAATATAGGATTGGGGCCATGCTATGACACGTTTTATTTGATGTATATATATTATGCATGAGATGTTTAGTTTATTTCCTTTTATTTTTATATATGTTTTGTGAAATTATATACAAATAAAAGGAAGAAGGTTTTTGAAACCATGTAAAATAAAAATAAAAAAAAAAAAAAAAATTAAGTCGTAAAATGTCTTCCATGATCATAAGCACTTCTCCATGCTTGGATCATCATTTTGTCTCATTGCCAAAGCAAGAGATAAATGGTTACCTAAGTAGGGGAAGATGGAAAATGGTGATTTCCATATGCTTGGAATGGTTTGGCTTAACTAGGCTATCAAAACGGTTTTGAGCCTAGGACATCATATGGGATTTTGCCGGTACATGTAAATCCCATTAATACATTTCTCTCTAATTATGGGTGTTAAGCCAAAGCTTACTTATGATTAGAATAAAATGAATTTTTATACCCATGATTTATATCAAGTGTTGAATATTTCAGGGAAAATTTAATGCTTCATTTATTTAATTTTACTTTGCAAATTCTATGTAGATAATGGCCTCAAACAATTCAAACACATCATTGCGATCCGTGCTTGAAAAGAATAAGCTTAGTGGGACTAACTTTCTTGATTGGGCACGAAATTTAAGGATTGTCCTTAAACAAGAAAAAAGGCTATATGTACTTGAGAACCCTATCCCTAATCAACCAGCTAACAATGCCACTAGAGTCGAAAAGGATGCTTATAGTAAGCACAAGGATGATTCTAACGATGTGACATGTCTCATGTTGGCTACGATGGAATCTGAGTTGCAAAAGCAATTCGAGGAAGTTGAGGCTTATGAGATGATAAAACAGCTCAAGGAAATGTTCCAAGAGCAGGCACGTCAAGAGAGATATCTTACCACTAAGGCGTTGAACAGCTGCAAAATGACCCCTGGCACTTCAGTTAGTGCTCATGTCCTTAAGATGAAAGGGTATTTTGATCAGCTTGAAAAACTTGGAGCACTCGTAAGTCATGACTTAGCTACCGATATGATCTTGGCCTCTTTGACCTCCGACTATGATCGGTTTGTCATGAACTTCAATATGCATAATATGGAAAAGTCCATAAATGAATTGCACGGGATGCTCAAGCAGTCGAACAAAACATTAGGAAGTCTACTCCCAATGTTCGATGGTTCGGGAAAGGGGCGCTCAAGAAGAACAAGGGAAAGGGAAAGGGAAAGGATATGGCCAAAAAGGGTAAAGGCAAGCGAAGCCCAAGCCCAAGGTTAAACCACCAAAGGAAGGGACTTGCTTTCCACCGCAATGAACCTCGGTCATTGGAAGAGGAATTGCAAGCTCTACTTGGAAGAAAAGAAGAAGCAAAAGGCTAGTGAGACTCGCCGCCTGGGTATTTTCGTTATAGAAATTAATATGTCTACTCCTACTTCATGGGTATTAGATACCGGATGTGGAGCTCACATTTGTGTAAATGTGCAGGGACTCAAAAGGAGTAGATCTTTGGCAAAGGGAGAGGTGGACCTACGAGTTGCAAATGGAGCAAAAGTTGTCGCCGTAGTCGTAGGGACATTTGATTTACTTTTGCCTACTGGGCTTATAATTGAACTTAAAGATTGTTATTATGTTCCTGCTATGAGTAGGAATATCATTTCAGTTTCTTGTTTGGATATTGATGGTTTTGAGTTTAATACTAAGAATGGTAAAAGTTCTATTTATAAAAATGGTATTTTCTATGGGGATGCCTCTTTATGTAATGGACTTTACATTCTTAACCTACATGATTCCATTAGTAAGCCCATCTATAACAAAAATACAAAGAAATTTAAATCCAATGATTTAAATCAAACTTACTTCTGGCATTGTCGTTTGGGCCATATAAATGAGAAACGCATATCAAAACTCCATCAAGATGGACTTCTATCTTCATTCGACCTTGAGTCTTATGAAAAATGTGATTCTTGTTTATTGGGAAAAATGACTAAAAGTCCATTTACAGGGCAAAGTGAAAGGGCTACCGATTTATTGGAACTTATACATACTGATGTATGTGGGCCAATGAACACACAAGCCAGAGGAGGTTTTCAGTATTTCATTACATTCACAGATGATTTCAGTAGATATGGTTATGTCTATCTAATGAAACATAAATCTGATTCCTTTCAAAAGTTTAAGGAATTTCAAAATGAAGTACAGAATCAACTTGGAAGGAGTATCAAATTACTTCGATCAGATCGAGGTGGTGAATACTTGGGCCAAGAGTTTGACGGAACATCTAAAAAATTGTGGGATATTATCACAATTAACTCCACCAGAACACCACAATGGAATGGTGTGTCCGAACGCAGAAATCGAACTCTATTGGATATGGTTCGATCTATGATGAGTCAAACAGATCTTCCAATTTCTTTTTTGGGGTTATGCTCTAGAAACTGCTGCATTCATATTAAATAGAGTTCCATCTAAAGCTGTTCAGAAAACACCATATGAGATATGGACCGGGAAACAACCTAGTTTAGCATTTCTCAAAATTTGGGGATGTGATGCTTATGTGAAGCGATCATTATCTGAAAAACTAGCACCCAAATCTGATAAGTGTCTGTTTGTGGGATATCCTAAGGAAACTAAAGGATACTACTTTTATCTTCCATCTGAAAACAAAGTGTTTGTTGCTCGGAACGGAATTTTCCTTGAAAGGGAATTCGTTTCCAAAAGAGTCAGTGGGAGTAGAATCCATCTTGAAGAAGCTCAAGGACAGCAGACCATTTCTGAACCGAGTATGGATACTCAGTTGGACTCACGTATTCATACTGAGCCTGAACCTTTGACACAAGGGCCAAGAAGGTCTAGTAGGATTTCTCAGATACCACAGAGATATGGATTTCTGGTGACTGAGGATCATAATATTGATCTTATTGATCAAGGTGAACCTAATTCCTACCAAGATGCTATTCATAGTCCTGAATCTAGCAAATGGCTAGAGGCTATGAAATCAGAAATACAATCCATGCATGATAATCAAGTTTGGACTTTGATTGATCCACCTGAAGGTTGCAAGACCATAGGGTGTAAATGGGTTTTCAAAAAGAAAACCCGACATGGATGGCAATGTGCACACTTACAAAGCACGATTGGTAGCAAAAAGGGTATAGACAAACTCATGGTATAGACTATGATGAAACCTTTTCTCCAGCTTGTAATGCTTAAGTCAATTAGAATTCTACTTGCCATTGCAGCATATTATGATTATGAAATATGGCAAATGGATGTTAAAACTGCTTTTCTTAATGGAAATCTACTGGAGGATGTGTATATGACACAACCTGAAGGTTTTATTCATCCTTCGAATTCTAGTAAAGTGTGTAAACTTCAAAGATCCATTTATGGCTTGAAGCAAGCATCTCGAAGTTGGAATCTTCGCTTTTGATGAAGCAATTAAAGAATTTAATTTCATCAAGAATGATGATGAACCTTGTGTCTACAAAAGGGTTACAGAAAATGCAGTAGTCTTCTTAGTACTCTATATCGATGACATCTTGTTAATTGGGAATGACATCCCCACTTTGCAAAGTGTAAAAACTTAGTTGGGGAAGTGTTTTTCAATGAAAGATTTAGGCGAAGCAACCCTATATTCTAGGGCATTAGGATCTATCGAGATAGATCTAAAAAGCTTATCGGGCCTAAGTCGAGTGGATATATTGACAAGGTACTCGAAAAAGTTCAAGATGCAAGATTCTAAGAGAGGATTCTTGCCAATGTCACATGGCGTTAAACTCAAGTAAGTCTCAAAGTCCTACCATAAGGGAAGATACGTAACGCATGAGTAAGATTCCTTATGCTTCCGCAATTGGATCTATCATGTACGCCATGTTATGCACTCGCCCGTATGTCTCGTATGCATTAAGCATGACTAGCGCATTCCAGCCAAATCTCGGTGAACCGCATTGATCGGCAGTAAAAAACATTCTCAAGTACTTAAGAAGGACTAAAGAGATGTTTTTGATCTACTGAGGTCGTGAAGGAGAGCTTGTTGTAAATGGTTACACTGGATGCTAGCTTTCGGGATCGATGTAGATGATTTTAGATCGTAACTGGATTTGTGTTTTGTTTGAATGGAGGTGCCGTGAGTCGGAAGAGTTCAAAGCAAGATACCGTGGCCGATTCTACTACAGAGGTCTGAGTATGTGGTCGCTTCGATGCAACCCAAGGAGGCAGCTTTGGATCGTAAAGTTCATCACAGTAACTAGGTGTAATTCCTAGCATTGTGAACCCAAAGTGGACCTATATTGTGATAATACAGAGCCATTGCACAAGCTAAGGAACCTAGATCTCATCAACGATCCAAACATATTCTCAAAGCGTTTCCATCTCATTCGAGAAATTATTGAGCGTGGAGATGTTAAAATTTGCAAAGTAGACACCAATGACAATGTCGCAGATCCATTGACAAAGCCACTCCCACAACTTAAGCATGAGAGTCATACTAGGTCAATGGGTTTGAGAGTCATGTCAAATTGGTGATAGGGCAAGTGGGAGATTGTTAGTATATGCCCTAAGACCAATTGACTCACATTTATGATTTATGAAGCATGTATTTTTTTAATTGTATTTTATGCTCTTGGTCATCAAGTATGTGACTTGATAGTAAAACCCTTATAGCTAATAAAATACTATTCTTATTTGTCCCTAGTTTATTACATCTTGTAAACTAGTGTGAAGTTGATTGATGGTCAAGTTTTACTGATCATGAATATGAGATATAAAATCAATTCATAAATACATATTGAGAATATTGTATTGGACATGACCCAAAGTGAAGAAGAAATATTGCATGGGTTTAAGTTATAAGTATTTCTTCTCAGTTTTATATTTGGTGTCCTTCGACCTAATGTTTCTAATGTTTCTTGCATGGGGAGAAAAATATGTTTTGACATAGTCAAACATCACTTTTAATTAGGTGATCATTATGATTATTGGTTGGCTTATTTTCTCGTCATGGCTTGAATATGGAGATAGTGAAAGGGATTTGTCCCTCTTCTTTTAGAGAGAGATATCCATGGGCCCCTTGATAAGGAAGACTGGAAAATATGCATGGCTATGCTCAAATAAGTATTAATAAGGTGTTATTAATATTATTTGTTGGAACAGTCTGCCTGGTGATCAAGTAAATGGTTAATTAAGTTTTATAAGGATGACTTGATCCATGCCTTATACTTAATTAGGATATCGTGTGACAAAGGACTAAATATTAAATCGATGCTAGGTTATTATTACATTTACTTAACTTGGGTAAGCATAATGTCTTGCTAGAGGCCGCTTATGTTTTGTGAATAAATGTCTAGGACATTTTTTTTATTCATCGCCAACGTTAAGTGAACCCTACAGGGTCACACGCATAGACGATCTTGTGAGCATAATGTCCACGTTCAATGAATCTAGATTGTGTCCGATTCGTTGAACGTATACAAAAAGGGGAATCGATTCCATATTGTATTTTTCGGTAGGTTAATAAGTAATTAATTTTATTTAATCGAATAAATGAAATTAATTACTTAATATTACTCATCTAACCGTTGGATGATTATAGGAATAAACGGACGAGATTGAAACTGTCATTAGATGACGGTTAGGGTTTTGATATTGACAGACTATAAAAGGTTATGTTAACCTTTTCTTGTTGGCCAGTCCCTTTATCTCATTAAAGAAAAACAAAACCCTAAACCCTAGAACGGCGATATAGTATCTAGCCTCCTCTCTCCGAAAAACGACCGATTACCGGATAGTCAGGGATCGGCTCGAACAGCTTTTGAACACGTAGGGGGCTAGCATCCCGATCGCTGCGAGAGGAGTTCGTCGCGTGGATACCAGTAGAGGGCGAAGCATACAAAGCAGCGCCTCCACAACGAACAATAAAACATTGAGGTAATTTCTATCCAATCGGTTTTTCTAGTATGTGCAGATCCTGTTGGTGGATTTCCGTAGTTTTATTTTACTTTGTTTTTGCCTACGGATTCCAACAGCTACAATGGCAAGTAGAATTCTAATAGACTTAAGCATTACAACTGGAGAAAAGGTTTCATCATAGTCTATACCATGGGTTTTTCTATACCCTTTTGCTACCAATCGTGCTTTGTAAGTGTGTACATTGCCATCCATGTCAGTTTTCCTTTTGAAAACCCATTTACACCCTATGGTCTTGCAACCTTCAGGTGGATCAATCAAAGTCCAAACTTGATTATCATGTATGGATTGCAATTCTGATTTCATAGCCTCTAGCCATTTGCTAGATTCAGGACTATGAAAGCATCTTGGTAGGAATTAGGTTCACCTTGATCAATAAGATCAATATTATGATCCTCAGTCACAAGAAATCCATATCTCTGTGGTATCTGAGGAATCCTACCAGACCTTCTTGGTCCTTGTGTCAAAGGTTCAGGCTCAGTATGAATACGTGAGTCCAACTGAGTGTCCATACTTGGTTCAGAAATGGTCTGTTGTCCTTGAGCTTCTTCAAGATGGATTCTACTCACACTAACTCTTTTCGAATCGAATTCCCTTTCAAGGAAAATTCCGTTCCGAGTAACAAACACTTTGTTTTCATATGGAAGACAAAAGTAGTATCCTTTAGTTTCCTTAGGATATCCCACAAACAAACACTTATCAGATTTGGGTGCTAGTTTTACAGACAATAATTGCTTCACATAAGCATCACATCCCCAAATTTTGAGAAATGCTAAACTAGGTTGTTTCTCGATCCATATCTCATATGGTGTCTACTGAACAGCTTTAGATGGAACTCTATTTAATATGAATGCAGCAGTTTCTAGAGCATAACCCCAAAAGGAAATTGGAAGATCTGTTTGACTCATCATAGATTGAACAATATCCAATAGAGTTCGATTTCTACATTCAGACACACCATTCCATTGTGGTGTTCCTGGTAGAGTTAATTGTGATACTATCCCACAATTTTTTTAGATGTTCGTCAAACTCTTGGCCTAAGTATTCACCACCTCGATCTGATCGAAGTAATTTGATACTCCTTCCAAGTTGATTCTGTACTTCATTTTGAAACTCCTTAAACTTTTGAAAGGAATCAAATTTATGTTTCATTAGATAGACATAACCATATCTCCTGAAATCATCTGTGAATGTAATGAAATACTGAAAACCTCCTCTGGCTTGTGTGTTCATTGGCCCACATACATCAGTATGTATAAGTTCCAATAAATCGGTAGCCCTTTCACCTTGCCCTGTAAATGGATTTTTAGTCATTTTTCCCAATAAACAAGAATCACATTTTTCATAAGAGTCAAGGTCGAATGAAGATAAAAATCCATCTTGATGGAGTTTGGATATGCGTTTCTCATTTATATGGCCCAAACGACAATGCTAGAAGTAAGTTTGATTTAAATCATTAGATTTAAATTTCTTTGTATTTATGTTATAGATGGGCTTACTAATGGAATCATGTAGGTTAAGAATGTAAAGTCCATTACATAAAGAGACATCCCCATAGAAAATACCATTTTTATAAATAGAACTTTTACCATTCTTAGTATTAAATTCAAAACCATCAATATCCAAACAAGAAAATGAAATGATGTTCCTACTCATAGCAGGAACATAATAACAATCTTTAAGTTCAATTATAAGCCCAGTAGGCAAAAGTAAATCAAATGTCCCTACAGCTACAGCAGCATCTTTTGCTCCATTTCCAACTCGCAGGTCTACCTCTCCTTTGCCAAAGATCTACTCCTTTTGAGTCCCTGGACATTTACGCAAATGTGAGCTCCACATCCGGTATCTAATACCCATGAAGTAGGAGTAGACATATTAATTTCTATAACGAAAATACCTGAAGCGGCAGTCTCACTGGCCTTTTGCTTCTTCTTTTCTTCCAAGTAGAGTTTGCAATTCCTCTTCCAATGACCAGGTTCATTGCAGTGGAAGCAAGTCCCTTCCTTTGATGGTTTAACCTTGGGCTTGGGCTTTTGCTTGCCTTTACCCTTTTTGGCCATATCCTTTCCCTTTCCCTTGTTCTTCTTAAACTGCCCCTTCTGAACCATCAGAACATTAGGAGTAGACTTCCTAATGTTTCGTTCAGCCTGCTTGAGTATCCCGTGCAATTTATTTATGGACTTTTCCATATTATGCATATTGAAGTTCATGACAAACTGATCATAGTCAGAAGTCAAAGAGGCCAAGATCATATCAGTAGCCAAGTCATGACTTACAGGTGCTCCAAGTTTTTCGAGCTTATCAAAATACCCTTTCATCTTAAGGACATGAGCACTAACTGAAGTGCCAGGGGTCATTTTGCAGCTATTCAACGCCTTAGTGGTAAGATATCTCTCTTGACGTGCCTGCTTTTGGAATATTTCCTTGAGCTGTTTTATCATCTTATAAGCCTCAACTTCCTCGAATTGCTTTTGCAACTCAAATTCTAATGTAGATAGCATGAGACATGTCACATTGTTAGAATCATCATTGTGCTTCCTATAAGCATCCTTTTCGACTCTAGGGGCGTTGTTAGCTGGTTGATTAGGGATAGGGCTCTCAAGCACATGTAGCTTTTTTTCTTGTTTACGGACAATCCTTAAATTTCGTGCCCAATCAAGAAAGTTAGTCCCACTAAGCTTATTCTTTTCAAGCACGGATCGCAACGAGTTGTTTGAATTGTTTGAGGCCATTATCTTCATGGAATTTGCAAAGTAAAATTAAATAAATGAAGCACTAAATTTTCCCTGAAATATTCAACATTTGATATAAATCATGGGTATAAAAAATTCATTTTATTCTAATCATAAGTAAGCTTTGTCTTAACACCCATAATTAGAGAAAAATGTATTAATGGGATTTACATCTATATGTACGGGCAAAATCCCATATGATGTCCTAGGCTCAAAACCGTTTTGATAGCCTAGTTAAGCCAAACCATTCCAAGCATATGGAAATCACCATTTTCCATCTTCCCCTACTTAGGTAACCATTTATCTCTTGCTTCGGCAATGAGACAAAATGATGATCCAAGCATGGAGAAGTGCTTATGATCATAGGAGGCATTTTACGACTTAATTTTTACATGGTTTCAAAAACCTTCTTCCTTTTATTTGTATATTATTTCACAAAACATATATCAAAAAATAAAAGGAAATAAACTAAACATCACATGCATAATATATACATCAAATAAAACTTGTCATAGCATGGCCCCAATTATATATTGACTTCCACGAGCCTCATGGAAGTCAAAGGTCAATCTAGGTAAGCCTTCAACTCCATGAGCTTGCCTCCAATGTTTTGGCCTTCTAATCTTGTTATATAGGACAGAAAACATACATACGAATAGGAAATAGAATTAACCTATTCTAGTAAAGCTTGATAATATTACATCGATGAAAACAATGACACGCAGGCTGTATTTAAAAACATACAACCCATTAACAAAATAAGCCAATCAATCACAAGAGGTAAAGGGCCATGCTATGCACCATGCATCTAAAGATAGAAAGAAACATGCCAAAAAACAACAAGGGGGTTCCGGGGGTGAAGCCCCCAGAAGAAAACGGCGATCATAAACCCTAAAATCATGCCGCCATAAATTTTGTTTAAGATTTAAACATTAAATTATGTGATTCTGCATATTAGTTTAACAATTAAATTGCACAAATTACAGACTGTACGCCAAACAATTTGGCAGTAACAACATTCTGTTTAATTAATCGCATTAATAAGTAAAACATAATATGATATATGCGAATCCTATAATTCAATTTACTCTGATTATTACACTAATTAGAAACCTTACTATAAGGCCGACTGAAAACAACACATGCAATCAAAGCGGTAACAGATAAAATCAGTAAAACTAGTATGTACGAGGCTCTGATACCACTCTTGGAAACCGTGGGCAAAAAAATAAATAAATAAAACTACAGAAATCCACCAATAGGATCTGCACATACTAGAAAAACCGATCGGATAGAACTTACCTCAATGTTTTGATTGTTCGATGTGGAGACACTGCACTTTATGCTTTGCCCTCTACTGGTATCCACGCGACGAACTCCTCTACAAGCGATCGAGATGCTAGCCCCTTCTGTGTTCTGAAAACTGTTCAGAACTAATCCTGACTATCTGGAGAGAGGAGGCTACATACTATATCATCGTTCTAGGGTTTAGGGTTTTGTTTTTCTTTAATCAGATAAAGGACGGCTACCAAGAAAAGGTTAACATAACCTTCTATCGCTGTCAATATCAAAACCCTAATTGTCATCTAATGACAGTTTAATCTCGTCCGTCTATTCCTATAATCATCCAATGGTTGGATGAGTAATATTAAGTAATTAATTTTATTTATTCGATTAAATAAAATTAATTACTTATTAACTTACCAGAAAATACAATATGGAATCTGATTCCCCTTTTGTATAAGTTCAACGAATCTGGACACAATCTAGATTCATTGAACGTGGGCATTATGCTCACAAGATCGTCTATGCATGTTACCCTGTAGGTTTACTTGACGTTGGCAGTGAATGAAAAAATGTCCTAGACATTTATTCACAAAACATAAGCAGCCTCTAGCAAGACATTATGCTTACCCAAGTTAAGTAAATGCAATAATAACCCAGCATTTGATTTAATATTTATTCCTTTTGTCACACGATATCCTAATTAAGTATAAGGCATGGACCAAGTCATCTTTATAAAACTTAATTAACCATTTACTTGATAACCAGGCAGACTGTTCCAACAAATAATATTAATAACACCTTATTAATACTTATTTGAGCTTGGCCATGCATATTTTCCAGTCTTCCGTATCAAGGGTCCCATGGATATCTCTCTCTAAAAATAGAGGAACAAATCCCTTTCACTATTTCCAATATTCAAGCCATGACAAGAAAATAAGCCCCCCATTGAAGTGATGTGTTTCCTCGTTTTTATTCTTACTTTACTTTTTATCTTTTTCATTCATACAGTCTTGTGCTTCTTTGGTTGTTATGATTTCCTTACATGCGCTGTTTTCAATGAAAAAAACTTGGTGCACTTCTCTTATTACGTTTTCCTGTTTTTACCTAGTTTTGTTTGCTTGAGGGCAAGCAACAGATTAGGGTGGAGGTATTTGATATGTGCCATATAGTACTATTTTTATATATGTTATTTTCGTCATTTTATGATGTTTTTAATGTATAAAATCTATAATTTATGCTACTTACCTCTATTCTTCCCTTAGGTGGTTCCGGATGAAAAAGATAGAGAATAAAGGGGAAAACAAAGAAAACAGAAGCTGTCAGTACCAAGGAAGAAGAACTATCTTCGACGGTAAGCAAACCTACTGCACGCAATAGGTACCGAAGTCAATAGAAGATGTCCAACAGAAGCCTACCATGGATGGTAGGCTAGACCTACCGGACGTGATAGGTTCCGAGCTTTTAAGCAATTCAGAAAGAAAACCCTTCACAGACAGTGGGGCTCGACCGACCGGACACGGTAGGTGCCTCAGCAGCACAGTTAAAGCATTTTTGTGCATTATTTATGTATATTTTTTCCTCTCTTTCATTATCATATAGTTTTAGATTTAGAGAGGAGGAATTAGAGTCGAACATTGGCAAGGAAAACTAATGTGTTTTAAATTAATAGGGTAAACTACTAAACTGACGCAACATGTAAGCAGACCTATCATTACAGTAATCAAGCTACAACCAAGTGTCGAATCTCGAGGAAAGATAAAGGCTCAAGTACCAATTGCTCTTTCTAATGTTTAGTCTATAGAATGGCAGAAGAATAAACTAAAAAGCTGAAAACGGGTTTATAAACTAAAGTAAAAAACAAACAAGAAATAACCAAATATTTTAAAAACTACTCAAGCAAGAGTTTGGATGTTAGAATCCCCCTAATCCTTGTTACTAATTCAATTGAAAAAAAAAACTTTTTAGAAAACAATGTTGAATTAACTGAGTTGGGTCATCATAACTAATCGGGCAATCCTTGTCTCTCGACGAAAACCACCCTACTCACTAGCCCTTAGAGGAGAATCTCGTCTCTCCCAAACCAATTATCAGTACCGTAATATAGGTGATTTAAAAGACCTAAAAGTGCAATTTTATATCCCTAATCTATAGCCCCAATTAACCCCTAATTGGGTGGCCTACAATGTTCTTCCTTTTTCAATTATGAACGCCCTTGCGATAAATCTAACCTCATGACGATTAAATTGCAACAACGCACAATTGAAAGATAACTCAATTGAAAACAAACATCGAATTCAGTAAATTAATCCAAGTCAATCGTAATCAAGAATTAGTGTTCAAAACTCATCCAAACATAAAATTCTAGCCACTAAACATTGTATTAAAATTAAAATGAAACATTGAATTCAGTAAAAAGAAAGGATAAGAAAGCTTAGGAGAAGGTTGAAGCCGAAATCGCGATCCCGAACATTGCTCAAGCTCGTCTCTCGATTCGCCTAATTTAAGCCCGAAATTACTCCTTTTGATCTTCAATTCTTGATCTTTAAGTGTTCATTTTAAATTTGTTTAATAATTTCCTACCAAATTGAGGGTGAATTTTGGGGAAATTTCTAACCTAAGTTCGCCTCTAACTACCTCTCTCAGCCCTAATGGCGGAACTCCTTACTAATGAATGAAATATTATATTAAATAGAGTTAAAAACAAATTAAAACTGCTACAGCCGGGCCCTGCTGTGCATGTAGGTTAAGCTATACTGTGCACATAGGGTTCTATTCTAATTTACTCTTGTGTCGTCCAGACCTATCGTCAACAGTATGCGTAGTCTACTGTAACCGGTAGGGTTCTTTTCCTCCTCTGCTTGTGGCTCCATGACCTACCGTTGACTGTAGTTGGCATGCCTCGGGTAGTAGGTCTTCTTCACTTACGTTGTCGGCTTTATTTTTATTGTTTTCACTCTGTTTTCGTTCCTTTACGTTGTTTTCTCCGTTAGAAAGCACCTAAAACAAGAATAAAGGGTATCAATCTAAAATATGAGTTTTATATATTAAAGACATTGTAAAACTATGAAAATAACATATAGAAATGTAGATAAAAGAAAGCATATAAAAAACGCTCTCAATTCCTCTTCAATTAGGTAGTTTCTCAATAATTTACATCAAATGAAGCTCTTGGAAGAAGATTGAAGAGATTCTACAGAGTCATTAGGGTTTCATTAAGCTAATTGAGAGACGAGCTCGGGTGGCTTTCGAAACCATGTATTCGAACCTTTTTTAGCCTAAGCCTTCTTTTCTCTTGTTAGTTACAAATCTACTATTGATTTAAGTATTGTTAAGATGTTTAGTAGCTAATTTCCTATTGTTTGAATTGAGGATTGAACCCTAACTTTTGAATGATAGGAATTTTGATTGAATTTCATTAGATTGATATTTGTTTTGCTATTTGTTATTGTTCGATTATGTTTTTTATAATAATTGATTTCCGTAGAATCGATTATTTCGCAAGATTTATTGGAATTGAAAAAGGAAGACTAATCTAGGGAAACTAATTGAATAATAGTTTACAATTGAATAGAGATATTCATTGCAGTTTTAGGTTATTAGATCACTTAAATTGTTATTGCATTCATAATCGGTTAGGGAGAGAAGAGATTCTCCTCTAAAGGTTAGTGTGTAGAGTGGCCTTCACTTAGAGATAGGAATTGTCTGATTTTCGTGTGATAGCCCAACCTTAGTTTTCAAACACCGTTTTATGAGTTTTCCATTTGGAACAGTTAACAAAAGTTAGGGGGATTCTTCATTTAAACTATTTTCCTAAATTTTATACCTTTTAAATTGTTGCTTTCATTTAATTCTTTTTAGTAGTTTTCAAAATAATTTCTCAAAAATTAATTTGTTAGACTGGATGGTAAAATGGTGAGTACTTCAGCTTTTCTATTCCCTAAGTTCACAACTAGGATATATCTCTAATATTACAGTGATAGGTACACTTGCCTGTTGTATAAATTTTAGTTATTGCCCATTTCACACATCACTAACTAAATTAAGTACTCCTAAAAAAACTCATCCTAATGGCTAGAAAAAAGCCTTATTTATATAGTCTCTAACCTTAGGAGAGTTAGGAAATTACTAAAATATGAAATTAGAAGTTTAATAGGACTAAAAATCATTTTAGGAGGCATGAAATCAGACAAAATCCAAAGAAAATATGGTAAAAAAACCCTTGGAAAGTTGCCCATGTTTGACCCATTTAAAATGAAGTCTAGTGCCAGTCTTTGGAAATATCCAATGCTGGTCTTCTACTGTCTTGGAATCCTTCACTAACCACTCAATATCCCGTGCCATTCCTTGGCAATGTCCAGCAACGATCTTCTTCTTTTCAACACTTGAGTTGTTTTTCACCCTTTTTCGTCTTGTAAAATGACCATTATGTCCCTAATATTAAAATAACATCATACTGAGTCTTTTATGCAAGTTTATGTTAAAAAACATATATTTAAAACTATTTTCTGCACAAAGATTAGTGTAAAGGTATATAAAACATTGATAAATCTATAATATATCTGATAGGAAGCACTCCAAACAGAAAATAGCAAATTCATGATATTTTAGGATAAATGGGAGAAATAGTAGATAGCTTCAACTTTGCGCTGAAGAAATTATTGAAATTGCTAACTCCATTTTTTATCCATAAAGAGGTTTCTTAAATAATGATAAACTGTAAGTCTATGTTTTAGGTTTGTCATGTTTACTTATTCAACTTAACTGTGTTTTGGGTTACGTTTGCGTTATAACAATAAATAAACACGCATAGTAAAGATAAAACAACCAGTTCGTAAAGCAGCTCAGCCAAACAAACTTACATCTACAAGGCCACGCTTAGAAAGATAATCCATTAATGGATTACACAATAGAAGAAAACACTTAGCTCGTTAACATATCTAACGTTTTCCTAGTGGATGTTGCAAACTCCCTTCGCACATGACACGACTGAACTCCTTTCAACTCTTCAAGGACCCTTCTTGGTAAATTGCGGCTTAGTTTGATCTCCTTTCAACTAATAACTAAGTTGTACACATCACAACTTCTTTCCCAAGGAGCAGATTGTCTTCAACAGGAACAAATGTCGAGTACTAATAACAAAACAGCCCAGCATTAGAATAAAATCGTTTATGGAAGAATGATGAAGTCCATGAACTCTGTGATTTGATATTGCATAAACAAAAGCTTGAAATAATGTATAAAATACTAAAAAAATTGGAGCTGATTAATGAATTCAACCAACTCTAATTATATTTAGGTGTCTTACTTAAACATCTAAGGTTTTAATCTTGTAGGAATCCTAATCCTTGTCATCCTCAGAATCTTCTTTGATTTCTTAAGGATTGAGTTCCTTAATCCAACTAAGCTTCCTACAACATTTGATAGCTGGGATTTATATCTTTTATAAGTGTGTATCAATAAGTAAACTTAGATTTCAGGATCTTTAGAGATGTGTAGTGGATCTTCATGACTACAAAATAATGCGAACTACCCTCGTATGACTTTCATTAGGTCCCATGTTGAGTCAACGTATTCACTTCAAATGACACAACATGCCATCCATATGACACAATATGCCCAGATAGAATATCTAGCAAAAGCCCCTTTGGGATTTTTTTTTAACAAACATACGCTACACACATCTAAAGAAAAAAACCGAAACCTATGTGTTGTGTGTAGATTGTGCATATTTTAGAAAAGTCTTCATACTTCATATATTACAAAAATACGTCAATATGTACACAAGATTCAATAATGACAAGAATTACTAAAATTTGAAAAAAAAACCCTCAAGGCATGAAATAATGCAAAGTAGGTCATACCAAGAGAAAAGTGGTCACACAAGATAAAAGTATCCAAGACCCTTTAGACCAGCATCATCATCAGATCAAACAAAGAAAACAAAAAAATAACAAATATCCAAGGCCATGCAGGCCAATGAAACAAAAAAAATCCATACCATAACATCACATCATATAAAAAAAAAACCTTTACTGCCCCATAGGCACTCCCCTTTTTGCTCACAAACAGTGTGCAAGGCAGCTTGTCTTTCAGCTTGTTTACCTTTGACTACCGCTGGATAACATTGCTGCAAGTTGATCATTGACAGTATATAGCTCTCGAGAGGAACTGAATGCCTATGTTTACAATTGAAATTTAAATTTGGTCAAGCATGCTGATTGCTTTTGGCAGTTCTATATTAGCAAAGAGAGGTGGAGAGGCACGTGTAGAATTCTCAGGAGATGGAGTTGTAGAGGCTTACTGAGTAAGGTGCTATCTTATTCTTGAGGATTGTTTCGTGGTAGATCTGGGAGACGCAGCAGGCATTAGAGCTGTCTCTGTGAGGGAAAGAGCCACCGCACTAGAAGGCAACACTCTAGGCATCACCAAAGAATCAAGTTCTCAGTACCAGATGTTATAGGCATAAATAAATCCTTAGAGCCTAAGATAAATTCAGAGATTAAACAATTAGAGGGTAAGGTCATAGTCCTTGCTTTCCTTTAATCCATCTGTCTAAGGATGTTTCTACATATAATAATGCAGATGTTGAACTTTTTGCATGTTGCAAGGGCATATTGTACAAGAGCCCTATGCTTTAGAACAACAATCACATTATTAGTGTGAAGCCAATTTCCACAACATGCTCTAAATAAGGTTTAAGCAGGCAGCAGCTGAGATGCTTGCAGTCTATTATTCTCTGGCCTACACAGAATATCATCAGTTAGCACTTGAACAACATGCTCCTAATCTACCTCCCCCTCAAGTACAATCCCCTTAACTTCAGCACATTAGGGGCAGCTTAGAAACTCTAGAATATTTTCTAGTGTATAAAATCACAGTCCCCCTCACACAAACCACATCATAATACGGACTTTGAGAGTCCTTAATCCCAGCAGTCAAATTGGCATAAAAATCCCTTACTAGATTTTTATTGTACTTTGCAAGAAAGAGAGCCATCTTCACACAGCCCAGCTGATTACGCAGCTCCAGAGTATCGGACATTGCTAAGGCTTTCTTATCAACCTTTTTCTCAACGACAATGCTCTTAGCTCCAAACTCATTCATGTAGTCCATAAGATATTGAGTGTAAAAATGATGATTTAGACCATGCCTTGCTTGAATAGCTTTTGAAGCAAAGAATTTGGCTTTGGACTTCCTTGAAGCTTGGCCAACAGAGTCTTGTAGTCTCAGAGAGGACCTAGTCTGTTTTTTGTTCCCTTTTGGATCAAAAGTCTCTTCACTAGTCTAACCAAGGACTTCTAGATCAGAATCAGTGGACATGGAAACATTTTTTCATCCACAGCACATTGTGTGACCTCATCTAGAGGAGGTAACATTGCAATAGGTACTGTCTCATCAATAAAATGATGCACATAATGGCATCCACAGGCAGCAATTCAGTCCCCAAATCAACAACTGGCAAAGGAAAAGTATTTAATAGAAAATATCTTGGCACATGAGCATGAATCCTAACTCTAAAATTAAATTCATTGACAATAGGCAGCTGAAGCATATTTATAGAAAAAGAAACTCTAGCATCGGTGAGGCTTAATCTACACAAAATGAAAAAGACATCTATGGTTCCCAGATAACTATTGAGAGTCAGGCACATAGGATTTACCCAAGGAGGTACCGGAGCTGTGTGTGAAACTGCTTGTGTGGTAGTTGTGCTCGAGGACCCCAGAGATACGTAGGTCATGAGTGCCGAAGTCTGATATTCTGAGTTTATGACTGAAAGACACTTTTGAGCTTGAATCGGTTGTTCCACAACCATTTACGGTCTAAGAAGAATAAAGGTTCATGAAAAATGTGCTCGTCTAAAAGGAAGACTAGTTCGACGGAGATGAATGCTCTGGTAAAAGTAGAGCCAAGGAATGGCATAAAACCTAGTTGTTTACGAGAAAATTCTATCGAGATAAACTCCTAAACTAAAAAAACATATGATAACTTTTGAAACCAAGAGATTCAGCATGATGTGATTGTGGAGAGAGAAAATCCCTATTTTCAAGGCACGAAGTTTGCCACATCGTGGAGTCTCTTCTTTTCTTGACAACAATTATAAACCCGTGTTGTGTTGAGAATGATGAATCAGGTCATACTACCACATAGAGAATATCACAAACAAGAAATCCAAAACATAATGAAGAGAATACCAAGACACATTGATTGCCTCTGGCAGTTCTATATTACCAAAGAGACGTTAAGAGGCACATGCAGAAGTCTTAGGAGCTAGAGTTGCAAAGACTGACTGAGAAGAGTGCTACCTTCTTCTTGAGGATTGTTTCTTGGTGGATCTGGAAGAGGCAGCAGGCACTGGAGCTGTCTGTGTAGCGGAAGGAGGCACTACACTAGAAGGGAACACTTTAAGCATCACCAAAGAGTAAAGTTCTTTGCACTAGATATCAGTAGGCATAGAAAAATCCTTACAGCCTAAGATGAATTCAGAGATTAGGCAATTCGAGGGTAAGGACATAGCCCTTGCTTTTCCTTGATCTAGCTGTCTAAGGATGTTTCTCTATATGACAGTTGAAAGGTTGAACTTTTTGTGTGTTTCAAGGGCATACTATAATCAAGAGCCCTATCCTTCAGAACAACAGTCACATTATTGGAGGGAAGCCAATTTCCACAACAAACTTTGTATAGGGCCTTGTAAGTAGGCAGGAACAGAGATGCTGGCGGTCTGTTGTTGTCTGGCCATGTACATAGAATATCATCAGTTAACACTTGAGAAACATGCTCCCAATATACCTCCCCCTCAAGTCCAGTCCTCTTAACTTCACATATTGGGGGTAGCTCAGAAACTCTACAATATTTGCTAGAGTGTATGAAATCACAGTCCCCCGCACATAAACCACACCATCATATGGGCTTTGAGGGTCCTTTTCCCAGCAGTCAAATTGGCATAAAATTCCCTTACTAGATTTTCATAGTACTTGGCAAGAAAAAGAGCTATCTCTACACAGCCTAGCTGATTACGCAACTGCAGAGTATTGAACATGGCTATGGTCTTCTTATCAACCTTCTTCTCATCAGCAATGCTCTTAGCTTCAAACTCATTCATGTTGTCCATAAGCTCTTGAGTGTAAAAATTATGATTCAGACCATGCCTTGCTTGAATAGCTTTTGAGCAAAGAATTTAGCTTTGGACTTCTTTGAAGCTTGGCTAACAGAGGCCTACAGTCTCAGAGAGGACCTACTCCATTTTTCCCTCCCTTTTGGATCAAAAGTCTCTCCACTTGTCTAATCCCGGACTTCTAGATTAGAATCAGTGGACATGCAAACATTTTCTTCCTCCACCACAAATTTTGTTACCTCATCTAGAGGAGGTAACATTGCAAGAGGCACTATCTCATCAATAAAATGATGCAAATGATGGCATCAAAAGGTAGCAATTCAATCCCCAAACCAACAACAATAGGCAAAGATAGGGTATTTAGTGGAAAATATTGGTACATGAGCATAATCATAACTCGAAAATCAAATTCATTGACAACAGATAGTTGAAGCACATGTACAAAAAAAACTCTATTATCTGAAGGCTTAATCTACACAAAATAACAAAGACATCTGCGGTTCCCAGATAATTTGCAAGAGTCAGGCATGGAGTTACGCTAAGAGGTGCCGAAGCTGTGTGTGAAACCGCTTGTGAGGTAGCTGTGCATAGGGCTATAAACGGGTTTATACCTCCAGGTATAAAATTCTGGACCCAGACTTGAACCTGGGTTCAGGTATACCCGTACCCGTATGACATTTTTTTATTTTTTTCTTGTTAAACAAAAATATATAAAACAATGTATAATCCGAAAATAAAAATTTTAATACATAATTTCCTCAAAATTTCTGTTAACAAATACCATCATTATTAAAAGTTCAAATACACACAAATCTTCATAATACATTAATCCAATAAGAACAAAAGTTCTAGTTCAATACAATATATTAATCCAAGTATTTGGATTTTGGATAACGCTTGATCCTATTTGTCTCCTACAAAAGAAATATAGAAGTGATTATATATTACAAGTGTATAATAAATAGAGATAATTATGAATATTTAGCTAAAGATAAAAAAACTAACATCAATGGGTATTAATATAATATAATATATAAATAAATAATATAATATAAATTATAATATAAAAATTTATAAATTATATATTAATATAATATAATGTACATAAATAATATAATATACATAAATATATATTATTATTTTATTAATACGGGTATACAGGTCTGAGCATCATTATATCCTGCCCAGACCCATATAACATAATTAATACGGTTACGGGTACAGATCCGCAGGTATAAAATTTTAACCTTACCCGCTAAAAACGAGTATAGATTAGCGCAGGTATAAGTAAGACCCGCCTCGTTTACCGCCCTAGCTGTGCTCAAGGATCCTCGAAATCCGTAGGTCATGAGTGGCAGAGTCTAATTTTCTGAGTTTTCAACCAAAAGGCACTTCTATAGCTAAATCAGTTGTTCCCCAGCCATTGACAATCAAAGAAAAATGTAGGTTGATGAAAAAGATACTCGTCTGAAGAGAGACTCATTCGCGAGAGGTGAATGCTCTAAGGTAAGACTAGAGCCAAGAATGGTATAAAACCCTAGTTGTTTACAAGTAATTTCTATTGAAACAAACTCCCAAATTAAAAAACATATGATCACTTTAGAAACCAAGAGACTGAATTATGTGATAGTAGAGAAAGAAAGTCCCTATTTGCAAGGCAGAAACTTTGCTGCATCTAGGTGTCTTTTCTTTTCCCGCCAACAGTTATGAACTTGTGTTGTATTGAGAATGACGATTCAGATCATACTACCACATAGAGAATGCCACAAGACAAGAAATTAAAAACAGGATGAAGCGAATACCAAGACATGTTTATGTGAATCTTCAATTTGATTGCAATTTGATTCCATCACTTTCCAAGGATCACCTCTATGATTGAAGGACATGTATTAGATTTTTAATTAACACACTCCACCATAGAACCTATGAAGATCAAATCTCAATAAACCCAACAATAAGAGAGAGAACTCTTTCCTAATTTGAGAACAATAATTCTAGAGAATCAAATCTCTAAAACCTATCTACATAAATTAGAAGATCTAAATCCATCAACCAAAGACAGTAGAACTTGTAGGATTAATTAAAGATGATCAATTGATCTCATAGACCTTCAGTACAAAACATCAATTAATAACTCAACTGAGAAAGGAAACCCTTCGAGATATAGTTAAGATAGGTTGAAGAACCCAATAACTAAAGAGAATTCTCTCAATTTAAATCGTTATCATATTCCACTTACTAAAGAGGCATAGTGAGGTATTTAAAGAAAAATCCCACCTCCACCCTAACCCTAGTGATTAGGAAAGATTTAAAAGACTAGATTAACTCTTAATGAATTAAATTACATGTCTAGAAGTCAAAGGAACCAAAAACAAGACCGAAACAACAAAACTAAAAAAAATGAGCTGCAAGCAGCCGCGGTCGGGCGGCCCTGTTCTTCCCCCATCCTTGTTTCTTTTGTCATTTATGATGGTTGAGAACTTCTAGCTTGACTCTATTGAGGTTCTTATGACTGTAATGATTCTCGTGGTCTTTTAATCACTTTCAAGTCTTCGATTTGAATCCAGAACTCATTTGAAGCTTCAATCATAATTTCTTCAATCCTCAAATTGATGTCAACTCCTCTAGGCTTCTTTAGAATCCAATGTTGCCCAAGAATCTTTTCTCATCAACAGGTCATTTGAAGGGTTGATGTGGCACAATTTGAAAAGTAACAAAGAAGAAATTGCGGGAATAAAAGAAAAGGAAAACAATTTCTCTATTTAGAAGAGGAATCAACAAGGATTATGATGAATCCTCACCCATCCCTCATTCACAAGAAAATGCCTAATTCCAAGCAACACTAGCTAGAAAGCTAGCACCTCAAGGGAATGTAGGATTTGGGGATGAACAAAAATTCTTGAATTCAATTCAAGAATTAGCTTGCCTGATTTACAAATTGGAACAATGAATATACAAGGGAGAAGAAGAAACACTACGAACCCTAGTTTCTCTCTCAAAAACTTAATATATTTCATTCATCATTACATTACCTTCAATGGGCTAAAAAAGAGTATATATAGGCCTCCTTGGAGATTAATTCCAACCCTAACTTCTAAACTAGTTTAAAGAAAGTTAATGGGCATCTTATGCCACTTAATTACAAGTGAAGGTCCTAAGAAACCAAGTTAAGAAGTCAAAATACTCTCAAAGATTACAAAAATACGTCTCCTAGCTGAGACCTACCATCTAAACGGTAGGTTGTTTTCAAGGGAGTGGTTCTTAGAGGGACCCTACTGTGGCTATGTTTCTCTTTGTTTGACCTCCAAAACATTTGAACTACTCTTGGTATTATTAGCGAAGTTTTAGATCTTTCTCTTAGATTTCCAATGAATCTTGAATCACCTCAATTGGACCCTTATAACTCAAGTTATGACCATTTTACCGAAATGTGTCATCTTGGCAATCGAAGGTAAAATATCCAGTTTAAGGCTTATCATAGGCTATCCAAATGAACTCATATATGAATGACCCAAACTATTCTTGAAACTCTGGAATTCTTTTACAATTTTCATGAAGGTGCGTTCATTTGAATTGTTTAAAAGCCAAAAACTAGAGTTCTTCCAAAACTAGTCTAGAAATTCCAACTGCTCTAATTCAACCATTCTTATAGCTCTAACTCTTGGACTTAAATCTTCAAAGCATTCATACACATCCGTGGTCATATAATACCCCTTTCTTAAAAAGAATTCGTCCTCGAATTCTCACCTAAATTAAAGTAAAGGAGGGCAACATTAGAAATGAAATGTTTCAAATGAACAATTCTATGAACATTATTGCTAAAGCACTCAAGAACTAGTCAAGTAAGTGCATTGGTCAAGTAAATAACAAGGTAATCAAGGTCTTTAAAAATTCTTTGAAGGGCCTATGTTATGCAAATGAGTTATAATCAAAGAAGTTCAAAGCAAGTAGGCGCAAAGACAAATGATGCAAGGAACATTCAAAGGTTACAAGATATCTCCCAATGAAAGCATTAGTGAAAGTATAGAAATCTTGTAAGTTAAGTTTATTAAAAATATTTTCTAAAATGTCCTTGAAAGACTGATTTAAATTGGAAACTTAAGTTTGCTAAAGATTCCAAAATTAAGAACATAAATGGTTGTAGAAAATTAAGTTTCCAAACAAGAAGTGTTCCTTCAAAAGCTTTAGGAAAAATGCTTGAAGTGAAACTACTTAGGAACAACTTTAAAAAACCCTCCAAGAAAGAACAATTGCCAATATCCTTAAAGGAATGATAATAAAAACTCTTATCCTTTCTTGTTTTAAAAATTAAATCAAAAAGATCAAGAATTTGAAAGGTCTCTTCCTTAAAAGGATGATGATAGGAAAAGTGATCTTTCCAAATATAATCAAAATAACCCTTTCTCAAAAGAACTTTCAAAGAGCTCACAAAGATTAATTTTAAACATGTCAAACTTTGCTCTCATGTGGTTTTCGAAATCCTTTAGCAACAAAAACTCCTTGAAATGCAAATGATAGAGTTGGGAACCAAATAAGTTTTCAAAAATGAGTTCAAAGATTCAAAGACACTTGAAAGCTCACATTCAATGCAAGAAAACTCAACTTTCTCACTCACAAAGGCCATAAGTTAGTTATGAAGAATAAACTCATTGATATTCCTCATGGAAACACCAATGAAATGGTAAACATAGTCACATTGCTAAACATGCCTTCCTATAAACTTATCATGAAGAATATCAAATGAAGCAAAATCTAGTCCCAAACCAACAACTTCAGATTCAACAAAGGAAGCATTATTCAACAATCCGAAATCATGGTGAGAATGATCAAACATAGAACTACTATTTAGCAATGGATCCTGAAGAGAAGCATGGGAAGAAAGACATTTAGAAGCATATGTCACACCAAGAAAGAGGCCACCACCAAAAGACACAGCACGAACATCTCCAATTATTCTCACATGAGAAATATAAGACACTAAAAACAACTTTAATTCCACACTAAACATTTCATAAAATGAAAGAGAAGGTTTAGGAAATGAGCCTATTGGTAAATGTTCAAGAAGAATACGAAACTCCTTCCCCATGTTCTTTCCTTGCTCTTCGATTCTTAGCACAAAAGAAGCATGATTAATAATGTTGAAATTGTAATCATCAACTGTAAGTCTTTCTAGTATTTGATTAATGAAGTATAAGGGAAAGTGACCTTTCCTAATGGCATCATTTAATGTATGGTAGTCAATGTAAACTCTCCACCCCCATTAGAATCATTTTCAATAACAGTAATTCCCCCTTTCTTAGGAACAACTCATATCATACTCACCCACTTATTGTCTGAGATAGGGTAGATGATACCCATATATGGGAGCTAATTACCTCTTATTTTACCACATCATGCATAATGGGATTTAACAACCTTTGAGATTGTGCCAATGGTGTGTGCTCTTCTTCTATGAGAATCTTATGCATGCAAAAAGATAGGTTGATTCCATTGATGTTCGCTATTTTCCATCTAAAGACTCTTTTATGCTCCCTTAGAAGTCTATGTTGCTTCCCCTCTTGTTGCGCTATCAAATGATGAGATGATTAGCAACAATTTATCATTTTCAACTAGAAAAATGTACTTCAAATAAGGAGGGAGAGATGTAAGTTCGAGATTCTTAGGTGACTCCTCCACACTCGATGTAGGCCTCGTTCCATTAAACTCCAATTCAAGAATTTTTTAATATCGAAGCCTTGTATCGACATAATTTTGCTTCAAAGAGGTTGGTAACTTCTTGCTCATCTTCTGTAATTACTACCTCAATGGTTGTACCTTGGATAATGCAAACTTCAAGAGGATTATCAAGAATGTTAGCTTCACCTTTCCTGCTTAAGTTAACAAAAGAGTTATCATTAGAAGAATCGAGAATAGATTTAAATACATAGAGTTATGAGTTGGGGATGTTTCATAGATTTATAAACATTAAAAATGATTTAACCTCTCCAATCCTTAGAACTATTTCTCCCTTTTGAACGTAATTAAAGTTCTTCCGATGGCAAGAAAAAGTCTCCCCAAAATTAAAGGCAAATCATAATCATCATCCATCTCTAAAATGATGAAATCCACAGTAAAGATCAACATATCTACCTTAACCAACATATCATCTACTACACCGCTAGAGTATTCAATACATCTATAAGGAAGTTGAAGGGTTATAGAAGTTTCTTTAAGATTCTTTAAACTTAATTGCTTAAAATAAATAGCATGAGATTGATGTAGCTCTAAGGTCACGCAGGACATTAGTAAACACTTTGTCCCCAATATAATATGGAATTTTAAAACTCCCTGGATCTTTGAGTTTCGAGGGCATCTTTTTTAAAATGACTATGGAACATTCCTCTCTCAAACAAATCTTGTCAAAGTCCTTTAATTTCTTCGTGTTGGTCAACATATGCCTCAATAATTTTTGCGTAGGATGGGATCGCAAAGATTACTTCTGCAAAAGGAATGTTAATCTCCAGTTTCTTGAAGATTTCAATAAACCTGTTAAACTCATGCCTATCATTCTCAATTTTCAGACTTCGAGGGTAAGGTAATAAAGATAAATCAATAGTCGAAGATTGTAGGTCAGTTTTATCTTTGTTCTTACCCCTCTCTTCTAAGACTTTTTTCTCCATATTAGGAGATGATTGCTCTTACGGGGATAGAGTTTCCTCCTCGGCATTGTTCTCTGGTGGATTTTCTAGATCCGTCTCACTTCTTAATGTAACTGCCTTGCAATCTTGTGGCTTAATTTCTATATCACTAGGCAAAAAAACATTAGGTCGATTAGACAGTACATTTGCAATTTGACCTACCTGAATATCCAGATTCTTTATCTTCGCCTCAAAACTTTGAAATTTGTTGTCATTGTTTTTATTGATGAATCTTTCCATCATTTCCTCCACGTTTGATTTCTTCTCAACTGGGGGTTGATAAAATCCAGTAGAGGATTTTTGGCTGGCTTCTACATCTGCCCTTGTCCTTGGCTCTTTGAGAAATTTGGAAGATTTATCTATCTTGGGTTATAAGTGGAGGAATAAGGATGATTCCTTTGCCCTAGAAAATGAACATCCTCATTAGTATCATAATTTATAGAAGAGTTAGATGGATTACCAACAAAAGCTCCAATGGTTTGAGTGAGATTTTCATGAGATTCAGTTATTGCTGCCATTTGTGACATGAGAGACTTTCTCTCTACTTCATGAATAGGTGCTGCTTTGGAAAACATGGTGCGCTCTAAAATCCATTGACAATTGGCCACATCGATTTCCTCAATCATATCCCAAGCTTCTACATGTTCTTTTTTCAAGAAGGTCCCTCTACTAGTGGCTACAAACCATTAAAGAAGTTGGCATTTATTGAAGAATTCTTGAAAGAAGGATTAAAGTTCAAAGATGGAGGCCTTAGAAGATGTTGACAAACCTTCCAGTTTCTTATGATTTACGTCCTAAGAAAGGAACAACCAATGGAGCAACTTGGAGAAAGAAACATTGAAGTCCTTGCAAAACAATACATACCATCGACGGTACGCCCTGTACCTACCGTCCACGTCACGATTCTGTAAGAAGATTTGTTGATGGATCACAACCTACCGCTGACAATAGGTTCACTGTACCGTCCGCGGTAGGGTATCAAATTGGTGCAATACATTGTTAAGAAAAGGAATTGCTATTTTAATTCAAGTTATATCTTTTAATTAAGTCCCTAACTTAGTTTGACCCATGACCATGTTTAGTATAAGATTTAGTCTAAACTCTATAAATACCCTATTATATCTTAATTGTAAGTGGAATTGATGATTTTATGAAAATTGAAGAGTTATCTCTAGGGTTTTTAAGTTTTTAGGCTTTCTCCTTGAACTTCATCTAGGGTTTAATTAGTTCCTTGGATTGATTTTATTGAACACTTGGATTGGGAAGATCCAAGGGTTCTCAATTTGATCTTAATTCCTACTCTTTGATATTACACCCTTGTAATTATCCCAGAACAAGGTCTTCTTCACAATATAGTAATTAGGTGATACGTAATCAATCATGTTGTTGAATTTGCTTGTGAAGGAAAGAATATTCAACATGGATGCAAGAGGTCCTTATATTTTCTAGGAGTTTCTTGAGGATGGAGAGTATTCAAGTCCTATTGAAGGCAAAAGATCCTTGGGAAGCTTAATTGAAGGATTTTAACCTTTGCACAACAAGATTCATATCATTTGGTATCGGAGCCACCTTCAAAGTAAGCTCAATTTCTTTCTTATTTGTTGAAAAATTCGTGAAAAAAAGTATGTCATGATCCATACAAAATACATAAAGAATATGCAACTCTTGGACCAAAAATTACATACCATATGTTTGTCTTGATCCAAAGTAGTATTGTGTTGATTTTGCTAACATTTCATATGGATTTCAACCTCTATGAATTATTGATCAATTGCAATTGATTTCTTACTCAGTTTGGACTTGATTTCATAAATGAATTTGATCAAAAGTTTGTAAAAATCCAGAAATCTGGATATGTTTTGAAAGTGTGAATTAATCTGATCATATCTTGTGTTACACTCATCCAATGCAATTGAAATATGTGTTCAAATTCATCCTCATCGAGCAGCGATTCTTTGTAAACTAATTTCACTAGATTTAGAGTTGTATGTTGAGAGTTATTATGATTTTAATCGCAGGGTGTTAGTGACCCTTGTTTCCTGTGAAAATTTTGTTAGTATTCCTGCTTTTTTGTTTAGTCTAGTTTTGTTTTGCTTAGTTGTTTTTGAATTCTAATTGCTTTATTTTAGTGTTTATACTTCTTTGTGTGATCAAATTGGTTTCGATTGGCTCATATTCCTCTTTGATTGTTTTTTAAACTCTCGCACTACAAGTGTTTGAAGAAATTTCTCTTTGAACTTCTTTTACTACCTCAACCAAGTGTTTAACTGAAGTCTATCTTTGGTTGATTGCCTTTGGTTGTTGTGATGGAGGAATTTTGAAGACTCAAAGAACTCTTGTGAGTTGACAGTTTTGAAAAAGGCAAGAGGGTGAGCTTATCGTTATAAATGTCATGAGAAAGCCAGACACGACGGAATTGAGTGATCACTAAAAGAGTGTATACACTTAGGAAGTGATTGTGAGGTCCTTTGTTTTGTTTATAACCTTTTTGTTCAGGTCCAAACAAGAAATAATTGGAGTATCTTGGTCTAATTCATCATGGCTAAGGATGGAAGCTATGAGAAAACAAGAGGATTATCAATCTAAGCTTGCAAGGGATATGAATAATTTCTATCAGGATGGTGGCAATGGAGTTAATGCTTATGGTGGAAACAACCATGGAAGTGGGAACTTCACTCCTAAAAGATATATTGGAGTTGGTAACTTCTCTCCTCATGCTAGATCTTATGAGCATAATTCTTATGAATGCTATGAGGGCAATAGTCTTGGAACTAGAAATGGTCATAATGGTAGCACTTACAATAGAGATCCAAGAAATGATGTTAAAAATGGAGGGAATTATGTGAATATGGATGGGGAGGTTCCATAAAAAAAGAGGTAATTATTAGAAATATTGTGATAGTTATAGCTATGGAGGGTATAGTTGTGGAAGAAGTTCTCAAACTTTGGGAACTACAACAACACCTCTTAATTACAATAATTTGAAATTATCTCTCTTGTGGGACACTTTTGGTCCTTATGATTATGAAGCATGGGAGCAAGAAGTGGAATCATTATACTATTCCTATTGTGTAAGAGAAGAAGAAAAGTTTCATTTGGTGCTAAGACCCTCTTTTTTATGAGATTAATGTTTGGTGGGATTGTAAATGTGAAAATAGAAGGAGAATGAGAGCTCAACCGATCAAGACTGTGAAGAAAGCATTGACGACCAAATTTGGAGTTGAAAATCATGAAAGACAAAGACAAGGTCAAGCAAAAGAAAGATTCATGGAATTTTTTATGGTTGAAAAGTCTACAAAAATAAATGAGCTTTTACAAGCTCAAGATGTAGTTGGTAGAAAAGTCATTCACCATGAGAAGAAGAACACTTGTACCTTTGTAAAGGAAGAAAAATCAAGAGAGGAAAAAGTGAAGAGTGACAAAGAAATGAGTGATCAAAAGAAAGAGAGTGCTATGGAAGAGAAAAGAATAATGGAATGAGTTTCAATGAGAACAAGGTGTTATTGATTCCATTTCTACTTCATTGGAAGAATGTGAATGTAAGAAGAGTGTTGTGAGTACAAAAGAAAGTGAGGGAAAAAGAAAAGAGAGCGAGTGCTTGATTTAAAATCATGAGAGTTTTAAAGAAGAACAAGAGACAAAAGAAAGATGTGATTGAAAGAATGAAGAAACAAATGAAGAGATGAGCTGAATTCTTTTTTAGGGAGATATAAGAAAGGAAATAAGAGAGAGTTGTTGTGACATTAGTTCACACTAAACTCAATTTCCTGTGAGGAGGTGAACTTGTTTACTAATTCCGATAACCATTTCCTTGCTTGTTTTTCTTCATGTGTACGGAAATTTGAAGATCAAGACTTGGAAAATGAAGGAATTCTCTATTACAAGCTCTGCAAAACCATAAGCTTCCTTCCACATCTTTCTTAGCTTTTGGTTTCATTATCAACGAATCTAATAGTTATTCTTTTTCTTCTGTTTTTGATAGAATTCTGACGCAGCGTAAAACGTTGAACAAGGAATTCAAGTGTGAATTCTTAAATTGGAAAACAAAATGTCTGTAATTGAATAAAAATAATAATCTCCTTCAACAATGTAAAGGTGGCTATTTATAGTTTAGCCAAAGCCCTAATGACCCAAATAAGTAAAAGACAAAAATGCCCACAACTAATAAAATAAGTAAATAGTTAAAAGCTGAAAAAAATTAAATAAAAATGCCCGAAACAGAAGAGAACACGATCAGTGACACGTTCAGCAATGATCGTGTTACTGATCATGTTGCTGCCCATGTTCCTCACTGTTTCTTCATTCTTCTTTTCTTCTTCTCCCAATTGGTCATAAATTCTTCTGCAACAACTTCTACATAATTCTCTCCCACCGGAGAAAAACTCGTCCGCGAGTTTTCTGGATATAGAGGCTCATCATCGGGATAAAAGGGAAAAATATCTGCCACATTAAATGTCTTGGATATCCCCATAATATCTGGAAAACTAACAACATAGCATTATCATTAATCTTCTTCACAATCGAATATGGTCCATATTTCTTGGATTGCAACTTGCTATACTGGTCAACTGGAAATCTCTCCCTTCGCAAGAACACCATAACCTAATCACCAACAGTAAAAAGTTTCTCCTTACGATACTTGTCAGCTGCTTGTTTGTATCGTGCATTGGACTCTTCAATTTTCTTACGAACAGCTTCTATAGTAGATTGCTAATTCTCCGCCATATGTTTAGCTGCTACACTATATGCACCTTAGGCAGCTTAAGCAAATCCAAAGCATGTGCAGGTTCTTTCTGATACAATACATAAAAAGGCATCATACCAGTAGAACGATGGACGGAACTGTTATAAGCAAACTCAGCCTGCGCCAAAGCAGTATCCCACTTCCTTGGTTGATCACCAACAATGCTGCGAATCAAATTGCCTAATGATCTGTTGGTAACCTTTGTCTATCCATCAGTCTGTGGATAAGCTGTACTGCTGTAATTCAAAGAAGAATCAAATCTGTGCCAAAGTGATCTCCAGAAATGACTGAGAAACTTGCTATAATGATCTGATGTAATAGACTTTGGCACCCCATGCAAACTAACCACCTGTTCAAAATACAGCTTGGCAATACTCCGGGCATCATGAACTTTCTTGCAAGGAATAAAATGGACCATTTTCGATAAACGGTCAACAACAACAAAAACAGAATATGAACCCCACTGAGTACGAGGTAAGCCAAGAACAAAATCCATCGACACATCCTCCCAAATATCCTATGGCACTGGTAAAAGTGTGTATAGACTAGTATTCTGCGAATGTCCCTTAGCTGTCTGACAGACATAACATCTGTGCACAATCTTGTTCACATCCCTACGTAAATGTGGCCAATAAAAATGTTCCATCACAGCAGCAATAGTTTTATCTCTGCCCAAATTACCAGCTAATCCTCCGCCATGCAAATCACGAATCACCTTCTCCCTCAAAGAAGAAACAGGAATACAAAGCTGATTACCCTTCATCAAAATCCATCATGAATATGAAAATCATCACAAGGCTGTCTTTCATTACACTTCTCCCAAATCTGTCCAAACTCTGCATTGCCAGAGTATAACTCTTTTAATCTACTATCAACGCACATCCTGTAGCTTCCATCCTTCTTAGGCGTCAACAAATCAGGAACAGCACATGGCTCATGCTCTCCCTAATATGCCCTTTCTCCAGCAACTCCTGCACCTTCTCCTGCAAAATCTCACTCTCTTTCGGACTCATCCTGTAATGTGGAAGATTTGGCAAGCTAGCTCCAAGGATCAGATTAATATGATGTTGAATGTCTCTCATAGGAGGTAATTCAGCAGGAAGCTCCTCTGGCATAATCTCAGCAAATTCCTCCAATAATGGTTCGACCGGTTCTGGTACTTCATCAATTTGCTTCTGGATATTGATACAGAAAACCTTTTTCACCGGCCAATCTTTGTCTCCTCCTTTTGTCCACCCTTCTAACAGGGCATTCGTGAACAAGCCCTGCTAACGCTCGGACATTAACTCATTACGAAGAACATAATGGAAAGAAAGAACTCATCATTGACTGCTACTTCAAAGGGATTGGCTTCAAGTGCTAAAGAAGGTTCTCATCAACTGCAAAGACTTGCCATACCACCAAAGCATGCACCACCTGTGACTCCTTAACAGCCTCTTCCATTTCACGCCCAGATTTTGTAATTGTTAGGAAAGACCCCTCCTCCACTTTAGAAGCTTTGGAACGGTGACTCGCCTTCATGGGAAGTAGATTAATCTTCACCCCATCTTTTTCTAGCCTGTATACATTATCTCTACCTGCATGCTGTGCATTAATATCAAACTGCAAAGGACGCCCAAACAACAGATGACACGCATCCATATCCACAACATCACAATACACTTCATCTTTGTAAATACCTATAGAGAATGGTACCTTGCATCGTTCTATCACCTGAACCTTCTCTGTTGCCTTAATCTAGCCTACAGAGTATGGACTGGGATTCTTCTCCATCTTTAGTTTCAATGGCTCAGCCACATCTTTGCCAATGATGTTTTCACATCTCCCACTATCTATGACCAACTCAAACACCCGACCATTGATAGTGCACCTAGTCCGAAACAACTTGTGTCTCTAGCTTCTATCTTCTATTTTAGGAGTTAACATCAATCTGCATATCACGCAATTCTGCTCTTCCTCTTCTACATATGCCTCATAATCATCATCGTCTCCATCAGGACCACAAAACAGCTCCTCTTCGTCCCGTTCAACTATATTAACGGGTTTCCTAGTAGGAAATTCATTTGATCTGTGACCGGGTTGTCCACAACGATAACACTTGCCGGGAATAAGTTTTGCATAAGGATTAGTGGCTACCTTTTGCCCCTCATTTAATTCGGCAACCTTCTTCCCAGACCCCTTTTCTTCCTTTCGTTCAGTACCCTGACTCCATCCCCATGCAGCTTTACTCCTATCTACAAAACTCCTCGGTGTCTCTTCACCACTGCTCCTCTGAAAATTATCATTGTCATACGTTCTCCTATTACCTTCAATTCTACTTCCACCTCTATCTCGGATCATTAACTCGGCTTTAATCGCTAAGTTTTTCGCCTCCGTCACACTCTTTACAACCTGTACCCCAATTCTATCTCGAATCTGCAGTTTCAGACCATCCAGGTAACGACTGACCTGATGCACCTCACTCTCCCGCAAATCATTCCTCTCTGCCAACCTCATAAAGTTTGTTGTATATTCCTGTACAGATTTCTGATTCTGCTGACAGCGTTGATACTGCTGAAATAGGATATGTTCATAGTTTGGAGGCAGAAATTCACTCTGCAGTAACTGTTTCATTCTGAACCACTTTCGAATAGGCTGTTTACCCTCTCTCTGTCGTATATGTAGCAGCCTCTCCCACCAAGCAGACGCTCCACCCTTCAATCTACATGCCACTAAATTCACTCTCTTCTCTTGTGGAATATCCATATATTAAAAAAAATGATCAATTTCGGCAATCCTGTCAACAAAGTCCTCTATGCCTAGATTACTATAAAAACTAGGAATATCCACCTTCAATCTAAAATCACCACCATAATAGTCATTATTATTCTGATTGTTATAATTATTATTATTATACCTGCCACTGCCTCTCCTAGCAGATCTGTTTTACCTGACCGTGTTACTGATCATGTTGCTACCCGTGTTCCTCACTGTTTCTTCATTCTTCTTTTCTTCTTCTCTCAATTGGTCATAAATTCTTCTGCAACAACTTCTACATCAAATTCAATCTCGATTCTTGGACTTCTTAACTAAAATTTGTGGAACAAAGCCGAATCATGGGATGAAAGCTAGAGGAGAAGGCATGGGAAAGGAGCTTATCATTGGCCATGAAGACTCATTAGTAAGCCTTTCTTTAAACCCTTTTCTTTTATGCCAGGAGTTATCTTTTAAGAAGTTAAAGTTGTACTAAGAATTATATTTCTCTTATATGACTTTGGTCGGAAATTGTATGGTTAATCCCTTCGCTTGTGAATAAGCTCTTGATGTTGCTCATATGTTTAAGAGCTCTTCTCTATGTGCTTATCTTGACAAACAACTTTTGTATAGTGTTGATAGAATTAAACCAGCTTACCATGACCTTGAGTTGTTACATGATAATCTTTTCTTTGATCTTCTTGTTACTAATTTCTCATCTTCTTGTGCATGTAACTGGAGTAAGATTCGTATCTTTCTTAGATCTTTTATTAAAAGTGGTTATGATGAGAAAGTTAGTTGGTTCTCTTTTTCTTTATGTGATGTCTTTCATGGCTTAAAGGGAAGTTTGTTGAGAATTGTGATTATGTGTCATCTTTCCTTTATGCTTCTATGGAAAATTTTGATGGATTTATTCCTTCCATTCAACTCTTGTGCTTTGTGAGGAATTAATTCGAATTTCCTCATGATGAACAAAAGGTTTTTAATTGTTGATGAATTTTTGAAAACATTATTTCTTGAAAACAATCATGGATTTCGATTCTATCATTTTCATTTCAAGGAATTCATGTGTTTGCTATTTTGTGAAAAGACGATGAATGGTAGTTTAGAAGTGCTTAAAGTTCATCTTTGTGATCTTGTGAAAACTACTTTTGAAAATGGTATATTCGAACTAACTTTGAAGAATCGTGATGAGAAACTTGCTACCCCTTTGAAAGGTGACATTTAAAGGACTTCTTAGTTTAAAACACAAATTCTTGTGCCATTCTGAATCAATCCTTTGGTGGTACATTGGTTTTTTATCTAACATCCACGGAGCTTTTGGACGAGTTAATTTTTAAAAGGGGATTCAAGGTTCTTCATGTTTTGATGATAAACCAAGGTTGTTATTTGTTGAATGATTTCTTGGAACTATCTTGGAATAATTTGCATCAAAATGTCTTATTTTACCATCTTCCATTCAAAGAAATCTTTGGGAAACATGATTTAACAAGAGAGCAAGTTAGCACTTCTAAGGATTTTTAAGACATTTATTGGTGAATTAGAAGTGTTAGTCTTGAATTTCATTGTTTAGAGCTTTTGATTAAAGAATTGACAAAATATTTTGAAGTTTCTTTGAAATGGAAAGGAGGAAAGATTTTGTACCTTCACTTGCAATTTGAAAAGTTATTTTGGAAATCTTGTGTTGCAAATGAAGTATAAAATGATATTAAACTTTTCTATGCCAATTCTTTGATTTTTAAAGGAAACTTTCTAGCTAAAGATGTCTATGCTCTTGAAAGTCTTGTGGTTAAAACTTCTTGGATTTTTCAATGTGTTTCTAGAATTTTAAAAATATATTTATCAAGATTCCACGAAGGAATTTTGAGAGGATTTGAGAATCTAAGCTTTTACTACCACATTCCTTATAAAGAATGTCTCTTTGAAGTAATTTTTCTTCATGGTTCCTTATGCTTATTCAAGAGAAAGTTCATTGATCCTTTCTTAAATCATTTCTATGATGTTCAATCAATTGCTTGGATCGTTGGAAACCATCAATAAGTTTTGACCTTGTGGAATTTAAGCATTCTAGTTTCTTGTTTTCTTCTACGAGATTAAATGAAATGTTAGCTTTGAGTTTCATAAGCCTTTTAAAGAACTTCTGGAGCCCTTGCTTGTTTTTTTGATTTGATGGTCATGACACTTAATTCACTAACTCTTAACAATGCTTATATTGTTGAAGGTTGCCTGCCTTTTGTAGATATTTGTAGCAAAAGGATTCGAGGATAAATCCTTTTAAGAGAGGGGGTATGATACGAACTGAACTGATCTAGGAGCTAAGGAATTTCGATGACCAATCACTAGAACAAAAGTCAACGAAGATCAAGGAGCTTGATGATGGATTTGTTGAAGGAATGATGGCATTTATTGAAGAATTAATGAAAGAAGAATTAAAGTTCAAAGATGGAAGACTTAGAAGATGTAGACAAACATCCCAAGTTGCTTATGATTCATGACCTAAGAAAGAACGACCAATGGAGCAATTTGGAGAAACAAACATTGAAGTCCTTGGAAAACAAGACCTATCGTCGACGGTAGGCCCTGTACCTACTGTCCACGGTAGAATTCTTTAAGAAGATTGGTTGAAGGATCCCAATCTACTGCCAATAATAGGGTACTGAACTGATGCAATACATTGTTAAGGGCAGGAATTGCTTTTTCAATTCAATTTCCAATTTCTAATTAAGTCCCTAATGGGTCTTAGGTTAACCTATGACTGTGTTTAGTTTAGGGTTTAGCCTAAATTCTATAAATACCCTATTATAGCTTAATTATAAGTGGAATTGATGATTTTATGAAAATTGAAGAATTATCTCTAGGGTTCTTAAGTTTTGAGGCTTCCTCCTTGAACTTCATATAGGTTTTGATCAATTACTTAGATTAATTTTATTGAACACTTGGATTAGGAAGATCCAATGGTTCTCAATTTGATCTTATTTCCTACTCTTTGATATTACATCCGTATAATTGTCCTAGAGCCG